>OZ007574.1:12597424-13197424 GCA_963931925.1 Onchidella celtica
TCTTCTCTCTCTCTCTCTCTCTCTCTCTCTCTCTCTCTCTCTCGCTCTCTCTCTCTCTTCCTCGCTCTCTCTCTCCTCTCTCTCTCTCTCTCTCTCTCTCTCTCTCTCTCTCTCTCTCTCTCTCTCGCTCTCTCTCTCTTCTCTCTCTCTCTCTCTCGCTCTCTCTCTCTCTCTCTCTCTCTCTCGCTCTCTCTCTCCTCTCTCCCTCTCTCCCTCTCTCCCGCTCTCTCTCTCTCTCCCTCTCTCCCGCTCTCTCTCTCTCTCCCTCTCTCCCGCTCTCTCTCTCTCTCTCTCTCTCTCTCTCTCTCTCTCTCGCTCTCTCTCTCTCTCTCTCTCTGTAAATGTGTGTTTTTAAATTTGTTTAAGTAAGCCTCGAATCAGTCGAATTTGGCATTATTTCAAACCGAATTTTAAAAAAACAGACAAAAACCAAACAACCAACAAAATACATCAAAGGAAGCACAAAAACTATCACCTGTATATATATAGATCTGCAAGGGTGTATCATCATTTCTCAGACGTTCCAAGCTATTTTCATGAGCACTTCGGGCGCCCTGACATTTTAAATGTTGAGTCGATCTTTTTATTGTAAACATTCGATGCTACCCTTCTGTTCGTGATTTTCCACACCAGAAAATTGATGTCGTAAATTCTCAAACATTTCAGTTTGATGCAGTAAAACAGAATGGCAGGACTGAATTTTTCCATTTTATTTGGGTATGAGACCAAATCGAAGGGATTTTGAGAGGGGGTTTAAGGAAAGGGGCAGATTGTTATAAAAAGGCCACCCTTTTTATTTAAAAACAACATGGATTACTGGAAAACAAAATCATCGAAAAAATCGTGTTTTTCTAGAAATTTGTAGGACAATATCTTACTCTGCCAGACTTTCAAAGAATCATCTTTCGTCTGACAATAAACTGTGTTAAAAATTTCAAGTGAGCCTGTGCAGAAATGAGACTACTGGTTTGGAATTGTCTTTTTATTATATTAGATTCGCTGTGAGATGTTAAAGATGTGGAATATTTTTTTAAAAACTTCTAATCATTAATTTAAACGTTTGTACACCGTCCAAGGCGGTTTTAAAAAAGTGAACCCAACATTTCTTGACAGTGTCACGATCACGTGCGTGAAGATGGTCACGACCACGTGTGTGATGAGTACCTAACTTATTTACCTTTCAAACCCAGCTAACAAGCCAAGCAAGCAGACCAGCGATCAACGGACACATGGAGTGAAATTTAAATTAAACGATATTTAATTATAAATGCATGACAAAACTTATGTCAAAACATTCAACTCATGATAATCACATACATAATCACAAAAACAGATATTTCAAATTTACTCTTGGGGATCCTGGCTATTATCTATTCCCCGTTTCACATCTAGATCTAATCCCTCTGTCTATAAACTTAACTACGTATACTTAATAGTCTCTGTCAACAGCTGCCCTCCTCGTTGATGCAGTTTCACTTCTCCAGAGTTCACACAATCCTTTCTAGATCTTTCATTTCGACGATAAAGGGGGAAACAGACGCCCCTGGCTTCACACAAATAAGAACACACAGTTCACACCCGCCATCGTAGATTACTTGTTCCTTGAGGGGTTCTCGACATCCCGTCCTCAAGACTCTTCAACTTGCAAACACACTGCACACCGACGGTTCACACCCGCCATCGTAGATTCACGAGCTTCTGATGGGTTCCCATCCTATCATCAGAACTCCTCAACTTCTGGTCCCCATGGCACGACCTTCCACTGGTCGCCCGGACCGATAAATTCTTCTTATTGGGAAATAAATGTGAACATCATGGATCCCTCACACACCTAACACTTCTGGTCCCCACTGGCACGACCTTCCACTTGTCGCCCGGACCGATAAATTCTGCGTCTTCCTTTAGGAATGAATAACTTGGGAACCTTCATAGATTCCTCATATACATAACACCCCTGGTCCCCATGGCACGACCTTCCACCTGTCGCCCGGACCACTTCTCGCTGCGTCTTCCTTTAGGGATGAATAATTTGGGAACCACGTGTGTCGAACTTCTCCTCTACTTATACTCCCGAGGCCTTTGCACACGCGACTAGTTTAAAGCGAGTCGTGTGTATCTATTCACGCTCGTCAACAATGTTAAAAACCGTGTTTTCCCCTGCTAAGCTCACCCCCCTAGACTCGTGGCGCACAAGGCCATCGACCTTCCTCGTGATAGTAATCTTTCATGCTGGTCAACAACTTAAAAACTCCCCTTCTCCCTTACCAAGTTTACCCCCTCTATACTCGTGGCGTACAAGGTCATCAACCTTAATCGTGACAACAGGAGTTGCTAAGACAACGCTCACATAACACTTATAATGCGACTATTTGACATGCGCGATAACTTGAAAAGAATCAGGAAAACAAAGGAGACAACAAAGTAGTCATTAAGAAATTATTGCTTTGATGTTTACATAAGAAAAAAAAATCCACATGACAATATTGTCATTGCAACTTTGATTTCGCTTCACCACAGTTAGAAACTAAACATAGTGGTAAGTCACAGTGTTTCATGGTGTGCATGACTGGAGGAAAATGTAAGCTTAGGCCCAGCTTTAGTGTAAAATCTCTTTATGGACAGTTGTTCTTAGACATGGGGAGAAGGGTAGGATTCAGGGAGGATTGGCTCTTAAAAAACCCGCACTACATATATTGAGAAGAGTGCAGAGTCGCTTTTATTTCTATGCGGTGGGGCGAAAATCCTAGCTCGTCTCTAAATGAAGTTTCATTACGCACCTAGGGGGAAAACCTGAATTAGCTCTACATGTGTTCCTCGTGGTCACCTGTCAAAACAAAGAAATGTCCGAATTTGCAAAATATCGAGGGATTTTTGGAAGAACATTGAAGACTGTTGTTACGTCGCATCCCATGTGTTTTGCGCTAGGGGCGCGTAAGCATAAGTACCTATCCCTAATCCTGTCCTTATGCTCAACCCTAAATCTTATCGAATCCCTAACCCTGCCCCCTGCCCTTTCAACATAAAAACAGGCGGAAAACAAAAAGAAAATCTGAAAGCATAATTAATTAAGGCTGTTGTTATGAGTATTTCGGAAGGAGCTCTCTAGCTCTGGTGTCACAAAAGGCTTTCAAATACGTACCCTCAGCGCAAAACACTTGGATGACGTACGTACATATAACAATATTCATGACACCATAATCATATCAAAATACCGCCTTTCTTCACCAATGTCTTTCCCCCGTCCACCCCCCTCCTCCCCCCCCCACCCCCCCCCACCCCCTCATTTTTTTTCTCTGCCAAATTTGGGGAATTTACAAATATTCAGTTACAACATAATGTGACGGGTTTAGACAGGTGTGACACTTTTATTAGATGGGAAAACATGGGAGGTATCAATCTGACAAATATGATGGGAGCGAATTTAGAAAAATAATGTCCGATGACCAAGGAGGACGTATTTTGACCTCATTCAGATGCTCTTCGTGGCGATAATGAAAGGAAAATGAGTAACTAACGTTTATCAGCTTCAGCTTCTACAAAATGATCAGCCCAACAAGAGAGTTAAATCCGTCGCATTTATTCCCTGTGCCCGGGAGAAGGGAAATTCGGAGACGAAGGTGATTGCAGTGATCATCTTGATCAGAGCATTTCGTAAGTTTGATAGCCGAACAAGGAAACAATCAGAGTGGGATGATTCCAAAACTGTGGGCCCATTTTGCAAATTTACAGCAAATGTTAACTCTTTCAGGACGTCAGCGTTAGGGGCTTCGGTCAAGTCTAGACGTAATTAATAATTTCCCAACTTGGAAAAAAACACCAGCATGGCTAAGAAAAACGCTTACCGGTACAGAAAAAAAGTATTGATAGTAAAGTAAAATGCTATACATCAAATAAAAGAGAGTTGAATGTAGTATAGTGAACACAATATAAATCAGCGATACTTCCAAACGCGTTTTTTAATGGCGCTGGTAAATGGAAGATGCGTCTCGAAAGAGTTAAGGGTGAAAACTGTCATGTTCAAGTTAAATTGCTCATCTTAAAATTTGTCAATGGAGAAAATGGGGTCACGAAATGGTATATTTTTTTCAGACCAAAATAGCCTTTAAAGGCTTTTCGTCCAGTATTATTTACTTTATGTCTCGTAGGTTTACATTGTTATTTTTGTTTCAGGTCAGCGTAGTACACTCATTACCGACCCACGCTGCAAGTTTACAGCAAATTTCAAGGATGGACACATGTTTAAGTTAAAAAGCCCATGACAAAATTTGTCACTGCAGAAAATGGGGTTACCGAACTGGCATACTTTTTTCGTAGCAAACATAGCCTTCAGAGACTTTTTGTGGTATATTATTTACTTTAACCCTTTCACTGCTACCAGTCAGTAATGCTAGGCAGTCGTAGTCAAGGCAGTTGACCATGACTCAAATGAATGTATGCTGCAACTACTCAACAAAACGTAACCATTCCTACAAACTACAAATATTGGCCTCTCACTCTATAGTACTTGACCTCATTTGACAATTTTTTAAAATTACATTCGTAACGTTTTTTAATTATTTTTTTTTGTTTTTTGCCGACTTTCTTCTTAGTACAGTAAGTAATCCCACATGACGGAAAAAAAAAAAAAGTATTTTGTGGCCGATACCAGTAAATGTGCCCAACCCTGCTCAGAAAATCAACCCCAGCAGACATTCTGAGTTTAAAATGTCAGAACCTCTCATTGATTCTTACGCTGAGACACAAGAGTTGATGCCTTATAGTTCTAAATCTGCTCCTGAACCAAGGCTTCCCTTGACACCTAAGAAAACAGCTTTAAATAAAAAAGAAAGTGGCTGCAACACGACCACTCTTTTTCAGACTGGTAAAGAAAAATGCAAAAGGTGGAAAACTACTCAAGGTTTGAGAGACTGAAAATTGAGAAATAGTTTCAGAGCATTTGCAGGGGAAAACTTTAGATTTGGTCATGACACCAATACATATAGCCTCAAAATCAAAGCATGTTCTTAAATGGACATATGGCGATAAAAGTCTGGCTTATCATTTTTTCACTCATCTCCAAAATATTATAAGCTTCTTCGGAAGATTTTTAGATTGCCCACCATTAAAACGTTAAAAAGAAGTGTGTCAGACTTTGATTTGAAACCAGGTTTCCGTGGGAACATTTTGAACGCGCTCAAACTTAAATAATGTGTAGCGAGGAAAGGCTGTGCGCGTTCATTTTCGATGAAATGTTCATCAAGGAAGCTGTTGTGTACAGACTAGGTAGTGATGTTGTGGAAGGCTTGAACCATCTGGCAGAACCAGATATATCGCGCGCTAATCATGCCCTTGTGTTCATGGCTCGGAGATTAATTTCAAAGTGGAAACAGCCCTTTGGTGTGTGCTGTTGTTTTTTTTTGTTAAGTGGCCCAGTGAAGGTTACTGTGTTGAAGATTCTCCTTCAGCAGGCAGTCACGGAGCTGGAAAGTGTGGATTTGACAGTCAAAGCTATCACATGCACTCAAGGTTCAAACAACACTGCTGTTATGAAATCGCAAGGGGCACCCCCAAGCACACCATTCTTTCATCACAATGGAGGCAAGAAATTTGTAGTCTACGATCCACCCCATTTATTAAAAAAATGTGAGAAACAACCTGAAGAAAAATGACCTAAAATGTGGTGAGGTTCAAATTTCATGGCAATATATCATGTTGTTTAATGAGCAGGACTGCCAACTGCCAGTGCGAATGGCATCCAAAGTGACAGAAAAGCACATTTAGCTACACCTGTTTGCGGCTCCTCGAGTCAAGCTTGCGGCTCAGATCCTAAGCCACAGCGTAGCAGCAGGTATATCAACTATGGTATTACTAGGACCACTTCCGAAAGACGTCCTGGGCACAGCCAACTTCATTGAAAGATTTAACAGAATCTTCAACTGTATGAACAGCTACACCATCAGAAGCAGCAAGCCATACCAGCATACGCTGACTGCGTCCTCGACACATCATTTGTTTCTACAAGAATCTCTGGACTGGCTGGACACTCCTGAAGGAAACTCCAAAATTAAAAGACTCCCTTGCATAGACGACTGAAAAGTATTAATCAAAGCAGCAGTTCAGCTACTTGCAGACCTCAGCTGTACAGTGCTCATGGAATAAAATTTTAACTAATCGTCTAAGCCAAGACTGTTTAGAAAATCTTTTTCCAACCATTCGTGGATAAGAGGGCCAACGTGATAATCCAGATATCTCTCAGTTCAGTTCAGTTCAGCTTTACGGCCAGTGGTGGTTGGCTCTCTTATGATTTATACCAGCACGAAGAAAAGTTGCAAAGATGACATCGACACTTTCCTGTTCAGTCTGCAAAATTCTTTTTCTTTGCCATCTGATGCCCAGCCCCTGATTCCAAGGACCCAGACAGACATCGAGGAGAAAACCAAAGTTCCTTCTTTACTAATGTACAAGAATCAAATATATTATTATATCACTGGGTATATCATCTGTCAGAGGATTACGCCTAAGCTGTGTCTTGAGTGTGCTCAGACGTTGATTGGTCCAAGCCATCCACATCATAATATGTTCATCGAGCAGAAACTGTATAATGAGTCTTGCTCTCTTACATGTCCATGTGCTTTCATCACGAGCCTCTATTCCCAGCTTGGGGCCGAGTATACACACACATCAGTTTGCGAGGAAATGCTGCACAAGGACTGCGTGAAGGCCTCCCTAACTCGCCATATCAAATAGGCTGTTAGAGTGACTGTTCCAGCTTGCCCTGCTAATGATGTAAAATGTGATGTGTTGCATCTGTTTACGCGATTGTTTATTAAAATTAGACTGAACCACACTCTCCGCATAAGCAGTCAAAGCTTCCACATATCCCTCAGAAGCAGAAACAGAAAAATGTTAAAGTTGCCCCATATGTAAAGTGCAATCGAAGGTGAGTAGCTAGATCTAGATCCAAGTATCGATTGTTTTTCGTTTTGTTTTCAGATAATTTTTTGTTTGATTTTGAAAACATTTCAGAACTTTCCTTTTACAATAATGGACAACCATTGGTTTTTCTTTCTTCTCGTTTTCCCCGTTCTCTTCTTCTTCTCCAAATTCACGAAAAATAAACCATGTATCATCGATCAACACAGTTTCCGACTGTGTCTACGCTTTTACAAAAATGGCTGAAGAGTCGCACAGCAGTCCTTACAGCAAGGTTTCAAGGGCGAGCCGTGCCAAAAATAACTCGTCATGGCAAGGGCCGGGGAAGCCACACGCACTGACAGAGCTCGGCATGTCATCCCGTGATATATCTCTTTGTCTCTTTTTCACCTTCCCACAACCGCCTTTTTTTTGTGTTTTGTTTTATGGAGTCCCTCATTATTACTTCTACATAAAATACTGCATATATTAAACATATTTTCAGGTTGAAATTGCCTCTGGAGGTGAAACCGATTGGTATTGTGTCATATTTTTCTATGCAAATCCACTGTGCGAAGCGCTGACTCTGCGCTCCGAAAGTGGGCGGTGACCGCGACCGGATATATACACGGTATTTGAAGAGGCCGGAAGAAGGGAGTGTCTGATCTTATCACTCTAGTATCTTTGATTCCACTGTCGCGGATTAATCTATCAGTCATACTAGGTGTGTACTGTACTGGTTAGGGCTTTTTTGAAAATAAAATGGCTGAATTGCTGTTGAGGAAATCAAATCAGGGGACATGAATGTCGGGGTAAACAGGTAGGGAAACAAGAGAGGATAATTGGACTGAAAACCTAGGCTTTTTTTTTCTCTTTCTCTTCTTCATAATCTTTGTGTGTGTGTGAGGTGGTTTTTTTTCTTTTGAGAATGGCGGTCTTACTGATTTATGCGCGTAGGGTAGAACGCAAGCATAACAGATGGAAGATGAGAATTCGATCCTCTGAAGAACTGAATGTCATACCTTTTAGTTTCAGACCTCATGTTTTGAGTCAATTTAGTTGTGCGGGCTGAAATAGATGCTAATTATATGATATTGAAGGGAAAATTACTTCTTTTTTTTTTAACGTGTATTTGCAGTGTTTGTGAACACATGTGGCTACCATTCCTCGGGGCTGTTCGTCTTTGCAGGAATTGATTTGGGAGTCTTGCTTATGTTTCTTTTTTTCATCCCTCTCTCCCCCCCCCCCTCTCTCTCTCTCTCTCTCTCTCTCTCTCTCTCTCTCTCTCTCTCTCTCTCTCTCATTTACAGTACATGTATAGGGTATACCTGATCTGACAGCCAAATCTACACTCATCTAGAATCTCAAAACCTAAAGTGCACGCAGGATAATAAAAATATACTTCATTTATTCTGAATTCTTATGAGTATTTTGGATGTCACTGTCAAAGTTCAACAAGTTAAGGTAACCTCAAAATAATCCAGATAAGTTCATACTTTAACTTTGAAACCGGAGAGTCCAAAACTGAAAATCGTATCTGACGACGCCCAGGAATGATGGCTTTCTGTCTCTTCCTCAGACATGCTTTAGTTTACTCGTTCAAGACTTCGAACGTGATTTGAACATTCGTTGGTCATGAAATATTATGGATTGATTAATAATAATAAACTTGTTAAATCCATCAGTTTCATTTGAGTGGCCCACGATATCTACTAGTTTGTAAAAGGGAATTTAACACTCTCTTTAGCACACCGTTGTTGTTGTTGTTGTTGTTGTTATTACACTGTTGTGGATTTAACATTCATTGTTCGACAAAATCCTGGATACCCATTTTATTTTTGACACAAAAGCATCTTTCCGTTCTCTCTGGGAATTCTCAACATCATCCCAGTCACGAACGTTCATGTACGACATTCACAGATCAACTTGTTCTGAGCATTGCACCCCTCCTCTGCCCTGTTTTCGTGCTGCGAAAGCTAAACTGAAAGTATAAAAAGCTAGACACCAGTTGCTGAAATGGTTGTAAGTGTTTCAGCTGCTTGATATTAGATCCTAAACCGAAATTCAAATTCAGGCGGTAAAATGTCTTTCAGCTGCTTCAGATTAATTCTTAAACCTCAGAATCACACTGAAAAAACTGTAAAAGTCAGTCCCTGAAACGTTTGGTAATACGGGACAAGATTTCAGCTGCTTCAGATTAGTTCTTTAACCTAAATTCAAACTCCGACTACAAAAGGCTAAAAATCAGTGACTAAAAATGCTCCGTGCAAGAATGTCTCAGCTGCTTCATTCTAGCTCCTCACTTTATCGAGCAGAAACATTGATATGACTAAAGCACCATATTTTGTCAAGTCAAATACAGGGTTATCTCCTTGAATATAGATTTTTCAAAACGTCACTGCCAGGCGAACTTGGAAAGGTTTATTTACCAGTTCAGTCACGCTCGACAAGTGTGTGACTATTCATCGTAAGAACTTTCCAGCTTCACTGATATTTATTTTATTTTTTTAAAGAAATCGGTTTCAGTCTAAAGCAGTTTAAGAGAAAAGGTCCTGTAGCTTGGGGCTGTGGAAAGGTGCGGCGATGTAAGGAAACATCAAAAACATGATCCACTCAGATGCCGTTTTTGAGGAAAGCAAAGCATATCGACCTTGAACATTCTCAGCAAAGTTCAGTTTTGCAGATGCGCCAGTTTGCTAACACATGAATAGTATGCATTGCCGGAGCCAAATTCTGATACTACAGAAACACAAGGAAAGTGGAGGTATAAACGTGAATTTCACAGTCTGCACCAAATTTGTTTGTCCAGTTCATTTTATTCTGTTCATTGTATCAGTCTCCAAAATCTCATCTTTTTTCTATGCAATCAAAACCTCATCTCTGTCAAGAGGAACAAACTAAACTAAACTAAACTAAACTAAACTAAACTAAACTAAACTAAACTAAACTAAACTAAACTAAACTAAACTAAACTAAACTAAACCATTAACAACCTTAAAAAAACAACGAAGGTATCTACCTGTGTATGCTTCAGCCGCAGCAGAAATGGGGGTAACCAAACTAATTTCTATTGAGAATGAATTTTTAATATGGCAATTTTCACTAAAATACTTGTCACGTCTTAAATGAGCGTCACTTGGTGGCAGTGACAGTAATACATCTTTTAAAGCGTCATGTGTCATGAATGTAGATCTGGCTGAAAGTAGTGATAAATGGCTAGAGGCTGTTGCAATAAATTGATGGAGATTATATCCCTTTGTTTTTAACCCCTTTTTTGGTTTAATGTATCCCGTTCGTCGAAATAAATATGCTGGTGCTATATGTTATCTTTCACACACACACACAAACACACACGCGCGCGCTCGCGCACAGGCACACACACATACACCCCTCTAGAACACCGTATGGCTGATGTCGCACAACCATACAATTGTCATCCGTACAGGGATTTCTCGTTACTGGGATGGCCATTTCCAACATTTTTGTGATGCTAGGGACAAGGCAGTTTATTAACTGACCTTGGTGTGGAAAGGTGAGGGAACGGGTTGAATAACATTGCTGGAAAGCTCTTTGACTCTCTGATAGTTCGTGCCTCTATGAATTTGTTCCCAATTTGTGCCGTAGGACTCGGTACTAAAATGTCAAAATGTGGGAAAGAAAAAAAAACGTGCTGCGCATATTGTAAAACCATGAAACAAGCTTTCCACCACTAAGGACCTTCCTCGGCATAACAACAAAAAAAACAAACAATTAAAAAAAACTGAAATAATTGAAACAATGTTTGCAAAATAAAAACGAATGACAATCCTATGCGGAATGTGGCTCAGCTCAACTTATTTACATTCATTAATTATGGAATACAACTTTTTCCCTCCACGAGACATACTGACTTAAATGGTCATGTAAATGGCATTTCCAAGCAAACAGGAAACGCAGAAGAAAAAAAAATCTAGACAAAGAGGAAGAGATCTTGGACCGTAATGAACTTAATTAATACCCCGTATCCGGCTTTGTCACAATCATTTACCTTCAGAGAACAATGTGCAGATACAGCGATGGTACTCAAAACGGTGTCCGGTTTTTGTGTGTGTGGGGGGGGGGGGGGGAGAATCCCATTCCCACAAGACATCAGTGTGACGCATCTAGAAATTCCCCGCCTTTACTGTATGAGAAATGCTAAACACCTTTGCCGTCGTCGGAATCTGGCGGATGGTTAATGATTGTGATCTTGTATGTGTGTGGGGGAGAGGGGGATTAGGTATGATATGCCATTTCTCTGCCACAGGACATCAGTTCTGCTTGCTGAGAAATGGCGAAGACACACAGAATCCAAAAGACTATTATCTTCTTTCATTGTCTCTTCCTCCAATGCATGGGACAGAGCTTTTAAATAAAGAATTTTAAAATGTTCCTTTTATCGTTCAACGAGAGAAAGTGTTTTAAGTTGTTGTAGTTCAGCACTTCTGCAGACATTGCATTTTAGATTTAGTGTATTCACTATTGTCAGTCTTAACCATGACGCTAGCATCTTTGAACCATGACATTTCTCCCGCATTCAGTTGCATTACTCGACTTTTCAGTGGTTAGGTTGGTGCAAATCGGCATACCAGCCACCACTGCACTTCTTTCGGTAGTCTTTGAAGTATCTATCTATCTATCTATCTATCTATCTATCTATCTATCTATCTATCTATCTATCTATCTATCTATCTATCTATCTATCTATCTATCTATCTATCTATCTGTCTATCCATCTGTCTATCTATCTGTCTGTTTGTCTGTCTATCTGTCTAACTATCTGTCTGTCTCTTTCTATCTATCTATCCATTTATCTATCTGGCTGTCTGTCTGTCTGTCTGTCTGTCCGCGGAATCCTGGAGAGTACTTTATTTCTAAAACTAAATGAATTGGCCAAACGGCTGATGTCGCACAACCATACAATTGTCATCCGTACAGGGATTTCTCGTTACTGGGATGGCCATTTCCAACATTTTTGTGATGCTAGGGACAAGGCAGTTTATTAACTGACCTTGGTGTGGAAAGGTGAGGGAACGGGTTGAATAACATTGCTGGAAAGCTCTTTGACTCTCTGATAGTTCGTGCCTCTATGAATTTGTTCCCAACCGTAATCCGGGATCCAAACAAATGCCATGTCCCCATTCATCAGACACGCCCTTTCACAACAGGTCACAGAAAGTGGAAGGTAAATTTGTTGTACCTCTTCTTTGTCTCTCCTCTCCTCCCCCCCCCCCCCCCCACTCCTTTTTTTTTCTGACGTCCTTCCATTATTTCATGGCTTGTCCTCTACAGCTCTGTTTTTGATGTGATTTTCAGGATCTGGAAGGGAATTTAGAGTTAAAGGCGGCCAGCTCTGAGGTTGAGCTGCAGTTAGTTTATGTCATCATACACGAAAGGTCCGAGAAAGAATTGAGAGGGCGAATTAAGTACCAGAAAAAGTGAGAAGGGAAGATAGGGCTGCCTAATGTGATTTTGTGGATAGACTTTGTATGGAGGGATTAATGATGTAAGGATAAGTGTGGGAGTCTGGTTATGTGTGTGTGCACATAATGGTGGATATTAAAAATAAACAGAAAATATATAATCCCGTTGCTAGTGTTTGTCCCCAAAGAGGGGTCCAGTGTGGCCGGGAATTAGAATGAAGTGTGAATAAATATCCTGAAGACGGTTTGTTGTACGTACCTGACAAGTGGTTTGACACTATGAGCGTGCACATCGTGATTTACTGATATTATGGGTTCAGGAACCTAAAATTGCTTCCAGGTCACTTTATTTAAAACATTTGGCTTTCTGAGCAGCCATGTCCACCGGTGCTGCCTCAAGCCAGAGCATGATTTATTGGAACTTCACTCGGGGATAACAAAAAACTTTGGGGGGGGGGGGGGGGGCTAAGAACACGTCGGAGAAGGATAGCAGAGAACAAATAGAAACAGATGAAGAAAAAAAAAGACAGCAAGAAAAGCAAAGCGCAATATCTAGAACAGTGATTCTCCAAAACCAAGATCTTCAAAACATGTGAATTTTACGCAAAGTACGGTAACTTTAGTATATCTTTATGCATCAAGGTCTTTTCGTAGACGGGTGGTTGCAGGGATACTTGCATTCTCGTCGGCTGTCGGAAATGAGTTAAGGGTGTAAGTTTTAAAGCTGGGGAAAGTAAAATATTTGGCGAGGTGGTGAGCAAAGAAAATATTAAGGGTAGTAGAAGATGAAATACAGGCAAATAAATTTGGACTGACCTGAAAGGACAATTTTAACTCCAGGCCCATCAATGTAGACGTGTCCTGTCTGTCCCTCTACCCTCATTGTTTGTCTGCTCACTTTGCCAGCCAGTCGAAGCCAAAAGAATACTTAACTCGCACACGACGTCGTTAATTCCATATATTATGTTAGTCCGGTCTACGTTGCGTCTCTGCAGTTCAGCCTCAAAAGAATTAAGTGATAAAACATAATGTGAAGTTAGTTAACTTCAGATAGGTCATACTTGTAGGCCTTGGGTCAGATCGTGTCCAGCACCAGCGGGCTTTATCACTCCATATCTCGAGCGTGTCAAAAGACAGACAGACTTTTTTACATATTTGATCCATATTTTAACTGGAGTTTCAATGCCTTGTCGTTCCTTTAAATTAATTTATGCACGCAGAAACTTTACTTGGCGACTGGTAAGTAACCTGCATGGCCCTGCAAGATCGTGCTCAGTGTTACAAATCAGACAATATTTCTGTGCCTGGAAACTGTTTCCTGTTATGTCACTTTGAGCTCTGAAAGGTTAACGGATGCTCGAATCCGTTGTGATAATAATAGTTCCATGTACTTCCTGAATGAAAGCCTTTGGCTGGATACTGCTGGCCGTTTCGTACGCAGCCATTGTTGTACTTGTCCAGTTTGTATCATTTTTGTCATGCTTGGCAAAGTAATGATACCGAGCTGAACATGTGGAGAGTAGAAAAATTCCAAATTTGATGGCTTTGTCATTAAACAAAGTGGTTTTCTGTTGTCTAGGCAGTTTCCCTATGTATAACTTTTTTAATGTAGAAGTGGAAATAAAGGGAGACAGAATCTAGTATCAAAATGAGCAATAGACAAAGCATTATAAGTGTCAGTCATGCTGGTAGTGTAAATGTCAGAGTAAAAGGATTAATAAAAGTAGATGTAGTACCGTGGCAGTTGCAGTTTTGGTTATGGCGGTTTTAAAATTACTTGTAGTATCAGCGTTACTAACGTCATCTGTAACAATTTATCAGTAGTTGTGATGCTGCCACACTTCACGGGCATGACAGTCTTAAATTTTTAACTCCCAAGAATAAACAGCAGTAACAGTATAGTATAGAAATTATACGGAGAACGGGCCAATGAATGAGAGACATTATGCTTAACGACTGAATCCACCAGGCATGTGCACAACAGCAAAATTTGTTAGAACATGCAGAACCACCATAGAAAGAAGAAGAGCCAATCATTAAGACAGCCCTTTCACTGTGAATCTACCGTGTCAATTTGGCAAAGTTTATACCACGTTTTATTAACAGAATGGCAGTAGCTGATGAGCCTCGAGGATGTTGAGGGGAAGCTGCTGGCTGTGACATGGACTGTCCGATATCGCTGCCGTTGGCATTCGTGAAAACGTTGCCTCATACGGTAATGATATCAACGGAATCTACGGGGCTTAAGTATTTGTGGTTTCATTTTCAGGACACCAATTCTATAATCAATCATTTATTTCAGCGGCTCACATGTAACAGACGAATATTGGGAAAAAAATGTTTCTTTAAGAGCCCAAACGCATTTGGTCTTAGCATATATAAAAGTCTGTGCTCATGCGCCCCCATGCAGTCACGCATACTGAAATGTTTCTGCAAGCAGACACCCAGCAAATGCATAATGTTTAAGGGCTTGTCCCATTTTAGTGATTGCGATACAGGTCTTCCCAGATAGGTCGTATTCATCGAGCGAACATTAATGAAAGCAGATACTGGAATATTTCAAGGAATTTTCACAGTGACAAATCCCACTTCTTGTCTTTTCCAAGTATCCCTGTACAAAGCGCTAAGTCTGAACTAAGAATATTAGGATCGTCCTAGACGAGCGCGCAAAGTTAAGTGTGATATCAATGTTAGCATTCTGGCTAGGATTAAAGTTAATCAGAGCAGCCAGCCAAATCTAACATTTCCGGGGGGGGGGGGGTGGTGACACAGATTCTCTGAAAATATTCCATTCTACACATTCTTATTTATCTTTAAACCTCAGTCCCAATCGTGCCTTCTTTCTTCTTTATCTCATTGTCGGACTGACGGTTGAAGGCGCCACCGATGGTATGAGTTGGCAGTGGGCTGGCAGTTAGGTCCCTCCACCCCCTTCGTTCTTCTGATTTTCTCGGGGAATCACTGAGCTTCATACCTGCTCCTTCACTGATACTGTCTCCCCATCCCTTTCTCTACCTGTCTCTCCCCATCACTTTCTCTGCCTGCCTCTTCTCATCCCTTTCTATGCCAGCATTTCCCGTTCCTTTCTATGCCTACCTTTTTTCCATCCCTTTCTCTCTGCCTGCCTCTTCCCATCCCTTTCTCTCTGCCTGCCTCTTCCCATCCCTTTCTCTCTGCCTGCCTCTTCCCATCCCTTTCTCTCTGCCTGCCTCTTCCCATCCCTTTCTCTCTGCCTGCCTCTTCCCATCCCTTTCTCTCTGCCTGCCTCTTCCCATCCCTTTCTCTCTGCCTGCCTCTTCCCATCCCTTTCTCTGCCTGCCTCTTCCCACCCCTTTCTCTCCGCCTGCCTCTTCCCACCCCTTTCTCTCTGCCTGCCTCTTCCCATCCCTTTCTCTGCCTGCATTTCCCACCCCTTTCTCTGCCTGCCTCTTCCCACCCCTTTCTCTGCCTGCATTTCCCACCCCTTTCTCTCTGCCTGCCTCTTCCCATCCCTTTCTCTGCCTGCATTTCCCACCCCTTTCTCTGCCTGCCTCTTCCCACCCCTTTCTCTGCCTGCATTTCCCACCCCTTTCTCTGCCTGCCTCTTCCCATCCCTTTCTCTCTGCCTGCCTCTTCCCATCCCTTTCTCTCTGCCTGCCTCTTCCCATCCCTTTCTCTCTGCCTGCCTCTTCCCATCCCTTTCTTTCTGCCTGCCTCTTCCCATCCCTTTCTCTCTGCCTGCCTCTTCCCATCCCTTTCTCTCTGCCTGCCTCTTCCCACCCCTTTCTCTGCCTGCATTTCCCACCCCTTTCTCTGCCTGCCTCTTCCCACCCCTTTCTCTGCCTGCATTTCCCATTTCTTTGTCTGCCTGCCTCTTCCCACCCTTTCTCTGCCTGCATTTCCCATCCCTTTGTCTGCCTGCATTTCCCATCCCTTTCTCTGCCTGCATTTCCCACCCCTTTCTCTGCCTGCATTTCCCACCCCTTTCTCTGCCTGCCTCTTCCCACCCCTTTCTCTCTGCCTGCCTCTTCCCACCCCTTTCTCTCTGCCTGCCTCTTCCCATCCCTTTCTCTGCCTGCATTTCCCACCCCTTTCTCTGCCTGCCTCTTCCCACCCCTTTCTCTGCCTGCATTTCCCACCCCTTTCTCTCTGCCTGCCTCTTCCCATCCCTTTCTCTGCCTGCATTTCCCACCCCTTTCTCTGCCTGCCTCTTCCCACCCCTTTCTCTCTGCCTGCCTCTTCCCACCCTTTCTCTGCCTGCATTTCCCACCCCTTTCTCTGCCTGCCTCTTCCCACCCCTTTCTCTGCCTGCATTTCCCACCCCTTTCTCTGCCTGCCTCTTCCCATCCCTTTCTCTCTGCCTGCCTCTTCCCATCCCTTTCTCTCTGCCTGCCTCTTCCCATCCCTTTCTCTCTGCCTGCCTCTTCCCATCCCTTTCTCTCTGCCTGCCTCTTCCCATCCCTTTCTCTCTGCCTGCCTCTTCCCATCCCTTTCTCTCTGCCTGCCTCTTCCCACCCCTTTCTCTGCCTGCATTTCCCACCCCTTTCTCTGCCTGCCTCTTCCCACCCCTTTCTCTCTGCCTGCCTCTTCCCATCCCTTTCTCTCTGCCTGCCTCTTCCCACCCCTTTCTCTCTGCCTGCCTCTTCCCACCCCTTTCTCTGCCTGCATTTCCCACCCTTTCTCTGCCTGCATTTCCCATTCCTTTGTCTGCCTGCCTCTTCCCACCCCTTTCTCTGCCTGCATTTCCAATTCCTTTGTCTGCCTGCCTCTTCCCACCCCTTTCTCTGCCTGCATTTCCCATTCCTTTGTCTGCCTGCCTCTTCCCACCCCTTTCTCTGCCTGCATTTCCCATTCCTTTGTCTGCCTGCCTCTTCCCACCCCTTTCTCTGCCTGCATTTCCCATCCCTTTGTCTGCCTGCATTTCCCATCCCTTTCTCTGCCTGCATTTCCCACCCCTTTCTCTGCCTGCATTTCCCACCCCTTTCTCTGCCTGCATTTCCCACCCCTTTCTCTGCCTGCATTTCCCATTCCTTTGTCTGCCTGCCTCTTCCCACCCCTTTCTCTGCCTGCATTTCCCATCCCTTTGTCTGCCTGCCTCTTCCCACCCTTTTCTCTGCCTGCATTTCCCATCCCTTTGTCTGCCTGCCTCTTCCCACCCCTTTCTCTGCCTGCATTTCCCATTCCTTTGTCTGCCTGCCTCTTCCCACCCCTTTCTCTGCCTGCATTTCCCATCCCTTTGTCTGCCTGCCTTTTCCCACCCCTTTCTCTGCCTGCATTTCCCATTCCTTTCTCTGCCTGCCTTTTTTCCATCCCTTTGTCTGCCTGCCTTTTTTCCATCCCTTTGTCTGCCTGCCTTTTCCCACCCCTTTCTCTGCCTGCATTTTTTCCATCCCTTTCTCTGCCTGCATTTCCCACCCCTTTCTCTGCCTGCCTTTTTTCCATCCCTTTGTCTGCCTGCCTTTTTTCCATCCCTTTCTCTGCCTGCATTTCCCATTCCTTTCTCTGCCTGCCTTTTTTCCATCCCTTTGTCTGCCTGCCTTTTTTCCATCCCTTTCTCTGCCTGCATTTCCCATCCCTTTCTCTGCCTGCCTTTTTTCCATCCCTTTGTCTGCCTGCCTCTTCCCATCCCTTTCTCTCTGCCTGCTTTCAGTCATAAAAACTCCAATGTACTTAATACGAAAATGTCATGAAATTTTATGGCTTTCATATACAAGATTTTCATTTTGTTAATTGCATTGAACTCTGCCTGCTTTCAGTCATAAAAACTCCAATGTACTTAATACGAAAATGTCATGAAATTTTATGGCTTTCATATACAAGATTTTCATTTTGTTAATTGCATTGAACTCTGCCTGCTTTCAGTCATAAAAACTCCAATGTACTTAATACGAAAATGTCATGAAATTTTATGGCTTTCATATACAAGATTTTCATTTTGTTAATTGCATTGAATGAGTTCACGGTTATAATATGGAACTTTTTGTAAACTTATTCTATAAGGCCACCCTGAGATATTTTCTCACGGGAACTCACGAACTGCATTGATAGATGACAGTTATCAAGCGTGGTAGAGTATTCAGTCCAGCCTGTTTATGCGGAGAGATTAAATGTAACTCACTGATCAAACCAAATGTGCTGGGCCCATTTGTTACCGATGCCGATGTTCCTGAGAATGTTTTTGTTGTTGTTTGTTGTTAGTGGATGGTGCTGTTGTTTTGCTGTTGGCAAAATGGACACATTAATCCCTTCCGAAATTGGCTATCGTATATAACATGGGCAATTTGATCCATTAGCGACGAGCCTTGCACGGTGTTTAAAACAATGAAAGTGACGAACATGGAACCCGCGTATTATCTCAGTTTGCTTTTTAAAGCTTATCCACGGCATTGATAAACTGTGATAGCTAACCTGACAGGTGAAAAGACAGTAGGCAGACAGAGAAAGGCAGATATACAAGTAGGTAGGGGGGAGGGGGGAAGGGAGAGAGGGCGGTAGGTAGGTAGGTACAAGATGGGTGGTAGAGGTTGGCGGATAAATAGCTGGGTATGTGGAATCAAACGTAATTCGAGAGCAAACATTAAGTAGAAACAAGATGTTTTCGGCAATGTTACGGCCTGTCTTTTGATATCCTCAGTCGGGCTGTTTTTCACGGCATGTCTCTCTGTAACTAACTTCTTCTTTCTCAAATACTGGACACTCTTATGCTCATAATTTATTTCACAAACCACATGAAAATATTTTTACCATACAACACCAACGTGAAATTTGAAAAAGTATTCCGATATTCAATTTCTTAACGATAGAATGCACGTTTTCCATACTGGAGATTGACCGGGGAAAGAATACTAACTCACGATAGAGGGCTACTCATAAAGTATGTACGCTAGGAGAGCTGAGGAGAGCCTAGGCTACGAGGATTGCCCGGGGCGGGGGGGGGGGGGCGGGGGGGTCTGAGTAGCATAAGTACCCATTTCAAGTATGGTAATACATGCAAAAGTGTTTTTTTATGTATATTTTCTTTCAGCAAAATGAGTTGTGGGATCATAGAAAACTCAAAGTTGTTCTATGTATCTCATGAAAGAATCAAATAGTTCTTGGACAATGCCACTTGAAATGTTAGAACAACAAGGTTTTTCTCATTAACACGCACCATTCTAATGGCCGTACGCTCGTGCACAAAAAAAAAGGTGGGGGGGGGGGGGGGCATTGATGTCACGCATGTAAAAGGCGTAGATGGGAGACTTGGGGGGAGGGGGGGAGAGGGGATCACAAATTGCCAAAATCGAGCCTAGTGCTGAGATAGAAAAAAACACAAAAAAAAACATTTAGAACACATTCAAGACAGAGATGATTTTATTCTAACAAAATATACACAAACAGTTACTGATAGGCCAGTTGTTGTCCGCGGGATTGACAGTGTTAGATGTTGAATTTACTGTTAGACTCAGCCATTTTTCTATGTAAGATGCTGAGTCTGCTATACTGTCTCCTCAGGACGGTTTTATGTTATCTCCACGTTTTACTAAAATTGAGATAAGATCATATAACAACGAGCATTCTGTCATTCCTTCAAACATTGTTATTGTACCCTCGAATCTCACACCTGGAGGTAGATTTGAAAGTGTTAAAAATTGTTCTAACATTTTGTACCGTTCAACTTACTGAAACCTTTACAGGCGCTTTTCTCAAAACACGCTGGAGATTGAGTAAAGCAGTACTATGGCAACAATATTTGTTACTGAGAATGCTTATAGTGAGTCGAAATTCGTGCACCTTTATTGATCTGTCATTCCATTTATGCGTACGTGGTCATCTACAGGGTGTCTGTTTGGCTGTTCATACGTCTATAGGCCCTTTGCGAATGACGTCACAGAGTGGTTATGTTTTGTTCTTTCGACACCCAAGATGGCCGGTGGATCAGCTGATGAGTGTACTTCGAGATATGTCTGAGCGGTTAAAATGCCTGCTGGTTGCATGGCAGTTGACTGTTATGACAGGGGTGGAAAGGATCGATCCAAGCTGGTCAGATTCGCTACCATCCATGTAAACAAGGGAAAGGAAGTGAAAGAATTGACCGAGCGTCTCCCATGTGCATGTACATACGTGCAATTGTTTACTGTAGTGAACTACTTTTAGCTCGCCGCCGGTTGGTTCGCGACGCCTCAATTGTTCACAGTGCAAATCAACTAACGAATCAAAATCAATGTACAGTCGCCATGGTGATGCGTCGGTCCTTTCATCAAAGATGGCCGATATGCGCAATGGGCCTATATGTCAGTCTGGTCACCTGCCTGTACGTATTTGTCTAAGTATATCGCGGATGGGATTCGTCGACAGGCAAGGACTTGAACAAAGCCGGCGCACCGAAATAACAACTGGTTATGGGCAATATCTAACATGTATGATGTAGATAATTTGATTATACAGCTGGATTATTTTATTATTATATTGTAAAAATCAAGTTTCATTAAAGTTCTAGAGATACATAGAAAGTCACAACCGAATAATGAAAATCGTCTTTAACAAGAATCAAAACATCAAAACCAATCAAACAAACACAGTGCTTTACAACCTCCTCCCCCCCCCCCCCCCCCCCCCAAAACCCACCTGATTCGATTTATTTTTTTAGTGTTGGAACATAAACACTATAGCGCCCAAACACGGACTGCCTTTTCCGAAAATTAGCCACTGTGATCAGATTAGACGTTTCAAAATTGGAACAGTGGGTACTGCAAAATCTACCTTTTCATTATTCCTTTATGATATAATTGTAACGTTCCTTTATTGTTTGTTTCCAACGCGGGGTTTTGCCACATGCACGGTTTTCTATTGGTTTGGGATCTTTCTTTTAGGAGGATCACTGCTTTTAGCATCTGTACCTGAAACTTGTAAGGTTAAGAACATTTTATAAGTGCTCGTCTGAAGAGAGGGAGCCTTACTTCTAATCTTCTGTGGGTTTCATCTCTGGCCCCGTAACTCTTGCACTTTCTTTGTGATCTGTGTAGTTCAGAAATAGCTGGTTTATCTATCATTATAATTTGGTAACTTGGAGGCTATACTTTTTAAAACAAAAACAAAAACGTCATGAAACTTTCGGAGGGGAAAAGTAATGGAGTTAGCTAGGTTTTTAGAGAGTCAGTTTGTAAATAGATTGTGTGGAAAAGTAATTAGATACAAGACAAAATATGGTGATACTGTGGATTTCTTTTACAACATTTTTAACAATCCGATTCTCCACCGAGTACCGTCATAATTATAATATACTAGTAACTGCCCCATTCTTCGAATGGTAAAAAACAAAGCTCACCACTCCAGACCGAAAGGAATCAGCACAAAGACATTGATGTCGAGACACTTTGGCTTGGGTCCTCCACATAAAATCGGCGACCAATAGATAATAATAATAATAATACTTCGTCCATCAGGTATGATGATGACCTTAACAACACCAGAGGAATAAAGAACAGAAATTGTTGAGAATTTCAACACATGGACAATAAAGAGAACTAAAGGACACAGAGGACAGAACGGAAAGACTGTTCTTTCATGACTTATGGCTTCTCATGTGACTGATAAGTCCTATTTTGGCCCTGCAGACCCTTCCGCATAAATGACAAGAGTGCTCCGTTGGTTCAGTACCACTGGGCCTTTTCTTGCGCCGTTCTCTTTTTTTGATAGCCTGCTGGACTCTGTCAGCTTCCCATGCTTTGCTGCCTCTGGTAAGGGCCGCCCTCCAATTTGCACGATCAAGCGAGAGCTTTTCCCACTCACTCACATCAATGGCAAAGGCCTTCAGTGATTGCTTGAGAGTGTCTTTGTAACGTCTCTTTGGGGCCCCAACATTCCTCGTTCCATTGGAGAGCTCAGAGAAGAAGATTTGCTTGGGGAGTCTGGAGTCGGGCATTCTGACAACATGTCCTGCCCAACGTAGCTGAATTTTTTTCAGGTGGCAGAAGATGCTCAATTCCTTGGCACGATTGAGGACCTCAGTGTCTGGAATTTTATCCTGCCATTTGATCCTTAGGATCTTTCTAAGGCAGGCCAGATGAAAGTGATTTAGCTTTCTGGCATGCGATTGGTACACTGTCCAGGTTTCAGCCCCATAGAGTAGGGTGGGAAGGACCACAGCATTGTACACTTTCAGCTTAGTGTCTGTGCGAATGCCGGCAACATCCCATACTCTCTTTCGAAGCCTGCCAAATGCAGAGCTGGCTTTGCTGATTCTTGAGAGAATTTCAGTATCAACACGAGCCGCGGAAGACAGTGTACTGCCAAGATAGGCGAAGTTCTCCGCCACCTTCAGAAGACTGTCATGGACTTTGATATTTGGGGTCACAGAATACTTGTCGTCTGGAGTAGGCTGATGGAGCACTTCCGTCTTCTTTGTGCTTATTGTGAGGCCAAAGTTGTCACAGGCACTAGAGAACTTATCAACACAGTTTTGCATGCTATCCTCATCGTGTGCCAGAAGTGCACAATCATCAGCAAATAGTAGGTCACAGACTTGAGTACTTTTGGTTTTGGTTTTTGCCTGAAGTCTCCTGAGGTTGAATAGACTGCCATCAGTTCGGTACTTGATGCTTACCCCTTGAGGAGGAGAGCTAAAGGCTTCTTGTAGCATTGCAGAGAACATGATGCTGAACAGAGTTGGGGCTAAGACACAACCCTGTTTTACCCCATTTGTGACAGCAAAGGGCTCTGAAACACTGCCGTTGCTTTTGACTGCAGCTTGCATGCCATCATGAAACTGGCGCACTATTGTGATGAATTCGGGTGGACACCCAAACTTCGCCAAGATTTTCCAGAGGCCTTCACGACACACTGTGTCAAATGCTTTTGTGAGGTCAACAAATGTGATATACAGCGCTTTATTTTGTTCCATGCATTTTTCCTGAATCTGTCTGGCAGCAAAAATCATATCCGCCGTTCCCCTCTCTTTACGAAAGCCACATTGGCTCTCGGGAAGCAAGTCATTTGACGAGAGGTGATCAAGAAGGCGATTCAGAAGCATTCTTGCCAATATTTTGCCAGCAATTGAAAGTAGAGAGATTCCCCGATGGTTGTCACAGACTTGGCTGTCCCCTTTGTTTTTGTACAGATGGATGATTGAAGCATCTTTGAAGTCCTGTGGCAGCTTCCCTGCTTTCAACATATGATTGAACAACTCGGTCAACCTTTCAATAAGCTTTTCTCCACCGAAGGCATACACCTCAGCAGGAATTGAATCCACGCCTGGTGATTTGTTAAAGGACATCTGATTTGTGGCAGTTCGGTTCTCATTTGCTGTGAATGGCTTGGCAAGAGCTGCATTAATAGGAGTCTGAGGGAGGCGGTCAATGGACTCAGTATTTATATTTGATGGCCGATTTAGCACACCTCCGAAATGTTCTGCCCAACGCTGAATTATGGCATCCAATTCAACAATGCGTGTTGAACCATCTGACGCAAGAAGTGGCGTAGTGCCAGAGCGGGATGGTCCAAACACAGCTCGGAGGCTCTCAAAGAACTTTCTAGTGTTGTTTGTGTCGGCATATTTCTGAGTTTCTCTTACTCGCTCTTCAAGCCAGTCATTTTTCATTTTCCTCAGCTTCTTCTGGAGTACACCCTTACATGCACGCAGTGCATCAGCTTTTGCTGTGGAAGAGGGGTCACTGCAGTGAGCTTGGATGAGACTATTTTTTTCTTTGATGAGCACTTTGATTTCATTATCATTATCATTGAACCAGTCCTGGTGCTTGCGGACAGGAAAACCAACTGTGCTGCTGGCGCAAGAGTGTACAGTCGTATTTAGGTCAGTCCAGCTCTGTTCAATGTTCTCAGGGTCAAAAGTCACGCAATCCAATTTTGAGGAGAGTTCTGATGAGAGCTCGCTCTGTTTCTCAGCTGAGCAGAGTTTTGAAACATTTAGGCGTTTAGGTGGCGCTTTCCCTTGAGGGCGTCTATTGCGCCTCAATGTTAGTCTGAGCTTGCAAACAATGAGTCTGTGGTCAGTTCCACACTCGGCACCACACATCGCCTTTGTTACAAGGACATCCTTTCTGTCAGTCTTCCTCACAATGACATAGTCTATGAGATGCCAATGCTTTGAGCGGGGATGCATCCATGACGTTCTGTTTCTCACGGGGAGACTAAAATTTGTGTTGGTAATGAACAGGCCAAATTCAGCGCACAAAGTAAGTAAGCGCAACCCATTGTTATTGCATGAACCAACTCCATGAGGGCCCAAAACATTTGGCCACGCTGAGATTTCGGAGCCAACCCTAGCATTGAAGTCCCCCAAGAGAATCAGCTTATCAGCTGCCGGGACAGAGCATATGACAGATTCTAGATCAGAATAGAACTTGTCTTTGGCTTCATCTGGGTTTGTCATGGTGGGCGCATATGCGCTAATGAGGGTGGCTGACTGGCTTTTCCCAACTGGGATCCTGAGTGTCATTAGCCTGTCATTTATTTCAATTGGCATGGACTGCAAGTTTCTGACAAGGTCATTTTTAATTGCAAACCCAACACCATGCTGTCTCGGTTCGACTGCACCCTTGCCTTTCCAGAAGAAGGTGTATCCACCACTGAGCTCTTTGAGTTGGCCACTATCAGGGAGTCTGGTCTCACTGAGTGCCACTATGTCCAGGTTGTACCTGCTGAGCTCAATGGCAATAAGTGCAGTGCGTCTTTCCGGGTTGTTTGAGTTGTCCTGTAGTGTGCGTATATTCCAGGCTCCTAGCCTGAGTAAGCTGAATTTCTTTTTGTTTCGACCGCAAAAAGGGATCCCCACTGGTCGCGGTATACCAGTCAGGGTGATGTGAAGTGGGCTTTCTTTAGGGCACCTTTTCTAGCCCCTTCCTCAGTTGAGGTGAGCAGTGCTATCCTTAAATAAGGCTGCTCAGCTACTGTGGGTGCTGCCTCCCCACGCCTCCACTTCAATCGACGATGAAGCGACCATAGCCCACAGCCACCAACGTGTAGGTCTGTGCTAACAGCTTCCAGTCTATCCAAACCTGCTGCCACCGCACTCGCCCATCGCCGTTGGAATTTTGAGAGGAAAGAAGACGAGACAAAGATGAAAGAAGACGAGGTGAGTGTTAAGACTGGCGCAAAGAATTTGTTTTTAGTGAGAAAGAGCTGCGCAAACATCAGACTCACTCTCTCGCCTGGACACAACTTATCCAAGTGGCAAGACAGGGTCAAGACGACTGGAAATGTATCCAGGTGCAGGAGGATGCCAGAGGGACAGTCATATTGCCTGACCGGCTGCCTGTAGGCTACTCCACAGCCTCGCAGTCCCAACTGACTAGGGTGAAAGACCCAAACCAAAGAACACCAATACTGGTGGATGCTCTGTGTCACGATATCCAGGCCAGAGTGAGGGTATATTGCCATCTGCCCTATCAATCAACCACTGGCCTGCTGCCGCCAGCTTCGAAGCTGCGTCCGGGAAGTTTGCTCAATTCTTCGTCTGTGATTTAGGCAAACAAGCCTATGACCACACCGCTACCGGGGGCCAATGTGAAGGACTCAAGTACTGAGGTCACATTGTGCCCTAGCATGTGGCCGTTGGGTTAGATGAAACCTCCTCCGCCCTGGCCGTTTGCACCGACAGGTGCACGCCCACTGATACCATGCTAGCGTACCAGTTCATGAAACAGGTTGTACTGGACTACATGTTACCAGTAGCAGATTTTTCTGACCTGACACCCAAAAAAAATCGTGGGTCCTCCACATAAAATCGGCGATCAATAGATAGACAGGATAGTATTACAGTAGTACACGGTGCACAGTGGTGCGCACCGAGCATTTTTCTTGGGCTCATGTGTTCGTAAAAAATGATCTAAATATTTACGCAGTTTTATTGGTATGAATGAATGGCACTCACCTCATCTGTATAGGTAGAATGCGCATATCCACCATCTTGTCTGTTCCGACCCACTTAAGGCGTCGCCAACCAATCGGCGGCGACTTCACTACTGCAAACAATGACACGTGTGTATACGAACATTGGAGACGTTCGGTCAATTCTTTCACTTCCTTTCTCTTGTTTACACGGATGGTAGGGAATCGGACCAGTTTGGATACATCCTTTCCACCCCTGTCACAACAGTCAACTGCAATGCAACCAGCATGCATTTTAACTGCTTAGACACATCTCGAAGTTACACTCATCAGCTGATCCACCGGCCATCTTGTTTGGCGAAAGTACAAAACAAAACCTCTGTGACGTCATGCGCATTCTACCTATAAGACTATACTCGGTATCACTATCAACGTTTTCTTGGCGTGGCTGGATCGTGAACTCTAGTTTACATTTCCGGTAAGAGGCCAAAATGACGAAATTGACGGAAGTACATTATCACGTCGTATTCGCAATCATGAATTGATAACTGATAATTATACCTGAATTTCTGGGAAAAGTAAACAGTTTCGGGAAAAAATGAGCTCGACACGTACAGGCTTAATAAATTTTAAATACATGTGCCAAGTTTCATTTCTCTTCGTTGCGTAGTAAAAAAGCCTTTGCGGTCGCAAAGTTGGGCCCAAGCTGCATTATTATATGATAAATTGCTCAGTGCCTCATCTTGGACGTACTTGGACGGCACATTGCGACGCAGCATTATGTCTGTCATGGTACAAAAGATAACGCAAATGAGGGTGGACAGGAAAGCATCTTTTTACAGGCCCAGGCGTATGCTGAGCTATTCTGCCTGTATTCCTATAAACACCTTTACACCTGGAAACTTTAACTGTGGTGTTTAGCCTGTCCAACTCCTCGACCTTTCCTCCAGGTCAGACTTAATTGACCTCATTCAGAAGGGTGGTGGTTGTGGTTTAGTCCGAAAATAGCTGCAGTGATTCTCAACACCTGAAATCGACCGGTTCAGGAGCAGCGGTTTAGCTAGTCTGGAATCTTATGTCTAGGCGCGCATATGCCACTTTGTTGCGTTGCAGTCGCGTCCCATTTTTTAAAAATCTCGGTGAATGAATGGAGATGCGAGGCACAGGCATGTTGTATAGTAGGATCGGTATAAATATAGAACAAAAACACGACTGCACCATCGAGTATCGAGGATAGAGTAGTTCTTGGAAATTGGACTTTTCCCATATTTTCAAGTCCCTGGTCCTATTGGGGGGTAGGATCGAGTACCTAGTCTTCTCGGATAAGGATGAAAAAATTCGGAGGGCCCGTGTGCACGTTCCGCACGTTAAAGATACCTTGGCAGTTGGAAATCGTAAAGAGCAGGGCGAAAGGCCGCTGCCCGGGCAAAATTGAAATTAATAGATTAAAATTTATCCATATCATCTTCCCCCCCCCCCCCCCCCCGCCAGAACAAGAAATAATAAAACAAGTAAAGTGAAGTGTAAATGCCAAGGGCAGCGAACCTCCTAAAATAAAGACCTCAAATCACGACTGCACCATGACAGGGGCCCCAAGGGTTTGGGTGGGGGGAGAGGGGATGGGCTTACGTGCAAATCTACATTGGTTTTTGAAACAGGGAAGAAAAGCTTATTGCTTTGCCCAGCGATCCATAATTATGTTAAGGACCTGAGCAAGTCGCATGTGCCTTCCCAGCCTTAAAAAATTGAAAGTTGATTCACGGCTCCCCAAAAATTAAACTTTGGGAACCTCTTGATGACTTGGAATTGGTGACACTGTGAATTCAACTAAGTTCAAGAGTTTCAAAATTTTCACCATACTTGAAATCGATTTCATTGTACGTGCTGTAAACCGCTGTTTAAATGTCATGTCAAAATTACTTTGATTTTCGGATTTCATGTGTCTAGCATCTTGCACTTTATGATAACTTAGTTACATACTCGAAAGTTCCCTCAAAAATTCTTACCAGTCGGGGAAAATCGGCTGGTAGTTTTCTTATCTCCTGTATAGGTTATAACAGCCTGGTAATATTGCACTGTATAATTGTCTGTATGCCTGCTAAGTGCCGTTACAAGGCCTGACTTTGTACTTTTGTTAGAGGATAAAGGGAGAGAGTAATGTATTTCGTCATGCTTTCTTGCTGATGCCTCTATAGATTCAAGAGAGTATGAATGGTATTAGTATTTAATTACCCTGTACTCGGAGCTCCCATTGTTAGCTTGGGATCCTAATCATACACACTGTTATCTTAATGAGAGATGTTTTGCAGCTCGTTCATTACCACTAAGCGATGATTTCCAGATTACGTTAATAAATTCTTCTCAGACGTTATAATCAACCTTTACGTAGTTCTCTTGATGGGTTTCCGTACGGTGCGGAAAGACAGAAAGAGAGAGAGAGAGAGAGAGAGAGAAAAGAATAAGAAAGGTAACAGAAAAATAGAAAGAAAGAAAAAAGGATATAAAGAAAGAAAGAATTACTGGTATATTTGCAAGATTCCACGGCAGTGAACGAGTTCGACAAAACTGAACTCGAAGGAAGATTATAACAAAGTGGTAAGGACACTGGACGTCTGAGAGAGATTGTCTTCCATTACATTTTCTTTCCATGTTCCTCAGTATAAGCCAAAGAAGTTTACGGCGACATTCAATATTCTTACATAGTTTTAGGAATCAGATGTATTTTTGAGGGATTTCCCACGGTTACTGAATTTTTTAGATTTTCAGAAATCCGTGAGTGCTGTAAAGGTTTTGCACGTTTACTCGAATATTTAGTTTTCAAAAAATTCCGATTGACTCTACCTAACGCAAAACTCGCACATACTGTCTGTCTGTCTGATTGTCTGTCTGTCTGTTCCTCGCTTTCCCCTCTCTATTTTCCCTGTGTCCCGGTCTTTTTGTCACCCTATCTCTCTCTCACATGAACACATATACACACACACTCACATACACACTACTTAGATGAGCACTGAAATCCCATGTTTTTCATTTCCTAGTCAATGGGGCGACGTTTCCGTCCACAACTCTATTATCCCAGCCTACATAGCCCAGGTTAATGGTTTCTTATGTACATCAAAGTACCATCAGAATGACGTTTTTTTTCTTTTCTCTACAACATCAGGGCAGGGCCACTATAATGGTTTCTCTTTCATGGAGTCTGTCCTTAATGATGCCTTTAAAGGAAGGTCCATTCTTCTCTCTATTGTTACAAATGGATGCGATTAGCATTAAACCAGTATTAAATGACAGAGAGAAGCCAGGTCAGAGAAGGTATGCTTACATTTCAGCGTTTCAGCGGTTTCCAAGTTTTGGATTGTTGCGACCATTTTCAAATAATCTGATACTGGTGGTATCGATAATTTTAATGATGGTATTGCTCCACAGGGAATGAAATGTAATGTTTAAAGCGCTGGATGAGTTAAAAAGCTAATACTAGTTTTGTGAATCTCCTTCCCTTTTCTCCACCAGTCCCCGCCCACCCACCTATACACACAAATCCTATAGGCCTTTCAAAACTAATTGCCTGAATTTGATCTCCAATCAGGCTGTTAGCGCTTTGGGTCGTCTGTTTTGCGTCAGTTTTAACTCAGAGTTGAATTTCCTTTGAATCAACTAGCGAGACAGGCTCCTTTCAGTCTCACGTGAGTGCCAAATCTCTCATAATCCACAAAATAGAAGGAAATCAGACTTGTCTCAGTGGGCAGTGGACCTTACATTGTTCTTGCCATTGTAAACAAAAGGGTTACAAAGATACGCTCAAAATATTATCTTAAGTTTGCTTTGGATACTTGAAGACCCTTTGATAATGCTATTATGGGTAGCTGCCGAAAGGTGCGGGAACCACTGTGCTATCTGCTCCCGATGCCTGGAGTAGAGCGCGGGGTCGTGTCGGTGTTAGCTTCAGGTGAGTATCAGTCCAAACAAGGGCAGTGACAGTGAGCAGGGAAGGAGGGAAACCAAACGGGCGTGCGTCAAACACAAAGCGCGCACGACTCTGATAATGGATTCGTAATCACTACCACAGGACACCATCGATAAACTGAAAATTTGTCTTTATTCCTCAATTTTATGGCGTTGCTGGGTTTTCAGTCATTGTGGATACGAGCAGGATGTTCATAGCGTGTCCACTGGTAGAAATCCGGTTCATGTGACAGGTGGAAATACGCAAGTATCATTTTTTCTGGTGTATTGCAGTGTCCTGATTCATTAAGGAGTTTTCCTTTAACATGTGTCCAATAATATATGGTTTATAGTTTTCATTAATCAAAAGTAAAAAAGAAAAGCCGAAATTGTGTGGAAATTTGGTAGTTTCTTAGATATTTACTATTTTCACGGTAGCCTGGGAAGTTATTCGGTTGTTTTTATTTTTGGTTTTCCATGTTTGGTTTGTTGCCTCTCAATTATCCAATTGGAAGAAGAGAATGTCATACAAAATCTTTTTAGAATGTGCAAATTAATCCAGACTTGAAACGGTGGAATATTCTGGATCTTTCTCTCCCTTTGCCAATGTACTCTTGGGAAAACTTGTGTCGACATCATAAGAACAAACTCTGTGTCTTTTTAAGATGGCCTTTGTTACGGATACCCTTTTGTCATAGAGGCTTGTTATTTAACTCTTGTTTGAGGTGAACATAATAAAGCGTGGAATTTTTGTTGTTGTTATTGTTTTGTTCTAATCTTCTGCGAAAATCTGGGTTATAATTTACGTCAGTTCCCACCTCTCCCCACACCACATCAAACACCCACCATTTTCTTTTGCATCATCTCGCTTTACCTCATTTTCCTTCTCTTCTCTTCAGCTTTTCTTGGTGTTTTGATTTTCTTCATGCAATCTTTTTGTCCTTGAAACTATGAGTATGTGATGTTCACCATTTCAAGCATAACCATATTGTAGTACTGTATCAAGTATGGTAGTTCAGGAGCAACTATAAAACTTGGCTGATTCGTAACTTTTAACAATCTACTGGCCGTCTCGACATCATTAGAACGACTTCAACAGAATTCTTCCCACAGGATGTTTTTTGTTCAAGCCATCTGTAGCCCCTTTCATACAGTTCGTGTTAAAAGAAGTATATCAAAAGGCCCCATTCCATAGTCCGCAGTTTTAAAATATGTCGCCGTGTCCATGGAACATGTAGAAAAGTGCACCATGGAAATGAAAAGTGCGCGCGACTACTGCAGGACGCACGCGTGAAAGAAAATAGGTACTTTTACTCGGGAATACAACAACACAAATAAGCAACTGTAAAGTAAAGTCTGTGCGCGGGCTACATTGCACAGCGAGTTCATTTCATACACGGGCAATTTGACAGACTATATTATGTATTTCTCGCTTCAGGTGCAAATAGGCTGTTGTTTATTTGTGTCAGAGCACTCTATCTCCATCATCATTGGTTTGTTTTAGTGAACTCACAAACGTATCGCGCTTCATGGTTTTTTTCTTTATTCTCTTTAATTGAATAAATGCACTGTGACAATATAAAAAGATCTAGTCTCATAGTATTGCAAATTTATTACGAAACTAGCCTGAACCCCATGCATATGAACGGGGGTTAAATGGTTTAGTAGTGTGAAAAAAGGAGTTTGCCAAGCAGCGCAGAATGCAATGATAATAATTCCAACATTTACAGTTACATGACAAGATTCACTCGCACTGCGAATTTTGTCCTATCCATATAATTTCGCCTGAACACTCTCGACAGTTAACTGTTCAATTATTTGCACAATCATTCTTTGCGCCTAATTGTGTATACAGCCAGTGCGCCACACATTTTTCATTTCACTTCTTCGTGCCAAATTTCAGAAGGATCCGCTCAGTAGTTTTCGAGTCTATGATCCATAGGTAAAGGTTATCTTGCATGATATAATAGATATTTCTATCGTCTCCAATCACCAGATATTTCTAAGATATAAATGCAGTCAATCAAATTACGACATTAATACATCTTCTCTTGTTAAACAATTTATTCCCCGACGTGCCAGAATGCGTTGACCAAAAAAAAAAAAAGATAAAATTAGACAATGGGTTGGTTTCATCTGACCTCATAGAACTGCCATTGTTTTTACTCAGAACGGCGGCTGGCCACAGCATGTCGGTCCATTTCTCAGTATTTGTGACAAAAATGAAACATACCGAATGGACAGTGACGGCGCTGTTATCGTCTGCGAGGTACTGAGAGTTATAGTTGATAAACGAGGAGATAATTCGTCTTCATATCACGCCAAATTTCTTCTGTTCTTTTCTCCAAAATATAGACTGCAGTGAAAACGATTTTCAATTGCAGAGATACAGAGAATCTGTCTCAACACTACTACTGATAATTTTTTAACATTAGTGTTTAATATTTTACGTATATATTTTTACACTGACTAACACAAGTGTTTTAACAAAAAAATTTTTTAAAGAAGGACTCTTAACACAGATAATATCAAAAAAATAAATTTGTCATTGCTATTTGCGAAAACAAACAAACAAAAAAAAAAAAAGGTAATACTGTTGAATTATAAAGATTATGCCGACATTTAACATTACTTTCTATTCTTGTCTCTTTAGATGTTTGCGCCATATTTAAATAACATTTTTGAAATTCTATGTTCAATGTAGGGGAATCTGAAAAAAATGTTTCCTGCAAGTCTGATTTGATCAGACATAAAAAATCATGAGTCGGATGCCGTTTGCACAGTGCTTCATTCTCATATATATTAAAGCAGTTAAGGTATGAAGGATGTTTTCAGTCAAAAGCCCACAAAATTACGGTTACTATTCATTTCAAATTTCTGTCTTTGTTCCAACTGCATCTCTTAACGCATCGGGTCGGAAGAAGAAAGAATTCAGGACACTTTGTTAAGTGGTTCCACATTTTCCTTTGTGCTTTTCTGCTGCATGTTTGTATTTGAATCGCATTAATTATTCAACTATTATTTTGTTCATCCATTGATTGTGCTTGTTTCGGGTTGCTTGAAGGGAAAACTCCAACAAACTATTGTTTAGTAGTAGCTGCATCATCCTTCGAACGATAAAGAGCAAAGGCACACACGGGAAAAGACTTGTGTTCTAATTTCAGTCGCCACCATGCTGATTACTGATTTATGAGGGTTTTTTTTTTTTTTCTTTTCTTGCTCATGAGTTCGTGGGGGGAAAAAAAAAAGGATCGGCGGTGTAATAGTGAAGCTAAACAAACTCAAAAAAAAAAAAAAATCTCCACGTTGTAAGTCTCCAAATCTAAAAATAAAAAAAAACAATTGCCCAAGATCAAAAGGAAGGCATTTTCAATTTTTCACGCAGATCTGAGGTTTATGAGCGGCGCAAGGTCTTGTTCAAAATCTCGTGAGTTATAATGTGGATTCTTTCGGAAACTAAATGGAAACAAAATCCATTACGATAACAGCAACAATAGCAAGTTTATTTGTACTTGTTGTATTAGGTTCTGTGTCATGTGTTAATTTTCTTTTATTTGTTTGACATGTTAAGTGTTTCGTGCGAACATGAATGTGCTTTCTCTCTCTCTCTCTCTCTCTCTCTCTCTCCCTCTCACTCTGCCACTCTCCCCCCCCCCCCCTTCTGTTATACATGTATAATAATTGAAATACTTTATATGTTTGTGCCATGAAAACACTATAACATACCTGCGTATTCGTAAACATCCGTAATTGACATGATTGTCTATAAAGTAAACTTGTGACGATAATTTTGTAATGAGCTATTGAGAGACCGATTGAGTTTTTATTAAGTCAATAACCATCTCGAAAATAGCAGATTTTGCAATCGAAAATGGAAGATTTGATCTCTTTTATTGTTGCAGCTTGGGTTAATACATGAAAATAAGGCGAGGGGGGGGGGGCAGTCATCATCATCATCATCATCATCATCATCGGTCCCTTAACCGCGCTGGTCGTGGGGGCACCACTGATGACTGCACAATTTCCCTCCACCTGTCCCGGTCTCACCATGACTCTCTGTGAGTCACTGAAACTCAGGCCCGTCCACCTGTCCCGGTCTCCCATGACTCTCTGTGAGTCACTGAAACTCAGGCCCGTCCACCTGTCCCGGTCTCCCATGACTCTCTGTGATTCACTGAAACTCAGGCCCGTCCACCTGTCCCGGTCTCCCATGACTCTCTGTGATTCACTGAAACTCAGGCCTGTCCACCTGTCCCGGTCTCCCATGACTCTCTGTGATTCACTGAAACTCAGGCCTGTCCACCTGTCCCGGTCTCCCATGACTCTCTGTGATTCACTGAAACTCAGGCCCGTCCACCTGTCCCGGTCTCCCATGACTCTCTGTGATTCACTGAAACTCAGGCCTGTCCACCTGTCCCGGTCTCCCATGACTCTCTGTGATTCACTGAAACTCAGGCCTGTCCACCTGTCCCGGTCTCCCATGACTCTCTGTGATTCACTGAAACTCAGGCCTGTCCACCTGTCCCGGTCTCCCATGACTCTCTGTGAGTCACTGAAACTCAGGCCCGTCCACCTGTCCCGGTCTCCCATGACTCTCTGTGATTCACTGAAACTCAGGCCCGTCCACCTGTCCCGGTCTCCCATGACTCTCTGTGAGTCACTGAAACTCAGGCCCGTCCACCTGTCCCGGTCTCCCATGACTCTCTGTGATTCACTGAAACTCAGGCCCGTCCACCTGTCCCGGTCTCCCATGACTCTCTGTGATTCACTGAAACTCAGGCCCGTCCACCTGTCCCGGTCTCCCATGACTCTCTGTGATTCACTGAAACTCAGGCCCGTCCACCTGTCCCGGTCTCCCATGACTCTCTGTGAGTCACTAAAACTCAGGCCCGTCCACCTGTCCCGGTCTCCCATGACTCTCTGTGAGTCACTAAAACTCAGGCCCGTCCACCTGTCCCGGTCTCCCATGACTCTCTGTGAGTCACTGAAACTCAGGCCCGTCCACTCGCAGATGTCATCCTCCCATTTTTTCTTCTGTCTATCTCTCCCTCCTCCTCATCTCCTGTTGATTGTGTTCTTTAGTGAAAATAGTTTCTTTTTTTGGTTTGGGACATCATCAGAAAAGAAAGAGTTGCCACTGTGATAAATGGCTTAAATAAAAGCCAACCAATTTTTCTTCTCCCATTTCTCTTCTTTATCGTCAATGCATCTCGTCTTTTGCCGCGACAAAGCATAAGAATATCTGTCTGGAGATCCTTTGACACCCCCACGGCTTATGTTTGCCCCTGAATCCTATTTGCACTTGAAGAACTGCAAATTTTAGCGACACTGTTCTCGTGAGAGTAAATATTCGTAATCATTTCTGTTGGCCAATTTTGGTAATTGTTTTTACCTTCTAACACCCCTTCTGTCGTTCAAACATATCAGGGCTGCGAAAATTGGACCCTGCATATAGGCCCATTGCGGATATCGGCCATTTTAGTTGTTAGGGTCGACGCATAACCATGGCGATTGTAGGATTGATTTTGATTCGTTAGCTGATTTTCACTGTGAGCACTTCAGGCGTCGCGAACCAATTGGCGGCGAGCTAAAAAAAAAGTTCACTACAGTAAACAACGACACGTGCGTTCATGCACATGGGAGACGTTCGGTCAATTCTTCCACTTCCATTCCCTTGTTCACACGGATGGTAGGGAATCTGACCAGCTTGGATCCATCCTTTCCACCCCTGACATAACAGTCAACTGCAGTGCAACCAGCAGGCATTTTAACCGCTTAGACATATCTCGAAGTTACGCTCGTCAGCTGATCCACCCGCCATTTTAGGTGTCGGAAGTACAAAACAAAAACACTCTGTGACGTCATTCGCAATGGGCCTATATGGAAGTGTAACTAATTAAGGAGTGGTTTTTGAAGTTCCGCCATTGCCTTAGACTTGTCGTTGAATTCGTTTCCGTTCTCTGAATTCAAAATAAAAATACTTCTTTAAACAACTTAAAAAAGTCATGGTCCGCGTACATCACTTGAATATGTGTGCCTGCTTAGTGAGAGACAAGAGACAAAGAATTCGTATCTCCGTGTTTGCTTGTGTGTCTATAAATGCATGTATTTTTGTCTGACTTTGTTGAGTTGTCGTTGAAAGTACGTCCTCCATGCTCTTTGACGCTGTCTTGGGTCTTGTCATAATTTTAGACTGATGTTTGTTAACTGGGAGCTGGGGGTCTTTGATATCTCCGAGCCGCTGCTAAGCGAGGGAGCGCTCGGGGGCAGTAACGTGTAAAACTATACTGGTTTGTAATGAAAGAAGCTCGGGGGCAGTAACGTGTAAGACTATACTGGTTTGTAATGAAAGAAGCTCGGGGGCAGTAACGTGTAAGACTATACTGGTTTGTAATGAAAGAAGCTCGGGGGCAGTAACATGTAAGACTATACTGGTTTGTAATGAAAGAAATTGTTTCGAAACACTGACATACAAATGCGTGTATTAAGGACATTAATATTTGGGGGGGGGGGGGTTGTCCTTGGCTTTCTGTTCTGGAAATTAAGGGAGGAGAGGGAAGGAGGACGCGATCTTGTCACCCGATGATGATAAAGGAGGCGTTCTGAACCCAATGGGGAAGCGAGAAATATTAGTTTAGATCAGACATGGGCAACCAAGCAGTTTGGCCGGTTGGCTAAGTTGATTGAAATTTACATTAGATACCGGTCACTGAGCTATGAAACAATACATTTAATACACATACGTGCCTCACACTTCAAATCAAACAATTTTTTTTTCTTGTCATCATCCAGACAAACGTCATTTTAAGATGACCTTAGTGATCGTACCTAGCCCATTGCAGCCTCACTATTCCAGCTCAGGCCCTTACTGTATTATGAAAAGTTGGCAATGTCTACTTCAGACCATGATCATAGTCAAGGCGCAGGGCTCAGAGAGAACACAGTATAAATCACAATGATAATAATCTGCGGCTTCGAAAGCTTGCGATAGTTGCCCCGTTGGCGTGTTGACAACACCTGTCGCAGTGTTAACGCCAAGCTGGCAACTCGTGAATGTAGTGACCAGTTTTTCATGATTGAGTGTGAACAGCGCCTGCTATATTACACAAATAACAACTAATCCAGGCTGACTCGTCGGCGAGCTTTTTATGAACCACTTGTCCCCAGACATACAATGCTCACGCGCGAACAGCGAAATAATGATTCACAATCATGTTACCTGGAAAAAATATAATCATGCTCTTTCTGTGCATTCCTGACAACGTTGTGGTCTATCGTTCAGATTTATCAGGGTTGGGGAAATTACGCCCAATCTTTTTGCTACTCATTAACCTTTCACGGCCGATACACATGTATGAAAGTGTACAAACATCTTTACGTTTCTAAGCTGACAGGTTATCTATAGATCACTTGAGCTAACCTTCCCCACTTGTCTGGTGTTATACCCTGCTTCCAGTCAAGCCCATGGTCTCATAAACCACGTGACTTGTTATTGCCAGGAGTGCACCGGTAACATTGCTGCCTCATCGCAGACCTCCCTTCCTTTCATGCTCATGTGGACTCTCCAATTATGCCCGTGTCTCGCATGTGTACTCATAAAATGACAACACGACTGCGACACACCAAAGTCACATGTGTGGGCCTCGCTTTACTCTAGCTGAATGTTACCCTCTTTAGGCCTGGCACACACATGCGACATGCGATCCTGTCTGAGTTGTGTTTTAGTTCCATCTTCCCCTTCATTCTGTCATGAGCCCGAGCCCCGAATGTGTGCGCATCTCCAGTCATTCGCCTAGATTATTTTTTTTTTTTAATGCGGCGCTACAGCGGCGCGACTGCAACACAGCAAAGTCGCATGTTCGCCCTAGGTTTATCAGGGAAGGAACAATGTCTACAGAGAACAGAACAAGTTTGAACGATTTGTCCTCAAGATTGACAGTTGTTTTGTTTTTTTTGAGTTTCATATGCTCACCCATGAATCTTAAGTTAAAGAAATTTCTATAATCAACCAGAAAAATTCATGGTTCCCAAATTTCGCCCCGAATTAAAAAAAAATAAAAAATGAAATGTTCGTCTGTGATAAACATGAGATAAAGAATTCATTTCTCGGTGGCTGCCTGCATTGCCGAACTGTCTTTGTTGTGGTGTTGTCTTTTTTTCAAGTGATTAGTTCAACAGTTACGTTTTGAAGTGCCGAGATGTATAACTTATAGAGTAATGGGAGCCTTATGACTGAATGATCATGATTTGTGTATTTCCTATAGTTGATCGGCGTCAAGGTAGGATTTGTTGATGGTTCACACATGCTGGGGGCCGATAGGTCGATGTGGAATGGAAGGATAGGTGGATGGATCGATGGAATGGATGGAATGGATGGATGGATGGATGGATGGATGGATGGACGGACGGACGGGTGGATAAATGGATGAAGAGATGGATGGATGAAGAGATTAATGGATGTATGGATGGATGAAGGGAGGGAGGGAGGTAAGGAGGGATGCATGGATGGGTAGATGGGGGAAGGGGTGGATGGATGGATGGATGGAGGCGGGGGTGGATGGACGGGTAGTAAATGAATGCATGGATTGAGAGATGAAGGTGAGGTAAATCATCGAAGAAAAATATGACTCTTAGAATCACCCAGGAAGATGAAAATTAGCATAATCGGGTGTCTTTAAATCATAAAGTTCTCTGTGTCCACACATGTTTCCGTTCCAGTTCTTTAAGACAGAAATGTTTTTTTGTAGCAGAATGAATTCTTGTTTCCATTTGTTTACGTTTTTCATGATCAGTCCAATTAAGGTCACTTTCGGGGAAACAAATGTTTCCTGTCTACTGTCAGATGCGGAAATTCAGGTTTGACTCTGTGATACCACAAATGCCACATTTCATGTTAACAAACAGCGAAGGCGGTTCTATCTTTTTTTATTACGAGAATAGCGAGATGTATTCATTTTTTTTAGCCTGATGAAGGTCCATAGGGACCGAAAGCTTGAGTCGTCTTTATTTTCATTTCGAATGTAATTTTCATTGAGAGTTTTTTGTATTACATAGTTTCCTTGTGTCATTATTGTATAGTGCGACGGGCGGCTGAGAAGTTCTGCCTCATACGCGATTATTTCAATTGTAGGCAAGACACTCACATGAATCGCATATCTAGTAAAAGCTTAGCATGTCCTATATGAAGTACCGTCAGTACTTTTTCACATAATCACCATCCCTTTCCATGCACACTCGCCAATGTCGGACAGGCTGTCGCAACACGTCCGCGAAAAAAATCAGGTCTCTCATCTTGGCACCAGCGGAGCACATCTGCTTGCAACTGAACATCACAACCGTAACAATGTCCTTTCAGGTGCTCCTCAAGCTTTTCCTCCGCAGGATTTTTTACTGGAGATAAGTCTTGGGCACATCATTATGATCAAGAAAAGAAACAATCATTGGAGTACAGGCATAGGGATTCACCCCGCCCGAAAAAGTTCAAAGTTACAGTTTTCTCCTGGAAAGGTGTAAACGACAATTTTTGGGGGACTGCGACGGTACAATCCACTCAGAATTTTTGGAACAGAGTAACGCTGTCAACTCCGACCAATAAGTGGAAACACTGAAGAAACTCCACGCAGGCTTGAAGCGGGTTCGTCCGGAAAAAGATGCCATTCTTCTGCATGAGATTGCTCGTCCATATACGAGGCGAAAAACGCAGGATGCACTGCAAAACCTCGTGAGATCTTACCGCACCCGTCGTACAGCTCAGATCTTGGCCTTTGCGACTTTTCCCTTTTTCCCAAGCTTAAGGAGCCCCTTGAGGAACACCGTTACGATTATGATGTTCAGGGGCAAGCAGATCAGATGTGCTCCACTGGTACCGAGATAAGAAACCTGATTTCTTCGCCGACGTGATGCAACAGCTTGTCTGACGTTGGCGAGTGTGCATGGAAAGGGATGTGATTACGGTAAAAAGTTTTTACAGTCCTACATAGAGAACATTCTAAGCTTTCGCTAGATACGCGATTCATGTCAGTGTCTTGCCTACAGTTGAAATAATCGCGTAGGAGACAGAACTTTTCAGCCGCCCCTCGTCACATAGTTTCATTGGGCCACAAACGGCGTTGCTAAATTGAGGAGGCTGCTAGTCCTGCTTTATATGGCTTTGTTATTTCTTGCTAATGTTATTCTTTGAAAAATACAACAGCGGGGAAAACTTCAGAAATGCGAAACGGAGGTCGTTCCAAATTATCTCTTTTCTGGTAATCGGTGGGACCATGTCAGAAACAAGATCCTCCTATGTTCCTCAATATCAACCAAAAATGTATTTTACAAAGACAGTCAACTTCTAGCTTTTTTTTGTTTTTGTTTAGGACATCAGCGTTATTTCTAGGAATGTGTCAAGCTCACTGAAAGGTTTCGAGATTTTCAGAAATTTTTAAGTTGCAGTAATTTACTCAAATGTTTAGAAATTTCAAGAAATTCCAGTTGACTCTTAACACACCCAAGCATACATACTTACACATACTGTCCGTCTGTCTCTTCCTCTCTCTTTCTCCCTCTTTTTTCTCTCTTTCTTTCTTTCTCTCTCACTCTCTCTTTTTGTGTCCTCTGTTAACTTATTTACACTGCAGATTCTTCGATTAAACTTTGTTTGCCTTTGTTCATTGATTTGTTTATCCAGACGTGTTTTGGTGGACTTTTGTTATTGTTGTTAACTCTATTTCTCTTTCTCTCTCTCTCTCTCTCTGTGTGTGTGTGTGTGTCTCTCTCTCTCTCTGTCTGTCTGTCTGTCTCTCTCTCTCTCTCTCTCTCTCTCTCTCTCTCTCTCTCTCTCTCTCTCTCTCTCTCTCTCGCTCTCTCTCTCTCTCTCTCTGTTTTGTTAAAGTAATGTTGTTGTTGACATTTTTATTCAAGGCTGATTCAAAAGACCGTTACCTCACCGCCACGTCGGAAATTTGTAAAGAACCTCCATCATTTTCTCTTCTAACTTCATTGTTCATTTAATGGTAAAGCGAGGACGTCATTTGGCTTAATTGAATCGGCTATTAGTTTGATTGCTCGCCCCTGGTCTGACTGCTCGCCCTTTGTTAATACAAAACCCAAAGCTTTCTTGTTTTTCCTCCGTCTGTCATTGAACTCATCCATCCATTATTAGATAATGTGCTACATAAACTGAAAAGTTGTGGAAAATACAGGGTCCTTTAAAAACAACTACAACAAACAAACAAACTTGAAAACTATTGCGTACTTGTCATTTTACATAGAGATGACAGTAGTAATGGCGCAATGTGTGATTCACCATTGTAAATATCACAAACAGGTCAGCTGTAACCAGTAGCGATTTGTGTCGGCAGCTTTCTCGGGTGATTCATGAGGGGTTTAACGAATGGAAACAATACTGATCAATTTTCTTTTGTGCCTATCTGTAACTATGCATAAAACATCTACACTCGTCAATTTACTGTCTCCTGCAGTTGGCCACAATAATTTATTCTGAAATTGGCCTCAAATTGGTAACAAAAATCCTATTGTGTGTAATTTTGCTATGTGGTTCAAGTAAATACTGCCACTTGTTGTTGTTGTTTTTTTTCTATATGAATTGCCCTAGCCAGTACCATAGCCATCAACAGAACTGAATGGCTTTGTTACACATTAATTAAATCTGGGCACTGATAGTGATAGTGGACAGTGTTCTTCTATCGGACCAGAAGTTTGTGGAAAGCCTTTCTTCGAGCCTACAGCATATGTTTGCGTGTTTGTGTGTGTGTTTTTTTTGTTTCAGTTTTTGTTGTTGTTGTTTTTATATTGTTGTTTAATTTTAGTGTAGTTCATTGTCTGGGTCAACATCAGGGCGTAAAAACTTCCCCGTCTCCAGTTTGGGTCGTTTCTAACTGCATGCCTTCCTGGTGAAACCAAAGCAAACACTATGAGCATTGATTTTACTTGGAAGTAATTGTATAGTGTGAGCCGCATCGCCATGTAGTTAGTTCTAATAACGGGAGAAAAAAATAGGTTTCATTACTGTAAACGGGCAATAGTATTACATGAGGGTGATCCAACACGTCACACGCCTGTCCTTGGCGCAGTGCGTGACAAAAGGCCAAAGTTTAGTAGAGACAGGAGTGACGAGACCGTGCTCGGCCGGGGTAGACCGTAAAGGGTGGAGCGTCATGAAATTTTAATGACCATGCCGACATTCGCCGTTTGTTCTGCCTCTCATGCTGGGTCTTGTCAAATATCACGCTGGCAGAGAGGGGTAGTTTTTTTTCGGTGGGGTGGGGGGGGGGGGGTACGAACATGCTGTTACCCACATCAACACGCACACTGGCAAACAAACACACAAACACACGCGCGCGCATTCACTTACACGCATGCAAACCCCCCTCCCCCCCAATATAGGCTGCTGATTTGTAGCAAGCCATTTTACATTACTCCATTTTTGAAGTTGCTCATTCATATTAAAGGATCTGGTTAGCCTTTCACCTGCTCCTCTTCCCTTTGGCTTTGAAATGAACAACAGAGAAAGAGACTCAGTACTGTACCAGATTGCTGCCAGATAACGCTTACGTCGTTCACAATCACTCATGCTTGGCTGATGTTATCATCACTATATCATTATAACTTTTAACGTGCTAAAATTCACATTTAGAAAGTTCATGTTGTAATATGTATAACTCTTAGTGCAGTTGTACTTGAGAGTGTACATTGCCTGTACGAAATAATGCCTATGCTATTGTTGTAAATGTTTGTAGAAACTGTGTAGAAAAACGACGAGCAATGGATGCTGTGCTATTTATTATGTCGGCATTGATGTTCATGATTACGACAAATCGGTTTAAAACAAAAGTTCATAAAATTTCTTTTAAAAAACAACATCACCCACCACGAGATGGCTCATTCATAAAATCCGAAAAGAACTGTCACATTTTATCCTTTTTTATTGTTGTTGATGCTCTATATCTACTTGCTGCGAAATCGCTTGTGTGACTTCCAGCGTGTGGAGCGCTGCTAATTAATCAGTCGATGGAGAATGGGTAGAGGAAAACTCTGACAGAAATTATTACATGTAGGAGGTGTGAGGGAGATAAGGAAAGAGATTGGACGGGTGCGAGTGTGTGTTGTCGGTCTATTACTTTTTGATGAACCGTTTAGCCCCAGTAATGTAGTTGTTATGGCTTGCAGCCAGTCAGTCGGACAGGGAAACTTGTCAATCAGAGCCCGGTACATAAACCTGGATCGATTGTGTCGAGGACTGAGATGACGACCTTACCAGCTCACAGATGTGGGCGCGCCGACGTGCGTGATTGCTGTTGTTATATTCACAGCAAGACTCAGCACACTACGTTACAGCATAGCACGTTCTGCAACGTTATCCGTCCGAGCAATAACCGCCTAGGATGATTCTGCTACAACAGAGCATTTGAAATGCAGAGTTACAACTGGAGCATACCATGATTTCTCCTATATATCGTTTTTGATCTCTTAAGTAAAGACCACAGGGGGGATAACAATCATAGTCACAAAATTGAGAAAATTGATTTTTTGAAGTTTGAAAGTGTCCACTTTCTTATCAATGTGTTTCCCCGCGTGCCTTTCAAATGTTGTCCACGCGGAAAAAGTTTCTCTTTTCTTAAAAATCATCATGTAATTTTGTTTATCTTGGTCTTGATTGCCTTCTCCGTCCTGGTAGTATTATTATGTAGCAGTCATTTTCATCTCTCAGTATAGTTATCATGGTCGGTGCTATTGTCGTCAATACCATAATCATATGGTCTGGTGATGCGACTCCTTTTGGAAATGAGAGATTTCAAGAAAAAATACAGAAGGAGAAAAGTGGATGGCCTAGGCTGAATAGCTGGAAAAATAAAACCCTTTGACAAGTGGACGCTACAGCATCCAAGAGCGGCTAAAATATATGATAATAGTGAAAATGGGCCCTATTAAAGATAAGACTTGACCCCCTAATATTCGACGGCTCCACTTCAGGCCTGGGCTTAAGATTGTTTCAGGCTGTGTCAGCTCTTTGATGCCGAGGTCTTCATGCATGTTTGATGAACCAGAAGCAGTACTACTGGCGGCTAACGCTGGATGTTGCAATAAATGGACGATTACATATACACGGCTTGTTGTGTAGTTTTTTCCTCAGATCGAAGGAATTCTCTCATTTATGATGCCTGGTCTGTGTTTGTTGATTGGTTGGCTATTTGTTTATTTCTTTGTTTTAATTATATTCACTGAACAGTTTGTACGAATTCTTGTTTAAGATTTACATTAATATTAGAACTGGCAGAAAGAAGCGGGTTTGTGCTCAGATTTAAATTTTAGATTATCCACTTTTGTAATTTTGCATGAAATGGTACTCATGATGAGATGTCTACCCTTTCGCGGAGAATTGATTAACGAATTGTAAAATCTACATCTAACCAAGAAGAGCAAATATATAAATAAGTAAAGAAAGAAATAACTGAAATTTTAAAAAAGAACGAATGTGCACTTAAATATGTAAATGAAGAAATAATATATTTTACTTCGAATAGAACATATTTCAAAGGTGAAAAATAAGTGGGATAGCGCAAATAAATAGGCGTACGTCTATTCGGTATTAATCTGTCAGTATCAAGAAGGAACGTTGATATTCTAAAATAATTGGCGTTCACATTTTATGTTGTTATGTTTACGTCAGTTGACTCAGGCACTGAATATATCCAAGTGACAACTTCACCAGTGTGGTTGTTCACCGATTCACCTTTCCATTATTCTGTTTGTAATCAAACTGCCAGATAAACGGGTGATTGATGGCCAAACATTTCAGTCAAATTAAGATCGACTGGCCAGAGAGTAAAAAAAATGTGGGGCCGACGGCGAGTTCGCCAATCGGGCAGACAGGCCCCTAGGCATATAGGGAGTTTATACAGACTTGCCAATACCTGTGAGAGTATCTGGATTTGCTGGTTGTACTTGAACCATACAAATATATTGGTCAGTCCACCTACTCATTGTATTCCACGCCTTGACCACTCCATCTTTGCTCTTTCCAATTACCTAAGATTTATAAACCCCTGTTTAGGGAAGCACTAAAGTATATTGAAAATAAACAAATGAGATCGATTTGAATTATTTGCAGCCATGCTGCTTCACGTAGTACTCGTGTTGATTGTGACAAATGCACACAGAATCGATATTTATTTGCTGTCAGTGTAAGAGAATGAAATAGGCGAGGTTACATCCTGAAGTATTAATGAAAAGCCGTAATTACGAAACTGATATTAGTACAAGATACAAACTGTCAAAATAAAGGGGGGGGGGGTGTCGCGTTAAGCCATAGCCAACATAATTTCATTGTCTGTGGCGCCCTGTCCCCACTTTTTATTTTTTTATTCATGTTTTACTTTAGTGCATTTTGTTCTTTAATTGTAATATATTTATTGTTATTTATCTTAGTGGCCGACCCGGCCAAGATAAATTTGCAGATTCCTTGTAGGAAGCCCAACCATTAATTATCTAGAACTAGGCTACATTACATTTTTTAGCATTTGATTCGATGCGATGACTAATAGAACTTAACGTGGAAATACACAGATCCGATCTGATTACGTTGATTTTCCTCCACCGAGGGCAAGGATGAAATTTCCCGATCGTGCTTTTTGATTCTAGGCCGCCAAAATGCATCACAGTTTTTGCGGCTCAAAAAATTCAATATGAATAATAGTAAAGATTGATTTGTGTTCAAAATGAATGTGTCCACGTAACTGTTGGTCAAAAATTGATGCAGTACACTAAGTTTCATAATTTTTGATGGCGTAGTCGCGAAGTTTTAGCTACTTACAGTTACAGGTTCACCCTCTAGCTCAGTTATAGTAAGATTATTGTTTTTACTATTATTATTATTTTGCATTTCCAGGGCAAATTTATTTTAAATTTAAAGGAATTGTTTTTTTGTACTGTTTTATTTTCCACATGGTACAATCATAACAATGCAGGTTGCACAGTGTGGTGTGATTCTTCTATTTCATTTATAACTTTTCATTGTAAGGAAACTTAGATGATAGTTGGTTTGTTTCAACTGAAATCACAGAATGTGTGTCCCTAGAAAAGTTTGAATATCATTTTGTATTTCATCTTTCTCCTAAGAGTTTCAATTCTTCTTTTTAGATCACAGCTAATCTTTGCGATGGCGCATGCTTGGCGGCCGTGCCAAAAAAAGTCTTTGCAAGTGCGCATGCTGGGCCGCCGCGCACTGGGAGGGGGATGCAGTCAACATCACAATTTTGGATGACATGAGTGAAACAAATTAATACAGTTCTGTCTTTGCAGCAGTATTGTTTGTGGAGTGCAAGAATAAACTGCTCGTTTCTCCCAGACATGACACTTATTTTACCCATATAGCACCCAGACATAGACTGATTTATCCAAAACAAAATTGATTTCAAACAGTCAAATAAATGCAGGAATATGATTTTTTTTTTTCACGACAACCGTTTGTAAATTACAGACTACTCCATCAATAGGGCATTGAGCATTGGTCACCGGGTGACATACTTCTGATGTGGAAAAACTAGCCGGTAGAATATTAAACACCAATGACTTAAATTATATTACTATCAGTTTGATTTTGAGAAGCGATTTCTCCCCATTTCGTCTGTAAGTCAAGTTTTTATTTGCTTTGCCTTGGCGAGTTCGGATGACAAATAATCTAAAAATTCCCTCAAGGGCAGCGCAGTTACTAAATCTTCATCTTTCCCTCTTAGACCTGTGTTTTCTCTTCACCATCTCTCTTTCCTTCAGCTTATTCTTTTTGCCTTTCTTCATCTTCATCTCTCTCTTTTGCCTTCCTCTTCTTTCCCTTCTCTCTCTGATTTCCATAAGTTTCTCCTGAGTTTCTCCAACTGCGCTGTGTACGATTTCGCATATTATTTTGCAGAGAAAAAGGATACGAAATGGGTAGCATTAATATTGAGTGGGTTTGTTTGCTTTGCTTCAGGAGGATTACAGGTGGGTCATCCATAAAGTACATGTGCATAGTTTGGGAGAATTTTGTGCCCCCCCCCCCCCCTCCTGTAAGCTGTAAGCTTTACAAACGCTCGGCTTCAAACCCCACCCTCACCCCCAGCCGGACGATCGTACGGCCAATAGAATGGTGAATGTCCACGATGAGGCTTTAATTGTAAAACTTAAAGTGGCATTTTGCATGGGCTATTGTGACTGTTTCATTAGAAACAGCTGATTTGTATGTGATTCAGCGCATTACTTTGCCTTTTCCTCCTGTTTTTTTTTTTTTAAATTCATTCCGTTACTACAAGTGAAAGCGTGTGCACTCTCCCCAAATCCCTTCAACCTCCTCCCTGTACGCTAGGTCACCCTCCGCCCTCTCCCTCAGCCACCACTAGCAATCCAATCATAGGGTAGCCACACAAAGGCCACCGAATTCGGTCACCGAGCCACTAGGCGCTTTAGGTGAGAAGAATTGCACTATATAATTTCAACAACTGCACATAGAGCTCACCTAGATTCGGTCCGCCTATATCGTGCAATTCTTCTCACCTAAAGCGCAAGGGTAGCCACACAAAGGCCACCGAATTCGGTCACCGAGCCACTAGGCGCTTTAGGTGAGAAGAATTGTACTATATAATTTCAATAACTGCACATAAAGCCCACCTATATTCGGTTCGTTTCAGCACCGTAGGTGCCGACTTTTTTTTATCGGAATCCAAAATACATTCCTATTGCACCGATAGATACCGATCCCGTGACACGGTGATGGGCAAGACCGTCGAGCGACAGGAAGGTGTGATGAGTCATATACTCATTTACGGTGAACGGGGCGATTTTCTACTGACCAAGCCATTTCTGGACGGGACGATAGAGGAAATTTGATTGAAGATTTGGATTCAGCGACCTCAAATTAACAATTTCACCGAGCAGAATTTGTTTATTTTGAAAACGAACAATTTTTTGTAAAATTTTAATCATTTTAAAGACATGATAATTCAAAATGTTTAAAGCGAGCGTCTGGTCAGCTCAGTTTCACTCTGCACAATTCCACGTGGTGCAGTGAGTAGTGTGAGCAGACAAAAAGTACAAATAAAACCTACCAGGCGCAATGCACCGAAATTGTAGGCGGCCTCTATGTGTAGCATAGGCGCTCTAGGTGGTAACCGAAAGCTCCGACCTACAGGCGACCTTACTAGGCGGCCTTTATGTTTGTATCCATACGCACTATGGATGGCCCCGGACCCGCAGCTGTCATGCGTGCAAATGTTGCTCTTTAAATATTAATGTATTAATGCCGTATGTATTTCAGATGCATGTTACTTATCTTTCACACTACCTAAGAGAAAAAAACAAAAACTTGATAGTTTACCTCAGTGTACTCAGTGGTGTAATGCGTGATGGCTGTATAGTTGTGCGGTCTGCCTTCCTGCTGTAAAAAAAAATCCGTGCAGTAGTGGTGTAGATTAAATCGAATTATCTAAAGGCCTGTTTACACTGGTAGGTTTTAGGAATAGAAAAAAGGAATTGGGGTCAGCGGGGGAAGAACTCTCCTCGCTTTCCGGCGTTTGCTTCCCGATTTCCCCTTCGAACGGCTGTTTGTTTACACTGGTCCGTTTTCTGAATGAGAAGCGATGCGCATCGTTTGTTTTGGTCATGTGACTGGGATGGACGCTGGGGTGGCCGCCGCTGGCCTCTCGCTCGTCGAGCGAAGGAATTTGTCGGTTCAGCTTTTCAATGTATGAATGTGAAATTAATCGGATCTTTCGAGGCTATTATCATTCGCTAAAATTTCAAGGACTTTAGTTCTCGACTGTTTGTTATGATACATGGGCGATTAAGTATCCCATAGACAGCTCTCGCCTTCAAAATGTTGTGGTGAAAGTTTCTTCGATAGTCCAGCCGAACGCCATTTTACACCCAGGCGGTTGTCACGTGACGCATAACCTTTCCGAAATCGGAATGAAAAAATAGGAATGGTCCTATTCCAGTTTTTCAGGGGGAAATCGGAAAGGAAATAGGAAAGGGTCGGGTTCCATTCCGATTTCGGAACAGTGTAAACGCAAGAAGCTTTCCGCTAGATTTCCTTTCCTTTTTTCTATTCCTAAAACCTACCAGTGTAAACAGGCCTTAAGGGGATTTTTTCTCTGCAGAGTAATGCGAGGTAAGTCGTGGAGGCATAATTATTATAATAGGTAAAGCATTGACGAGCCTAGTGGTGAAACATATTTATCCTAGTAGACCGTGTTAAGACTACATTAAAATTTGCTGCCATGTGTAGACTAATGTGATCATATCTACTTCAGAGAGTAGGTCTCTTATGAAACGTATTATAGAATGTACATCTCATGGGTGAAGGCCTTCTGCTGCTTAATTCTGCTGGTCAATGAAAGACCATTGATAGCCAAGCGTGCAGTAGAATGTAGTCCTGTTAATGACGAAGTCCTCATTCTACAGTTGAATATGGCCAAATCCACAGTAGAATATAGACCTACAGATGGTCAAGTCTGCAATAGAATGCAAGCCTACAGACGGCCAAGTCTACAGCAGAATATAGGCATACAGATGGCCAGGTCAGCAGTAAAATGCAGTTCTACCGTAGAATGTGGGCCAAGTCTACTTTGAATTGCAGGCCTGTAGATGGCCAAGTACACAGTAAAATTCAGACCTATAGATGGCGAAGCCAATAGTAGAATGTAGGCCTGCAGATGGTCAAAGTACCGCAGAATGCAGATCTACAGACGGTCAAATATTCACCAGTACGAAGGCCTATAGATGGCCAAGTCTACAGTAGAATGCAGATCTACAGACGGTCAAATATTCACCAGTACGAAGGCCTAGAGATGGCCAAGTCTACAGTAGAATGCAGACCTATAGACGGCCAAATATTCACCAGTACGAAGGCCTAGAGATGGCCAAGTCTACAGTAGAATGCAGACCTACAGACGGTCAAATATTCACCAGTACGAAGGCCTAGAGATGGCCAAGTCTACAGTAGAATGCAGACCTACAGAATGCCCTTATCTAGGTATGGGGGGGGGGGGGGGGCGATGATACTTGACGTTGGTACTAGAAGTAAAATTGCCCTGTAATGATGTGACAATTAATCGATCTTTCTTTTTTTTTTCCGGCCCTGACCATCCCAGCTTTGCTCCGCACTAGATAGCACTATGGGCATTTAGGGCGGAGGCTGGAGCGGGCGTGCCATCGCACGATAGCTCTGTCACGATTTCAGATCACGACACAAACAGAATTATCCAGCTTGCAACTTTAGACAGGAGTATCCAATGTCAATCTGTCCTGAGGTAGTTTTTGTTGTTTCTCTATGGGCATTTCTGAGCCTTGAGTCAAGCGCTTGTTTTGCGCTCAGAGGAAAACAAATAAATCATAGATGGTATGTCTTGTCCCTGCTGTTCAGAGTTGCAAATTTGTTTCACCCTGAATGTCCTCGGATACGGTATTGTTTGTTTCTTTGATCACTGACAATTTATAATATTGCAGTTAGGCAGGTCGTCCGTGTCCGCTGTCTTTAGTAATTCCTCCCCATTCGTTTGGTGTTATTCAGTAGCTGAGTTAAGCATTCTTCCCTTTTAAAGGATAGGATTATAAGAGACTGACTGACGGTTGTAGTTGCAAAATTTGGTCTAGTGTCATATTCGCCATAGGCTGTGATTTTTTTTTTTAAACGGGCGTTTTCCTAAATAACACCAAATTGTTTTCTCATCGTATTAAGTTCTAAAGAATTTTCTTTTAATACTGGCACTGATTCCTAGTCTTATTTTTGAGTTATATACTCCCTTTAAATTTAGCGAATATGGTTCTGGACAAAATTTTGCAGCAGTGCCTTTCTCCCGTGGTCTCATATACTTGTCTACCTGCGGAGTGCAAATCATGCCGATTTCAGTGTGCTAATGGTATATTTCATTTACGTCACCAAAATTACCAAAATTTGAGATGTAAACCGTCATGCAGTGTCCTGTCGACATTTTGGGACTTTGTACTTGAGCTTGATTTAGGCGATTTACCCCCCCCCCCCCCTTTTTCCTTTCTTTTACAAGCTGACAACTATTCGAATCGTGAATGTCTGTGACAAAATCTTGATTTTATGAAGCATTAAGTGGCATTTTGTATGAACTATTTGAGTATTTCATTAGAAACATGATGTTATATAATCCAACAGCTTACTCTGCAGGAAAAATGAACTCAAACCTTTCACTTCATTGTGATTCACACAATCCCGCTCTTCCCCCCTCCCTGCAGACGCTTTTCATACACGAGGGAATGTCACGGGGTGCCGTACTTTAGGGGTGGCTTCTTTCTTATCAGTAAATTAAATACTGGGGAAAATCCCAAGTCTGTGAGATTAGTACAATACAGTCATCCAAAACACATTAATCAACACTCAGGTTTCCATTCCTTTATTCAAATCAGTGTGTGTGATGCGCCATCCTTTGCTTTAATCAGAGTGTCCCCAATAATCACGCGCCTCTTCATTGTTTAAGATCAGATCAGCAATTCTGCTTGGCCTGAATCCATTGGAACGACGTAATTATTCTTCCTGTGCGGTCAGGTAATCAGTAATGAGTATGAAAGGGCGTGTACAGATCTATATTTCTCTAACTTTAACCCTGTGGTGGCCAGAATTTGATGTACTCTTCCAAAACTTCTGAAATCTGTAAATCTTGATTTAAAGTAGTCAGATGAATGTGAAAATACAACCATTTGTCAGTATAAAAATTATTCGTTTCTATATTAGAAACTATGTCAAAAATTTAAAACAAGTGCCTCAGCTTCCAAACATGGAGCAAACGTGTCAAATCTAGAACGTTAGGCACAAAACAGTTGACATAATTATCCTTCTGTATTATACATAAGAGATTACTTAATGGCTCACTACTGCGCGGTTCTGAATCCACTCCATGAAACTGTGTCGGCAGGGGCGGCTTTGTGCCGACGCATTAGAACTCAGTCGCTTCAGTTCCCATTACCGCTGAATGCGTTTAAAACGACTCTGATAAGATTTATTCGGTTCCATTGCTGTGTTTCAGGGTAGAAATGTATACAGATGCTGTGTTCATTATCTGCATTTTTTTCTTTGGGGGGGGGGGGGGGGGGGCTAAAGATTACTTTGACTACACAAAATTTGTAGGCTATGCAATTAACAGGTCATCACATTTTGAACAAAAGTGATTGGGGAGATGGATGAGTGTGGGGGGGGGGGGGGGAGTCTGCTTGGAGGTTGTCCCTTCAAGCGACTTTTCGACCTGTGCTCCCTCTTTCTTTTTCTCTTTCTCTCTATCTCTTTCCCTTTGTGTGTGTTTGTGTCTCTGTCTCTCTCCCTCTCTCTCTCTCTCTCTCTCTCTCTCTCTTCTCTCTCTCTCTCTCTCTCTCTCTCTCTCTCTCCCTATCTCTCTCTCTCTCTCTGTCTCTCTCTCTCTCTGTCTCTCTCTCTGTCTCTCTCTCTCTCCTCTCTCTCTCTCTCTCTCTCTCTCTCTCTCTCTCTCTCTCTCTCTCTCTCTCTCTCTCTCTCTCTCTCTCTCTCTCTCTCTCTCTGTTCAGTAAACAGAATGAAAGGTTTAGGTTAAGGGACTTACTTCTTAATATAAAGTAATTAGTTTGCAGCAAAAATTAAATGTCTGGTCGAAAGCAACAAAAAATAGCTTTTTTGATGTTGTTGTTATCCTTCCACCATAAACACAGGCGTGGGAAGGTTTGAGAACGGTTACCAGACTTATGATACTAAACATTAGAAGTTAAACAGTAATCATAATTTGGATTAAGGTTAACGCTTTTTGTGTGACGTGATAACCTTGTGCCATTTCTTCTCATGTCTAGTTTCTTATCTCTTTGGCCAATCAAAGCATTCAGGAACTAGCAAAATTTAAATCTTGGTCTGGCAAAAATGGCTGGCGCGGTGTCAAGACATAACCATCCAATCAGTCGGCCGATCAAAATCAGCTAAAGCGCACCAGGCCGGGCCTCGTTTTCGTAAAGTTAGACATGGTTGAAATTCAAATTATCTGCAGTAAACAGTCTATAAAATTCATTTATAGGGAGCAGAATAAGAAGAATGGTTGATATCTCTCTCTCTCTCTCTCTCTCTCTCTCTCTCTCTGTGTGTCTCTCTGTCTCTCTTTCTCTCTCTCTCTCTCTCTCTCTCTCTCTCTCTCTCTCTCTCTCTCTCTCTCTCTCTCTCTCTCTCTCTCTCTCTCTCTCTCTCTCTCTGTCCATCCCCGCCCCAACTCAAGTATTTCAACGATCAAACGGCGCGGTCGCACATTACATAATTTACATTACAACGATAAAGTCTCTTAATTTGGAGTTGTGCCGTGCCAGAACATTGCTGACAATCCCATTATGGGACAACATGATCGCCTTATTGTGTCGTCCTATCTTTCCTTCATTGTTTCATCATTTGGCTTGTCCTTTGTCTGTCAGGTCGATCCTGGACTGATTATTTTATTGATCTGTTTAGCTGGTAGACCTGGGCATGTTGACTAAAGGTGAGAGGTGTCAAGGCGATGTGTGGTTTATTATGTAAAAAGGGGGCTCCTCGGCATATTGCAAATAACGTAATAAACACGATCGTAGAATCTACTGGTTAATTTCATTTGGTGTCTTTCCTTTTCCTTTGCAATTTTATTGTAACGCTTTGCAACATGCAACCTTCTCATTTTGCCTCATTTTTACATTGTTGTCACAAGATTTGCGCTCCACACATTTCTTATGATTATGCCAAAACGCCAATTGTGACAAGGACAATTATAATAGATGTACGGTGATAACTTGTTCAGTTGTATTTCAGAGGATTTCTTTTTTCTGATCTCCAGGCTCCAGATACCTCTATTTTCAAAGTAACCCGAGTCAGTGACATTCCGCGAACGTATGGTATTTCGCTAAATTGTATGATTTCTTGGATTCAGTATAGTTCAGCGAGTTACAGGCCAGGTAATAATGTTATATGTCCCTCATTACGTGAAATAAATCAATAATAGTTCTTGTTTAGAAATGACTTGGGCAACATTGAATAACAAAATTACAGTCTCTCTATAATTTGGGATAAACTCACGATTTCACAGGTTCCAAGATATAAACTTATTTGGAGACTATACTTCTGTTCTACACAATAGACAAAATAAGTCATGGATGGGTATTTTCAACAACCCCCACCCCCCACCCCCCAACCCCCTTTCCCGTCCCTCATCTCTTTTCCAGACCCCCCCCCCCCACCCCCAAAAATGTGAGCAATGAATGTTAAATGACGATCATTTGTGGAGTGTGCTGCGAAAATGAGTGATTGCCCTTTGAAAGTATCTCCTTTTGTTTGCAAACTTCAGTCCCAGATTAATTATTTTTATGTTTACTTGGTGAAAAAGTATGACACACAAATCGACTTCAATTCAACGTTTAACGTTTCACTTTTAATGAGACGCCGCCTTAAAGTGGTCTAGGTTTGACAGGATAAATGAAGCTGGACATGCAAGTTATTTTAGCAAGGGAATTGAAGTCGTGAAATGTCACCTGCGTTACGATAGATTCGATGACGTTTCTCGTGCCACTTCCCAACACTGTTTTGAAAAGACGATTGCGGTAAAACTGGAAGAACTGTGTAAATGGCCTGTGAGTGCCCCCCACCCCTCATCCTCCTCAGTCTCGGCCGGGATGAAAAAAAGTAAAAGGTCATGGGAGGTTACATGACATGGAGAAATGAGAAATGGGGAAGGGTAGGAGGATCAATAGAAGAGCTATTAAAGAATCAGAAAGAGAGAGAGAGAAGGGCCGGCAGACAAAAAGGCAGGCAAGCAGGCAGCAAACAGACAGATAACTGACAAATAGACAGACAAACACAGAGAGAGCGGGGGTGGGGGGGGGGGTCGAATGAAGTGCTAGAAAATGAAGACGCAGAAGATGAGAAATGAAACGATTTTAAAAAAGGGAAAAGGAGGGAATCAAGAGGAAAAGAGGCAGGGAATGAAATAAGAATTATATCCAGAAATGCCAGGTCAAATTTACCAGTCCTGGAAGCTACAAAACAAAAAAAGCAGAAATTCAAAGCCATGCTGTGTTGTTTTATTTGCCCTAAATCGCCTCCATGTTATCAGTGAGATGTGCGCGCTGACGCAGCCTTTTAAGACAAAGTTGTGGAGACCCGTCGAATCCGTCTCGCGCACATTTGCTGCATCTTATCCTTTATTCATTTTGTTGTTGTTGTTGTTGTTTTTGTTGTTGTTGTTTAAACACAACAAATGCGATTGGATTAACATGTCTAGAAAATGTTTGCTGAAAACAGCATTTGTTCATTAGTTCAGTAGTCAGAGAAGACAGGCCTTAACTTGGATACTTGCAAAGTATTTAAATTAAGGTATACAGCATTAATTTATAATGGTACACAATTAGTGGCCGGCGTAACTTTGGGGATACGGACCGTAACATGTTAATGCCATGGTAATGAAACCGCCACACTGTGTTTCATGTCTATACAGCCTCAGAAAGTTACTTCCACAAAGCGCCAGACTGTCTCCATCAGAATTGCGGTACTGTCCCATGGAGTCGATGTCATGATGGCTTTTTTACGTGAGCCCAGAGACAGAGAAAAAAAAAAGGCCTTTTATTACAGAGAAAGAACATTAGAGGAAATGAAACCTGTTTCTGTCTTAAAACATTAAAGCTGGCTTCTGGTGGCATCTGCAAGCCATTTGTTTGTAAATTAAGGTTTCCTGATTTTCTGTTCTTTTCTTTTTCTCTTCATTTTTTTTTTTTTAAACTACTCCTACTGGCATGGTTGTTTTCTCCGTGCATGCGATTCATGATTTCAGCTGATAAAATACGTTCTTATTTCAGATTTATTAAATGAAATGAAAAAGCATAGCTGTTAAGCAAACACACATGCATGCACACACACAGACACACACACATACAGGGGAAAGGGGAAAAAAGGGGGAGAGAAAGAGAGAGCAAGCGTGGCAGACGGCGCAAGAATGAGGCGAATAAGAGAAGACATGAAAGGGAAAAAAAATTCAACAGAGAGAAGAGAAAGAGTAATAATTACATTTGGAAAGAAATAATTTATTGTAGTCAGACACAACAGATACGACCTAGTCTGTTTCCGCAGTCTAACTGGCCTGCAGGGTTTCCGGTCCGTGGATTCTGAAAATATTACTTGCTAACAGCTTTATCAAATTTCATCCTAGTAAGCTTTTGTAGACCTTTTTCGGAACTTCAGACATTTTAATTAAAGACTTGTAGCCTTTCCTGTGATTCCTATTATATTTCCGTGTATATTAATTTTTGGGTCCATACTTGTTTATCGGTCATATTCAACCCAATGACAATTGGCAACTGCTGTTGTTCTTCAAACTGTTTACCGATAAAGAAGTTAAGTTGCGGTAGAGGCGTTTCATCTCAAACTTGCAAATATGTCCTTTATCAGCCGTGATGACGGCCTAGGCTAGCATTTGCTATTGTGAATCTGCACATTCCAGCCGGTAAGGCTTAAAAGATTCCCAGCTCTCAAATTCCTGACTTTGCCTGTTTGACACTGATTGAACGTTCAATCCCAATGAAAGATTATATTTAAGGTAAACAAATTTCCATTTAAATGTGTATGAATTCGCCTGCCATGGTATTAGATTGTAATTTCCTGCACAAATGGATTATTGTTTGTCTAGGTCAGGGGTTTTCAACCAGGGATTCGTGACCCCCAGAGCAGAGAAATTTTGGAGGGACCGGGAGCCGAACCAAAAACCAAAAATAATACTAATTAAATAACTTTTAATGACAGTAATCTCTGTGGTCTGTTTTCTGCCTTAATTACTGTGAACATTTTAGTCTTTGTATTCCATGCCTGATTAGAAGAATGCATACTTTTATGAAAGAGTTTTACTTAGTTCCACCTAAAGCAATGCTGAAAAGTAATTTCCTGCCGAGGGGGGTGGGGGAATGTTCTCGAGTGTCTAGCCATGTCTAGGAGGTCATTGATGAGACAGCCAGACGATACCCTGGAATGTAACGCCATTCTCTGAATTCCAGCGCGTCATGACTCACCCCATGCTTCAAGACGATGTCAAGATTCCAAACTCCGGACTCTTGATGTGCTTGTCGTTAATACAGACGTTCGTAATTGCTCACAGACTTAGTAATTTGTGCACGGAGATGCTCCCTTTAATGAGAAGCCTCCCTGCCCATTACATTTAAATGTAACTCAAAACGTTACTTAGCCATTACTGTCTTGTAGTTGCTGTTTTTGACTGCCATAAATCGGCCTAATGACAACAGTAAACCTGTCTCCGGTAAAACCATAATTATCTGACTCACTGATGCTGTAAGTCCATGTTGTACTGATAGTCACACTTCATGGGCGTGGTTTATGTTGCCAAACAATGAGTTGGGTTCAAGGCGATTCATTTTGAGATAAAATATTAGTGGCGACTACTGCCCATAACACTGCCCGGCTTGGGAAAAAAAAAATTTGACCCTTACGCCGAAAACAAAATTCTACACCACATAAAAAAAAATACTTGGCGGCAGGCCCCGGCTTTATTTTTTTGTTCAATTTCCTTTCAAAATTCCTCCCCCAATGATTGTTGTACAAAATTATAACTAAGATAGAAAGATAGAGTACATTAAATTGCATTCTATAAAATGATACTTTAAGGTGTATTTGACCTAGGCTGGGGAGGACGGTTTTGTCACGGTAGAATAGTGAATGTGGACAGGACAGTTCGTCACGTCCTTTATGTCATGTCCACTTTTCTGGCACCCGGCAATTATAAGTATACGTTAAAACTGATGGCTCAGTGAGTCAGATCTGACTTATCTTTGGTTTGCAATCATATAGTATGAGATGTGAACTTGTGGAGTTAAACAGGACCTAGCTGACTGGCGAGACTGAAACAAGTCTATCTCACTAGTTCGGGCGTGTTGTAACTGTCTTAAGTCAACTGGCGGAAAGAGAGACCCCGTGCACTTAGTTAAAATAGACACAAATCAGTCTTGACTCGGTACTCCACTAGCTTTAGTGATAATGCCGTATGTCGTCATCCTTTGGAAGTATTTGTTTGTTTCTATAAGAATAGGAGTTACGTTGGAGACACTTCCATTTGATGAATGTTTTCTTTTGTGTCTGAATGAGTGGACCTTCCATTTGGTTGGCGTGGTGTGAATATCACCATATTAGTAGAAATAATATCATGTATTCATAGGGCAGGATATGAACAAGTAGAAACTTAGAAATAGAAACACTATATTTCTAAAAATATGTTATAATTTCGAAATAGATCATCTGGGGAAATAGTCGGCTGAGAAACATTTACCCAGTCAACAGCCCTAATTGTTTCAGAATCTACCCGTCCCTACAGTGTCAGCCACGCTGTTAGCTGATATATTATAGATCTGACAACATAATTATCCAACGCGTTGTCATGGCAACCGCTGATCCAGTAAGATGGTACGGCAGAGGATATTCCCTGGTGGCGGACATAGTCACTGCAGTATTGACTCAAGCACTGTCAGCTCAGCTTGAAAGATAACACTGTTAGATCTACCTCAGCTTTAAGTGGTGGAGGCGGATGCTTGATTGTGTGCAGCCCTAAGGGAATAGATACTGAAAGATTGAATCAGAATAACACTGCCCTAAGTGTAAACACAAAATGTTGTTTTGTTCCGTTTAATTAGCGCGGTAGGTTTTTTGCCGACTGTCTCGCACGGCTAAAACTGTAACATAACATTACAGACCTGTGTCACAATAATATATAGCATAAGTTTTTGTTATTGTTTTTATTTCTACATACAGAACAGCGACAGGTTGTATGGGGCGGATAAACCCTTCCTGTTGAAACAAGGGCCTAAATGTAAAGATGGGTTTTATGAGGTCAAAATTAATATAAACGATCCAACACACGTGCGAGCCGATTCTGAATTGCTGTAAACTGCGAGTTAAAAATGCTTCTGTGGTGGTCATGAAGGGGAAATTCATTGCTGATCCTCAGATGTCCGCTGTTATGAAGATGCTATTTAAAGACAAGACAATACACACAACATTATTATTGTTTGCGTGAACGCCGGCAAATGATGCTGGGGGTTTTACGTCAAAGTTCATATGTCACAAAAATCTGCAATTTTAGATCCGCCATTTATCTTTTTATTTATGTTGGGTTCCCTAAAATTAATTTTCACCATTACACCTGGGTATATTAATTTATTGCTCGGCGTCCAACATCGTAAAAAGCTGTAGCATTAAATTGACTGAGACTGTAATTGTATCTGATGGAATCATTCTTCTGTTACAGATTGCGGGTTTAAGTAATCAAGTTGGTTCCCTGTGGAATTCAACAAATTGCTATAAGAAAGCCTACCTTTCAGTGATCAGTTTAAATCGATCCATTCCTGTTGGTGACCGTATCGGGGACACATAATTGTAAACTGGGACATGACGGAATGGTTCACCAACTTTTGGCTAAAAAAAAAAAAGAGGAATACTAGAGGTCTTCGGAGGAAGAGAACGGCAGAGGAGAAACTCAATGTCCTGACGGCACCATCCCATTAGCGGGCCGATCAAAATGGGCTAGTACGCGCCTAGACTAACAAAGCAGGATGTCCACAACTGCCCCCCCCCCCTCAGATCCATAGGCATTTTATTGCTTTTGTTTGTTTGTTTTGTTGTTGCGACATTTAAAAGGTAGCACGTGATGCGCAGGTCAATTTGTGACGATTCTAATAGGCTAAGCCTATTTTTGGATGTTTCCACTCCATGAATGAAGCAATGTTTGCATGGATTGTGTGGTTAGCTGGCATTTCACCTTCGGTCTTTTTTATTTGTAAATTACGTCATTATTAAAATTTTTTGTACAAATCATTTCCAAAGAAATTTAATGAATTTCAGGATTTTTTATTTTTTCTTACCTTTTTCCTTTTTCATATTATTCAGTGCACTTGACCGCAGCTCCAGATCACTGACCTTGTATGTTTATTTCCTGCCAAGACCATTTCATAATACTTGAACACAATTTGATTTCCATATCCATAGTTTTCATGGAAATATTCCCTTTTTATTAACAACTCCGAGGCGGGATTCAATTTAGTTTTGTGTGGCTCATTGCCGCTTGCTACCGGATCCCAACAAATAAAATATTAAACAGTATTTCCAAACAAAAACAAATTAAAACAAATTAGAAATGGGAGGTATGAGATTGGGGGTGGGGGTGGGGGGGGGGGGGCTGAAATGACATATGGCATTATAATTTTAAGGATACGGATGGCTTGCTTTCACATTTCTCGGTTTGAGTGTCCTGGCATTTTATTTTTTTTTATCAGTTTCTGGTCCGTGTTTGGTTTGTGACATTACCTCCCCTTTTTAGCTTGTAAATTACCGCCCCTTGCCCCCTCCCCTCTCTTTGCGTTACAAAATAAACAATTTCACGTGGTCTCATTGATCGTGAGCATTTTTTCTTCCTTTTATTGACTATATGCAGAGCACGTGATTGTCGTAGAGACAGATAATTGTTGCAGATTTTTTTTTGTACTGGCATTGTTTTTATTGTATGTCCTTCTGTCTGCTTTTCAGGATGTGTGTCTGCCTGTCTGTGTGTTTATGAATTCACTAGTCTCTCTCTCCCTCTCTCTGTCTGTCTCTCTTTCTCTGCCTCTCTCTTTCTCTCTCTCTCTCTCTCTCTCTCTCTCTCTCTCTCTCTCTCTCTCTGTCTCACTCTCTCTCTCTCTCTCTCTCTCTCTCTCTCTCTGTCTCTCTCTCTCTCTCTCTCTCTCTCTCTCTGTCTCACTCTTTCTCTCCCTCTCCCCTCCTCCTCCAATCTGTTTTCTACTTTTTTCGTCATGCTGTTGAACAAACGAAGTCGTGCATTATAAAACATCAACTCTATCTGGCTGGGCTATAAAAATTGAGGGGGGGGGGGGCTGATGTGTTCGAACACAACGGATTGCAAAGGCATATCAAACAGTTGACGGAAACGAAATGAATATTCTCGTCTATGGCATCATATCAAAGCTAAATGTAGGTGTCTTCTCACAGTGCTTCTGTGTATGTACAGTGAACAGTGCGTGCGGTAGAGCTGAACTGTTAGAATTTCATCCTAGCAACCACTGCTGTAGCGCTGGGCAAAAACACTCTTCAAAATGTTGTTATTTTACATGATCTTATTATCATCTTTAGTTTATATTTTGTATAAAATATATAGAATGCATTTGGCTCTACTCTCTGCTTCTTTCACCTCCTGTAGAAAAAAAAAGATAAGAAACGCGCAACCGCTGGATAATGAGTGTGTGTGCGTGTGCGCGTTGGGCGTGTGTGTTTATGTGTGTGTTCTCCAACATGTCCAGTCAAGATGCAGCAGCGGAAATTTTGATACGCCACTATCACAATCACACAGTATCAAGCGAAAGATCAGAACTTTAATATTGCAAGATAATGTGAATTCGACCACATTACGACACAAAACAAACAGAAAAGCGAAACAGACTGAAGTTTGATGCAGCGTAGCTCCAATTGTTCCACATCCAGAGGCGTAACACACTGGTCTGACAAACTGGCGAGCTGATAACGTGCGAATGAACTGCGCCACTGGATCCAGTGAAACATGTGCCTATGAGAAGTGTGAAAAGCTTCAATGAGTTCATTAATCGAGTTCATTCGTGTGGCATCAATTCTCGCATTAATACGACCTCTGTACCATGCTCTATGGGCGTGACTTTTAACTCACACAGGGTTCAGCAAAAAACTGAATATCATCATGGGAGAAGCTAATACGATCCTGACCAAGTCTCATTATTCTACAATCAAAGTCATTAGATTTTTCCCTGTGTTCTGCGTCTCAAATTTTAATCCTCCACAATTAAGACATTGACTCTTTTTGCAAACGAAAACAAAAAACAAAACAAAACGTGATTTTGCACAGCCGATTTTTAAATGATCAAATGAGTGCAAAAAACATGAACTTATCAAGAAAACTTATTTGTTGGTGAATGAGTAAGAGTTTTCAAAACAGGACATTGGCCATCAGGTGTTCATAACACGGGACATTGACTAACAGGTGTTCCTAAAACAGGACATTGACTACCAGGTGTTCTTAACACAGGACATTGATTACCAGATGTTCATAGAACAGGACATTGGCCGTGTTCTCAAAACAGAACATTGACTACCAGGTGTTCCCAAGACAGAACACAGACTATACGGGATTCTGTCACATAAGGAAAACTAAGTAAAGAGGATGTGAAGACAATCAAGCGATGACCCATTCACAGAAGGATGAAAAGTATGGAAGTTAAAGAATGAAACACCTATTTGACTAGTGTTCCCTTCTTCTGGCGATCTCCTGCAGTCTTGTTCTCGCAGGTGATCAGTTCTTTCGGAGGAAAGCCCGAAACACATTTATAAGATGATATTATATAACTGTTGGTGACTATGTGTCCCAAAACAGGACATGGACCTCCAAGTGTTCGCACAACAGGGCACTGACTAAACGAGATATTCCCAAATTGGACACAGGAGGTGAAACATTTCAAAAACGGCACCTCGTTCCAGTTGGTGAAATCCTATCGAATTTAGCCGTTGAGAATGCTAACGTCAGCATAAGCGATGATCGGTTTACTGAAGAGAATCAGAGAATTTTGTCAGCGTCAACATTCTTTCATCCTCTTTGTTTTAATTATCACAAAGCTATGCTAGATATTCTCATTACCAAGTTCCACTGACTTTACGAAAACTGAGATGTAGACCGTCCTGCAACGTTCCACCGCCATTATGAGCAAAAATGATTCTGAGAACAGGACAAGTACGTTTTGAGATCAAGTGAAACCAACTCATAGTCTTTTTTTTTTCTTCAAAATTCCTTTCTTCAAACACCGGGGGGGGGGGGGGGGGGGAGAATAATTACAACGACATGATAATACATTAATGTGGTGTGGTTGACTGTGAAGATTACAGGACTATCTGGTACCTGGAGACAATAATAGAAATATTTTGTAATAAATTTGCGATTTTATCATGGCAAATGTCTTTTTTTTTTTAGTCATCAGAGTAGCTCATTTGAGTTGAGGTAACAAGAAATATAAAGAGGATGACTTTCGTGACGTCAGGTGAAATAAACCAGATCAGTAAACTGTCTTTTTAAGGTTCAGCATTTGACAAAATGCGATACTATGTTTGAATATGGTTATAGGTGTGTGTCTGGCGGTAGCCTCTAATAAAATGTGATGTGTGAGAGGAGAATGCATCAAGAGATAAGCGATATGTCAACATTTGACTAAGGTACCCAGTAACTAGCATTGATCTTTGATGTTCTGAATATGTCCGGTCTTTATGGATTGCTTTGAACTTTAAAACATGCTGCTGAACGCGAGGAGAGCGCTCATGGCAAGCGTGATGTTGATCTGTTCAAATAGTCTTGGTTGGGCGTAGCAAAAATGTGTGTTGTGAGACTGAATTGATATTGGTTTATCTAAGCTGACATCACGAAGGCGGCGTTCCTTGGATTTCTTGTCTGTTTTGTTAGTGTCAGGAGTCCGACGCGTGACAATGTGAAGTCATTGGTGTATGATAACTTGGCAAATTTAGCACCAATTCTTTCCTTCTTCTCCAGGCTCCGGATAGTTTTATAAGATTCATAGTGAGTTGTATTACATTAAGATATCAGGACTTTCTTTGAAAATAACCCCTCACCACCCTAAATTGTGCGAGAAAGATATTTTGAAAATAAACTTTGAGACAAAATAATGATCGATGTCCCTTGATCTCATAGAGCTGGCGCCTGGTTCTCAAACTTCATTAACTGCTTGCATTCATACTAGCGCTGGTGCACGGCATGTCGACCTAGATCTCAAGTTTACTGAGGAAATTGAAATATAATCTTGGTGTATACAAACTAATTTCAGAAGGGCAGGATGGAAATCTGCGTGTAGGAATAAGTAATCAAGTATTTATATCATCCACCCGAAAGGTGGCCGTTGTTTCACTCCCGTCTTTTTCTTTAGAAGATGTTCGTTTAATACTGAGAAAGCTTTGGCATTTCCTTTGCAATTATTCACGATCGTGAACGATTCTGTCACATAAGGAAAACTATGTAAAGAGGATGTGAAGACAATCAAGCGATGACTCATTCACAGAAGGATGAAAAGTATGGAAGTTAAAGAATGAAACACCTATTTGACTAGTGTTCCCTTCTTCTGGCGATCTCCTGCAGTCTTGTTCTCGCAGGAGATCAGTTCTTTCGGAGGAAAGCCCGAAACACATTTATAAGATGATATTATATAACTGTTGGTGACTATGTGTGACATCAGTACATAGCGTTTGAACTGCCATATGGGGTTGACATCAGCTGCCAGGTACTGCTAATCGATAATAAAAACTAGCGTGACGTTTATCACGTTATTTTCCTGTTATCTCAGTGATGTATGACTCGTTGCGAAAATCCATGACGTGGTAAACAATACGATTGCCGTGACGTCAGCACTAAAAATATCAGGATTTGCTGTTTGAGCTGAAATTGCGGCTTTACAAACATAGAACCCAACACTAGCAGGCACTTTTATGTTTGAGACAGTTATGTGCGCAGACAGAATATCAATGCACCTGTTAAACTGAGTCAGCATTTTATGAAGAATATTTTACCATATTGATAATAGTGGCGCTTTACGAAAGTGAAAGGCCCCCTCCTTCCTCTTTATACCTCGACTGATAGGAAAGGTGTATTCTTCAACGTTTATACATCTTTAACTGATGTCCATCTTCAGGGCACCATCACATAAAATTCATCCAAACTTTAGAAGTCGTGAAGGCTTCATTTTAATGTTCTTATTATCGTCCATTTATGGTTGTTTCGGAGTGTATTGCCAAGATAGTCTCAACAAGATCATGTGTGCGTTCTTTGTATTGCGCTGTGACGTGTACTGTTGCAACTGTCATCCGCTGTGCTCTGTTCGTGTTATTGTTTAATAAATACAACCTGATAAAATAATTTTTTGAAAACGTAATATCAGAACATAATTGCCTCATCTTTCATGTCAGTTTGAAAACAGAAGAACTGCTCATTCGCCCACCAAAATAATTCATTTAGGAAAAAATGTGAGTAATATGATGGGACTTCGCACGGCGTTGGGCCGTTTTCTGTCGTACTGTGCTCGACAAGTGTATGTTAGTGCTACACTATAACACAATGCTCAGTCATTATTCTTTCTGTACGGATTTAGAGCTTAATTTGGTTGCGCGGTCATTAATCAACAGTTCACTGAATGAACTGTGATTTATTTTAAGTCCTCCAGGAGAAATTAAGACGGGTTGCTTTCAGTTTATTCTGTGTCTCTTCCCACGCCCCACTCCTTCCTTCTTTCACTCCAATCCATATTCTGGCCAAATTAAATAAAAATGTGTCCCTACCCCCTCCCTACCCCCCCCCCCCCAAAAAATCCGCCAACCGGCGATGCACTGTGGTGACCACTGTCTGCTCCATTTGCAACTGGGCTGCAATGACACTAAGGCAAATTTCCCAAATAGGATTGAAGAAGTATACACACACACAAAAAAAAGTCGGTGCATCCATATGGTCAGTGTATCTTGTACCCATCCATCCATTTGTCGCTATACACACTGTTTGTCAGGCCAACTCTTTATTCCTTCATTCTTCATACCGTTATTCCATCCACTCAGAAATCTGTCACGCGTCCCATAATCAGTCCTTATATGAAGTTATCAACGGGAGGTGATCTCATGTACTCATCAGCCCGTCGTGTGTAAACACTCAAGTGGGAGCTTGTCACAATTCCTTTGAGTAACCATTAATAGCTACCAAGTAAAGTACTCACTTGCTTTTCTCCTCTGTGTTACATAATAATCTAAAGTTTTTATTTTCATTCAGACATAAACTAGAACTCTCTGTGCCCATATATTCAAATCTGAACTGTGCCCTTTTAAATACAGTGGAGGATCAATCGCTAGATTTATAAACTCAAAAGGCGAGTTGTGTACAAAGTAGGAGATCACTTCCCCCACTCACAGACAACTCATATCCAGAAGTTTCCTGTGCTGTCGCTGCTGCAGCCACCCTCTCCCCTCCCAAATTTGTCACAGCCACACCCCCCCCCCCTGCAATACCCTGTCCCCATCATCAATTGTTTTTGCGAACAACAATAACATAAAGAGCACACCCAGTACTCACTTTCACCGTTTACAGAATGCTTGAATACTTTGTGCTTCGTTTCGTGGAAGTTGGAAAACAGTGTATGGCTGTGCTGTCCAAGAGACAGTTGCAAAAGCGTGTATCAGTTCCGATTTGTGTGACATAATAATTCATGTCTAAGGACTCTTTGGATTTCACTCTGTTCGTTCTTTCCTCTTTGCGATTGTTCTTGGTTTAGTTCTGGCTCTGTTATTGTTGCTGTTCTTGTTGTTGCTGTTAAAGCCATTGGATAGTGACCAGTAAACATCTATTCTAGTTTCCATGGGTGTGCTGGGGTAAATCTCTAAAGTTGCCTTTCAGTTTCATGTCATCTTTCCAAATTCCTTCCTGCTCACGAGCGTTTTGTTGTTGTTGTTGTTTTGGGGGGGGGGGGGAGGGGGGGGGTTGGCTATTGGGGTTGCTAAGTTTTTCTGGATGACCATGACGAAGCCATGAATTAGGAATCCGGTATTGTTTGGTGTCAGATAGTGCAAACAGTTACAGTAAACAAGCACAGGATTTTTCCGAGAAAAGGTTTTATTTACACGTCAGATCAGATGATCATTGTTACGTTAAATAGTGTGTCTTTTACATCTTGCATAACTGTGATCTCCAGGTGGTGATAACCTTTTTTTCTTGTTTATCAGTAACGATGCGACAATTTGCATTATTTGTCTGGGCAGAAATTTTGTCTGTGTCTGTGGTCAGAGCTGTTCCTCCTGCTGGCTACTCTAAGTTTAGGTTGACCCCTTTATTTTGGCAGTAGGTCGTGAAATTTGTCTTATAAGATAAGATAAGATAAGATAAGAATCACTTTATTATCCCATATGGGAAATTTGTTTTCACAGAGTGTTTAACAGCACACATGTGGTACATACATCTCACGTATCATTATAAATAAACGGCCTTATGTGTAGGCCGATTTCTGATTTTTGTGAAAGTGAGTTTGTGAAAGCTGATTGAACACAAAACAAAAAAAACAAAAAACTGTGCAGCGTTCGTTGTGCTTTGAGTTTGGATTTAAGGGCTCATCGAAGCGATACCGGCCAGTTTGCACCTGTTGGCTGTGCTGCCAGGCAGGGATTGTGGGTAAATGCAGATATTAAATATGGTCTATCTTTCTGTTGCTTGTGCAGATGACAATGTGGCCTGACAGACACCCTAGTGTCAAACATTATGTATCTTTCATTGAAACTGATACGACTGTTTAAATAATTCAGATCGCTCGATTGCAAGGAGTTTTAGCGTGCACGTGCATGAATTGTGTATTTATTTATTGTCAAGTGACTTATCAAACAATTTGGTAACTGACATCAGTTTATTGTGCAAATTCTACTGTGGATCCATTGCAGGATACAGTGTGCAGTGCTTAATTTGTAAGTTCTTGTTCAACAACAGCCAAAGTAGTAAACAAATGAGTTCACCTGCACTAGCAAAGGCTGCCCGTGGGCGGGGCCGGGGCCAAGGCAGCGCGCCTCAGAGAACAAATACTTTGCCTACTAACATGATGACTGTTTTGTCTCGCATCAAGGTTGACCTGCCCCTGAACTCTGGGCGAGGCAACAAATGGGGGAGACGGCGTCCTGGTTCCACCCGCTACAGTTTTATGTCACATTCATCGCAAGATTCAAGTGGTTCCAGACAACCGGTAAGTAAACAGGGGGTGAGGGTCGGGCTGGGGGGGGGGTGGTACTTAATAATCAGTAAGTCTTTGTTCATTGTTGTTGAGAAATAGTTACCATTACAATTATTGTTAGTATTGTCATGGGACAGTTACGGGACTGATGCTTAAATAATCAATTGTATGTTGTTATCATTATTACTGTCATCGTTTGGCAAAATTGGATTGGTCATACATACTCAGCTAATTTATTAATGTAATGTTATTATTATTCTCATTGTAAAAATAGTCTCAATATAAATAGCCGGAAACTGTTCGATTTAAAGTAGGCAAACTAACTAGTAGAAATCCCGCACAGCAGTTACCAAAATTAATAACCAAAAAAAAAGAAAAGCAGCAGCAAAACGCAAGACATTTACATTGCAATCAGACAAAAATGCTCCTATTTTATAAATGCCCGAATAGTTTCAAGAGACAACAGAGAAAGTGGGTTATAAGCAAAGGAGAGTGGTTAGGGTGCTGAATAAACAGAAGGTGAGCGGTTTTTGTTGACGCCATTAATTTTTTAACATCAAGTAAATAACAGGTCCTCGGAGTGAGATGAAAATGAAGTTCAAATCAGGAGGAATATCATGCATGAAAACAAGCAATGCGCAAAACTTCCTCAAACAAAATTTTTCCTGGAAGACGACGCTGTTTAACACCCCAATGCCTGTTTGGGTATAGATTTTATCAATACGCTCTGGGAATAATTCTTAATATCATTTCTAAGTCGCGGTCGTGAATAAAATCGTTTATTTTCCCCCAAACCTCTTTGTGCAAATAATCGTGCCCATAGAAATCTATAATCGCCCATTTTTAGCATGCTGACATCAGTCATATTATACTCAAATACAGAACTTTCATTAGCACATTGCTATTAATTAAATCAATGAAAAGTTGGTCAAGATAAAATCAATGCCTTTGATGAAATCTTTGAAATATTTCAGATTTCAGTAATGTCTACCCACGAATGTACGTCATTGTTTGTCTCTATTATAGATATTGTTATAAATGAATATCTATTGCATGTATTATTTCACACTTTTCTGAGATATTATGATACGCCAAGTTTTTGAGCTGGGATAGAAATGGACAAAATGTTCTACGTAATTAGTATGAATTATATTATGCATGTGGCGATGGGCATTTATCAATAACGATGTGGCAATATTTGTCTGAGCATAAATTTTGTCAGTGTCTGTGATCAGAGCTGTTCCTCCTGCTGGCTACTCTTAGGTCGATCGTTTATTTCGCCACTAGGTCATGAAATTTGTTTTATGTGTATTTCTGATTTTCTGAAAGTAAGGAAAAGCTAGGCCTTGGGGCTGAGTTAATGGTATACATTGGTATGAAGTGCACATACTATACACAGATATGTACTCCATTGATAGCATACTTCAAGCCTGGGATATGATTATAGTGGGGCAAATAACAAATGTATTTGCTGAGCCTTACGGGGATGAACAGATTCGGGTAACCAGACGTTACATTAAAACCGTATCAAACTCAGAAAAGCGACCACCTTTTTTTTAATTGTTTATTTTCAAGATAGTTGTGCAAAAACCAATTTTGACCTCATTTGAATTATTTACGCTAAAGCACGGCGTTTTTATTACCACTGTAAATCTAAGTAAATTTAGTCCATGCCTGGACGAAAACTTATCAAATGGATCTTCATTTTTCATTGTCCATTTCAAAACTGCTATAATTACGCTCACGAAATTGCCTGTTCAGATACCAAATGTTGGTGATTAGGGTAAAATCTGGATAGTGGCTGATTTGGGGGGGGGGGGGGGTGTCAATCTATGAAGCACCGGTCTTACCAGAACGCACTGAACTCGAGATGAACTTGAGATGATTTCGACCATTGAACCCAACGGGGTTTCATCACACTTGTTCACGGGCGCTTCGATGTCAAGTTCATTAGAACATTACTAATTTGGGGTCCAGAGGCAAGGTGCTCGCCTCTCATGCCGAAGATACCGAGTTCGATCCCCGTCGGTTTTCATGTTGGAATGGGGTGTGGGGGTGGGATTCCTGTCCCTGATCCTGTGGTAGGTAGGATCAAGAACCCAATCTTCTCGGATAAAGACGAAAAATTGGAAGGTCCCGTGTGCAGGTTGCACACGTTAAAAATACCTTGGCAGTTGAAAGTCGAGAAGAGCAGGCCTAACAAGGCCGCTGCTCGGGCAAAATTCTAAAAGACTAATCCCTTTCACAAAAACACGCAGAAACAAGAGTAACAAGAAACAAAAATCAAAACCAGAAAAGTGATGTGTAAATGCCAAGAGCAGCGAAACCTCCTGAAATAAAGACCAAACTACAACAACTCGTACGTGTATAAGACCAATATGCCATCGCTGTCAGATATGAAAAACTACTACTGTATATTAGGGAAGAAAGATGGACTGCTGTAGGAACATTAAGATGATGACGGTCGCAAAACGGCCAAGTCCGAAGTTTTGAAAAATGCTATTGTCCAGCAGTGTTCTGCCTTAAGGGGCTTCTATATCATGCTCAAAGATAACCAGTAATCAATATAATCAATATAAAGATCAAATAAAAATGGACCTAAACGTTACGGCCAAGTCTGTTGGTCCTTCGTTTTGAGCGTACATCATGGCCATGTCCGTTTATGTGACTGCATGGCTGCTATGAGAGACGTTCACAGGAAATATTAATGTGGTGAAAACTAGCAGTGCCTTTCACGATGGAGGGCTCCTAGTAGACTAAGTTTGCCTTTTGTTGAAATATGGAAAGGATAAAAGACTCGTTAAGGGCATCGGAACCGTTGAATGAATGAATTGTTCATCGAAATGTGCTGGTGTGACCTTTCCGTGCAGCTTTCCTAATTCTGCATTCTTTATGTGGTGGTCAGATGCCACACCAGTGATGCTCAGGGGATATAATCGTAGGTTAGGGCCACATCCAGCAATAGTGTGGAAATGCCATAGCGAGTTTGGCATACTTTCAATTACGCACCCCAGTTTGGACCTCTTGGTTTGGGCTGGTCTCTGTGGATATCACAGTAAATAGGTGCTGTTCTCGGGCGTTGGATGAAACTGCAGATTATATATGGCATAAAAGATCTACCTGTTGGACTGAAAGCACACAATCTTTATATTGTGGGGGTGGGATTCCTGTCCCTGATCCTGTGGTAGGTAGGATCAAGAACCCAATCTTCTCGGATAAAGACGAAAAATTGGAAGGTCCCGTGTGCAGGTTGCACACGTTAAAAATACCTTGGCAGTTGAAAGTCGAGAAGAGCAGGCCTAACAAGGCCGCTGCTCGGGCAAAATTCTAAAAGACTAATCCCTTTCACAAAAACACGCAGAAACAAGAGTAACAAGAAACAAAAATCAAAACCAGAAAAGTGATGTGTAAATGCCAAGAGCAGCGAAACCTCCTGAAATAAAGACCAAACTACAACAACTCGTACGTGTATAAGACCAATATGCCATCGCTGTCAGATATGAAAAACTACTACTGTATATTAGGGAAGAAAGATGGACTGCTGTAGGAACATTAAGATGATGACGGTCGCAAAACGGCCAAGTCCGAAGTTTTGAAAAATGCTATTGTCCAGCAGTGTTCTGCCTTAAGGGGCTTCTATATCATGCTCAAAGATAACCAGTAATCAATATAATCAATATAAAGATCAAATAAAAATGGACCTAAACGTTACGGCCAAGTCTGTTGGTCCTTCGTTTTGAGCGTACATCATGGCCATGTCCGTTTATGTGACTGCATGGCTGCTATGAGAGACGTTCACAGGAAATATTAATGTGGTGAAAACTAGCAGTGCCTTTCACGATGGAGGGCTCCTAGTAGACTAAGTTTGCCTTTTGTTGAAATATGGAAAGGATAAAAGACTCGTTAAGGGCATCGGAACCGTTGAATGAATGAATTGTTCATCGAAATGTGCTGGTGTGACCTTTCCGTGCAGCTTTCCTAATTCTGCATTCTTTATGTGGTGGTCAGATGCCACACCAGTGATGCTCAGGGGATATAATCGTAGGTTAGGGCCACATCCAGCAATAGTGTGGAAATGCCATAGCGAGTTTGGCATACTTTCAATTACGCACCCCAGTTTGGACCTCTTGGTTTGGGCTGGTCTCTGTGGATATCACAGTAAATAGGTGCTGTTCTCGGGCGTTGGATGAAACTGCAGATTATATATGGCATAAAAGATCTACCTGTTGGACTGAAAGCACACAATCTTTATATTGACAGCCCACGCCCCTGGGGCGAGATCTCATTCCTGTGTTCTGATACTGGCGACGTGCAAATTAATGTGTGGATTATGAGCATAGTACTTGCTAAATCTGTGGGGACTTTGTAAACTTACATGTATGAAAAGGATCCATGAAGATGTAGAAAGGCCGAGGCCTACGGTGGAGTTTTGTTTAGCTGGTTTTTACCACATAAGAGTGTACCGTGAATAGTGAGTCCGCGCTGTCCTGTGTAAATTGAACGTTAACCGTGGGGTCTGTGGTTGTGTTTCCGGTAGATATCTGTGGAGAAAATGTAAAAATGCTTGGATATCATTTCCAGGGTTGTAATACACTGTGTCCGGGACTGATGAATATACACTATAAAAAAAATTAACGATTGTGAGCATATAAATATCAGTGGCTTAATAGAAATAATACATAAAAAGGCAAAACACCGTTTGTGTATAATTTCCTGGATACATTATTGGACCCCTTTGATTCACGATACCAGTCTTTAATTTCCTTTTTTTTTTCTGTGAGGGTATGTGTGTTACGATTTGGGTATGCCCCCGCGTGTTACGGGGATGGTTATATTATAAAATTATGTGTTCGACTGCATTTTAACTATCGAGAGGTTTTTAACAATTACTCTGCCATACCATGCCACATACACTAATAACAATTTCGAGTAAGTTATATCAAGGACCTTGTAGGGCCACAAATTTATTACTTTAAGTTCCTAACAATTTCGTCTATCTTTTACATATTAAAAGACAACATCAGCAGCATCAAATGAAAATACTATAATACATAACTAGAAGTCTCCTCTAGATTCTTAAGAGATTATATCATACTAACTCATTCACAGTTTACTTATTACTTATTTATCTTCAGAAATATAGTCTGCCTACTATCTCACGAATAATATTCTTATGTCTCAGACGACAATATTAACTCAGTTAATTGCTTATAAAGGATCAAACCGTCACTGACGTAGTTAAGATAGATCTAGATCTGCTCTAGGATGGGCTGGCAATCCCCAGCCTCATCCAGACACATCAATTACAATTTACAAATGTGTATACCAGACACTCATTCTAGATCTAGTTGCAAGTAAAAAACATTATAGTCTTGCATCCTTGGGTAGCACTTCTACTGGAAAATTAGGGTCAGATTCACGTTCATCGTCGAATCAATGTGTAGACACTTACGATTAGTCCCTGATATGAAATCAGGGAATAGAAGGAAATAGCTGTGGATAATTCCATTGTCTATCAAGGACATAGACATGTCTTTAACAATCTCATGATTCTCTCAGGCCGAATCCAGCCGACTTGCCTTCACAGATGGAAATTTCTGCATGGAGTGAAGAAACCTAAAGATGGCTCCGCTTATATCTTCTGCAATTCCCCAGCGAACTGCCCAAATTTGATTGGTGCATCCATTTCGAGCTCAGCTCGCAGTCTATTAATAGTAACAGACAAAGTTAATCTAGCATATCAAAACCTTTCCCAAAGTCTCTACACCCTCTACGTTTTATGTACGAATTTATTCACTCCTTATTCGCCCCGTCTTTCCTTGCTAAAGTACACCCAAACCACCGGGTCGAAAACTGCACCGTCACTGTTAATTTATCCATTCGTTCTATCTTGCCCCACTTTCTTTCCATCTCTAAGAAAAAGCGTTACAAAAACAAACTGTCCACGGGAATAGTTCAAGGACATTTGCACTGGCCAAAATCAATGATGCCATGACATAAACAAACCGTGACCCAGCACGGCAATTCTAGTCCTAACCCTGACAATGTGGATCAACCACTCTAGACACTGCAGTATGGAAGAACTGGAACTTCAGACATCAAAAAAATGTAAAAGCTACCTGATCTAAACAATTTCGATTCTTGACTTTAAGTGTTCAGGGATCTTTCTTAGACCTGTGCAAAAACCGTATCAATTTGGGAAAGTGATTCCTTAATTCCACAAAAATTTATAACTGGCAAAGATCGATCACCTAAATAAATAAACCTAACTGGCTAACAACCCAGTCATTTTGAATTTGACAGCATACAAAATAAATAAATAAACCAAAAGATAAATAAATAAATAAGCGAGGATAAAAGCCAGGATACAAAGCAAGCATGTCACACATTTCTGACGTGCTTGATCTGTGTGGAAACCAATCAGCTTCCCGGTACAGAATAATTTAAGAACAAATTAGCACACATACAGTCACACACAAAGACGCCTCGAGGTGTAGATGTTTTTTTAAATATCAGTGAAAATACTGTAAAGCATCTGGTAATAAGAGCCTCGTTAATAAAGCCTGACCTTCTCTTGTGTCTGTTTTGAGGGTGAAATTTAATCTGAATGTGGTATGTAATTCCTTTAAGAGATATAAATTCAATGGAATCTTCAATACGAAGTGTTTCAAAAATATCATTATGCGCTCAAAATAGCCGCGGGGATTTTCATTAATAAAATGTGGTGTTGTTTGAAAAGTCAAAGATTTATAGATATTGAGTGTTATTACTTTCCGTGCGAAAGCGTAGTTTAGTTTAAACTATCAAATAGCAAGATTTACCAGACAGGATATCTTCAAATGATATTTATCAGTATGACTAGCGATTTTGTTATATATATTGGGTCGCTCGGGAAATCCATTATTAAATCGTGGTTTACAGACCAGATGTGAGTGCGGAAATGATAGGCGTTAAGGTTTTGTTGTTTTTTTTATCCGCGAGAAATCCTTGTCATAATGTTTGTAACATCAAGAACGGCAACAGGGGGCTGTCTAAATTGGTAAGGCTTCCAAAATATACGTCATTGATTGATTTCTGTGTTTTATTCTTGTTGTTTTTGTAGTTGTAATTGCTTTTGTTTTGTTTAATGAAAGGTAAGAATGAGGACATAACCGAACATATGGGGTTAAGTGGAAAAATAGGAAGAAAGAAAGAAGAAAACTATTGAAAGACAGGAGATATAGAGAAAAAGTCATGGGGATATGGGAGTAGAGATAAGGAGGCAAGATGGACCCCAAAAGAGCGTTTTCGATCGGGAGAAGGGGGGGGGGAGGGGGGAGCGTGGGGCATGCGCCGCGGGGTAGCAATCGCCAGCTGCGATCAGCAGATGAATGCAGAAGCAAATGAAGCGTAGCAATCTAATGTCTTCGCACATCCTGCTCAAAACGCCCAGTAGAACACGCCCATCCTTCTCCCTGTGTTTCCTCGAGATGTTTTGTTGCTAAAAAAAAAAAAATCATAAAAACGAAAGGATATAAATATGACTAATGGAATTCAGAGACGTAGTGTTTCCTTAATTAATGATTTCCTGTTGCACGTCCAGGGATTACTATAAATGCGTTCTTGGAAATGGTACATTGAAATGAGGCTTTGCCCTAATCCCGCATATCGTTTATCACTTCTATCAGTAGTCAGAACAAGAAAATTGCGCAACCAACGAAATTACAGAGAATCAACCGGATTTATTTGGCCAGACTGATATCAGATTGAAATAATATTCAACGGGGTGCCTGTTTGATCTTTGAGATCTCCACGAATATGGTCAAATGTGAGAGAAAAAAGGCGAGCGCATCTATTCAGTTCCTAGTGCGTATCGACAATCTTAGTTTGTAGGAAAGTGACTGCAGTGGCGTAACAGAAGTTCCGAGTTCCCCGCCCAGAGATTAAAATGTGTGTTTTGGATACCCCGACACGATGAAGGCTGTATTTTAACCGCCCGTCCAGTGTATATATAAAGAATGAAAGATTGTACCAGTTCCTCCAACCTCCATCTTGGGGCGGTCATTTCGCCCACCTCACCCGTCCCCTTCTCATTGCTACGCCGCTGTGTGGCAGGCGGCCAAAAAAATACAAAAGAACTGCGGGAATAAACGTATGGCAAAATGTCAGATCAAAAATATTCACCGTTCTAAGAAATTTTATAAATTTATTGAACACAAAACTTTGTATTTTCAATATTGTCATAAAGGTAGAATGTTTCATTTCATTATAAGATTCAGTGTTACCAAATGCGAAATGAAGCCCCTGTTATCGTTGTAAAATTTCTAAACCTGTCGACAAAATAATCATGTACAGATAAAGTTACGACATTCCAGGAGCAGGAAGAAAGGTTGGCAGACTTAACATACAAACTGAACCTTCACCCTGCCCGACTTCGTGAGAAAGCTATGTATCTAGATAGCCATTACACAAAGTATTTTTCCCTCAGCGAACTATGCCAGCAGAAAAAAAGCTGTTCTTTATGGGGGTTTTTTGTGCCTGCTGAGTCAGTTCCTCAGTCCGCCCATATAGTTATCAAAATTAGCCTTTATAGTTTTTCCCCATTTGCTCCAGATTCTATCTGCGCCACTTAATTGTAAGCGATGGGGATGTTTTAGTAAAAGGTTTTGTCCAGTTTTTTTATACAAGGAAATGCAATTCCTGTCGTAAAGACTTTCAATATTATCTTATTGACGAACACAAAGTCATAATTTAAAAAGTGAGAAAGTGGAAGGTTTTTAATATGTATACAATTCTCAAACCTGAGAACCTGAAACGCAAGAAAAATGAGAAATATGCTCGTATCAAGTTTGGAGGAATTTTTTTCTTTTGGGGGGAAGGGAGGGTGGGGAGGGGAGATGAAATTGGTGCTGTGCAATCGCACAGAATGAGGAATTGTGTTGATGATGTTCAGAAATAACAGCGTTAATGTCAATTCTGGCTTCTTGATAAATGGCGCTCCTTGTCAATAACAGAGCCACAAACTTGTTTGGTTTTTGACAAATTCCATATTGTCGAGCTTGAAGTGATTTTGTTACGTAGAAGAAACTGGAAAGTGACGTTGTAAGTGTGAGCTGCAGCAATACTGAGTACCAGCAAAACGTGAGTTTGTACATTTTCAAGATCATCTTCAAGATGGGGAACAAGTTAAATTTACCTCATCATTCACGCGCTCCAGGAAATATTTCATTCCAACTTAGTGCTGTTGAGATTTAAATTAGTTTTTTTACTGTTTTATCCGCACTCAGAAGTGAAAAAGTCCGATCTTTTTTGCTAGAATTGAAACTTTAAAGACAAATAAATATGTATGTAGTTGCAAGCACTTTCGTAACTTAGTTGTGTTTTGGGATTTCACGCAGGAAAAGATGGGACGCCTGTTCAAATCTACATTTTTGGTGCCTTTTATGCAACTGGTGCTATTTTCTGACATTTGCAGTGTCCTTGTATTTATGCGCGTGTTCGGTTGTACAGAACCCAGGAGAATATAGACACAACCATGCTCGTAGTCATAATGTCACTATTCTATCTGGCACACTGGCATGCAAAAGTCGTAGATGGCTGGTCTAGGCAACTGGCAACGAAAATTGTATTTTCTGTACAGAGAAAGTTTTAAAATACGGTTACCCCCTGAGTATCTTCAGGTATGGAAAGTAAACGCCTTGGAAGGCTTACGTCCTTGCTGAAATATAAACTTGAATTCCATTCACGTAAACAATTTCAGTTTGCTGATGTCGAGGAGGAATTTCTTCACGCAGCTGAGTTTGGGGATATTCCCAATGTGAAGCGGATACTCAATGATTTCAATGATCTTAATGTGGACTGTATCGATGCCCTGGGACGGACAGCGCTCAGACTGGCCGTCAAGAATGAACATTTGGAAGTATGTTTGTCTGGTATTGTATGTCTTTAATTTGGCTCTTTCTGTCTAGTCTCTAATGAGATACATGCATTCAGTTTTACCCTGACCGCATTAATTGCTATATTCTATGAATAGCCATGGTATTGTCGTCATCAGTTTAATATCAGTATATATGTATGTATATATTGTACAGTTTTATACATCATTATTACTTTTTTCAAATTTAAAGTCAGTTTTGTCATTATCTGTTCCATGTCCTGTCTTACTCTCAGAATTGAGAGACTGTGACATCTGTGACTTACTGATCCCACCAGTAATTCTTAAACCTAATATCACTGTAACTTACTGATCCCACCAATAATTTTAAAAGCTGACATCACCGTTATTTAGTGATGCCATCAGCCATTCTTAAAACTAATATCACTATTCATCACTGATCCCGTCAGTCATTTTTAAACCTAATATCACTGTTAATTACTGATCCCACCAGTAATTCTTAAAACTAACATCACTGTTACTCCCTGATCCCACAAGTAATTCTTAGAACTAACATCACTGTTACTTTCTGATCCCGCCAATAATTCCGAGAACTAACAGTCTATTACTCCCTGATCCCACAAGTAATTCTTAGAACTAGATGGAACATGTTACTCTCTGATCCCACCAGGTGGTTGAGGTTCTACTTGAGAAATCCAACCAGCACCACATCTATGAAGCAGTTCTCCAGGCCATCAGCGCAGGCCACACGCAGATTGCTGAGACAATCCTCAAACACAGGCGTTATCTGGAGATGTGGAAAGAGAGACGAAAGCTGGGAGATACCGGTGAGATCTTCTTAGCTTCTGGGCGAATAACGTCGCAATCGGACAGGATAAGATCAGGCATAACAGAATGCGATGTTTCAGAATAGAAAGAGAGAGAGAAGTGGGGAAGGGGGACATGCGGATATATGTGTGAGGGGGAGATAGAGGAAGAGGGAGACAGAGGGGGAGGGAAAGAGCTATTTGTGTATATGTGTGGAGGGGGAGGGGAGAATGTGTGGGTGGGAGAGAGAGAGAGAACATTTTACTTGAACTGAGGTAGCTAAAAATGTTTACTACATTTCGGCGGTTATTTCCCATAATTATATAAGATTGTTGTCTGTGCAGTTTTGCCTTTTCGAAAAAATGAGGATTGAACGTTTAAAGAGTTGTTTAAAATCATAGTTTTCTTCAATACGATCCATAATCGAAACTTGCATAAAAATGCCCACGAGAAATACCCCCATAATTATGAATCTTATATATAATAAAATTAGTATTAAGAGAACCATTTTCATGACAAACATCAAAATTGGCAAAATATCGTCTACAACAGTATAGCAAATACCCCTTGATTTAACAAAATACTTTTTGCATTATCAATTTGTCCCCTGTAGAGCCTTTCATTTATTGGTCGTCATAATTGTTTAATCATGCATGTTAATGAAAAAGGATAGTTTCCCTCAGAAAGCAAATAAATATGTTGTTCTTCTTTTGTACATGCAAGGACATTAGGGCTCCTTCAACACTTCTTTTCCATCCGTTAATTTTTGTATCAGATAGTCGCTCACACAAAATCAAATCAGCAGGCGGATCGACGGTGTCGCCGGGCTGCAGAACACGTACCAAATTCATTGTGAATTGAAGAATAGTTTCTTCGTCTCCCGCTAACTGCTTAACATACTCACTTCCAGCTAGTTTTCTACACAGAACAAAAGCCCTCATACTGCCCTCTTGTGTTTTTCGATTGAACAGCTCAGAGCTGTTTTTAGGAATGTATCAGTTTATGCAGTGATTAACACCATTTCCCATTCATTTCCATCCGTTTTCACAGATGGTTTCTACAAGACAGCGTTCCCAGACTCGCAGTTTTCCCCAGATATCACACCACTGATTTTGGCGTCACAGAAGAACCAATACGAGATTGTGCAGTTGTTGCTTCTCAGAGGTGAAACCATCATGAAACCACACAAATTCAGTTGTGGCTGTCAGGTGTGTTTTCACTCTCTCATATATCTGCACGAGATGTGTACCCCTCGTCCATCTTCGTATTTTACGTGACCAAAAACAGAAAAACAAGCCGTATTTCGCGAAGTGCCACGTTAGAGATCAGCAGCAAGAAAGCTATGCAAAAATTTCAAAGAGATTGAACATGAAAAACATTAAACAAACTTGTGGCCGCTAAAGGTCTTTAACAGGTTTTTTAAATTACATGGAATAACTGAAACAATTTTGAAACAGGTAAGAGTTCCCTTTTTTAAAATTGATTTTAATTTCAATTTTTTACTTTTTTTTTTATTCATATCTTTATCTTCATTGTTTCCCCAGGAATGTCGTAACAGAATGAAGTTTGACCAGCTACGTTTGGCAAAGTACAGACTGAACGCCTACCGCGGACTTGCCAGTGAGGCTTACATCTCGCTGTCTAGCAAAGATCCTATTCTGACAGCGTTTGAGCTGGCAGCGGAACTCAGGCGATTGTCACGGGTGGAGAAACATTTCAAGGTCAGTGATGAGAAGTGATGACACATAAAACTTGAACATGTAATGTACAGCGGGAACTGTGATAATTTGTTGTTGTTGTTGTTTTACTATTGTTATCTTCGTTATTGTTTCTGTTCATTATTCATTTATTCTAGTGGGCCAACAAAAAAAAATTTTGACTGGGGTTTTCTTCCGTGAGGACCTCCGGTAGTCCCTCATTTTTCCCTCTTTTCCTCGTTGTTGGGGAGACCTGTTATTGTCTTTTACATCATCGTTTCCCTCCTCGTCTGTACTTCTTTCTTTTCCCAAGTCACTCTGTCGTTTTTTATCACCTCTGTCTTCATCCTTCTTTTTAAAGATATACATGTATTTCTTGGTGCTGGGGTTGACACAAGTGTTCCATTTATGTTGTTGTTGTTTTTGTTGGTGTTGCTGTCGTTGTTATTTTCTTTGCTATTATTGTTGACCCCACCTCTACCCGGTAGTTATTATTATTTCCGTGGCATTGTTGTTGTTGTTTTCATCTGGTTTTGGACGAATTGATACTGTTGTTCATGCTTTTGTTTTCGTTTGTTTGAGAAGTTATCACTGAATTGTTTATCTGGTCGGGAGATACAGTTGCGTGATCAAACTTTGATAGAAAAAAGAAGAATCAAGAAAAAGGAATAAAAAGAAAGAAAGAAAGAAATTTTGCTTCATTGCAGGGTGATCAAACTTTGGTAGAGAAAAAAAGGAGAATCAAGAAAAAAAAGAAAAAGAAAGCGTCATTGCAAGATAAATTTTGTTAATTGTTGTTGTTGTTGTTGATGGTGGTGGTGGTGGTGGTGGTCGATTCTTTTGGGCCGTCGTGTGGGCTTATTTTTCTTTGTTTGCTTGTGCACATATTTGTTTTCTTTAAGCGAAATATTATGAAACACTTTTCAGAGCGACCTTGAGAAGAAAGCAAAAATTTTGCGTATGTTGACATTCTAATTCAAAATCTATCCTTCATTTTGCTGATTTGGATGTAATGTCTGGCAATATAAGGATGGCATTTTGAAGCGCGTGATATGACATGAAAATATCAATATCCGAATCTCCTAGGCAACATTTTCAGAAACTACATATAACTTGAAACTTTGAACTTTGACATTCAAGCTATGGATTGTGATGAATGCCAAGCAAAGGAAAATATAATAATGGGGTTGCCATGGTATCAGCTGTAAAAACTCATTGATTTTGTTTTTCTTTTTCTTTTCTTTAAAACACAGCAACGTAAATATACAAGAGAAATACGAGATGCACGGTTAATTTTTGCAATATAATCTGTCACTCGCAGATTCAACAATTACGTATTTTTGTTTCCACCAATTACAGCGATGTTAAGAAGGTTAGGACAGGATGGCTTTGAGACTGAGCTTTGTCTAATACAGTGGTTCTTAACTTTTCAAAACTTGTTTCCTTCTATATTCACGTCTCATAACTTCATTTCCCTCACAACAATCCATCAACTACACTTTTCAAAACCATTTAATCGCTGTGGCATCAGGGGCCTATCTACGGGAGATAGCACTTACGACAAGGATGTAAAGTTTGCTCCTGTCCAAACATCTGAGACTGCATATTTTTTGGGAAGAAACTGATTGTTTGTCTGTCGGGGGGGACAGCTTGTCTGACTTCGAACCGAAAAAGCTCAGTGGCACTGCCCCCTCCTCCTGTTGGTGGCGCCCAAGGCACGTGCCATGACTTACGTCACTTTATGGTATAGACCTGGCAACACTGATGGGGCAATCGCTTGTCACTGGAATGAAGCAACAGAGATTGAGTTGAACGTGGTTAGAAGTTGTTAAACACAATCTGGGTGAACAGAAATAACTGCGACTCTGTTCTTTCACTGTACCTGCCGTGTGTTCATTATCGAAATCCAACAGCCTAGATATTGACCCCACAGAAATCCCCCCAAACCCCTTCCCTTCCCCCCTAACTTTGACTTTCTGACACTCCGTGTGTGTGTGTCTGGTTGAGGGGGGGTGGAGGGGGTAGGCAAGTCATTTCCAGGCCACGAATCTGTGTGTTCTCGTGATGATGGTTGTATATTCAAACCTCTGGGCTACACTCACCCATGCGCCAGCCATATCAATGGTGACCACGCTAATTGTTGCTTGAATACTTTTAGATTTGAGACATTTTTGATGTTTTCACATTTACAGAAAGAATATCGAGATTTGGCGGACCAGCTGAGTGACTATGTCGTCAAGTTACTGGATCGCATTAGGACACAGAAAGAACTGGAACTGGTACTGAACAAGACCGGAAAACATCACCAGGAAAAATATGAAAGCTTGGCCAGATTTAAGCTGGCTTTGAACTACAAAGAGAAAAAGGTACGATTTCCCATCATTGAAAAAGCAGTATAGCAAATTAAGTTTTATCTCTTGCTTTTCCAGGCTCAATTTTTGAAAGAAGGCGTCATTGAAGTCAGTTGATTGTATTAACCCTTTGCAGACCAAGTGAAGTTTTAAGTCTGGCGTTTATCAAAGGTTTGTTAATTATAAGAACGGCGCTCTACTTCTTCATACAGAGCTAGCTTATAGATATTTGTCAAGAGCGAAGTAGATGCCAGCATCATTTATTGTAACTCACACAAAGTCTTTTCCGTTTAAGAAATTTCATAGCAGAAATTATGGCTCGTTCATATTAGGGTTAAAAGATTAGAAAATATAGTTTAAACCTGAATTATGATAGTCAATGCGAAATGCTCGCTGAAACGACTTGAAAGTCCCTAACCGTCTGACGCCAAGGCATAGACTGCCTTGTCCATACTTTCCAAAAGAGACAAAGTTATTTTGAGTTAGTCAAATGAATGCAAAAATAGCAATATTATTCCCGAAAAATTCCTTGTTGATAAACTGGAAATTGTGTCCAAAAAGGAAATGTTAAGAGGGTTATGTTACATGTTGCAGATGTAGCACACTGTAGATGTAGGGCATTAAATACTTGTTAGAATCCTTAAATACCCTTAATAACAGAAAGAAGATAAAAGAAGAAAAAAGAGAAATCAAAAAGAGAGCACTCAACTAAGAAATGAACCCAAACTTCCATTTCCCAGGCAACGGTCTACCATCTGAGCTTTCAGGCAGTTGACAGAATAAATCTAAGTCAATTTCAAATCACTAAGCCTGTCTTTTGTCAATAGAATTATTATCTAAATGGAATGGTGTTTCTGTGCACCTTTTCTTGGTTTGACCGTGCTATGGTTACCCTACTCCGCTTGACCTAGGAACAGTGTGCTATAATATTTAATGTCGGATTTGATTATCTGACTTCCCACAGTTTGTGGCTCACCCCAGCTGCCAACAAAGAGTGGTCAGGACCTGGTATAATGGCATGGGCAAGCTGGAGAGGGCAGGCTGGATCAGACGCTTGACCATGACATCACTGTTCGTCTGTGCCTATCCTTTTCTGGTCTTTCTGCATATCTTCTTCCCTGGTAGCAAGGTAATACAATAGTGCTTCCTTTCCTATAGGTCAGATCTTTAGGCATTCAGTGTTGATGTTCTGTTTGAGTCGCTGAAGCGTTGCTTGATTTTGGTGGGTTTCTGATATCTGCAAGGAAAAGTCGCTCCTCTCCGGGGTTGTGGCTGGAGTGAATTAGTTTGACGTTTTTTGTCCATTATTTTTACGTACTGTGCTCAAAGTATCATCTTATATGGCTAAACATTCATCACAAGGAATAAAATAACAGAATGTCCTTGGAGTCTTTGTGGGTAGGGGGAAAGGGGATACTTTAGGGAGTTTTCCTTCGAGATCCCGTACGTGCATACACCATCACTTTCTTTACCTGAAATTTAATCAATTTTATGTGCCCGCCCAACTCAAGGCCTGGCGGCTTCGGATTCCTCAGATTTGAACAATCTAAACAAATGAAAGAGAACAGATTTCCATCCTTACTGTGAAATGTCCATTATCTGTTACTTTAGTGCATTTTTTACATATTGTATGTCATTTTCTGTTTTTCAGGGAGCCAAAGTTTTGCAGTTCCCAGTGGTGAAGTTTTTATGTCACGCCATGTCTTTCTTGACTTTTCTACTCCTCATTGTGGTATCTACCATTGAGGCTTCAAAGAGCGTCAGCAAATACAGAACTTTGAGAAGTGAATACGCCAACCATCACAAAGTGTAAGGCAACCACTTTTTTATAGACCATTCTCAGCTGCCCTTCAAACCTGAACTTGTGGGTCTATCGCTCTATCTGCCTTCATCATCTTGTACCTCAGATGTCACCCGAGATCAGATGATATGTCCTTTTAACATGTTATAAATGCTCCACTAGCTAACTTCTTTGCCATGCTAACTATCTTTTAAAAATTGTTTTAATTGGCTGAGAATCGGATACGTCGAGTTTAACTATTTGAAAGTCATCCTTTCCTGACATTACACGAACGATGATTGCCTATATGCAATGGAAATTGTGATACAAAATGTGAGTTCAATACCGTCACTATTATTGCTGTTTTTCTTTGGTCCCTTTTACAGTTACATGGATTTCCGCAACAGGACGAACAATACGGTGTATGGTGAAGACTTTCCCCTGCGTGCAAGTTTCCCCAGCGTGACAGAAATGTTAATGAGTTTATGGATAATCGGTAGGTTATTCTATCTGTAGTACATACAAAGCTGATAGTGAGGTTGTATGTTTGTCGTTGTTTTTATGGATAACAAGAGAAAGAGTTTCTGTTCTGTTCTCCCTGAAAATGTTTACAACCCATTAGAATACGTCTGGTTTTAAATCACTATATGTCTGTCATTTTTAACTAAGATAGTTACACCAAATGAGTATTTTTCTGGTAAAATGGCTTAAATTTCCTTTGTGTATGTGTCAGTGAGTGTTAATTTCATTGTATTTACGCGACTGGAAACTCCAATTGCCCATACCCGGGACTGCATGGTGAACTATCGTAACTGGGCTTTTTAAAAAAAAAACCTTGAGATATTTGGTATGCTTGTAACCCTTGACAGCCCGCGGGGTGTGCTGTACGTTGGGGTTTGAATTCTTAAAATGAAAAGTTAAAGAACATTTTGAAAACCTCGGGTCTGTTCAGTCTGATAAGGTTATTGACTTTTTTTTTTTTTTTCGCTTCTCCTGAAAGATTTGGTAAAGACCGAGTTAGGATAGCTTACCACAGGACACTTCATATGTTATGCGTCATCTTGATTTAACCATGGACGGAATAGTAGAAATTAATATTCATAACATTCCATGGACGCATTTGAATGTTTGGCTTCTGTACAATACAGAAGTGTTTTTGTGATTGATGGCACTAAATAACAAATGTATAAATTTATATATTACCTTGGGGGTCTCGAAGCGCTTGACAGATTTCTACATTTCACATAAAACATAAACGAGTAAATATTATAGGAAATGTACATAAAATGACATTCTGTGCAAATAAAGGCTCACGTTCAAGCTTATGTTAGGCTTGACGGCCAATTCAGAACATGCAGAAGAATTATGTAAAGCTATGAAAAAACATTAAAAACACACACACAGGCATGGCCATTCACTCTCTCCGCTCCTTGCTGCCTATTGCAATTTATACATTTACTTATAAATAATATGCAATAAATACAACTTGACTGATAATTGCCAGCAACATTCACATTTTCACACATAGAAGTATTCAGTTTTTAGACCCCACCAGGAGAAGTCACAAAGTGCATATTGTTTTACTCATTTAGTACTTTATGGCAAAACAGTCCAAACAAATATAGTTCCCTGTCGTACATCAATGACAGAAATTTTATGAACTTAAACAGGCTTCGTCTAACAAGCAGCCAAGACGGTAAAAATTGTTTCCTTATATCCTTTTTTTTTTTTCAAGATAATAGCACGTGAAATTCATCCCCCAGTTCATTACAGTTCTCACACAATCTCATAATATACTCCAGTTTAGGCCTCTGCTACCTTTCCCCCTCTCGACCATAAAGTTGTGAGAGCCCAATCTTATCTTAGTTATGGCATATCAAGCTAAAAACAATGGATGTAAACCTTTAAATCTATCCCCAAAAACATGGACATTAAAAGATAGGCCAAAGCATTACAGCGATAAGAAGGACTTATTATGAATAAAATGAAAAACAGCAGTGAAACATACAAATAATGGGTTAATTCCAATAGTAAAGTGTAAAATTCAATTACTATACTAAATACACCGTGGGAATAACTTCAACGTGACTTATTTAAAAGTAAAACACAGATTCATAAAAAAAAATCTGAAAACATTTATCAGTTTTGTGGTATTAATGGTAATTGTTGTTTTGTCGCTAGGCATGGTGTGTCAGGAGTGTAACCAGCTATTTCACAACGGTGTCGTGGATCACATGAGAAATCTTTACAACCTTCTGGACTTTGTTTTAATCAGTGTCTACATTTCCATCTTCACATTGCGATACTGGGCTATGTACAAGGTTAGTACTGTTTGTATGTGTGTGTTCACCTTCTTGGCATTGGTCAGAGAGAGATGAGTAGATGACGGGAAGGAGGGAGGGGGGTTCTTTCTGGATTCTTCTTTTCCCCATTCCTTGCTCACTACTCACTGCCCCCATAACCTGCCAGGATATAAGGGCACCTCAAGACGGAACGCCACACTACAAGTTTCTATCTGTCATGGTTGTGTGGTGGTGCCTGGCTTTCGGCAAATCTCCTTCCAGTCCACTCAGTAATGTCCACCATCCACCTCAGTCTTTGTCTTCCCTGTCTCCTCTTCCCCCCGAACTGTTCCTTTGCGAAGAGGTGGGCGGAGCGGTCTTGGGCAGATGCTCTGGTTAGGTGTCGTGTCTGCTTTTCCTGCGTTGTGTCAAAGGTATTAGATACTCTCTACTTTCCTGTCTTCACTTGTGCTTGATTGTTCGAATTGTAGTTTGGTTTTTATTTTTTTTAAGGCTAGACCTCCAGGGCTGTAAACTTTTCTGTTAATAAACTCTTTTGTGTGTTATTACTATGCTTAACATACAGCTATACTCCACCGTGTAATGTGCATGAAAGTCAATCTCACCCGCAGTCGCACATTTCTTATGCATCACATTACACATTACACATTACACCCAACACACTGCACTGCACTACTCTATGCTTGCACTGAACTAAACCACACTACAATTACATTTGAACCACAATACACTGTATTGCACTACACAACATTTATACAAGAAAACACTGCATTACACCATATCACACTACGATGTAATACAATACATTAGAATAATTTATGTTGTGCTTTACAACACCATACCATATTACACCCGTCGGCACTATTCTCCACTCCACTGTACTACATTACGCTAACTCTACACACACTCTACATAGAACCCAAAATTGCTGAGCAATGAAAGAAGATCGGCTTTGGTCTGTTAAAGATGACAGAAACATCAATGAAATAGCACGATTTTCATTACCATATTAGGTCTTGAAGAGCAAAAATGGAATTTATACTTACATTTTCTGCTGATTACAATCGTTTATCGTGTACTTTTACAACGTCTTTTTTCATAGTATTCGTGCTACTTACCGCGTTCCTTCTAGTTGGGAACACGTATGTGAAAAAAGTACACTCATTGAATGGCAGAAATATATCTTTATAAATAATCGTTTTGATTTTTGCAGTTTGATTTAATGTTTATCTTCACTAAAATTACTAAGGCTAATCACAAGTACCAGATGTGGAGTTATTTACGCTGACTTTCTAATTTCACCAGTTTCACATGGCGGTGGATTTTCTCAGTGATCCCGGAAACATACTGGACGAAAAGGAAACTTTGGAAAATCTATACTGGCTGAATACAGGTAAGTGTGACTAGCGGCGATGCCACTACGGTTGTATGTGAAATATAACATGGTTATGATATCATTCTCTCCAGCTTCATGGATCACCAGAGTTGTTTGACTCTGTACTATGGTGATCTCAAAGAAAATGTTGAATTTTCATCACTTTGTGTGTGCGTTGCTGTTGTTGTTGTTCTCTTTACATTGTCATAGCATGTCTCTTAAAGTAAGCCTGTTTTCTTCTCCAACGAAACCTGACATAGACAATACTATCGTTTTTCAGAGAGATTCGCAATTATTACTATTCAAAAAAGAGGTTCTTGTTGTTGTTGTGGTTGGTGATGATGATAATGACGATGATGTTAAATACTCGAATCGATTTTGACTGGGTAAAATGCAGAAATAAATGGATAAAATGGAAGAAAAGATTTTTCTATACATATAGTTTTCGTCCCTTGCATGTAGTTGAGTATTACTATGTTAATATGAACTTCACCCCTAATTTTTTTATTTTTTTTGGTGGCATTGCAGTTTATATATTACAATATGGAAGTGCCTTTATGTCCTGCCACTTATCATTATTTATTTAAGATATTTACATGTTTACTGTTTACTGCCAGTAAAAAAAATAAAAATCGGTTCTACATTTATTATCTGAATATGTTTCGATTGAGCTGATTCTGTTTACAAGAGTATAACACAACGTAACCAGATGTTACTACTTTATGTATCTGTTTATTCGTGTGCATATTAATTTATTTAACTATTTATTTCCTTTTCTATTTGCATATTTATTCACACTGTGAACAATTACGCATCAAAATTCATTAATTTCTTGAGGGGTGTATACGGATGTACATGTCCATATGCTTGAATATTTGCCAGTAGGTTTTCTATACATTTTCTTCTGAGATGTGCTGAAGACATTACCATTGGCTTCTATCCTTGAGCAGTATTTAGAAGTGACTGTGTCCTTTTTCACAATAACAGTCAGGTGTAGCATCTCTTGAGAAGTTTAAAGAAGACGAGTCAGCTATAAGTCCGCTTAATGGTAAAACGCTCTAAATGCAGAATCGTAGGAAACTGTCAGCTCGTGCACTATTCTGACCCTTTCCTTTAAGCGGATCTAGTTATCAGCCTGGCTTATAAACCAAACTTCCCTCTGGTTCACTGCAATGAGTAAGGGAAGGATGGAATAGGCGATGGGTATGAAGTGGAATTTTTATTTATGGAGGTGTTATTTCTCAGATATCTCATTTATCGGACATCTCATTTATATTTGACGAAAACAAAATATTCACGAGGTGCATTTTTATGGCAGGGTTACAGTTTGCAGACTTGAAAACAAACTGTAAACATCCATACACTCCACATACCAGCGCGAGTCAAAGCATCGAAATCATGGCTGGTCTATGACGAGGGGATCAGATTCAATCTCGTAGTACATAGGCTTTCCGTTCAGCTGAACAGTGCAAGCCTACAAATTTGTGTTAGAGAGTGAGTTCTCTGTGACAAGGGATAGAAGGAGATGGGGCGCGCGAATCAGCAGGCCCGTAGGTTTGAGTTGCTATTAAATCCCTTCCACTGTTTACTGCAATCATTTGTTGCCATAAAGTCTTCATTAAATTTTGTGTTTGACTGAAATAGCCGTGGTAAAAGAATTCAATGTCAGGGACGAGTATAGCCATGTGAACGGGATCATTTATCTCTGCCTTTAAATCCCTATAAGTTTTTGTGGTTTTTGTCTTTTTATTACGTAGTAAAACACACGCTTATAGAACACAATACAGTATGCACAGTATTGAGTTCCAGCTATGCATCTTTGCAGGTTAAATTATGAGGGATGTTTCAGCCCGAACTTACATGTACCTGTATTAGCCATGTCAACGTGGAATACAAGGGGGAAAAATCTAAACTATTAATTTTTACTTTGCAAGGCATTCGTTTTCTCTATCTGATGTCGCCAATTGTCTGTGTCACTTTGCACCATATATATGCAGCTTAACTTTGCCCAGGCTGAGCTATGCTTCGCCAGGAAAATGAACAGAAAAGTATTTTGTTTTCTTTTTTGTTATTACGGCCTTAAATTATTCTCTTGCAGCAGTTGGTCAAGTCGCTTTAAGCAGGAAAGACAAGAAAAGGAGTTCATGATTACTGTAGTGATATTTTAGACCAAATAGCACGGCTCTGTGCAGAAATGATCCATAAATGTTCTTCGTTCTAAATGATGTCTTTGTCGCATAGTCAAGGTGTATGGCTCTTGAAGTTGTTTGAATATTTTTTAAGAGAAATAATCAGTATGCTGTGTGCAGTACATTTGAAATATCTGTTTGAGAACAGATCTGTAGTCTCAGAATAAGAATATAGAGCTCGATATAGTACACGTATATCTAGTATAGTCTGAAGTTGTATAGGAACAGATAATTATGTAGTATAGGAGGCATATTTTGTAGTCTCTGTTTGGTATATTTGAAATAATCTAGTTACGAATGGTAGCTGAAAAATTCTGCCTTCTATGCAATTATTTCAAATGTAGGCAAGACACTCACATAAATCTCATATCTAGCGAAAGCTTAGAATGTTCTCTATGTAGGAATGTCATTACTTTTTACCGTAATCACCATCCCTTTCCATGCACACATGCCAATGTCGTACAGGCTGTTGCATCACGTCGGCGAAGAAATCAGTCTCTTATCTCGGTACCAGTGGAGCACATCTGATCTGCTTGCCCCTGAACATCATAATCGTAACGGTCTTCCTCAAGGGGCTCCTTAAGCTTGGGAAAAAGGGAAAAGTCGCGAAGGGCAAGATCTGAGCTGTACGACTGGTGCGGTAACATCTCGCGACATCTTGAGGTTTTGCAGTGCATCCTGCGTTTTTCGCCTCGTATATGGACGAGCATTGTCATGCAGAAGAATGGCATCTTTTTCGGGACGAACCCGCTTCAAGCCTGCGTGGAGTTTCTTCGGTGTTTCCACTTATTGGTCGGAGTTGACAGTGTTACTCTGTTCCAAAAATTCTGAGTGGATTGCACCGTCGCAGTCCCCCAAAAATTGTCGTTTACACCCTTCCAGGAGAAAACTGTGACTTTGAACTTTTCGGACGGGGTGAATCCCTAAGCCTGTACTCCAATGATTGCTGTTTCTTTTCCGGATCATAATTATGATGTGCCCAAGACTCATTTCCAGTAAAAAGTCTGCGGGAGAAAAGCTTAAGGAGCACCTGAAGGGACACCGTTACGAAGATGATGTTCAGGTGCAATCAGATGTGCTCTGCTGGCGCCGAGATAAAGACCTGATTTTCTTTCAGCGACGTGATGCAACAGCTTGTCCGACTTTGGCTTGCGTGCATGGAAAGGGATGGTCATTACGTACAAATGTAATGGCAGTACTTCATAGCCGACATGCTAAGCTTTCACTAGATATCCGAGTCATGTGAGTGTATTGCCTACAACTGAATAATCCCACAGGAGGCAGAACTTTTCAGCCGCCCCTCGAATCTCAGAGAAATAATCTCTGGCTCAGTGTGTTACATATGAAATAGTCTGGTTAAACCTGCATAGTATATCACTCTGTAGTCTCAGTCCCGTGCACTCTTCATGTTTATCTTTCGCTTCCAGATCGAATCTTTTGGGCCAGTTTCGACCCGATTAATGCCTTGGAGGGACTGTTTGCCATGGCAAATATTCTCAGCATATTTCGCATCTCCTACTTACTACCTGCCAACGAAACTTTAGGTCCGCTCCAGATCACTCTGGGCCGCATGGTGAAGGTAAGGAACCGCTTGCAGTGTTCCTGGGGGCCCGGCAGCCTGTCAACAGTTTCCTGTTCTACATCGTACTTTCTCTCGCTTTTCAGCAATCAGTATTAACTTTCAGGTGAAAGCCTGCCAATTCGGAGGACACGCAGAGGATGGATGCAGCCAGACGGATCGGTGTAGCTGTGGTGCAGATTTCATTTTACTCCTTTCATAAAATCATGTACTTGACATTGTTTAATTCATGTTTCATTCATTCCATCACAGACCGATTATATTGGACACCAGAAGACCCCATCAATATGGTGGAAGGGCAATTTGCAATCGCAAATATCCTCAGCTTTTCGCGAATTTCCTATCTGCTCCCTGCCAATGAGATTCTAGGCCCTCTGCAGATTTCCCTGGGACGGATGTCAAATGTGGGAACTGGTTATTGGCTGTCTTGATACTGTCATTAGTTGCTAGTTTGTCCCAAAAGTGCTCGTATTAGTCTGGTAGATTCACTTGTATCTCTGTAACAGCATGTGGTTGTTTGGACCATGGGTCGTCTGTCCTCATACTGGATTTTCTGGGCCAAGTAAGAGTTTCATAATTATATTTCTGTATATAAGACATAAAAATCTCTATTTGGAAACAAATTTAGTCTATGAAGGCCTTCCTTCAGACAAGGATTTGCAATTGTGAACAGCATAATTTTCCTTCACAGTTGAACCTTCTTTAAACATTTATATACTGGCAAATTTTGTCAGTTATCATTATGTTGCGCTAAATCTTCTCAAAATCATTAATTTACAGTCGAAAAATGTTGATTATGGAACTTTTAAAATTAGTCAATAATCAAAATGTTCATTGATCATGACGGTCAGAAAATCCATGTACTTTCATTGACGAAGATGGGACTCGGAGTGAGGGGAGGAAGAGGGGGAACGGTCTATGGTCACTTGTCCTTTTTGGTTTTAGTTTTTATTTTCCAATAGCATATCTTCGTTATTTTCTTCTAGGGTTGAATTTCAAAGTCAGACACTCTTTTCGATGAAAGTGGCTTTAAGATGAGACCAGCATTATTGGATGTTAAGCACGGAGCCTTGCAAGCAAGGCATTCACTGCGTTTGTCGTATACACGCCCCAGCCATGGGGTCATGTTTTAATATCAAACAAAACAAAAAAAGGCTTGCAATTCTAGTAGTATTAAAACTGTTGTGTTGCATATAAAACCAAGTCACATGCAGTTTCTCAAAATATTTAAACAATCGTAGAGTAAAGCTTGCGGGTGTGTGTGGGGGCCAACAGCGCTATGCTGAGGCCCCCGAGAAACAAAAGAACTCATCCCCAGCTGGCGGGTGTGCATGAATGAGTTCTTCGTTGTTCTTGCCTTTGTGTGACTACAGTGTATTAGAGAGAAAGACAAAGGCATCAAGAAAAGAGATGAGAATTCCCGAAGGTAGCGAGTTCAGATGGTCCATTGTCTGTTCTGTATTTTTAGTGCATGACTGAGTAGGATTTTGTTGTCAGTTTTGTCCTTTTCGTTTCGAGCCTGAAGCGATTGTTCTAAAGTGCAGATTCCACATTTTTCAATTTTTATTATTCAATCCGGGTAGGTTTCCATTGTCTATCTGCTTAGCGATGTTTTCATAGATTGTGGGTCTTCTATCTGGTTCCATTCCGTAGATGGGTGTGGTTAAGTCCGTATAGCTCTTAATGCATTACCAGTTTGTGTTTGTGGGCTGCTTTAATCTCTGAAAATAAAACACAAATAACTCCTCTGGGGACAGCAAATGAAGGGAATTAGTGACATTGCAAACTTTGGCACATTAAAGTTATGGGCATTTGTCAATGAAAGAAAGAAAAAAAAAATCAGCCCAGTTGCCGGAAAAAAATGAAATTTGTCGCAAGTAAATATGTAATTTCATTTCATACAATTTTGATTTTTCACATTATAAGCTTTTATACTTATTTGAAGCGGTGAAGGACAACGAACTAACTCCTTCAGTTCCCCTCCCCGCACCTTTCAAAATGCATTGCCATACATTTAAATGTACGCACCCTCACATGCCGGTATAGAAACTCTACTGTTATATCACTATTCAGTGGAGTTGGCCGACAAATCTCCAGGGTGCTTGTTTCTGTTGCCGTTTAGAATGTTGATTAAAGCTCTGCAATTGCCCATTTCCACGAGCTGTCCACATTTCTAATGTTCACCGTACCAGTTGAGTGTCAATAATGAGCACATTATTTCACCTGAGTCTAGGCTCCATCAGTCTAACTGGAAGGCAAGCAAACTGATTTAAATGAAACGGCACCAGCATATATCTGTTTTTGGCACGTGCCTGTGAACTCAGAAATGAATTTGGGAGCTTGGAAAGCTCATTCGTATGTATTTGCATGTGAACGTGAGTGTATTATATCAGGGTATTTTGGATTTGAAACATTCACTGTGTACATTGTGATAGCCACAAGGTAAAGGATTGTAGCAAACGGCAGCGGGACACTTTCAATTGCCCATAATGTCGGCCAGTGTTTGTAACTGTTATTGATCGTGTAGTTCAATTGAGAAAGGTGCTGGTGGAGCTAATGTGTGTGTGTTTGACGTTCAGTCTGGGTATGGGGTAATCTTTTTCTCCTGATAGTATCATTCAGTAGTCAAAATTTCATTCTCTCCCCCCCCCCCTTGTGTGTATGTGTAAGGGGGGGGGGGGGCTGTCATTTCCCCACTTTCCGCAGCTGTTTAACCATTACTTGAATCGCCAATATGAAATGCATTTTAAACCTCTCTGTTTATTTTTGGTGGTTTTAGGTTTTGCATGTCCACTGCATCCCACCCAGTTCCCAAATCTCTTTCTAGTTTGCTTTATTTTTGTTTGTTTTTACTTAAACATTTGCAATCACAGCCAGTCAACGTTGACATTGTACACATGAAGTCAGCATCGATCGATTGATTTTTTCATCTACAGTTTGATAAGCTACTATAGCCACCCATTAATATTACTGTGCAGCTTGTTCTTTGGTGACTTTTGTGGGGTAGTTTAATCTGTTTACACAGCTTGAAATAGCCACCGTGTTACTGTCATGTCTGTTCTGGTATTTGCCCTGAGTAAGTTTCCAGACAGTTGGCTGACCTAAAACTTCTCTCGGTCAGTCTTGCCATCAGAGCATTCATCAGGTTATATTATTCAAAATCTGTCCGTCTGTCTGGACAAATAGGCAGGTGAGGGAGTGACAGACAGACTGTCCATTCATCCATCCATCTCCTTCTATTTGAGCTTTTCAAATAGTTTGTCCGCTCAAGAAGGTCTTTTCCTATGTGTCTGTTTGTCACTTAATTTGATATATTTATCAAACCGCTATCTGTTTGTGAACTGATCTTCTTGTTCTTCGTCTTCTAGTGGGAACAGTTTGCAACCTTAAAAGCTATGGCATGCTAGTCGTATAAATGCACGAGCTGGTGATACGAGAATGAGGTCGATTACTGAACGCGAGCAAGTATGACAAGCTCCATTTGGGTTCAGTGATCGGGCCCATTTGCGTATTGTCAACTTTTAAGTTTACAAGACCAAAGCACCATTCATCTTATTGAAAAAAAAAAAAAACTCCGACTATGTGGAAAACGACTGACATTGTACCAGCGGCTTTCCTTACATACAAGTCTCCGAAACACTTTTTTAATTCCATGCACTTAAGTCGCCCAAAGACCTTGCACGGAATGAGTCACAAATGTCAGATTTGTTTCAGTCTTGTCATAATTTATAGTTTTGTGTCCTATTGTGCTTCCATTTGTACAGAAATTTTATTAGAGGCACGTTTACCAACCAGCATTTGAGCTTTTTAGCTGTTGTTTTTTTTTATTTCTTTGCCAAGAATTCTTCAGTTGTTTTTTCTTTTTTGTTTTTTGCCTGGGGTCCAAATTAGCCTTTTTTTGGGGGGTCATTATTATTATTATTGCACTTCATCATTTCTTTTATTCATTTTTTCCACAATCATCAAATCCCTATTTAAGATTTGCATGTTGTTCTTTTTGTTGTGTTGTTTTCATCCAAACTGTTATTTCCTCTTACAATATCATTTAATTGTAATCATAATGGAGTACAGTTATACTGCACCTGTCTCCACAAAGTAGATCCAAAGCACTTTAACATTTGTGTGTTGTTAATTTATACTAATTGAACCTGCTGAAGCAGGAGATTACGGCACACGTTTTTTCTGGAAATGATAATCTGTAGGAGATTCACTGTCATTTCACATTTAGTTTTTGTAACCATCACTCAGTCATTACTTCACTTGTAGAAAGAGCTACTGTTGTAGTCGTTGTTGAAATCGCTTGCGTCGCCATGGAAGCAGCCGTGGAACAGTCCAAATAGAAATTTGTCTTGTAGAACAAAGGCTTGATAGGCTTCAAGGTTAAACATATTGGTGGGCCACAAATTAAAATCTTGTTTAGAATTGATTGGCAGGTCCTGAAACATTTTGTTCGAACATTATAGATCCAGTAAGATGGGCTGTTAATGATTTTTGCGGATTAGTGGTTCTTCAATCAGATATTATGGCCCAATGTTCTTTCAAATGTGAGCTTGAAATTGCTTTTGGCTGTTCAATTTTGAAAGGTATATTAGGCAAATATGTTTCAAATTAAACTGAAATAAAAGAAAAAAATATTGAGCTCTTGCACATAGTTTAATGACCGCAAGTCATTCCTGTTCGATATAAAGATATTAGGTATATTAATTATTATTTACACCCATCATGATCTCTGTGCTGCTCTTAAAGTATTTCATGTGACTTTCTGCGAAGTTTAAAATCATTCCCCTTTTTTAACACGGGTCAAATCGATTTTTTAAGAGACCTCTTGAACCTCTGTTGCAGGATATTGCCAAATTCCTGGCACTATTTTTGTTGGTTATTCTGGCCTTCATTGTGGGTTTGCATAATCTGTTCTGGTACTACAGTGAGAGGACATCAATTGAACTGGATCTACCTGACAGACCGGAAGTGACGAACGTACAAGCAGAGATCAATTTTGGCGGGTACGTTCAGTAATTTATGGTCGAGAAGCGTTTCTAAGTGCCTTTATGTCGTCAAAAATGAGATATTAGTGCCGTGCAATGTTTGGCAACCATTTCAACAAAATAAAAAGGTAATTTTAACGTTTGGAGCTACGCAGTTTCTGTGAGGTCAGGTGAAACCAACCCATAGTCTTGTTGTTGTTGTTGTTGCCAATTTACCTTCACACACATCGGGGATCAAATCATTCACAAATATCCGACTCTTTATTGTAATATTACTGGCTGTGAGTAGTATAAGAATATTATATCTGATGTCTAGGGACAATACAGAAGTTATGTGCAATGCTAGAACAGCAATGTCTTTCAGTCTCACACACAAAAAAAAGGATGAAGAAGAGAAAGAATGAAAGGGGCAAGTGTTGTTATGTCATGTCTCTCATGTATTTCTTGTAAGGGTTTACCACCTTATAGTTTGTCTATCTATCTGTTTGTCTGTGAGCTTATCTAAAGTATATCCGTCTATTTGTCTAGAGTTCTGGACACCTTCCGAACTGTATTTTGGTCACTGTTTGGCCGTGGTGAGCCCAACGCTGTCCAGCTAGGTAGTTACAATAACAGTTTCACTGAGGACATCGGCTACATCATCTATGGCGCTTACAATATTGCCATGGTGACAGTACTACTCAACATGTTGATCGCTATGATGACTCGGTCTTTCACCTTGATTGCGGTAAGTCTGCCATGACTAGGGATCAAGTAGTCAGTATAGTACCGCCATGCCTCTTTGCTAGTTATTTCTCAATTCCTAGGCGTCATCCAGAAAGTAGGGCCACGTACCCTCGGAAGGAGGGGGGGTGGGGTGCCCCCAGCGTATGAGGAGCGTACCGGGGGGGGGGGGGGGGTCACCGTTTGAGTTACGGTTATGAATTTTTAAAAAGATGAAACCAGCAGTCTGAACTGTTGAATTATACGAATGAAACAGTGAAATAGGCTGGGAAGATTGCCAGGTAAAGAATTTAGAACACCAAGGCTTTATCCTGGACATGCACCATTGTGATGGCCTTATGCTGATGGGGGAGGGGGCTTGAAGTCAAGCCAAGCATGAAAAGCGTACATCAAAGGGGAGGGGTGTCAAAAATGGCCAGAATTTGGGCATATAATTATAGACTATGCATGGCCCCTTACCCTATTTTTTTCATGAGTTCCATTGAAGCCCTGTTATTATTATCGGTATCCTTCTTGCCATTTTGACGCACCCAAACTGGTGGGACAGATTTGTTTTAGTCTGGCCAGTGCACGACGTCGCGTTTTGCTCCAGTCTTTACATCTCACACTAACACCCAGACAAAACATTTATTACTTGACTCAGCGCACTACCAGCCCAGTATATGTCACTCATTTTTCTTTCTCGGCCAGAATGTGTGGCACCAAATGTTGAAACTCTTACAGACAGTACACTTGGAGAACAAGGGCATACTCAGTGTCTCCTGCTTTCTTTATGTTTTCTTTGCTGTTTCAACCAGAAAAAAAGATTAAATAAAACTAGAACTTTCGTTTTGGTGTTCATGCTGGACCTGTTAACAGATACACATGGACTGGGTGTTCGGTGTGAATGCCCACATGCGTGGACGGACTGACGCGGATATCTGCTGTGAGCAAACGGTAAATCTCTTTATCAGGGACACACTATAGTTGTATGTTGATCCGCCTTAATTCTTTCAACTTGCAGGAAGACTCGGATCGCGAATGGAAATTTGCCCGAAGTCTTCTGTACATGGATTACATCAGCAGCGGTGGGACACTGCCTGCCCCACTCAACATCATCGGTGCACCTAAAGCTTTGATGAGGATGATATTCTGCAACTGTTGCTGCTGCGGTAATGAGTCAGAGGATGATGGTTAGTTGTTGTTAATCTTCTTCTTCTTCTTCTTGTTCCCCAATCACGAACTCACGTATGGGCAGAAAGACAGAAGAGTTGAAACAAGTCAAGAGATGGATGAGTGAATGGAAAGGCTGGGGGGGGGCTGGAATGAAGGATGGGTGGTTGAGAGAGCAGGGTGATTGAATGAAAATTTGGATGGATTGGCGAATTCATTGAACGTGAAAAGATCTATTGCTCTTTGCCTATCATTGCAGACCAAGCCAGAGCAGGCTAGACTTTTATTTTATGATTGTTTTTTTTTTGTCCTCTGATAGATCAAGGAGATGAACTTGAAGAAGCAGGGACGCCGGCTATGGTTCCTATGCGAAACACCCCGACACTTAACGGGAGAGACTCCCCGCGTTCTCCATTAGCCAAACAATCGTCGATAGACGGACCATCTGGGGTAGGAAAGATTCTAGTATTATAATTTAGAAATTGAGAAGGTGATTGGAGCATTTGTTTTAAGTGTTTGTGAGTGGGATACTTCACTTTACTGACAAAAGTAGTCATGTGTTTAGTGCAACTCCAGATGCCAGTTTGAGAGGTGATGTAATAACATAATGAAATATCAGAATTCCACATATTTTTCTCTTTGCTGGTTTGTGTTTGTACAAATAAATTATAAATCCCGGAAAAGGTTCACTTGCTCCCCGTTTGAAATATATGGTCAGGAAATCAGGTTTTCTGTGTTGTTTCTGGGGTAACTTTACAAATACTCTTCACCATGATAAACGAGTTCTTAAAAAAAAAAAAAAAAGAATTAAGTTAAAGCATTTTCAGGTGGACATTAAAGTTGAAGTCAGTATCATTTTTCAGCAGGAACATTGGTTTCACTAACTGGTTGATTGACTGGCTGGTTTGGTAAGGGCTGTGACGCAGCATCAGCGGTGAATATTGACACAAGCTGTCAGATTTTTATGTAGGCGGGGAAGATTGATAACGTAAAACGTATTATAATGGGGATGTTGATAATATTCGATATGATAATAATATGTTTTATTGGTTTAAAAAAATGTCCCATGTTTCTGTCATGTTCAGAGCGCTCATCCCAGTGATGACATTTCGGCTGTGGAAATGTACGAGGCCAATGGTCGAGTCAATGAAAGTTTTGAGGGTACACCGACCAAGTCGACACCACGGAGAGCTCAGACGACCATGGTGCCTCTGGAAGGCGAGGAAGAGAAACTCACTTACCAAGTTAGTCAGCGTTCTTGGCTGTTGTGGATTTTAAAAAAAGGGCTGTACTGGTGGGAGAGCGAGACCGCAGGAGATCTTTAGAGGAAAAGAATCCCTGTCAAACAGGTGTATTCACCCTTGACCTCCTGATGCACAGTGGGGACAAAGCCACGCCCATTGTAGCTAGTGTAACCTTAAGTTTGCGATCCCAGGTTTTAATAAGGTTAATGTGTGAATTATACCAAAGCTACTTTCCTCTAATATTAAACAGACTTCGTGGTACTTTGTTAAATACGATACTAGTATTTATTAGTGATCAATTGAGGGCTGAAACACTTATTTGATTCCTTCTCTTCCTCTGAGAATTTGTTATAGTCTCGCTTTCCCAAGGGCCTCAGTTTTTTTTTTTTTTTAAATTATTACATTTGGAGATATTTATTGAACAAGCTTTCTTAGTATTGTGAATGAGACTATACTTATGAGTGAATGAGTTGTGGGTTTGGGGGGGGGGGGGGGGGGTCGGTGTGAATTGTAGACATAGATAACAGTATTGTGTAAGACAAGCTAAATATAATTCCTTCATTGCCTGGATTAGCTCAAATTATAACTGACACTGGTATGTGCTGAAATTGCAGCAAACCATGCAACGAATAGTACAGAGGTATATCTTCGACATCCAGAGAGAGGCAGAGGTTACGGAAGGTAAGCAGTGTGTTCACATTGGTGTCGATGTGTGTTGGTATGTAATGATATAACATACAGTAGTAGTAGATTTCCTCTAGATGTAGATTGCCCACAGTGTATGTTACAAGCAAAGTGTTGTCTCAAATTAGTACCGTAATTGTCAACACTCGTTGTCTTACTGTTTCCAAGAATGTGTCGTAAAGATGTCCTGTCTCCGTAGGCCTAGTCTGTCTTACTGCACAAAGGTAAACAGTAAAGTACGGTAATAAAAATGGGTTTTTCTCAGTGCACAATGCATGGCACCGGGAGTATTAAAGCAGTTGCGCATGCAGCGCAATGCGCTTAGAACCCTATCGGTTTGTTTCACTTTCAGGTGACGTCACACAATGCATGGTACCGGGGTATTTGGTATTTGGGCATGCAGCTGTAGGATCGAGTAGTTCTTGGAAATTGGATTTTTCTCATATTTTCAAGTCCCTGCTCCTATTGGGGGGTAGGATCGAGTACCTAGTCTTCTCGGATAAGGACGAAAAAATTCGGAGGGCCCGTGTGCACGTTGCGCACGTTAAAGATACCTTGGCAGTTGGAAATCGTAAAGAGCAGGCCGAAAGGCCGCTGCCCGGGCAAAATTGAAATTAATAGATTTAAAAAATTTATCCATATCATCTCCTTCCCCCCCCCCCCCTCCCCCCCCCCCTCCCCGCCAGAACAAGAAATAATAAAAAACAAGTAAAGTGGGGTGTAAATGCCAAGGGCAGCGAACCTCCTAAAATAAAGACCTCAAACGCAATGCGCCTAGTACAAAGAGATAGAATAGTAAACTACCAAGAGGGGAAACGAGCCGCGCGCGCGGTGACGTCATCCATGACAACCTGTACTGCGGCGAGGGCGGCCAGCGACTACGGGTCATGGAGGTACTAATAACACTGGAGTCCGCACAGCCCTCTTCGCTTGCCCTGCGAGCCGCGCACTATTGAAACCCCAAGATGGCGGAAAAAGTAGGGCAAAGTACGGCAGCGCAAGGCCCACCCAGTACACTATTGTATGTAATAGATAGGGCCTAGTCAGCGCTGTTTTTTCTCTTTTCCCGGTGGTGATCAAAATTAAAAGATACAAACAGAAATAATAACATTTATGTTATTTACGGATTATCATATACTTGTATTATTTTCTTTTAAAGTGTTTGATAATAAATATAAATTAATGATTTATGCTGCTTTTGTATTATGGTATTTTTATTAATTGGTCAATCGCTTGGAAGTAAAAGGGAAGGGAACTATGTAGTACTCTTTTTTACCGCATGTCAGTTTAGCTCATCATGAGTCATGTAAAAGAAAAAAAAAATTAGCGTGTGGACAGAGGAAACTTTACAAGTCAGTTTTTCTCAGATAACCAACAATGAGAGGGTGTACCCATAACAATTATAAAAAACACACACAAAAAAAAAAAACATGCTAAAGAACTGAGGGAAAGTTGGTTTTGCCATAGATCCAGGAGCTGGTGTGTGTGTGTGTGTGTGAGAGAGAGAGGGAAAGAGAGAGAGAGGCATAATTATAATAATAATTATATGTAAATCATAGGCCGAGATTAGCAAATGATCTGGATAGCCAAGAAGAAGAACATCTTAACCTACAAGCTTGGTTGTACTCACTCAGTCAAGTATTATATATATATCTAAAAATCAGGAGAGCCTTAGCCTAGTTATTCAGAGGTTTGAGCACAGCTGAATTGCGCATTCCAGAGCTTTTCCAAACAAAAATATATAAATTCCTACGGCTACAGGTCAATCTCTCACCTAGTGAATCTAGATTCTAGATCTATAGTCAATGCACTAGGTGCAGTCAGCACATTGATGGGGTCAATATTTGTTTTTCCATACAGTTTCATTTACCAGTGTTTTTGTGACTAATTCACGTTTTGTGACGTTCTTATCAATAGATCACAACATCACATAGCATATGACTGCTGTTTAAGCTTGTATTTTGCTTGGATAACTTTCCCAAGTTTTGTGTTCGCACAACTTCCATCTTGAGTTCAAAGGTAAATATGTGACCCTACAGATTTCTCCATTTAGTGGTCTGGTGTAAGCTCACAGAAGTGCTCTGGACATTCTACTTCGGGTGGATTTTCATTTTAAAAAATGTTTTCTGGGTATTATGAGTATGATTATGCACATATGGCACTGATTGCACCGACATGCATTCATCTGACACCTTCCATGAAGTGCGGTCACTGGTAATTGCATTGTGACATCAGTGTTGTATGTGCATCAACTGGGATCACTAGCACCATTATTATTTATTATTATGATTACATGACGTATTCAAACAAGAGTTGAAAAGAGCCAGTGCAAACCAGCTAATAGTAAACAATTGAATTAATGAGAAACAAAGAATAATATTGTGGTAAAATCCAAATACATAGGCTATTAAGGTCTAGTTTTATAGTAAATTCATTGACTTAAATTGAATGAGAACAGTTCTCCCTCCTTTTAAAGCAGGAAAGAAAGAAGGTAGAGAAGAAGCAGTAGGTACATGAGCAGAGGAAAAGAAAGGAGTTAGCAGAGGAAAAGGAAAAGGAAGGCAGAAAGCAGAAACTGTAGTGCAACGGATGTGTCAACGCTGAGGCGCAGTCCGTGCTTGCCCTAAACAAGATGGCGACTATTGCCTTCTAATGCGCACGCATGAAATCAGCTGTACGGACTCCAGTGTTATTAATAGCTCCATGCTACGGGTCTACCAGCAGGCTGGAAGCTAACTGCGCGGTAAACACTGGGCGATGAGGGTTTAGCGCTACTAATGTATTCCGCTTGTTGAGTGAAATTGTTATGTCGTTTTGTAAAACAATGTGGTAGTACACACAACTATAGTAGTACATGTAGTAGCAGCAGCTGCAGTAGTAGTAGTAGTAGTAGCAGCAGCAGTAGCAGCTGCTGCAGTAGTAGTATAGTAGTAGTAGCAGTAGTAGTGGTGGCAGGAGGAGGAAGAGGTGGTGGTGGTGGTGGTAGTAGTAGTAGTAGTAGTAATAGTAGTAGTAGTAGTAGTGGTGGTTGTCACGAGTGGAGTGAGCGATAGTTAATAATTACGGGGGGAAAGGAGGAGAGTAAAATTAACGCACGTAGACAAGTAAGTTAAAGCGTGCTGTTATGAGTGGTGGGGGGTCTGAATGAGGCGAAAGCGCTGTATTACTATCACTGCAAGTTAGAAGGTCCTACTGAACGGACGCTAGTAAGAGCCCAGCGGGCGAACATAAGGGGAGCAGTCGGAAGACGGATGAGAGTGTTTTTTCCAGTGATGACTGGTAGGTAGAACGTTGATTGATAATTATGATTGATGTATTATATTATATTCGTCTATTACCATGATGTAAATAAGTATATGTGAGGAATGTGGAAGTCCTTGATATTGGATATAGCAATGTGCGCCATGAGCGATAGATGAAAGTGAGTTCATGGATTTGTAGCATGAGTGAGTATTGTGTACTCCGATGGAGGTGTGTTACCGTAAGATGTTTGGTGAGTGAAAGGTGAACTATTGTGTGTACGCTTCATGGGTTGTAAGGAGAGGTGGAGTGAATAGAAATGGTAGGGTATTATACCAATGTAATGTTATTCTTGTAGGTGTCGGGGACGGGCTAAAGAGCCACCTCGGTGAGCACAGGGGATAGGCCAGCATAGGGCCGGAGGCCACACATAGGCCAAGAGTGAGGCTGTCGGTGCAGGACAGTAGAGGCACATAAAGTCGTGGCAGTCAGGCCACGGACAGGGACGTAGATATGAGCGTGAATGTGATAATGTACTATTGCCATGTTGATGGGCTATTGAAATGATAATGTGCTATTGCCATGTTGATGGGCTATTGAAATGATAATGTGCTATTGCCCTGCTGAGGTGTTAGTGGAATGCTAAGGTGTATGACAATAGGAAGGTGATGTTGAGAGACTGCGGTGCCAGTGAATTATTAATGTGCTATTAAGACCCTGAGGGGAGAGGCTGAGGCCGAAGTGCCTTTAGGAGTAACTACCGGGTTGTGGATCCGAGGAAGAGTGCATGTGAGAATAAGGCCGTTGTACGGCAGTTAATTTCAATAATATAATGTATGTAATTGCGCTATTATCTGTATAATTATGTTTAAATAAATGTGTGAGTCTGATGGGTTGTTCTGTTAAGTGTTAAACTTGTTTGTTCGTGATTGTTGTCCTGTCATAAATTATTACATCTCCCAGTCTGGGATTTGTGACATTGGGGGCTCGTCCGTTGTGACTCGTCCATTTTCGTAATATTTAGTTGTAGTTAGTTAGTAGGTATTTTTCAGTGGGCATTTGTTACTTTAGTTTTGTCCACGTAATACTTTTCTTGTGGTAGGAATTTGTGTTGTCTTTGTTCGTGGGATGAATGGAAATTTCATGATGATATGATTTATGTATATTGATGAATATGTATTGATGCATGTATTGCTATAAATATGTACTAATGTGTACTTAAACTTTCAGAGAGACAGTGTGTGTGCGTGCAGCCTGAGGAGACAAGCAGCCAGAGCTCCGATTAAGGGGAGGACTTAAACTCATAAGGCTGAAAGTTAAGTGAAACTGAAATTTTGTACCCTGGATTGAGGGCTGTCTGTTCTTCTGTCTTTTTCCGCTGTTTTTCTGTTTTTGTCGTAATCGATTATACGGGCGGTGGCGCGGGTTTGCTGTGGTGAGCGTAGTTTATCCTCTTCGGGAGGTGGGCTAAACTTGGAACCGCGTTCATCACAGTGAACAGTTCTATAGGGACCTGTAATTTTGTTTAGTTGTAGCGTCGATATCTTCTCTGTTCTGCAGGAAGACGTATTCTCTTGTCCCTCTTTCTTCCCTATCTGTAGATACGTTCTTTTTTTTCAGACTCTGTTCTTGTTCGTACCTTGTAGTGTAATCGGCGTAGTTAGGTTGCATTTTTTTCCATTATATTTTCTTTTTTAGGTCTTTGTCCTAGTCTGGTTCGTTGTCCTTGACGTACTTGTGGTCCTTCTACTGAATTTCCTTATTCTTGTCTTTTCTACTCTTTTTTATTATTAATAGTGCTATACATTTAATGAATATAGAATTAGTTAGGAAGTAGGTAAATTTCTGAATTGTATTTGAGACAATTGGGTATTGTTATATCTGGTGTGATCTCAGGTCTCTGGTCGTGTCGTTAGTGATCATACCGACAGGTTAGCCGTTTTTATAATACATACCATAACCATAAATCTGTGAAATGGCGGAACTCCAACAACTAATGAAGTTGGGTAAGGAACTTGGCCTGGAGGGAGAGGAGCTACGCAGCTGGATTAAAGAACAGCAGGCGGATTTGCGCGATGAGCGTGCTAAGGATAGAGAGCGAGAAAAAGAGGCTCAAGAGCGACAGAGAGAAGAGGAAAGAGAGGCTAAGGCTCAGCAGCAGGAAAGGGAGTTTAAGCAACAGGAAAGGGAGGCTAAGGCTCAGGAGCAGGAGAGGGAGATAAAGTTAAGGGAGATAGAAGCTAGGGATAACCAACAGGAGAGAGAGACGCGAATGAGAATCGCGGAGTTGGAAATCAAAAAGAATGCGCCAACAGAAACAGTTGAGCGGCAGGTACACAATAAAGGTGGTGTTCGGATTAAGCTCCCTACGTTCGACGACCGGAAGGACGACATAGACGCCTTCCTTTACAGGTTCGAACTGAACGCACAATTGCAATGGGGGAAAAATAAGGAATTGTGGTCCACGTACCTGGCGTCTCTATTGCAGGGGCGAGCGTTAACCTACTTTAAAGAGCTACAGCGCGTAGACGTGCAAGATTACGATAAGCTGAAGGCTTTGCTGCTTCGCCGATTTGCGCGTACCGAGGAATATTTCCGGGAGCAGTTTAGGCGAGCACGTGCGGATACCAGGGAGGACTTTGCTGCCTTCGTCGCGAGATTGACGGAATATTTCGCGAACTGGGTAGACTTGGCGCATGTTGGCGCGGATTTTACTAAATTAAAAGACCTAATGATCCGTGACCAGCTGTACGCGTCGTGCCATAAAGATCTGGTGGCTTTCCTGAAAGAAAACGAACCCGCGACGGTGCAGGAGGCGTCTAAGTTGGCGGAAGCATACCGTACGGCACATCCGTCCAAACCTGTGGCGAGGGCGTACGTCCAAGATGCTGGGTACGTCGCCGTTGTCGAGGGGTCGCCGACAGGACATAAAGACAGGTCGCGTCAGCGTGGTGCCTATAGTGGGCAAGCCCAGGGGCAGCGTAGGGGCTATCACCAATCACCTGCATATGGATCCGGTAAGTTTGACCGAGCAGGAGGGCTAGGTCGCGGTAATGGCCGGGGGCGATTTGTGACCTTTGCCGATGACCGACGGCATAGGGACTTTAGTTCCGGTCGCGATGGGTCACGGGGACCCAGGCCTAGTGCAGCACAGGGAGCGGAGTGTTGGACTTGCGGACGCGTGGGTCACTTTTCACGCGAGTGTAGGGCCGCGAAGTGTTGGAACTGCGGAAGAGCAGATCACATCAGCGTGAATTGCCCTGCAGGTAGGATAGCGGCGAACGTGGACAGTAGCTCCAGTCCATGTTCCCCTAATAAATTTCATCATGCGGCTGCGTGTGTTACATCGGACAACGGAGGCGGACAGTATTCTAAGTGTCCCAGTTGTGAGAAGTTATTATCTTCCGGTGTTTTACCTTGTGGGAGAAAGATCCCCGTTATAAATTCATGTCATACAGGAGGTGGTCTTAGGGTTTATCCGGGGTTTGTTGGGGACGAACCGGTCTCGGTTTTACGAGATACAGGATCTACCGTTGTGGGAGTGCATAGGGACTGCATTCGGGATTCACAGCTTACAGGTGAGACTGTCCCGTGCATCCAATTTTCGGGGGCCGTTGAGAAATTACCCATGGCAAGAATAGTGATAGATACACCTTTCCTTAGCGGTGAAGTCGAGGCAGTCGTTGGTTGTTTTCCAGGCGCCCAGCTCATCATTGGGAATGTATCACGGGTAGTTTCCCCTTCCGAGGAGAATGTGCAGGCATGGTCTCAATCAAAAGGTATTGACTTTTGTGCCGCGGTCGAAACACGTCGACAGGCAGCTGATAAGGATAAGATTAGACCTTTGGCGACGCCAGCGGTCAACCTAGATATCACGCCAGAGCGCTTGGCGAGATTACAAAGGGAGGATCCATCATTAAACCCATGTTTTGGGGAAGCGCGAACCGAGAAAACGAGGAAATATAAGAACGGCTTGTCTTCCTTTGTTGTTCAGGCGGGCATTCTGTTCCATAAGTATGTAACGGTGGCCTCCATTTTAAAGCAGGTCGTTGTGCCAGCGTTGCTGATCGCAACAGTATTGCATTTGGCACATGATGTCCCATTAGCGGGTCATATGGGGATAGCTAGAACCAAAGAAAGGGTTCTTAAAAGTTTTTACTGGCCATCGATCCACAGAGATGTACAAGTGTACTGTAAGACATGCAGTGCGTGCCAAAAGACGACGCATAAGGGGCGTACACCCCAGGCTCCTCTTCAAAAGATCCCCACGGTCTCGGAACCGTTTAAAAAGGTTTCGATAGACCTTGTTGGCCCCATTCACCCAGCGACCGATAGGGGGAATCGATTTTTCTTAACGGTCATATGTAATGCTACGAGATGGCCAGAGGCGGTTCCTCTGCGGACCATAACGCCCACCACCAAAAAAAAAACCCGCCGACCGGCGCTGCACTGTAGCGACGACGTGCCTGCTCCAGTTGTAACTGGGCTGCAATGGCACAAAGGCAAATTTCCCAAATGGGATTAAAGAGTTATACAAATACAAATACAAATACAAATACAAATAACGTCTGAGGCAGTCGCGGAAGCGTTGTTTGCAATTTTCGCTAGGGTAGGAATACCAGAACAAATTTTGTCTGATAGGGGCGCGCAATTTACTTCGGAGATGATGAAGGAATTGTTCCGCTTATTCAGCATACAACCCATCACTACCACCCCTTATCATCCGCAGGCTAATGGCATGTGCGAGAGATTGAACTCGACGTTAAAGTCGATGCTGCGTAAGGTAGCTGCTGATCGCCCTAAAGATTGGGATAGATATATCCCTGCAGTATTATTCGCGTACAGAGAGGTACGGCAGGAGTCAACGGGATTCTCGCCGTTTGAAATGATGTACGGTCGTAGTCCTAGGGGCCCAACTGATGTTCTTCGGGACATGATGACGTCGCCATCATCGGGAGACGATGAGCAGATTTCGGTGTTTCAGTACCTTGTTGATTTAAGAGAAAGATTATCTTCAGCGCGCACTATAGCAGAAGAAGCTTCTAGTATCGCTTCGAAAAGAGCAAAGGACTATAAAGATAGAGGTTCCAAATTGAGAATTTTTAAGCCAGGAGACAAGGTCCTATTGTTGTTACCTACGGACCATAATAAGTTATTGATGACATGGAAAGGTCCTTATGTTATTGAGCGAGTTGTTTCAAAGGTAGATTACGCTATCCACATTGATGGAACGAGTAAGGTTTTCCATGTTAATATGCTACAGAGATTTTATGAGAGACCACAGTATCTGTGTGCACAGACAAAACCAGAGGAGACTGTCTTCTCTATTGCTTGTACGGGGGTCATAGACCAGTTGGACTGTGACGTGAGCGACACCGAGGCGCAGGAAGAGTTACAAATTCCATTGCCGGAGTTAACTCCGACACAAGGTTACAGGGACGTAAAAATTAACCCTGACCTTACGAGTTCAAGGAGTAGGGAACTTAAGACCCTGTTAGCGTCATTCCCGGATGTTGTTACGGATTTGCCGGGTCGCACTACCGTGATCCAGCACCAAATAAAGTTGACTTCGGATAAGCCAGTATTTCTTAGACCTTATCCGCTGCCTTTTTCTTCGAGAGATAGACTTATAAAGGAAGTTGAGTCAATTTTGAAGTTAGATGTGATAGAACCATCAACATCGCCGTATTCATCACCCATCGTCCTCGTGAAAAAACTTGATGGATCGGTGCGGTTCTGTATTGATTTTCGAAGATTGAACACTATTACGGTAGGCGATAGGGAGCCTATTCCGTTTCAGGAGGAATTAATAGCTTCATTGGCCGGGTCCACGTGGTTTTCCAAGATAGATTTAACGAAAGGTTATTGGGAAATCCCTCTTACTGAGGAGTCTAAACAATACACGGCGTTCCAAACGCCCATTGGATTATTCCAATTTAAGGTCATGCCATTTGGGTTGGTAAACGCGCCAGCGACGTTTGCACGATTAATGAGACTAGTGTTGAAGGACATACCTAATGTCGTGTCATTCTTTGACGATATAGCATGTCATACGTCGACATGGTCTGATCATATTCAGACACTAACAGTAATTTTTAAACGATTACGTCATTTTGGGTTAACTGCTAAACCCGCAAAGATGGATTTGGCATGTCCAGAGATAGTATTCTTAGGACATATCGTGGGTAGAGGTGTTCAGAGACCTGAAGTAACAAAAATTGACAAATTAGTAGGATTGCAAATCCCTAAAACAAAGAAACAAGTCAGAAGCTTAGTGGGAATTTTAAATTATTACAGAAAATTCATTCCAAATTTTTCCTCCTTGTCATCTTCTCTTACTGACCTTACTAAGAAGGGACAACCCGATAAGGTCCAGTGGACGTCTGAGTGCCAGACAGCATTTGATAATTTGGTGACAGCACTATCATCGTCACCCATTCTGATATTACCCGATTTTCGATCTAATTTTATCCTCAGAACGGATGCGTCGGACTCTGGTGTCGGCGCTTGTCTTCTACAGGAGAAGAACGAATGTCTCCATCCTGTATGTTATGTCAGTAGGAAGTTATTGCAGAGAGAAAGAAAATATTCTGTGATAGAGCGGGAGTGCCTTGCCATTGTGTGGTCCGTCCAGAAATTAGGACGTTATCTCATGGGACGAGAATTTTGTATCCAGACAGACCACAAGCCACTAACGTTTTTGTCGAAGAATCGTTCGTCCAGCCCACGCTTGTCTAGATGGGCATTGGCTTTGCAGCCGTATACCTTCGTTATTCAACCAATTCCAGGAACCAGCAATCATATCGCCGACTACCTTAGTCGAGCCTAAGGGAAGAGTTCAGGAGCTTATACATCGGAGGACAGGAACATTGACAGGATCTGTGTGAATGAGTCGACTTTAAAATATTGACATTATAAATATGATATGAAGAATGGTTGATAGGTTGATTGGTTTTTGATTCTGTATTAGGTAGTGTGGTTAGTTAGCTATTGATGATATGATACACATATGCATAGTGCAGGGCATATTGATCCCCATATTTTCCCCTGATTCCGGTATTTTATGTGCTAGGGGCATTGGTAGGTCATTTTTATGTAGGTATTGCTCACGCTCACTCGTTGACAGTCATCTTGATGCGATTTGAAATTAATTGCATTAATTTTTTTGGGGTGGGGGATGATGTCACGAGTGGAGTGAGCGATAGTTAATAATTACGGGGGGAAAGGAGGAGAGTAAAATTAACGCACGTAGACAAGTAAGTTAAAGCGTGCTGTTATGAGTGGTGGGGGGTCTGAATGAGGCGAAAGCGCTGTATTACTATCACTGCAAGTTAGAAGGTCCTACTGAACGGACGCTAGTAAGAGCCCAGCGGGCGAACATAAGGGGAGCAGTCGGAAGACGGATGAGAGTGTTTTTTCCAGTGATGACTGGTAGGTAGAACGTTGATTGATAATTATGATTGATGTATTATATTATATTCGTCTATTACCATGATGTAAATAAGTATATGTGAGGAATGTGGAAGTCCTTGATATTGGATATAGCAATGTGCGCCATGAGCGATAGATGAAAGTGAGTTCATGGATTTGTAGCACGAGTGAGTATTGTGTACTCCGATGGAGGTGTGTTACCGTAAGATGTTTGGTGAGTGAAAGGTGAACTATTGTGTGTACGCTTCATGGGTTGTAAGGAGAGGTGGAGTGAATAGAAATGGTAGGGTATTATACCAATGTAATGTTATTCTTGTAGGTGTCGGGGACGGGCTAAAGAGCCACCTCGGTGAGCACAGGGGATAGGCCAGCATAGGGCCGGAGGCCACACATAGGCCAAGAGTGAGGCTGTCGGTGCAGGACAGTAGAGGCACATAAAGTCGTGGCAGTCAGGCCACGGACAGGGACGTAGATATGAGCGTGAATGTGATAATGTACTATTGCCATGTTGATGGGCTATTGAAATGATAATGTGCTATTGCCATGTTGATGGGCTATTGAAATGATAATGTGCTATTGCCCTGCTGAGGTGTTAGTGGAATGCTAAGGTGTATGACAATAGGAAGGTGATGTTGAGAGACTGCGGTGCCAGTGAATTATTAATGTGCTATTAAGACCCTGAGGGGAGAGGCTGAGGCCGAAGTGCCTTTAGGAGTAACTACCGGGTTGTGGATCCGAGGAAGAGTGCATGTGAGAATAAGGCCGTTGTACGGCAGTTAATTTCAATAATATAATGTATGTAATTGCGCTATTATCTGTATAATTATATTTAAATAAATGTGTGAGTCTGATGGGTTGTTCTGTTAAGTGTTAAACTTGTTTGTTCGTGATTGTTGTCCTGTCATAAATTATTACATCTCCCAGTCTGGGATTTGTGACAGTGGTAGCAGTAGTAGTAGTACATGCAAAGTTTTGTTGGGGGGGGGGGGGGAGAGAGAGAGGACGCAAACAGATGGTGGTGCATAAATGTAATAGTGACAGTATGAGAGATGGAGGGGGAATTCAGGCAGGAAATACATCAGATTTCAGAGGTATTGGGGAGATATAATATATTATATATATAAAGAAATACTTCAGAGATACTGAGAGAGAGGTATCTTTTTTTTTTTAGAAAGGTATGAGAGAAAGAAAGGGAAGCATGAGAATGGAATAAAGTGAATGTCAGAGAAAATGGTTTTAAAAGAGATATAGCAAGTAAGAGAGAAGTAATGTTGTGAATGGAGCGGAAGATTGCAAAAGAGTGAACGAGTTAAGTGGCATAAAAAGGGAAGAGGGGGGGGGGGGGAGGAGAGAGCAGGCAGGCAGCGAATAATTAATAAGATTAAAGAATGAGATAGGACTTCAGACGTGTAAGTATAAGGTAAGTATAAGTGTAGGTCTACAGTAAAGAGAGAATGCAGAGGTCAGAGAAGATAGTAGGCAATGTCTAGAAGATAGCCTGGCACTAATAGGCCTACTATAGTACATGTACTAATTAATACTACATTTGTATTACTATAGTGTATACTAGAATCTGCAAACAGCTTGCTCTAGGGTCTAACAACTAAAGTTCAAAAAAGTAAACAAAACTGAACTGCCGTCTTCAAAACAATAATAGGGCCAAGATGATATAATAATTGTCAGTAATTGTTTTGTTTTTGTTAATTCACTCAACGCCAGCGCCCGATGATTGCAACACATTGTTCAACAACAGCAGGGCCCTCGCCTGTTACTGTTATTTGATACCGTTAGTGGGGAGTGTGGAAAGAAAACACATGTGGTAGTGGTGGGCTTTGTTTGACTTTCACCAGCCTAGTACAGGACTAAAATTAAGACTACTTATAATATTGCTTCACATATTTAATGGCAGGAACTGTTTCAGGGTCTTTGGGGAACCGGTGGAACATCAAATCTGGTCTTTTGCCTCGCGAATTTGAACAGTTTATCGCTGAGCACCACTGACAATGCGATCGTTTACTACTGGAAATCGCCATCTTTATTCGTGTTTACCGCGCAGTTAGCACGATCAGCTGATCAGGCCGTGGTCGCTCCAAAACGAGGCGTTTCCCCTCTTGGTAGTTTACTATTCTATCTCTTTGGCCTAGTAGTCTATTGGTTATTTTCACGTGACGTCACAAAAGTTGCGCTTTACATCAAAACATGGACGAGCGACACTGAAATCATTGATCCCACTGTAAGAACGTTTGCATATTACCATAGATCGTGGAATACCTAGATGATCCACTCCCTTCTTCGCCTTTGTTGTTAAAGCGTCCGTGCGGTACAGACAGCACGAGACCTATTTGCGCGGAAAGCGATCCCGTTGGCTTACCCGAGACACAAGGCGTACTCTAACCAAGGCTTATGTTAGCGATCACCGCACTATCATTTTCTTGTCTTCTACAGCCTCTCTCTCCTTCTCTCTCTCTCTCTCTCTGTTTCTCTGTCTTTCTCTCTCTCTCACATACGTAACATTGAAGCTGTCTGTATGTGCGATAATATCAATAATTAACGCACTGATTTTACAGATCTAGAACACTGACAACAAATTAGTGACTTGTTGTAAGGGCGTGAGGTTACGAATCTGAGTGCTGGGGTTGTTTAAATATTTCATGATCAAGCATGTAAGGCATATTGTTGTTTAAATATTTCATGATCAAGCATGTAAGGCATATTGTTGTTTAAATATTTCATGATCAAGCATGTAAGGCATATGAGCAAACAGGACAGTAAAAAAAATCGAATGAAAGCATGCCAAAATAAAAATAATAAGAATAATGCAAGATGGGGAAAAATCCATAAGAAGAAGAAGAAGAAAAAAAGCATGCACTAAGGACAAAGACTGACTGGTATGGAAAGAAGAAGAATCAACTCTTGAACTTGGTAAATTGGCAAAAAGAAGATGGGCAAAAGACAAATTATTACGAAGGGCAAGTAAACTATAAAACATTAGACCTAATTAAAACAACCTTAACAATGACAGTTCAAACATGAGGCTTAACTTTAGCAGTAAGTGAGTTTCAGGGTTTTTTCTGTTCCTCTTTAATCCAACTCTAGTGAAGGATTGGTTGCTGGGGATAGTGAACTAAAAAAACACAAACCATCATCTAGTCTAGATCTCGATTACAGGCTGACACATTATGTCAAGGCCATTAAAGGCATGAATGTGACCTAATGCTGTTCGCAAGTAGAGATCTTGACTAGACTAGATTTAGCAAAGTAATTATCCTTAGATCAATGAAATAAATGTTATTGTTACTTACCGGTCATGATCTTTAGGAAATCTAAAGAAGGAAAGATTCGGATGATGCTGTCTTGAATTAGTGCATCCGATGCTCCACAGTGTTGACTTTTTGAGCGCCTCTTTGTATCAGAGGTCACCATTGTTAACACAGCCGTGCCTGACGGTCCGCGCATTCGCGTAGGGTGCGCCCCGGGCGAGCAAGGACGCTATTTTCGGGGAGTGGATCATCTAGGTATTCCACGATCTATGATATGACTGCAAAGTCATTCATTCTATCTCTCCATGCACCCGATAATTTTATAATTATCATAGTCAACAAAATCACATTAAAATATCATGTCTTGTGTAATTAATGACCCCCAAAATGGGTAAGAAAGGTGTCCTGAAAAAGATTTTGAGATCATAGGACTTGCACTTTTTCTGAACCACTTTTACTCACAAAAGCGGTACAGCATTGCATGACACTTGACAACCCACATCTCAGTTTTGGTGATGTAAATCAAACATATCAAATTGCTGGAATGGGGTTAATTAAGGGCAATGGTTTTAGGTAATAAATAGATTCTGGGTTTTTGTTGTTGTTGTTGTTTGTTCGTGTGGTTACATTCAACCAGTTCTGTATGTCGTAGTAGGCCCTACTGCTGTTAGAGCAACCTTTGACCTTTGACTAGGACAGAAAATCAACCGTCATTTTTCCTGATGCACTGACTTCCTGTTTCTGATGTAGTATTCCCCCCATATTGTAGGGGGGGGGGGGGGGCTGCGTTTCAACATTTCGTTCAATTTACTTACTGAGATTTAAAATTAATCGATTTGAGAAATCCCACTTTAACCGATCCCTCCTTAAAGAACTTGTTTGCAACCAGATAATACTTTGACTGATTAATTGACTCTTTATGGATTGGTTGGTTGCTTGCTCGGTTGATTGGTTAGTTGGTTGTTTGGTTGGTCGGTTGATTGATTTAGTGACGCACAGCACACATTGATTGATCATAGTTGTCGTCGTTGTCATCCGTTATCTAGTTTTTCTTGTGCGTTTCTTTTCCATTTTCTGCAACAAGGTGGAATTGGTTCGTGATGTTGTCATTGCTTTCTGTGTGTCCCTTTTGTACTCTTTAGTGTATTGGTTCTCAGAGTCCCAGCCACATTCCTCCTCTTACGGTCCCAGGTTTCCTCAATTCCTCTCTCATTTTGAATTGTTCATAAGTTTCTCACCATTATACCTTTACTGCTGTAATTATTGAAACCATTTATGAAACTAAATGTCTTTACTTATTGCATTCAAATGGAAACAGAAATCCTTATTTCAATAGATTACAAAACCTCTTATTATCACAGTACAGAGAGAAAATTCCTCCCCCGGTTTGGAGTTCCTCTTCTAACTGAAATTCCCCCAGTGCCTCTCCTGACTAAAATCCTTCCCTTTAGATTTGAAATTTTCCCCTGGGAACCGATGCCTCCTGTTTGAGAATCACTCCTCACACAGGTTATTTTTACACATAATTGGTCGTAAGAGCCGTGGCACAATGGTCCTGTAAAGGCGCATTGATGACGCGCGTTCATACGACTCTTATGCTACAGTTCTAAATGATGTGTGCATTGAATTGATGAGCGAGCTTGGATTATTTCTCCTGTCCGCGCTGGATTTATGTACTCTGCGGAGAGATGTTGCTTTTTATTGCTTATAACTTATGGCACACTGGTCGTGTAATGCGTGAGTTGGTGGCGCGCGAATGTACTCTACCATTGGACGCAGTGGAGTAAGGGTGCAGGAGCAAGTGTGACGTCACGACAAGCTCCGTTTGGGTTCCTGGCCAAATTCGTTCGCGCCATATCAACTCGTAAATTGAGAAATTCATTACCCTGTCACGGCGGAACTGTGTGACTATCAGTATTACCTCAACAATTGCAAGCTAAACGTGCAAAATTTTCACACATTCCGTCGCTTTTTGTAGTGGGTGTTTTTCTGTAAAATCATTTTTCGGGACAGTATTGGTAAACACAACATAATAATGATAATGATTGTCATGATTCGGATGTTATTAAAACTCACGCAGAGAGTGAGTTGTTGTTGTTTACCAGGGCCATGAGAAATTGGCTGGTGGCCTTGAACGGTCCTCGCCAAATTATAGTTGGTGAGTAAATAAATGTAAATTTAAACTGTTGGATTCACGCTTGTGGGTTTTAATGTTCGTGATTAATAAGTAAAGGAGTAGGGGTGAAACAAGGTGGGGCTAGTTGACATTGTTAAGTATGACTAGACAAGTTTTTGCACGTTAACTGGCTGGTAGAATAGTGCAGACGTATTACTACAATTAAAATGGTGGGAGGTTTCGACCTATGAGATAGCTGAACTAATTGGGCCAGCGGACTAGCACGCTGGGTAGTTAGATAGTATATAACATCGTGTAACGTTCAGATTTAGTGAATACAGGCGAGCAGAAGCATCGTGTCGTGAAGTATCTCCGGTTGACCAGTACCTGAACTGTGTGCTTTGAAGACAAGAAGTCCTTGCTAACGGACTGACTGAGCTCTAGAAAGAAAGGTCTGAGTGGGCTGACCTTTGAAAGCCCACGCTGCGCTATATTGATGTTCGCGCCTACCAGTAGGCGTGAGCAATGGTAATATATTTTATTTGTTCAAGCATAATAGAGATCGGAGATTACGAGAAGAAAAGGCCGCGGAGATATTACGCCAAGAAAAGGCCGCGGAGATATTACGCCAAGAAAAGGCCGCGGAGATATTACGCCAAGAAAAGGCCGCGGAGATATTACGCCAAGAAAAAGCTGCGGAACGAGACGATAGAGTCGCAGAACGCGCGGAAAAACAGGCTCAAAGAGAGTACGAGCTCGCTTTGAAACAGTTAGAAGCGAAGCAAGCCCAACCTACCGGGGCTCCGGAAGTTACTTCCAATAATAAAACGAAGCCTAAATTGCCAACCTTTAATGATAAGGTTGATCGTATTGATTCCTACCTACACCGCTTCGAACTCCATGCCGTTTGCGCGGGATGGCAGCGTAGTGAGTACACGTCATGCCTCGCCAATCTTTTGACAGGGAGAGCGTTGGAAGTTTTCCATAGCCTCACTATTGATGACGCTAGGGACTATGACATTCTAAAGACCGCGCTATTAAAGCGTTTCCAACATACGGAAGATGGATTTCATAAGCGTTTCCGCAATTGCAAGCCGGAGGCATCTGAGAATTTCTCTACTTACGTGGACCGCCTCCGCCACCTACTCAGCCATTGGACTGAGTTGGCCGGTGTGGAAGAGGGAAACTACAAGAAACTATATGATTTGATAATTAAAGACCAAATATATATGTCCTGCCACACGGACCTGGTGGCGCATTTTAAGGAACAAGCCCCCAAAACTACCGTCGAGATAACATCGATAGTGGAACGGTATGCTGCGGCCCACCCTAATCGATCGTTAGCTAAAGCTAAAGTAAGCGAACCGTGTTACGCCGGCGCTGCTACTAAGACACCGGTACCGTCGAGACAATCAAGACAGCCCTTTCGACAGTCGCCGCAGGTTTGTCCACGGTCCGAGCCGCCGGTTAGCAGGAGGCAACCGAATCCCCATAAATTTTCTCGGGACTGGGAACCCCGATATACACGTCCTTTCCCTACCGGAGGACCGCGTAACAACTACTATCAAGCGCCCACATTTCCTTCTTATCGAGGTAAACCTCGAAGGGATAATAAGCCAGTCTACTGTTATAGATGTGGCGCCGGAGGCCACATTGCGCGACAATGCAGAGTTAGATTAGATGCGGCAAATGCATGCTCTGTAGCATTCACCGAAAACCGCGGTTACAGAACTAGGAATGCCAAAACCGTAGATAAAGTTATTCCAGTTATGTCCGCCCTCCACGAGCGAGGCGCGCTGACATTCTTTGAGGGGCGAGTAAACGCCATACGAGCATCCGTATTGCGAGATTCAGGCTGTACGACCGTCGGTGTACGTGAATCGCTGGTCCGTCCTGCACAACTCCTGGATCGCGATGCGACATGCATTACTTTTGGTGGTTCAGTTGAACATTTTCGTTTGGCGGAAATATATGTTGACACACCGTTTATAACTGGTGTTGTCACGGCCTGCGTGCTACCAAATCCGGTCGCCGACCTAATCATTGGGAATATTCCCCACTTAAAGGACGTCTCCCATTGCGAACTCGGGATTTGGGATGATAACGACATTGCGTGTGTCACGACAAGACAACAATCGCGTCGCCAGAGTGACGACACATTACGATCGCCTGTCGTCGATTTGGATGTAACCCCCGAGATTTTTCGTAACGAACAGCGCACAGATCCATCACTAAAGCTATATTGATGTTCGCGCCTACCAGTAGGCGTGAGCAATGGTAATATATTTTATTTGTTCAAGCATAATAGAGATCGGAGATAGAGAGAGAACTACAGCCTCATAGGAAGACTAAGGAAACCCCAGCTGGCACTCGACCACGAGTGTCCTGTATCATAGATCTATTGCCATAGTATGATTAGAATAATATAGCACATTGTTGATGAATTGAATAGTGATTGTGCATAAAATATAGTCTTTTGGCAACTGCTTAAATTACCTACAAGCCGAAGAGTGCTTCTGTAGGCTTTGAACGTACTGGGCTCTCCTAACATTTAAGCCCATATGATTTATGGAGAGTTTGCCTGGCGACTGGCCAGTGGCGACTCAACTGTCACTTTAAATTGATATCTAGTTTCGTATAATATACCTATTTGCTATTGATTGCAGTACCTCCATAGTTACATGAATATCAGTTGGTTAAGTTATTAATTAGAGTTTTTTTTGGTTTGGATATATACCCCTATTGTCTTTTGTTTTGTCTCTCTCTATCTCCGATCTCTATTATGCTTGAACAAATAAAATATATTACCATTGCTCACGCCTACTGGTAGGCGCGAACATCAATATAGCGCAGCGTGGGCTTTCAAAGGTCAGCCCACTCAGACCTTTCTTTCTAGAGCTCAGTCAGTCCGTTAGCAAGGACTTCTTGTCTTCAAAGCACACAGTTCAGGTACTGGTCAACCGGAGATACTTCACGACACGATGCTTCTGCTCGCCTGTATTCACTAAATCTGAACGTTACACGATGTTATATACTATCTAACTACCCAGCGTGCTAGTCCGCTGGCCCAATTAGTTCAGCTATCTCATAGGTCGAAACCTCCCACCATTTTAATTGTAGTAATACATCTGCACTATTCTACCAGCCAGTTAACGTGCAAAAACTTGTCTAGTCATACTTAACAATGTCAACTAGCCCCACCTTGTTTCACCCCTACTCCATTACTTATTAATCACGAACATTAAAACCCACAAGCGTGAATCCAACAGTTTAAATTTACATTTATTTACTCACCAACTATAATTTGGCGAGGACCGTTCAAGGCCACCAGCCAATTTCTCATGGCCCTGGTAAACAACAACAACTCACTCTCTGCGTGAGTTTTAATAACATCCGAATCATGACAATGATGATAATCTGTTCATAAATATAAAACTACAATCCTGTAACTGTCGATATTCGTGACTTAGATTTAGAAGTGGAAACATTAAATAAGGAAGAGCGAGCTGTAAAACATACACTGGGAGATTTTCACTTAAATTCAGTTGTTGTTGTTTTTTTTAATATAGTTTGTGACGTACAGTACGACAAAGATCACGGACAGTGGCCCACTGGCCAGGTTGTCAGCTTGTCCAATGGCAAGTGGGCCCCAGAGGAAGTGGGCCCCCTTAGACAATAGACAATATATTTAAAATTTAAATTATAAAAAAATATATAATAATAATATAACAAAGAATCGAACGACTAGAACAGCAAGGAAAGTCCCAAAGCAAAGGCCGTGGTGGACTTGTTGCATATCTGAGTAAAACTACTATTGACAAGTTAATCCAAATTATGAAGAATATGATACAAGAAAGAATTAGTCATGAAGTTTCCCAAGCTCAATATTATTCTATTCAAGTCGATTCAACACAAGATATTTCATCCATCGATCAGTTTAGCATTGTTATCCGATATGTGCTTAAAGGCGTTACCTGTTAGCGACTACTTTCAATTGTGCCAAGTATTGATGGTACAATGGCTTTTTGATCGATTGATTGCAACATTACAGCAGTTTAAAATTGACCCCAAAAAATGTCTGTCTGATAGCACAGATGGTGCTGCAAGCTACCATGGCCAGTATAATGGTTTATAAAGAAAAATTGCAGATGTGGCTGATCAACATGTTCATATAATATTATGGTGCTATGCCCATGTCTTGAATTTGGTGATAACTGAAACAACAAAATGTTGTGTGCCTGCAGTTTCTTTATTCAGTTTGCTTCAGAATTTAGCAACTTTTGTGAAAGCATCATACAAGAGAATGGCTGTATGGATAGAAGTTGTTGGAAAACATCTAGGACAAGAAAAAAATGAAACAATTAAAATTAATAGGCGAGACTAGGTGGTCAGGCAAATCCAATGCAGCAGCAACTACATTTGGACGCTTTGCTGAAGCAACTGCTAGTACTTTTGTAGATCTCTTGACATGCTTATCAATGATCATACAAGATTTAGACAAGTTTGATGCAAATACAAAACCCGAAGCATATGTTTTACATCAAAGTCGTTCAAAGTTTGAAACCATATTGACAGCATTTATATACTCGTATATATTTGAAACTACAGTCCGTTGTCAAGTTATCTACAGACAAGTGGTTTGGATATGTTTACTACCGCATGGAGTTGGGCAGATTCAGCTACAACAAAGCTGAAGGAACAGACAAGAACATTTGATAACGTTCACAGCAAGACTTTGGAATTTGTAAATAAATGTAATGACCAGATTTCACAGATGAATATGGATGCAATCAAACATTGGAAATTGATCATTTGGAAACAGCATTGCCAGTTAAGAGACAGAGAAAGAAGAAAAGAATTACAGATGAGCTTACTGATGATGAAAGAAATTCCTCGGATTCTCTAGCTGATTTTTGGATAAATGTGTTTAGCCTAATAATGGATCGCATTGTCCAGTCATCAGAATCACGCTTTGTACACCATAAACAGTTGTATAAAGATTTATCATCTTTGGACCCAGCAAAGTTTAAAACTATTGCTAAGAAGGGCCATCGGAAGGTATTATTAAGCTGTTTCCCAGCAAAGTTCAAGTAAAATTGGAATTGGCTTCTTTTGCTTCCAATTTTGATGTATTAAAACTGTTGCTTAATGATGGTGAGAATACAGAATATCTAGTTGCAACAACTGTAAAATTTGCAGCACTTGCCCATCGTGTGTACTTAAAATTCTGGCATCGAACAGACTTCATGACAAGGCATATGATAACCTTTATGAACTTTATAAAGTCAGCTGCACACTATCAGTTACTCAAGTCCAATGTGAGAGGACATTTTCAAAGCTGAAGATCATCAAGACAAGGTTAAGAATTCGCTCTCTGTGGAGAACTTGGAATCATACATGTTGCTATCCATTGAAGAGGAATTGCTAGATGAATTAGATGCAGAAACAATTATTGACAGATTCGCGCAAACATCTAGTGAACTCAAATGAATGCTCTTAATATAGTAGACTGCTTGATCTTAATACAGTGGACTGCTTGAAATATACTTTTGTAGTTTTGAACTATCTGTTAATGTGTATAATGTGCAGTACAACTTACAAGTAAACTATTTGAATTCTAATTACATCTTTTTGTTCCCACTTACATATTTTTTGAAAATTTAATTTATTCATTTTAAAAATTAAATGATAGAATTGTATTGGTGGGTGGGCCCCCTTTGTCTGCTGGCAAGCAATATTTTTAGACCCAGTCCGCCACTGATCACGGTTGTGCTCAGCTAGGACAATTTTGGAATTGCACTCTACCCTTTTTACCTCTCGCCTTGTAGTCTAACGTTCCTGCGGCTTTTCCTGTCCGTGTTTTGTAAGAAATCTTCTTCCCGTTGTCTTCTTCTGGTAGTTTGGCGGCACTTCCCGGTGCAGCATGAAACTATCACGGTGTATACAATAATGCGAATCAAGATGTCGAGGAAAGCATAATTTTGTAAGCCAGGGCATAGGCTGGGCTGTTCTGCTTGTTTGTTTGTTTGTTATTTTTTGTATGCATTTGTGACATGCTTTTACTCTTGTCTTCTGATAAATTTGAATGGGAATGTTCTGAATGCGTGCCTCTTTGCGGCTCCTCTCCCAGCCACATTAGATTAAATTGTTCGATACTTATCATTTCATAAGGTGGGGGAGGGGAAAGAGATACCATACCTTTATTGCTGGATGAAGCTGAGTTTATATCAGAGACGAGGCGTGGACCTCTGTCACTGTCATCGATTAGTGAGTGTCTCAAAAACATTGCGAGAAAATGGTTAGATTTAACCCCGTCCCAAGACGGATTTGAACCTGAAGCTTATTGCGTTCTGATCATGCGGACTAACCTCATAATTGCTCACGCCTGTCAATATCTCTATTTTCTGAAGAACTGGGGGAGGATTGGACTTTAGAGGTGGAGGCAGGGAGGAAATACTGATGCGGGTGGGGGGGGGGGGGGGAGATATCATGCATTTGCTGTTCGGCTGTAAACTGGTGTGTGTCTGTGAGCTTTTATCTTTCTTTCTCTTACTGCTTCTCTCTCTTGTGATGGTTTCGCTGAATGAATTACTGTGGGGTTTGTCTTTGCATATTATAGTGGTTATTATTCTTTCTCTCTCCTATATACACACGCAAACATTTTCTCCTTTCAAGTTCAGTGAAAATTTCCTTGGTTTGGTCACCTGATTTTTTATTTTTTAGACTTTTTTTTAGATATTAGTTTGGTATGAATGCCTGTTGGGTGACTTACATTATTGCATCTTTAGGATGACAAAGTTAATCAATTAATAGAAAACATTTTCAAATTGGTGAAGTCTAAAATTCTAAATATAATTCCAAAAACACACCAGAATGTCTGTATTTCGTGTGTACAAAAAGGTGGACTACTATTTGAAAGAGTATTTTGAAAATTAGGTTATCCACAAAGAAATTATTTCATCTATATGAAGTCAGAAGTGATATTTTGTTCATTTCTTCATGTATTTATTTTCATGCAGATGACTTTGAAGAAATCAAGCAAGACATTTCAAGTTTCCGCTATGACCTGATCAACCAAATGACATCAAAAGCAGCAGTTGAGGAAGAGTTGAAAACGAATATGGCTGCCATTGCGCAACAGCTACAGGTAAAACAAGATATTTGGAATGTGTAATGAAAGCAAAACAATGATGATATGATGGTGGTGGTGGTGGTTGTGGTAGTGGTAAAGACTATAATATTGATGATGATGATGATTACAGAACTGTCATCCTATGACCCATTATATCATATCCCTGAAGATGTAAACCTAATTCTATTTCTTTCACCAGGAGCTCCAAGAGACAATGGGAGGAGGCAAAAGTGGGACTGATAGTAGTAACAATGGTGAAAAGAAATTTGGAAAAAATTTTGAGAAAAAGGCGGAAAGTGGTAAATTCAAAGCAGATGTCAGTATGCCTACCCATTCTGCTTCACTGCCTACCATAGAAGCTCCTTTAGCCATCGACGAGGATACAGAGACTTCCCATGATGATCCACCACAACAAGGGGAATAAACTCATAGCAAGGCCAACAAGCAGCCTGCAGTCCCATAATATTGAAATCTGGGGTGTTGTGTTTTGTTGTCATCAGCAATTTTATTATCAGTGGCCGCAGTCAGTTTATATTCTACTGTTGTATACAGTTCGTGAGAGAGAATAAATGAAATTAGGTTGACTTTCTTTGTTTACCAGTGGCCACATAGCCTCATTACTTACAATTTTGTTTTGGATGTTGTCATAAAATCTATGCATCGGTTTGATTTCAAATTCAGTAGACTATGATTGAGTATTTTGGCTACCAATCATTAAATTCAAATTAATATACATGTATATGATTTTCCAAGACAGACCTTTAGTCTACACAGCGTTATTACTTATTATTAGTTATGCATCAATAGTTTGAGTCCAAATTCCATGGACCATGATTAAGTATCTACCAATTATTAAATTGAAACTGGCAGGAGTGTCCAACATAGACTTTGCTTTACCAAAGTTCCCTATGCCCTCTGACCCCTCAGTGCACACTTGCCCTGTGACATGTCAATTGCACATGTGCATGAAGTATAAATGGCGCTAACAGCAGTCCTAGTGGTGGATTATGGAAGGAAAAGAGTGAGGAGTATATTATTCTGCATAAAATCATTGGTGGAGCCTTAGTATGATCATATGTGTGCACTGTCCTAGGTGACTGATTGAAGGTAAAACTTAAAGTAAAAGGATTAATTTTGTCAACTGGCTCACTAGAAATTTTGATTTACCTGCAAGTACAATGGGTGAACATTGTACATGTATCCATGTTATATTATGTTTTATTTATTTGTCTCACTTTTGTATTTTGTGATATGTTTTTATACAACAGTTAGACATAGTTTCCATGCCTAGACACACACTGTCTTCGTTCAATGATAACCGTGTAATTTCAGAATTTGGTTGGGAAAAAAAATGGGTTCAAAATGTATTTTAAGAAGATCGTCTCTATGTACTTCATAGACTGCAACATTCAGACAACAGATGTGAGATATTATACTACATGTATATGGTACACAAGTTCGGGAAGTTGCTAAACCCGGACATATATTTTGTATCTCTGTTAAATTAGGCAGGTTTTACTTACACGGTTATCATCTTACACCAATGATTTATTCTTTATTTTTTATAACTAACAAATAATTTCTGTCTGTTATAAGTTTAGCACAAGGGATAACTCACGTTACACTTCACAGTGCACTTCAAGTTATGTTCTGTCTGTAAAAAGTGGAAGCTCCTAGATGTTGAAATCAAGTGACCAGTAAAGTGATATGGATGAGTTGCATGTCTGTATTCTTACATTTATGTGACTATAATGATATCTAATTCCAAGGTTTTCCTGTCATGTTTTAAAATATTGCACAGGATCAAATCTGTTATACTTGCCATTCCTTATATTCAAAATGTTTTTTTTCTTTGTTTCTTTATTTGGTTTCATATGTTGGTTTGATCACATATTCGAATACTTTTCTTTTTTTTACACCTCCAAAAATACGTTGGATCAAGAAAACATCAATTTGTTGGGAGATTTCTTTACAAAATTTAAGAGGTGATTTGTGAATGAATTAATCCCAATTAATATGTGATAGTATTACGTGTAATGCTTTCTGTTTCCCCACAAGAAAGCAAAAAATCTGGCATGTTTATTTCTGCTTTTGTTTAACTCTTTCAGGACGTCAGTGTTACGGGCTTCTTTCAAGGCTGGGCATAATTAATTTTTCCCACTTTGGGAAAAAACAGCAGAAAAACGCTTACAAAAAAAAGTATTGATAGTAAAGTAAAATGTTATATATCAAATAAAAGAGAATTGAAATGTAGAACACAATAAGCAGATTTCAAAGATAAATGCATGCTTTCAGTATGTAAAAATTGTAAATAAACACTGAATGATTAGAATATAAAAAATAGGTGACCTGTCCTAGTGCCGATCAATATGTCCAAATGCATTTTTCACTGGCGCCGAAATAAATCGGCGATACGTCCCGAAAGAGTTGAGATACAGTATTTTCTATTCATTGGTTGAAGACTGCCGGTTAGACAAGAATCTGACAAGATAGCATACCTGGTTTGCCTTTAGCATTCTTATGCCAAAAATACAGTCAAATAACAACAAAGGTTAACAGTAATGTACAATGTGACAAAGTGTTCTTTTGCAATAGTGGCTCAAGGGTTATTTGGGAAGTGAACTCAGTGTTAATGGCTGTAAAACTGTGGCAAATTTGGGTTTTCCCAGTTACTCTCTTTATCACCCGAAAGCCATCGTTGTTATACGATAACTTCTCAGTGATGTTTATGTGAAAATTTATGCATTTATACAGTGTACATGTATTATCATTACTGAATGATGTGATAATTTTGCCTGTATTATCTCCGTCTTTCTGCAAAGTCTCATTAGAGGACATTCTGTACATGTGTTGTTATATCAGTTTAACATTTTTTTTTCGTGTCATATGATTATGTTGAGTATCTTTTTTTATTTCTGTTGTTAGTTTTATTGTTTATATATATAGGGCCTATATATATATATATATTTGTGTTTCTTGTGACCCAAATAATCCTGTTACAGCATCACAATCAAACTTAATGTATATAAAATCTTTGTTCGTTTGAATGTCGTAATTTTTAGAGAAAGGCAGGAGGTGAACATGTTGTAAATTGTTCACTGGGTCTGCAATAGCGCAAGTCCAAGCTGGTCTTAGACTGTGTACAGATGATAGGGGACACATTTAGTTCTTATCAAGGCAGTTTCCAGACTCTTTCACAAAGTCCACCAGAGTTTACAGATGGATTTTACTTTTTTTTTTTTTTTTTTTTTGGATAAGCATTATTTCATCAAACTCCAGTTTAAACTCAACTGACTGCGGTACGTGTTAGGCAAGATCTCCCACAGTGAGACATAAGCAGGCATACTCAGTACATCTACTTCATCCTGTTGCAAGCCTAGTGCCAGTGCCAAAGATAGCTGTGTAGGTGGGGTGGAACGCCAAATGTGGACGAAATATACCGGTATATGAGATCAGTTTCAGGTTTGGGGAACATAATAAAGTTTTCAAGGACTGGCATTGTTATTTATTTATTTATATGACAAGGAGAGGGCATAACTCTGGGTATGCTTCCGGCCACAGACATTGGCAGGCCTGCCAAAGTTAAAATGACTTTCGCAAGTTCAACTCTTAGCAATTATTAAACAATTTAGACCCCAATAGAGGAATACACAATGCTGGTTACTGTTGAGAATCCTTCATGACAGCAACATTTCTGCAGGGAGAACACCAAATGAATGTCATGTACTCAGTGAAATAGTAAAAAGGGAAAATTGAAATACTCCATGATTCACTGATTTTATGTACATGTATTAATACTATTATCTATATTGTGAGTACATAAATGTGACTGTGTGTATGTAGAGAACAGGGGAGGGATGTGTGTCCTTCTAAACACCAAGAACAACAACATAATATGTTCATATTAGGCATATTATCACCATAAGAGAATGGTGCATGTTGGCAGTGAAATGCAGTTTTTATTTTAAAACTTGGTTTCACTCCTTGATATCAAAAGTAACTGTGAAATTTTAAAAAGTTATGTATGCATGTTCTCTATAACTCTGATCAAACGTCTTTTCAGCTTCTATTTCCTTATTAGGAAAACATACAGTGTGTGTCACACAAAACAGTTTGTAAGAAAAACATGTACAGCTGGTCCCTGGTGTGCTGTTTGCCAGTAAAATCATTATCCAAGTGTATAATACTGGCTATTTTCGGAAGTGCATTCTTTATCCATTTGCAAAGTTGTTGAATTTCATAAATTTCTTATAAATGTCTCATGACAGAAAAAGAAATCCATTTGGGCATCAGCTATTTTCTTCCTTCAGCTACTGTTTGAATGTTGAGACCCTAATTCAGTTTTCCACATTCTTAAATAATTATCATTCACAAAATAAAGAAAAAAGGAAAATGGTTTGTGAGGGAATAATGCAAATGTTGATGCATGTATGTGTTTCAGCAAGATCTTCTTAAATAGTTTGTATTTGAATAACATCATATTACAATATATTAGTGAAAACTTGGTTTTGTTACGTCAGAAATTCTAGTTCTTCTTCAAGTGAAAATTTGATAAGCCAGTGATGACTTCTCATGATTGTGTTGTTACTGTCATATTCTAAGGTTGCTGCTATTCCCCATAAAACTCAGAATACCACATAAAACACAGGGTTTTGGGGTGGGGGGGGGGGGGGGGGTTGTCGTGCAAAATACATGTATGTCTGTTTGCAACATATGGATGTACATTTTTTATTGTGACGACATTTTTATATTGGAAAGCTTGAGTTTATTTTGTTGATCTGTACAAAGATTCACTCAGTATCTAAACTGATACACTGTATTATTGTCTTGGGTTTAAAGGACTGACAAAATACATTTGTCTCAATTAAACAGCAACATATGCTGTGAGTAAATGACCCTCAGTCAGCTGGCCCAGTCTGTTACAAGTTGAAATCAGTGAAATGGCACACTTTCTTATCTTTTTTTTCTTCCAGTTGGAGGAATATTTCATTCCAAAAGTGACCACAATTTTGTTTATTTTGCATTACTTACATATTACCAATGCGCACAGTTTAGAAATCTTCAGAAAGTTCCTTGGTTGTTTTTAACAACTCTTCCTCTGTTTTTATTGGTTGTTTTTTTTTTTCAGTCTGTACTCTTTTTCCCGAAAACAAGATTTAATATTTCAGAATATTCCTTATGTGGACAATCATGTTGTCAGTAGAGTCTGATGTTTCTCAATCTCAGATTGTGTTCTTTGCAATGAGTGAAATCATACATGTATTTGTTGCCTGATCTTTGCTACTATCACTTATTGTAAAAATTAGTTCTTTATTTAAGTGTACTGAAATCTTTTCATTGTTCCTTTACACCAGTTCAAACCTATCGATTGCGAAAAATATTGTTACTTTATCGTGGCCTAAATCTATCAAAGCACAGAAACAATGTTACTTCACTTCAAACTGAGGAATAAATGAAAATGCTATAAATAAATGTCATAACCATATTTACAGTCTCTGGCACAAACCACCCAGGTCTAGAAAAGTCAACTTTACAAGAGGAAGAAAAACACTGATTAAATGTGGACAGAGCAAAATGAGATAGACATGTGATCACGTTTTGGGGTTTTTTTGTATTTGTATCAAGATCTGTGGTAAAATAGTTTTATACATGATGTAGAATGACCTCCTCCTCCTTTTCCACTCTAAGTAAATATGTATCTGATCTGCAATTACAGAATTGTAGAGCTGGGTATTAATTTGCATCCAAGGCTATTGAAATGTTTAGATGGAGAAAATACAGATATGTGCCTGTTATTTTCACATAACTTATAATTTTCTTATCCTTCTCCTCATAATGTAATTAGCCATTTATGTGTGGACAATTTTATGGGATACAATGAATGTATGAATCCATGCAAAAACTTGAGTAACTGGACCTTGTTCCACAATAGTAGCGCTAGTCTAAACCCTGATTGAGTTGAATGTAAACACACATGCCTCTTCTAGTGCCAAGCAGATGTTTCCATACTGATAGTATTATTTTGTAGAGTAATTGCTCAAAGAATGTATGAATGTATGTCTCACATTTATCTGCCCATTTTCAGTGCTCTGTAGCCAGCCACTTTCTATCTCCTTTTGTACTGTCAATATTTAGCTCAAATAGAACAGTGCAATGAAGGCATAAGCTTTGCACCAGCATCTGTCTCATTTCCATCAGCATTTCCTGTTGTCTATCAATTATCAATCAGCATCACATATATATGCACCCAAAAAATGAAAAAGGATTGTTTTTAATTATAAAATCTTTTCACTTCAAGAATAGTGACCAAACTTTTGGAAATACTGGTTGTTTGTTTGTTTGTTGCTGTTTGTAACAATCATCTCTTTACGATGTTTGGTGCAGATTACTGCACTGTGCCTTGGATACTGCAAATCTAACCACTTGATCAGTACTATTGGTTTTCAACAAACAGTGCAGACAAATGTTTTTGAAGTCAATTGTTTTCTCACTGTGAAGAATTCGTTCCAAATTGACGCCATTTTATTTAATGTTGCAAATGCCCTTGGAGTAGGAGATAAAAGCATAGAGACCTCAAATGAACATGTTGTAGTATCAGAGCAGTATTAATGTGGGAACTGCCCCTGAATTTTCTTTTCCTATGATCCAAAAATTACTTTCACAATCTCAGCTAATAATAACATGAATAATTCTACAATTTTTCAATGACACATTTGAAGATTGTGATCTTTTAATGTGCTGTGATCTCAGTAAAACGACAAAAAAATAATCTGTTTGCAAATTGTGATAAGCAGAATTAAACTGCGTTGGATACCTTGAAGGTCAGTTCCCCAACAAAAAGTTATAAGTAACATAAATCTGCTTCATTTCACACTTATGATGATTGTGGAACTATGTTCAGTGTATATGCACCCTCAAATTCTCATGCAATCTATCTTTACAAACTTGCCTTTATCTGGAGTCTATTTCTAAAATGTACATTTCTTTCCTTTTGACTGAATACGAAAAATAAAGTTACTAATCTCACAAAGAGATGTCATTTGTTGATCTGTTCGTTATTTCCTGCCATCAGTCAACAGAACACTTCATCAACTAATTGTGCGATGTGGTCAGTCTTGTTTCTAGTTCCACTAAACACAATACCAGAAAGTGGAGTGGTATACATGTATTTACATGCATATCACAACCTTTTCCTCAGGGATTGTACCACTTTAATGCAATATTTTAAACTGTATTTCTCAGAAATGTTTTATGTTTTGTTTCCGAATCTTGAGACTGTGAAAAGATAAACACGGATCCGTTAAATATTTTATAGCATTTTTTTTATTAACACCATTAAAAAAACAAACATAAAATTCCAATCATTTACTGAAAAACAGTTCATGGCAGTGCTAGTTCAGATGATAGCTTTGAAATTTCACAACTTTGCCACCCATAACTGTACATGAAGACAAGTAGGGATATCAACAATATTCACAATAATGAAAGTAAACATGTTCATCTTGGCACACACAATCTGTCACACGGTTTTCCAAATATTGACAAGTACGTTTCTGACAGCTTTCTCACACTGGATAAAAGATAAAATAACATGACTGTTCATCGGAAAGACCACATTTCAAGAATACATGAATAAAATTGATCTTGAAACCAAGACAGTCGGTATACATTGTAATTCTATGCCAAAGAACATATAAGTGCAGGATGGTAATAACTCAGATTATAGTTAAATCCTGAACATGATTCTGGTGCATTTTTGGTTAACTAGCTTGTCAGGAACAACAACAACAAAATACATCATATAAATGATATATTTTATGCTGAAGAGAAAAGGGAATGTGCCACCCTCTTCTATCACACAAAACTATCATTTCATGCAGTTGTGGGTAAGGCATACCATCTTGTAATTGTGTGAGTTTGCATACTTGTAACTTTTACCATGTTCAGTCGCTACAATCTGCCTCAGCCATCAAAACCAGAAGATCAATCTTGCATTGGAATAACAAAACAGACATGCAGATCATTAAACAGCAGGACATATCTTTAATAAAGACATGATTTCACATACTCTGACTGGCTAATGTTGTGCTGCACATTTTTCATTAGCACCACCAAAAATTGTTCAGCAGAGAAAGTGCAGACTTTTTGTGCAATCAGAAATCAAGAAAAGCCGGGAATGGATTTCCATTTGCGCGATGAAGCAATCGCTTTGGCGGCTTCATTTCAGTAAAAATATGCATTTCATCCGCAACAGAGACTTCAAAAGGTTCTGAATTGCACAGCAATTTCCATCAATACTTCAGAAATACCTCAAAATCATTTATCTCATTTTGTGATAAGTTCCATCAACAAAAATGCCTTCAGATATAGTTTACAAACAGAATACTGTTGTGCATTTCTGCAAAAATGTCTACATGATGGAAATTCTGAAATTGCACTGAACTGTTCATATGCAACCTACGAGTGGCGGCTGAAAAGTTCTGCTTTGTATGTGATTATTTTAATTGTATGCAAGACTCTCACATGAATTGCCTATCTGGTGAAAGCTTAGATTGTCCTCTATGAAGTATCATCATTACGTTTCCATGTAATCACCATCTCTTTCCACGCACACACACCAATGTTGGACAAACTGCTGCATCAAGTCGGTAAAGAAATCAGGTCTTTTATCTTAGCACCAGTAGTGCACATTTGATTGCTCCTGAGCATCGTATCCTATCCCTCCGGGTGCTCCTTAAGCTTTTTCTTCTGCTGGATTGTTACTGGAGATGAGTCCTGGGGCACATAATTAGAAAACAGAAGATCCAGAAAACAAACAGTAGACAGTGGATTACAGGCCTCATCTCACCCAAAAAAATTCAAAATCACAGCTTCGGCTGGAAAGGTGTTAATGACATTTTTTTAGGACTGCCACAGTTTAGTACAATCAGAATTTTTGGAACAAGATGACTCTGTCAATTCCAACCAATATGTGGAAACTGAAGAAACTCCCTCCGCACATGCTTGATGCGGGTTCGTCCCAAAAAAGATGCCATTCTTCAGCATGACGGTGACAGTGCTTGTCCACACACGAGTCGAAAAATGCAGGATGCACTGCAACGCCTCAAATTTCGTGAAATCCTACCGCATCCGTCGTGCAGCTTGGATCTTGCACCATGCGACCTTTTCCATTTTTCCAAGCTTAAGAGGCACCTAAGGGGGCACCATTATGATGATGATGCTTAGGTGCAAGCAGATGTGCTTTGCTGGTGCCAAGATAAGAGACCCGATTTACTGTCCGATGTTGGCGTGTGTGTGTGGAAAGGGATGGTGATTAGTGGAAAAGTAATGACGGTACTTCACAGAGGACATTCTAAGCTTCCATCACATATGCAATTCATGTGAGTGTCTTGCATACAATTGAAATCATCACATAGGAGACAGAACTTTTCAGCCGCCCCTCATAGAATTCAGTCAGGTTAAGGATGGCACACAGCTGCCAATATAAACAATTCAGAGCATAAAATGCATTTATATATACATAAATACACATAAACAAAATGTAGAATGAAAAAAAAAGGAAACACACTGCGAGACAGATAACACAAAACAAAACAAAAGTCAGAGCAAAGCTAGAATCGCATAAAGAAAAAAGTATCAAATGCCCAAATTTCCATGATCCTGTAAAATATCCACCTTAAAAATACCAAGATACCAGAGGCTGCTATGTATCAATACCCAAATAGAGATCATTCCTGCATACATCAGTTTCAGTATCAGGGCGAGTACACGGATCAACCCTAGTTATTTCATTTGAACAGCTGGACCAGGACTGGTTGAAATTTAAAATTTCTCACTCCATCTCTGAAATGGTTTAACTTCTGAGTTACACAGATTTGTCTCATCGTCGAAAGGCAAATCAAAAATGTGCCGTCAGACGATCAAATTCCATGAGATCCTCAATGACCTGTAAGGAAACAAGAGAACATCACAATCAGTTTTGTTTTTTTAAAGGAACATGCCTAGGTCCAAAGTAAACAAAAAGAAGTAAAAAATACTTTTTTCATTTAACAATTTCAATTTTCCCACATGCAGAATTATTTAAAACTGTACAATATTTAGTAAAGAAATTGATAGTTGGTATGCTTCCAAAAGGTTGTTTGTGTGGATGAAAAGAAAAAGAAAAAACAGACCTAGTTAACTGTACAATTTTTAGTCAAAACAGAATGGGAAAAAAAAACACAGATCTAGTTAACTCTACAATTTTTAGGTATGATAGCAAAATCAAAGCATTTATATCATTTTTATCATTGGTTTTTAACATTTTGCAGCAAAAAAAAAAAAAATCACTGTTAATATTACCAGCTTGAACTATCTCATCCTCTTTTAGAGACTGTGAATATGTAAAACCCACTAGCAAGGTGAGATTCTCAAAATCAGCTCCTACCTGATCCACAGAGGTACCAATTTTTCTGGCCACTTCTATTTTCTCCATCGCGGACAAATGCAAAAACTTCCAGCAAAGCTCTCCGTCCAGAATGTTACGGTGAGGGTTGCTGTTGTCTGGCCGAGCTGGTTTGAAAGCTCTGATAATGATAAAGAAAGGTCCTTCTTATATAACATCTGTTAGTGTAAAATTTTGTCCTAGTACATTTTTTTTTAGTTACATGTTTATCCAGAACAGTGATCATATTAATTTCATGTCAGTTTAAAAATCAGATTCATAAGTACAAAATTCTCAAACTACAGTCCAATCCACATACCTCGACATTGCTTTTGTTGGCATTTACTGCTACGAAACATTTCCTTGTAATTCAACATGTTATTCTATTCTTTCCTCTTATATTGACATATTTCTCCCTGATTAAAGTACAACAGGTGCACTAGATCTGCTGTATTGCTGTGAAGACGCCCGTACAACTCCCCGTACATTGAACTTCTTTATTTCTTTTTGCAGTGCCAGTGGGGAGAGTGGTTTGGTGGACAAACAGAATGACCCATGGCTTAGACAATGCGAGTGTGGAGAGCTATGCATAAGTGCACGGCAATAGGAGTACAAACATGTCTATTTTCTTTTCCACTAAGCATCGATTTTGTGCACCACTGGTACTAGCCCTTGATCTAAATCTCTTGGTTACTTGCCACATACATGTATCTGTACCATCACTTTTCTTGCGAATGAAGAAACAGCCACGGCACGGTTAAAAAGAAAACCTAAAACACTGAGTCGTCATCTATCATCTGTGGGCGTCTCCGTTTTCAAAGTTTGCCTTCGCTCGTGAGGACACGCAAAAGGCAGTGAAGCATGGATATTAAGAAAGCATGAATGACCAAAAATAGAAGCAGCAGTAGTGTGGTTATACAGATGTCTCTTGAAAATTCATTGGACTGACAGAAAAACACTGCGTATCTGATGTAAAAGCTCCATATCCTGCTGATGTTGGCAAAAACAGTTTGCCACACAACTGCTCCTCCACATAACAAAAAAATTACTGGAATGTGAGATCGCAAGCCGCCACTATTGCCATCGTAATGGTGATCTCTGATCTCCCCTGCTGATTTCCTCTCTTCCACCACAATTCTGTTATTTCAACCTTCTCTTCACTTGACACAATTCCACTGGTCCCATCAATGTCGAGATATTTGGACTGCACTAAACTTATATGATACCGTTCCTAACAGAATGGCTTGCATTTTGTGATTACCTTAGATATGATGGTTTGGCTCTCTTTTTTTCTTATACAGCAGAGACAGCTTTTACCTGTAGCATCCCTTTCTTTATTAACTGAAATGTAATAACTCAATGCTCTGTGCCTAAAAAGCATTTTTTAATAACATATTATATTGTGCACATGGAACACTTTATATGTTTTACATATTCCTGAAAAGACTTCAAATAATAATCTCCAATTCATTTAAATTGTTTTGTTCTTATAACAGAAAATTTAACAGATATCAAAATGTGTTTGCTACAAAGGAAATGCACAGAAAAGAAAAAAAAATCGATACCTATAAGACTTGGGATTGAGTCCTGCTGGACTAGGTAACTGGGATATCATCAAACCTTGCAACATCTGTTGACGACGGAAGATTTTCTCTGGTATAGGCAACAAATATCCAATGCTACCATCAAGAGTGGCTGAAAGCACAACATTAAAATAATTATTCTTACTGATAGTTCTGTGATGCTGAAGAAAGGTTCAGTCTGTACAACTGGTCTGTGTTCTTGAATTGCAGTACTGTTCTTGATTTACCTGATACTTCTTCAAAATATGTCAGCTAAATCATTAAGTTCATGATCTCATGCATAAGCCAACCAAAATATTTTTGAAAACCACAGAAAACTCTCAGGCTTGCAACAAGCCACCCAGATCTTTAAAAAAAAAAAGTCAGCTTTACAGGAGAAAGAAAAAACTGATTACTTATGGAAAGAAGAACTGAGACAGTCAGTTGAATCACAATGTATTTCTTTTTATCTATTCTGTGTTCAGTGGTGCTATGTTTTGACATATGATATAGAATGGGATCTCCTCTTTTTCCACCAAATAAAAGCATTTTTGCAATTTGTGCTTGCTCAAGATTGAAGACCATCAATAATTTTGAAGAAACTTTTTTTTATTATTATTATTATTCAAATGAGCAAACAAGCCGCCATGATTTTGTGAGAAAAGCTACAAGTCACTAAATTTTCAACAATAAATGAGTTGATAGCCTCACCAAAATATGAGATATGTTTGTTTTCCAGTGCAGCAGTATTTTTCTTGCTGGTTGATGGATCCTCCAACTTGCACCTGACTCTGAACAAGGTGGTGGTATGTGAACCAATATTAAAGTCTGCTCTGCGAAGTAATCGAGTACCTCCAAGACTTTCTCGCACTGAAATGTAAATCAGAGAATATAACCATCACTTAACAGAGACAAGAAATAAAATGATGGATAAATGCTCTCTGTAATTTCTAATCAAAAGCAAAGCAATATCTAATTCTACTCTTTTGCATGTTTGATTGATTAAAGATTGTATTCTTTAAATCATTAGTTTCATTGCAAAAAACATAGGTGCCACCCAGGAATTATGATAAAGGAGGAACTTTTTTTCGACTCGCCGGGGGAAGGGGGGGGGGGGGCGCGTTGCATAAATAACACAGTTTGGCGGTAACTAAAGTGCTATTTTATTAATTTTCCTTGACTCACTGAAATAGACAGTTACATACAAGATTGATAGTCAATAACACATAAAATACCATTTAATCACAAAGCGGCCGATAGCGGCAGTTTAGCGACGAAAGTTGGAAAAAATTCAAATAGCGGAAAAGTGGCACCTATGCAAAAAATTACGGCCCGCCAATGCACATTTGTTGTTTGGCCATAGTATTTGGCCTACTATTGTAGTTAAAAAGGAATTGATTTACCTTCTGGAAGATAGGCGAGAATTATCACATTCTTGTTCCTGTCTGTCACTGAAAGATAAAGAAAAGCATATTATTAAAAAATGCAAATTTATGGTCACAAACTCCACAAATACAAATCTTATGAGCTCATTTCTTCAATTTATCTATAACATTTTTATTTAGATTTTAACACAAAAGCACAAATGAAGAAACAGAAAAGAAAAATGACAGGATTTGTTGTGGAAATTCTACATGCCATGTAAACACTAATTTGAATACCTCCGCTTTTTCCCCAGTCTTATTCCTGGCTTTTCTAATTCTAAAAATATGAAAACTTCCTCTTCAACTGCCTCATGATAGACTTGAAATCTTCTGATGCCCAAATCATTGAAACGTACATCCATAGATTACTTTCTTTGCTGTTGATCTGTTTGAAAAGTGAATTTCAGGCCAAAAGGCTAATCTCAGATGGCCACTGGATCAAACAAGTAAAAATGACAGTAAAGCCATGAATTTCTTGTTCAAAGTCTATCTATAACCATGAACAAGAAAAAGAACACACTAAAAATATCACAAGTTTACAGACAAGCAACTATTTGGAGAATAAAATAAAATTTCAGACAAATGCAACAAAAAAATGCTATGTCAACTTACCAGTGAAATGAAGACTTTCCCCATCCACCATGAACCCAGCTGCATAGGATTCCAATGGTTTGACATCCTGTAAATAAAAATGAAAATGTTAAGATTAGCAAAACACAGCAGGGAAAAACGAGAGCAATGTTTGCTCTCAGATGAATTTGAGATCTCTGACTGTGTAATGCATAGGGGAATAAGAAAAACAATGATTGTCACTCATTATGTGTGTCATTACAATGATTTTAATTGTTTCAATATACCATAAGCAAGACAAAAATGATCAGAAGAGCACCATACAGCATGGACACGTACACATAATGTTGACTCTCATCTTTTCCTCAGTCAGATTTTTCTGACTTAGTCTCAAATGACTCCATATACATATTTATGAAGTTAAATACAACAAAAATCAAAACTACATGATTCAACCTTCATTTCAAGACAGCAAAAATTTGCACCAACCCGGCTAACGAAAGAGAGGACTCGCAACTCTTCCTGGTATCTGTACAAGGCCACACTCTTAAGGACATCAGAGGCAATGATGAGATTTTTCAGGACGTGCAGTGAATGAATGTAAATGAGGGAATCGATGAAAGCCACGCCAGAGAGATCTTCATCTTTCAGTGTCCAGATATAGATCTAAGGATTATCAAAAAACCAAAGAAAGAAACATGGTTATTCTTCAAAATGATAATAAATTTGAGAAACATCTCATCTAACATATCATTATCAATGTGCATTACCACTTCTCAGGATGCCATGCTCTCAAACTTCAACATATTTTTCATGATAGGATATATGAAAATAACTTTACCCTGTAGTAAAAACAGGTGTTAGTTTATTGCTTTTACGTTACAGCTTTTTATTTAAATTACTGCCAGGAAGAACGCAGACATTATCCAGGTCATGTTTCATTTTTTGAACGACTGTCCACAAGAAATGACTGGTTCCTGGTCCGGTATGACTGGATGGGACAAATGAGTTTTATCCCAAATAATAATTAACATCATGTCTCTTTACGTCTGATGTGAGAACAGTAGACACAAAATTGTTACAAAAGACAGATTTACCAGAACCTTATTAAATCTATGTTGCAATGGGCAAAAGGCCCCAAGTTTATGAATGTACATGACCTGTTTGAGATTTTTGATATACATCTCTAGCATTGCCAAAAATTCACTTTTGAAACAATTTCTAACACAGTGATACAGAAATATAAACATTCCGTGATCAATTTTAGTTATTACACAAGATTTTGCTCCAAAGGTCTTCTAGCATTTAAGTGTCGCTTGAATCAAAAAACATACTGAGTTATGGGAAATTAATTTATACACAGTCCAAGTGGCACCGAAAGATTCTTTCAGTTTTACTGAAAATCAGTAACTGCACAACATTCATCTGTTTGGTTATTGTGACACCTCAACTCAGCTACCCAGAATCAACAGTCTGTCGCAGGGGTCGGCAATCTTTCAGAAAATATTTGAGGTTTTTGACAGAATTCAACTTCAGAGGGAGCTGCAAACCTTTCACCAGAAGTATTTTTTCTCATTTTAAAGATTTTTTTAACCAAGGAGTCACAGATTAAAGCTGGTTGCCGACCTCTGGTTACAGGGTGAACTAAGCCCAGTGTCAACAAAATAGCTGGCACAAACACACAGGACTAATGACAGCATTGTCTCATTGGTCTAAAATGAAGTTCACATGAGCCTGTTCTTGCAATATCAAAATATGTAACAGCCTTGAGAAAAGATACACTATTAGCTAGTCTTACCTTCTGTCCAATAGCAGTGACCAGCAGACCATTCAGGTATGAAATTGCAGAAACAGGACCTTTCTGTTCTTTGTCATACACAACCTGTTTAAAAAGAAAAGAAAGAGAGAAATCATTCATCACTGAACAATAATGGTCAGACTAAGTGCATAATTCAAAAGCAAACATTTTCCACTGGATTTAATTTACATTACATTTGCCCTTCAGCTCTAAATGATTTAATAACAGCTGATACATCCCAGATGAAACTCATTTCTCACAATGCTTTCTCACTAAAAAACATGAACATCAGTACCATACAGCCATACACTAACCTGGGTGAGCTCGATCTTCCATTACCAGTATCTGCACCACAAAATTTTTCACTTTTCAGCATCTGTTCCATTCTCTCATGTGTTCCACACAACTATAATCTAACCATGATGGACTTGACCCCCCAACAACTGCACTACACAATCAAACAGTGTGAACTTCATCCTCTCACATGTATCACTGAACTGTACAAGCAGCTCTCAATACCTTGATTTTATTTTTGGTCAGTGGCTGACCAGGTTCTGGGACTACCTCAATGACATCCAAGATGATAATCTACAATGAAAAAAGGGACAGCACAAAGATTACAGGCAGCTGTTGCTTTCACAACCAGTCAGTCTCACAACTGTAGACCTATCAATGAAAAAAGCTCAATTTACAGACAGCTTAGTCTCCAGTCCAATACGTTCAGCGCAGTTGGGGATCCTGTGACATTTCTGTGTCCTGCTTCTTAATGATTCAGACTGATTTTGATATCACAGATCCATTCTTGAAACTGCAGATGGCTCATTGGTAGGGTAAATGACTAAATACTTAAATGATTTACATGATGCACTGAAATTTTCTATGCAAATTTAGAAGAAAAAAAAATTAAAATAGCCTCTATCAGCAAATGTGATTAATAATCAGAGTTGAGAACTAGGCATGAAGAAAATTCCTAAGATCAATGGGGTAATTTATCAAACCGGCATACATAATATGCATTATAAAACATTGATACAAAGTTTCACAGCACCACCTTCTTTTGTTACATGTGCACCTGAAAATGATTTTTCAGGACTATTCCTACCTCTGTTTGATATCCTCCATAATTCCCCTCAGATTCAGAATATGAAAAAGGAGCATATCATTCCACTATTGCCTGCCCTTATAAACTCACATCTGACATTCCTTCTCAGTATCACCACTGACATTCTCAGATCAAATTATTTCTTGTTAAAATAATTTTATTATATCCATTCTGTAAGCACTGGTCTATGTCAACCTACCCTTCCCCTAGCTACAACATCCTCTCCCATACAAAATGCTGTTCCCATGGTGATGAATCCTTTCAGGCCAGATACAGTACCCTCAGATTTGAGCTGGGCATTCTCTAAACAGGTGATGTGTTCCCAGTCCTCACAGTCATATCTGCCAGTGGACAAGAGATAACCATGGGTGAAAGTGAAATCAAATTACTTTTCTTGAAAGCAGTTTGTCCACAGAAACAAAAATCCTGCAAACATGGCACCCAACATGCACAAGTACTAATATTCTTTTGGTTCAATATACTAACTTTGACATATAACACAAAAATGTTCACATTATATGTTGGTCAGCTGTGAGGCTCTGTCTAGGTTTAATTCCTGGGGCATGATGTAAAGGCGAGTTAAGGTCTGTGACTGGCGTGTTTCATTACTGCCGACAACCAGCAGATGAAACAAGCTAGCAGTGAGGCATGAGGATCACAATTAAAATTCCCACTGTGCTGGATTTTGCCAGCCAACTTTCATCCATGCTTTCTCTTTCTGTGCAAAGTAAAACTGTCCGCAGGCTTCAAACATTTTTCAACATTTTCTTTTGAATGAAAATGTAAAGTATAATTTGTTGGTGCCCCTCATGTGTATTTTCTAACTGAGCAAGGTGGCAATATCAGAACATTTCTCATGTCATTTCATGTCCAAACTCTAAAAACTCACTAAACAAAGACAAAGTCAAATCCTTCTTGGCTGACCTTTTCAACATAGTGATATCAAACATGAGTCAAAAACACAGTATAAAAACAGAAGAATGCTAACCGTTACATAAAAATAGAAAGCAGGTAACTTCAGACAATGACAGACATTGCAGGTACTTTAAAGGATAATATCTTTGAAAATCACTCATGTCTAAGAAAAATCTGAGTAAAAGTGATTAATAAAACTGTGGAGCAGTACATGGCTATTTGATGGAACCCTAAATTCAAACATCATGCTGTATGACTGAAAAGTTACATGAAGAATATAGAAAACTGTGAAACTTTCCTGTTAATGCAATAAAAATATTTACACTGACCTGGTGTCTGGTATGACTTCCCATGTGCTAGGTGTGAACAACTGTACTGTGAACTTGCTCATATTGGGATAAACAAATCTCTCATCTGTTGAAAGATTGGTGAGAATAATATGAATATTACATTTCATAAGGATATTTTAACATCAGTATTGTCATCTTTGGTAAGAATGTACTGCTGTATATCAATGGTTCATATAGATTCACAGTTACATCAAAGTGTTATGGAAAGTTGAGGTCTCTTTCTCAGGAGCCTCAGCCTAGGGCTGTGGGCATGGGCACCTACTGTGCAATGGAAAATAAGATAACCATATTTCATTCTCCTGAAATGCTTACAAATATGCATACCAGAAAATGTGACACAATATTTTGCAACTGGCACTCCACAATTTTTTTTATGAAAATAAAGTATATCCTGTTTAACACACTTTCAACAACTAAGTGCATACAAAGCACATTCTGTTTTACAAACTACTAGGTCTTTTTATTCTCACAAAAAAAAAACATCAGCATCCCTGACTTCTGTGAAATATTTTACTGAAAACATAATAATCATTCTCAAGCCTAATAATACAACAAATCTACAATGGGATGTGATCCAAAAAAATTCTGGAAATATCTATACAATAAAGCTATAATACTTTTCGACTTGACTTTTTATCTCTTCTGAACTTCTTTAAATCATCTCGCTACTGGCCGCAAGTCCAAGTTTTTAAGCAATACCACCAAGGGAAGCAATTTGTATTTACCTCAAACTTGAGCCAGTTCAGCAAACAATGAATCATTGGTACTAAATTCATAGCATAATTATTGTTTGGATCCAGATTTTCCCAATTATCAAAGGGGTAACCATGCTTGCATCAGATATGTATATATATATATATCATAAAGTAGTTCCAAAGAATGTTTCTCACCTCTTTCTACATAGTCCCATTCCCTGTCATCAGACATCACACGTGGAAACTTATTTGTGCTTTCTTGAATACTGGTCACAACTGCATACAGCTAGGAATGGCCACAGAACAACAGAAAATCACATTTAAAATTTAAATCAGGGATAACTGAAATCATTCCACTGTGTTACTTTCTAAATATTAGTCACTGCAAAATAAGAAGAGCCCAAATCTACCTGTGTTTGTACCCTGTAATGAACTGTCAAATTGTGACCAATAATGGTATCTTAGAGGTTTAAAACACATCATTTCATAAAGATAAAGAATTTACTATTCGATTTTGGGCAATAAAAATGCGAAGATCGTTTTTTTTTCACTTTAAATCAGTTTCTTTTCGAGGGTTTTTGTTGTCCGTGTGTGCACACTGTTATTTCGTGGATCTATTTAGATAATTACATGCTGTAAAAGTGCATGTGGCTGTTCCAACAGTCGCATCTTCACCAATAATAAAGAAATTAGGCTGAAAATAGGTATTGGCGTGGGCTAAGGCGTATTATGGTCGATATTAATGAGTCTGCGTCCAACTTTTCGTGTGCACACTGACAAAAACAATGGCCATTGTTAAATCAAGGGTACTAATTCTAATAAACTGAAACAAAAGAAAGAAATGTGTACACATGACAAATTACACAACTTCGATGTGACGAACAACTTTCCTTCATTGAGTAGTATTCAGTTTTGCACATTTAAATAGCTATATGCAGTTTAAAAACTATACTTTGGCAGGTAGATTTGGGCTGTTCTTATTTTGCAATGAGTCATATCTTAAAATAAAGCAGCATTTTGAAAATATGACTCAACCCATTCAATATAAATATTCCTTGACAAGAAGACAATTAAACTTTGTTGTAGCTGTATTTGGTATCCAAAGTGACACCTCTTCATTATTTAATAAATTCTACATTAACCAATGCAATTTCTTTCAGAAACGACATAGCACAAAAAGAATATTTAAACAAGAAGAATACCATATATAAAAAAACCATTACCAAAAAAAAGCACTGTGAGTATCTTATCAAACTATACACACTATTAAGACCAAGAATCCCATAACCCCATAGGTGATACCGGTTGAAACACTAATGTCTCATAAATAATGAATTAATTTTTTAAAAAAGAATCCATTTAAAACTGTTTTTGCATTTTAACTCACCTTACTGTCATTGTGGTATGTTATATAATGTGGAGTGCATCTGAGTGGCACTTTCCGGATGGGCCATGGTGCATCATAGGTTACATGTGTAGGAAGCACACAGATGCACATGTCTGACTGCAAAATTGAAGACTAATTATGTTATTACGCATGAAAAAAATAGTTCCTGCGCTTATCAATGCAGAGGTTTGACAAACAACCAACATAATATAAATTATATAGTACTGATGAGAAGCTCCAAAAAATGTCCTCTATTGTTTCCTAAAATGAAAGAAGAAAAAAATCTGGAGTTTCTCCAGGAGAATTAGCAAACTCTGATGCTATCAATATTAGATATAACTCCAGAAATCCACTGAATATTCTTTGGTGCATAAAATATGCTCTACATCATAGATTCAGGCAAAAAAGGTAAATTTAGACCGTTTCAGTGGAATGCGGCTGGATCAAAATCTGGACTTTCGCTATCTATACTGGCCAGATATATGCAATGATGGTAGAATCAAATGCCATGATTTAATTATAAAATCACATTGCAAATCAAACTTTGTTACACTTTCTATATATCATACAAGAATATCATTCACGAACAACATAACAATATCATGATAAGACTATCACATAACATTGAACACTAAGAAATGCAAAAGCTGGACATGTTGCTCAACCCAGCTATTGTCTTTTATGGAGACAGTCTTGTGTTAACAACATCCTATATTATGATTTCTTCATGTACTAAATACTTACCTTCCTGTTGAAATACAAGAACCCCTTTGGACAATTCACGTTGTGAAATGAAGTAAAACACGTGACCCAACCATCAATTCCCATTGGATGGATCCTCAATGACCCTTTACTTGTCATAAAGATCCAGTGAGGATATGGACCGCATATGAAAACCTGTTTGGTTACACAGACAATAATTTTACTAATTTGTACACAATCATCTTGGTGAAAACTGTCATGTTTCAGAAAAATACTGTATGGGCCAAAAACATTTTCTATTGGAGATGCAAATAATATTTTGCATAAAGTCAAGTTTTATTCTTCATTCAATTTCCATTTTGTAATAACAAAGAAAACTATCAGTCACACAAAATCATAACCCAGACAGAAAGGCAAAGCACATTTCATTCTATAAAATGACACTAAAAAGTGAATTTGACCTAGACTGGCTTTACAGTCTTTTTCTATAACATGGCAGAACAGGTTATAGTGTTCCAGCTTCATTTCCTCAAGTTCCAGCTTCATTTCCTCAAATGTTCTAGACATGTGGCACAGCACAACATCCAAGTGACATAAGCACCAGACTGAACTAAGAAGAAAATAGAGCAAAAATCCTATTCGCTTCCTTAAAGCCTTTGGCTCTTCATCTTACCTCTTACAGACTGCATGAAAAAGTCAGTGAGAAATGCTTGCTGGATAAGCAACAAGAAAAAAGTTAGAAAGCGGCTGACTTTTCAAGCAAGATTAGAATGTACTTTTCAGAATAATTTTGAGTTTAATTTTATATGAATTTCTATCTGTCAAAGAGATGAAGATTGTGAATCACATTTCAGAGCTGCTGAATCTGCATTTTAACAGTTACACTCCGACCAAATAATCATATAATCTCAGACATACACTGTCTAAAAATAAACATTACTACATCTAGTGTTGAAAATAAAGTATATCCTGTTTAACACACTTTCAACAACTAAGTGCATACAAAGCACATTCTGTTTTACAAACTACTAGGTCTTATTTTGTATTTCAAAAAATTATAATCATTCTGTGTTACGGTGAAACAGTGATTTTTAACTCTCATGAATAAAAGTTAGCATTCAACAACAATATAATGAATGATATAACACTGTAACATGTCAATGAAATGCAATCCAGATATCAGTTTCTTTCCACTTACACCAGAATAACCAGAAATGTCCTCAAAATATCTCAGCTGCTGAATGTGATCAGGTGGAGTGTTTTCATCTGGAGGTTCCTCCTCTTCATCTCCTTTCTTTTTAGCCTGAGCACGTTTCTCTCTCAAAATCAAATTGTGTGGGACTTTTCTGAAGCGAATACGCAAGTGGTCTCCAGTTGCTTGAGCCTCAGCTGCACTTGGGACATGTGGAAATGCTTCATAGATGAGCAGGTCTTCATCAACTCTAGCCTGTAGCATACATTTGTCCATGAGAGAGAATGGATGTAGGCAAAAGTGCAAAGTAAATATGTCAATGACTTACAATCTCAGTTTGTATCACAATAAGTTGTCCATTTTAATGGTATTGGCACTCAAAAGTTAAAAGGAAGCTAACATGTTTCAAATGTTTTCCTTTGCTTCATTTTGGTGGTGCTGAAAACTGAACCACTGGTTCAAGTCTCAAATTCACATGATGGTTTTAAACACTCAAAACAAGGTCATAGCTGCCAACTTTCCTGAACCCAAGAAGAGACCCCTGGTAACCACCAAACTAACCAACTTCTTTATTCTTAATGTTATATCACCCTACCAAACTCAACCCTAAGCTTCCTGTTTTTGCACGGCCACTTAGCTATATATTTACTCTATTTAATCCACAGCAGCGAATTTTCGCATGAACATTGCATATGATATGCATTTCTAACATACCGCTTGGATGAGAGGCAAAAATTCATGTACATGACACCACTCCTTGTTTATTTCCTCACTAAACTATGAATATTTTCTGTTGACGGATTTCAGCTGGAAAAATTTGTTGGTTTTGGCAATTTTCAGGCTTCTATTTATCTAGCTTTAGATGATTTTTTTTTTTTTTAAAATCTATGTACAGTTCACCACCAAAAACAGACTTGCATACTTTGATCCCAAATACACACAAATTACGTTTTTTATCTACTGGCAAGCAGCAATGTAGGACATTTCTGTCTGCCATGTTTTGCTCACCATGAGGTATGGCCGTGATTTGTTGTGACCAAGTCCAAACACTTGAATCTCCTTGACCACAGCCATTTCACCAAGGTTTTGCTGCTTGTCTGAGGTTGTTGCAGCACCACTAGCGCTAGAAAAACATTTCAGAAATACATTTGTCGTAAATGCAACACAACAATTTCCAAGTCATAAAATCATTTACATAAAGTCTATCATTTAAGGGCCTTAGATGTTTCCAAAATTGGTGCCCAGGTAATACACAATTATTTTCCATTTACTCACAGATCATAAACAATCAGCACTTTCAGAACAATCTTATAGACTAAACTTCAAGAAACTCACAAATTTGGTGGCTCATATAGGGGCATACAATGGTTTACTGATTCACACAGTATATTAACAATTCAGTTAAAATGGTTCCTTGTCATGTGAATTTCCCTTATCTTTGTGAACAGCCATGAGTAAAACTTGATAAGAATCTTAAGACTGTTAACCCATACCCCGCGCGCTACCCGTAAAGCCCGCTGCCCGGTCAGTGACCTTACTCACGGATAATCTTATCTGGGGTCACTGACCCGTGCTGCTAGACGATGACCACATACACTGTCCACGTGGTTCGGTTTTTATTGATCGGTATGAAAACATTCGCTGCTATGATAACAAGCCACGCCCTCCCAAGCCCTACACAAATGGTTTCATCCTGATTGACACATACTAATAAACCAATGTGGGCATTTGGGGCAAAGATTATTTCAGAGCTTGGTTCTGATTGGTTCTTAGATACAGACAACTCCAGATGGTGGTCAGCTTGTGAGAAAATGAGATAATATTGCAAATTTGTTGAGCAACAGTTCGCATGTCGATGTTACATCTTTTGAAAGTGTGGGGAGAGCCTTTGAAAGCTTAGTCTTTGTGATTCCGACCAGTGGTTCACTGGTTAACATGTCCATGTCACAATGCGTTTGATTTAGAAGAGATACAGTGAACAATAACACGGTGGTTACGTCTCAAAAAGGTCAGTGACCCGACGCCTGAAAATACGGCTTGCGCGTGGCGCAGTCAGCTTGACCTGGGCGACTTTTGCCGCCCGTGCGGCGTGAGCGCTTGCAAGTCAATACCGACTATTGCCGCCCCGCGTAGGGTGAGGGTTAACACTGGCAAAGAAGAATGAGTTCCATGACCAACCTGGCTTTCAAAGGTTCAAACAAAGGTCCACTGTCCACCAATGTTCTCTGACCCAGTGGGAAACTCTTGATACTGTACACCAGCTTGCATTCTGGTAAACTATAAATCTGTAAGCAAAAAATTGTTAGTTATCTTCAATAGCATTGACATTTAAATTTCAGATAGCTTCGTTTTTCAGTAAGCTATGCCATACTTACATTAAAATTCCTACCATCAAAATAAGTCCAAGATGTTGAATCTACACAGCAAATAGCATGACCTCATGTCTGATGAAAATTGAATCAGCTCTAGGACCTTCCAGGATTTCTTTCACAACTGTTATTTCAGAATATTGTAAACTCATACTCATTAATTCCTTTATGAACATCAAGGCCTTCTGCCACACATGGTGCAATATTTAGGAAAGGGCTTCTTTTAAATTTAGTATTTGTAAACCGAGGGCATGACCATTTGTTGCTGTTACATCATTACTACATGTTTCTAGCCACATGATTCTGATTTTCAAATTTTTAAAGGAAGAACTAAAAAGTGATTAAAGATTAGTTTGTGCATTTTTAAATTCTAGGAAATAGGTTATGTGATTCAAAATGCAACACTTCATATGTTTACTATTGTTCAAAATCCAGGACAGGTTTGGTGATGTATCAGCTATTTACAGGCTTAACATTGTTTGAACATTTGTTTCTCCAAAATACAAGGTGAATAGAAGTGTTTAATAACAGTATGCTCACCCTGATATCTGAATCTAACAATACTTGAAGCCCATTTTGTTCACTCAATACAAATATGAACAAAAAATGTATCAAAATGAAGACAACAGGTTTACAATTACAACTTAATTCTGTTATACCTCCAACTGTCCATTCTCTCTGCTAACCAACAGCCAGGAAGATACTTTGATCTCTGTCTTTCTTTGCCTAGGTCTGTGTACAGTAGAGAAAAAAAATGCCTTAAGGTAAACCTTTACAGTCTGATATGACTTGAATGGGGTAATCAATGACGACAACACATTTCACAGGAACAATGTCTCAATATACAAGTCCACACAAAAACAAATTTAAAAAAATTCATTAATATATCTTACACATCTGATGTTCCTTTGCTGTTATCTGGTTCAGAAAGTAACGCTGAATCCCCATACAACAATTCATCTTCATCATCTGCATCACTGAAATTTGAAATGAAAGAGATGAAATGAGCTTTATCTAAACATCACATCTTATACAGTTCTGAAGTAAAGCATGAAGTGAGAAATGATGACACAGTAACAAATTTCCCTGTTTGCTTTCTTTATACAACACATTCATCAAACTTTCATGAACAGGTCCGCTTCACCTGCTCAATTATGACATCTTGAAACAAACATTTTCCCATTCATATATGTCACTTGCAGTATAACTCAGGAACAAAATTGTTTTTTCCTTTGTTTGATTTGTTCACATAAACAAAGCAAAAATATTAAATACAGCGACCATAAAGTTTATGCACAGCAATGTAAAACCATCAAGTAATAAAAATAGAACATGATTCTTCAGTTTTACAATAAACAAAGTTTGCAGTTACTTCTCAGTGAAATCTGAATTTCTAATTTCTACAGCAATTGTTTTAGCTTCTCTTCTTGTGATTCTCTGCTTCATCTTAAATGTGTCTTGCAATGTATAAATAATTTTTTGCTAAGGATTTTTAATATGACACATAAGAATTCAGATGGCTCAGCATTGATCTTGCACATACAGAAAGAAATTAATCACAAAGATTCTCAGTTGCTGTTCATTGGTAAATTTCACTGTCTTCAACCAAAAAATTCAGATAGTGGTAAAGAGTGTCTTACTCAATAAGAAATGCAGGGACTTTCTCAGCAGGTTTAATACTGTCTCCATGATTAGCTGATGGTCCTGATCTTGAACTCTCTGTTGTAAACAAACCACTATAGTCTTTGTACGTTGTGACTGCAAGAATACGAGGATTCTGTGGACAAAAGGATCTTTAGTTCAACATGATTACCTTATAGAACCATAAATAATACATTCACAAAGAAGTCAGCCAAGAATAACTATAAAGACCAAAAACCTACCCTGTGGTATGAACAAAAGCATACACTGTTTACCGATATCAACTCTCACACTCGTAAATCAATTATTATTAATATTGGTCTAAACACATACATTTCCATATTGAGGAATCAGCTGCCTTGAGTTGAAAACAATGGCTTTATCTCAACACTGGACAAAGATTCATGTCACTTTGAGAACAGCTTTGAAGATGACATGCTGACATTCAATTTGCTTAGTGACACTTTGCTTCAACTTTAGCACATAATTTTGTTTAACACACTGCACAACTTGCTCAATGGCACAGCCTTGTACACAAGCGTTTTCACACTTTCAGGTTCTTTATTCCTATACTTCCTCATCTCTCCTCAATGTTAAATTGAAAGAGAATGACTTTCCTCAGCAAGACAAAGCATATGCCCACTATGTATTTCCAGACTCACCTGAGGGACAGGTGTTTTACTGGCTGACAGTCTTGCCCCACCCACAAGCTGATCATCCTTCAATGTAAACATCATCATTTGACCTTCTGCACCCATTACTACAACATATGGATCACAGACAGAACAGCTTTGTATTGAAGAGCCCAAGTCAACTGGTATGTGCTGAATCTGTTTGACTGAAACATATGCCAGAAAGATGTGACTGAACAGCCAAGTTAATGCATCGTGATCTAGTGTCAAAAAATGTCAAATAACCCATTAATAAATCAGGTTAGATGACATTATGTAGTTTGTGAAAGCCTGTACTGAGAAATTAAAATTTGCACTTTTGAACTATTTGCCACTGACTTCCTTGAATAGGATAAAATAATTTGCTTATTGATATCTACTGAACTAACAGAGAAATTAGTACCCTTTTATCTAATATCTCAAGAGTAATATTATTCACATTCTCAGACGGTCTTTATAATTTCTTGCATATTCTTTATAAAAAGACCAGCCATGCAGGAATATTAACTTCTATAGTGGCAGTCACAGATATTGTGCATTCTCAAACCCCTCCTTTGCGTGGCAGTTGGTGTGTATATCATTTTCAGATGGTCCCAATGAAATAATTCGACAGTAATTTCCCCTTACCCATAAAGTGACTTGTTAGGCCATTGCCAAACAAGTTAAACTAGTTAAATTGATGAAGTGAGGTGGTTATTTAGACTTTATCATGTTTACAAGCAAAATCTCAAGCAAGTCACTTCACTTTCTTGTTTGCTTAGCTCATTAAAAGTTGTTTGAAATATTTTTTTCTGATCAAAGGCTTCAAGATGATATACTGAGCATCAGTTTCAGAGGACGAAAGTCCAAGATGCTAAGATTTAGATGTAGAAAATGAGAGGGTTAGACATGCAGTCACTCCTGTCTCTGTGTCTTTCACTGGGACACCCGGGCTGAAAATGGAGCTACTTAACCATGCTACACTTTCATTCAATTTCTCTATTTTCTTTATTAAATGATGAATATAACACATGGGGTCTTCTTGACTTATCTTTTGAAATGGATTTATTCTGAATTTTTAAAACTGATGACCTAAATGTGTCCAGATCTAATATGACGTAGTGCCACTGGGAGACCAGTAGAGTTTCATTTTAGAGCTACTGTTTGGGTAAATAGGATATGAATTAAGACTTACTTCCTTCCAACAATCTCATTGAAGATGGTGAAACTTGCAGGATATAACGATTCCTGCCAATATTTCCAACAAATACTGTGGCAGCCTGAGTGCTAAACCCACTGTGGTCCAGCTCATTAATCTCACTGCCTGTCTGAAGAACCTGATGATGATATAAGAATTTATCTCATTACAAAACAAGGACTAGAACACTTCCTTAACTCTTTTACAATGTTAGCTCATGAAATATTGGGCAAAGACATGGTTTAAAAAAGAAACAGACAAGACTGCCTCAGTACGCACCTGTTAAAAGTTCAACAGCTACTCTAGTCTACTCTTTTGTATCACATAAATGTTACCTTTATGCAAATCTTTCTGGTTTAAAGCATGCAGAATTTGGACATGCCCAAATACACTGCACAACCTCAGCAAATTGTGTCCACTTCAAAACCAGAAAAATTATAGCTTGGAACTGGGACAGACATATTGTGGATACAGGACTTATCAGTTTGCCAGTTCTGGCACTGAGCCAGTTCAATTCAGATACAATGGCAGACATCTATTCTCAACGTATATTAACATCTCAAAAATGGTAACTGCGTCCCTGCTACATCATTTTTCTTCACAAACATATTTCATTAACACGTCCAAATTTCAATAGCAATATGAACATAACTGATAACAGCAGCTGTTATCACCTCGCTTGAGTGAGAAAAAATGGATCCTCAGGGTTATCAATAAAGGCAAAAGACGGCCCACTGAGAATATGCAAATCAACAATAATTTACAGAACTTGATATATCTGTTTTCAAGAAATGCAGCACAATGGTTGATACTTCTCAAGAAAACATCCATAGTTGTATTCTTCTATGACTTATACAGATACCCCTACTACATACCATACTAGAGTCTCTTCTGCTCAGCACCAAGAAGGAATGCCCTCCAGTTATTCCCTGACTCTGTTCTTCCTCTGTTTCTCCTGTCTTGCTGGGTCCCTCTTCTTCTTCCTCATTGTCAGCATCAGGTGCTGAATACACTGTCCACAAATCAATGCAGCCTGACAATGAGAATGTCGTCACCACTTGTGGCCTAATGCTTCGCTGTTTGGGCAATCAAGAACAACAGCATAAATGAAAAATAAATATTTCCTCATGTTCAGTTATACATATCACTCATATCATTGTTTTGTTGTTGTTTTTTGGCATTTCCCAATATTTCTCTCCAAATAACATCCTCATTTTGACTTTGATGACATTACTCTGATAGGATCAGAGCAATATGTAAAGTGCCAAAGACAGACAGTTCCACTAAGCAGTTTCACAGGCAAGTCAAACACCAGAGTGAAATCTAGTTTCTTAGAGACTCTTTTATATTCATGTTATAACAGTACAAAAATGAACCAACGGTTTGATGAACCATATTAATTAAAACAATTAAATAACAAAAACATTATCAGGCGAAAGTAACTGAAGAGAAGAGTCCTCAAGAGAAGTTTGGCAAGGGTACTGGGAAATTACATGTATCAAGTTCCAAATTTCCAATCTTTTCCTAAACATACTTTGATAGAGTGTCTGTACAGCTTTCTACTTCTTTTATCCTGTTCACTTACTTCTCCCACAGCCTTTTTAATCTATGCAGAATGAATCAGCATGCATTTCTAATCAAATCTATCATCCACTATACCATGAGCAACCCACAAATATACAACTATCTGAGGCTTTCAGCCTTGCCCTGGATAAACCTGTTTCCACACCAAAAATCTCCTCAAAGTACCCTTCTTTCTCTGTCTCAAATACAGTCTCTTCATGCAAACAGAAACTGAAATCAATTCTAAATGACTGCTCTCATCCCCTGTTCTATCAGATAGTCAGATCTCAAAGAAGTGGACGAATACTGTATTTAAAAACAAACAGAAGGTGTTACAGACAATCTTTTTTTTGCCAGCCACCATTCAAAGTAGTAGGGTTTCCTGATATGGTAAGCTGTTGTTAGTTTTCCTAATGGATTGTTCTGACAGTGCAAGTGTGAATAATGTTCCTGTTTGCTGGTAATGTTGTGTGAGCAATGTGCATGTGTGCCCTACGCGTTAAAGACCTGTATACCTTAGATACTGCACTTACTGTCGTACTGTTACCAATGCTGTGGCACCAAATTTCCTGGCAACAGGATAAAACAGTTACATCTTATCTTATCTTATCCACAGTAGTGTGCTTTGCCTTCTGTTCATGTTTGGGAAAAGTGTACTGGATTGAACACTCTTGAAAGGCAGCCAAATGAAACCATATGAAAACCAAAGGAGGACCCCAAGCAAGGACAAAGCAGACAGAAAAATTATTTTTTTTTAAAGTGCCTTAGTATCAGTAATTATAAATTGCCTTTACCATCTGATAAGCAACAGTAAACCTGTATGCAAGTTTTGAACTGTTTACTCTTTGCAGTTTAGTCAATAACTGGTGGTAGACACTGGCAAGTCCTGAAATACATATATAGTATTGATATTCATTCAACATATCACAGACCTGTAGAACAGAAATTGCCCCGTTCTTGCCATGTCCAGAGGTGGTCACCAATTCCACATCAGGATCAGCATGCCCACTGTACTCTTCTGACAAAAAGGCAGGTTCTCCCATGGCGACCTGCCCACATGGGGCTATGTTCCAGATATTGTCACATACCTGTTCAAAAATTGCATTTTTTAATTTAAATATCTTGGAAGGGCATGCAATGAACTGGGATCACTTAAAACTGTTAAATAAAATATCATTAAAAGTCTATTTCACAGTAAAAATCAGAGGCCACTCTAAAGCCCCAGCATGTTTTGCAGGTTATTTGTTATCATAAAAATTACAAATAAAACATGATGGTATTCAAAGATCATCATAAACTATATCTAATGAACATTGATAAAGTGTCTATAGTTCTTGTCCAATAATTCATTTTATTCCCACAGGGTGACAATAACTTATTTAAAAGAATATAAATTTAATAAATGCAGAAGCTTTGATAAAAACAACTTTTCTATCTTTCCTTGGTATCTAACTGTTTCAGTCAAAATGTGCTGAATAAGAGCAGAGCTTGGAGGCACAACAAATAAAATGCCATACTGGATCCATTTGAAACATTTCAATGCCACCTATAAGCACATAACATTGATAAACGATGCTTTGCCCTTTTTTTTTTTTTCATTTCAAGCTTGAGAGCCATCCAGCTAGCTAGCATTCCCTTACCTCAAATGTGTAAGATGTAATTAATGTTCCAGGCTGATTGTCTAATGATCCATATACTTCAAGCTCATCAACATTTTCTATCTCTGACACATCAGATGCTGTCAACAAACTTTACTTATTAGAAACAGACAAAATTTAAAAACAATACTGAAAAAAAAAAAACCAAGATCCAAAACAAATCAGTTAAATATAAATCCAGACTAAAGGACTGCTAGGCAAGCCAAGCTACCATCAAATATATCCAGTACATCAAATCCAGAGATGCCACCCTACAAAAACAATAATCTGAATCAGGCCCCCAAAAAACTGAATCTAGGGGAAAAAATCTGTATCGGTGCAAATGACGATAGAAATCAAATGGTACAAGTTCTAAACCTATATTTTCATGGGGTTTTTTTCTTGGTCACAAAGGATTAGGCTGAAAATCATCTTTAAAAACTTACACTATTTACGGTTCATGTCAACCATATCATATTATCCACTCTTTGTCTTGATCTTGGCCAAAACTGAAAAATAACCCTCTCCAGAAAAGCACTATGGCTAACTTATCTCTGCTCTGGAGCTGTGTGTTTCCTACAATTATGTCAAATATAAGCTGTCTTTACACATTGGGATTTGACTGCCAAAATGCATAAATGTCTTGCATAATTTTTGCTTATTCTGTGCTGTTGAGTGTTTTCCCACTCCCAATCTCATGTTTTAATTTGGCTATTTGCGTCTATGCATGTCAATTTTCACCATGTTCATGGCTTGGATTTGAGAAATCTAAGTCTAGACAAGTTTAAAACTGATTCCTCCTTCCACCACAAGTGCCGCCAATTAAATTAGTTTAGACTTAATATGTCTATCCACAGATCTTGCTAGGTCTCATTCCTGCATCCGACATATCGTTGCCAAGTAAATCACTTAGACCAAGACTTAGGTGATATCAAGGTAGGCTTAAATTTGAAAGACGAGATATAAATCTAGCTAGGTTTTGAACTAATTACTCCTTCTGTTACAGTCGCAGCCAAATATAACACTCAGACTAAAATGAGGGTGAATAGATCAGTTAGTTTCAAAATCACTGCCATGCAGAACGGTGAAAAGAATAAACAACCGCATGTAGCAAGTGATCAAATCCCTGAACAAAACAAGCGATAAGAAAGTAGAACTAACTGCTGGTTTATTCATAAAATGATCGCCCTATTCCGATTTGGCGCATTTTGTAAAAGTTATGATTAAAAACTAGAATCCGGAAGAATGAAAACAAGGAAAAAAATGCCAATTGCCGGAAGTAACAAAAAATCGGAATCACACCCGTTTTTCAAGAAAAATTGGAATGACTCCGATCAAATCAGAATGGGTGGCATCTCCGCACATCCCTACCAGATACTAAGAGTTTCAATAGTGCATAAGAAGTAAGAACACAAAAATCCATACCTAATTGCTCAATGCCTTCCACTCTCTTCTTTTTACTTGGCGGAACCCCAGATCTTTTCTCATCAGCTTGAATCACTGTTCCTGATGATTTTTCTGTGTATTTCAGCAGTAAAGAATTCCCTAAACGTGAACCCAAAAACAGGTAGCCATCTCCACATGTACACATCTGTAGAAAAAAATTTGGTTTAAAAGACATGTTAAAGGAGGGCCATTATCCATTTCCTCATTACTATACTGCTGGAAGAATAATCTAAGAATAAGTGCTACTCAGTATCTACTGATGTTTCAAATCGTCAGCCATATCATTGCTGATTTCAATTTACCAGCAGCAGAAAGGCCTTTCTAGAAGACTCCAGATTTTGTTTCTATATTGTAAAGCAGAAGTTTATCATGATTAAATGGGGTGCTTTTTGGGGGATATGCAACGAAATCATAAACTAGATTTGCCAATTATCTTAGACTCCACCTGTTGAAACAATCACAGAGATTATAAAGATGTACGCAAAAGTATCAATGAAAGCTGACAACTGCGAAATCTTATCACATTATAACTTCATAAAACAAAGTCACTGGCATAAGATTAACTCTCTCTTTCAGTGGAAAATTAGCCACAAGCCTATTTTTTTTCTCAACAACAATACAATACTGCTTCATGTTCACTGAATTATGTGGAGGTCTGCATTACTGAGTTATATGAGGTTTACAATCAATAATAATAATTGCTCAAACTTACACAAGTTGTCAGAACACTCGAAGCTGCTCTCTCAAAGTGAAACTCTCTTACGCATCTCATACCATCTACAACCAATGTCAGAACATATCTGTGGATAAAATATGGATTTGTTGGTATTTTTCCACCTGATCAGCACTTTTTAAAAACACAAGTGTATGATCAAAATTTGTTTTCTTTTAATAACACCAGAATAACATCTATATTAAATATTGTGGGTATTAAGCCACCCAATAGGAAGAGCTTTCATTCTGTGTCCCAATAATTTTTTACGTTTATTGTATCAAATAACTGCAAATCAATTACAAAGTATTGAAAATAGTTTTACTATTAATTAACTGACATGGACATTTTGTGATTATGGCCCCTTCATCACCACGTATTTTCCCTACGTTATATGAAGGAACAAATCTGAAACTGTTGTTATGACCATCTTTGCTCAGATATATAAGTCAGGCCATAACAGATAAACTAAAATAAAAACAATACATTCCATCCTTTAAACGCTGAATGTGCAACACCATCATGAAATACTAAATTCAAACAATAACAACAATAAAAAATTCACTCCAAATGTTACCAACACTATAGAGAACTTATCTTTTTCATACATATCTTGGAAAGGCATGGTAATTTTGTTGTAACAATAAATTGTTTTAAGTGCTTGAAATGAATCAAGTGCCTTACTTTTAAAATGGTTTTATACTGCTTTTGTCAGGTCTATGTTTACATGTCATCTCTTGATCTTTTGAGGAAATAACTACACAGACCTTCATTTTGGGTGAGTGAATAAATTCATCCTTTCCTGCCACTGTGTTCAGTTTTGAGCTCGAAAAGCATATTAAATCAAGTTTTTACCCATCTAAAACGCAAACTAATTTAACTATCAATGATCTTTTTAAGTATCCAAGAATATTCAGACAGCTGACAGAGAGCTCAGATACTTACAATTCTCCTCCCTTCAGAGACAAAACAATTCTGTCGTTTGATATTAAGGCAAATCGTGCACAGTCAAGGCTGCAACGAACATTTTTCTGGACCTCTGAAGTAAAAATTCACAATAAATAATAATTATGGCTACTTTATGAGCAAATTGCCAGAATTATTAAAGTAATGATCATATTCATTAATCTGCTTATCTCCAGAGGATCTGAAACACAGGCTATTCAGAGTTGACTGACATAACAAATAAAAATTTCATACTTTCATTTGTTTCAAGCAAAAGTGCCCCTTACAATAACTTTTCAAACTTCATTGTAGGCAATACAAGTTGGAATCTGTGCATATAAACTAAGATTTAACAGCTATTTACAAACTACTTGGCCATACTTTTTCTTCTAAACAAGTATCTAGAAGTCTTCAAATATCATGCACCAGTTTCAGAAAAGGAAGAATCTGGAAAAGAGGAAGAAGGAAGACAATAGTGCTTCTGTTTAACTTACTCAAAGGAAAACCTGGAGATGCTCCAGCCAAGCTGTTGAGTGACACCCCAAAAGGTGGCACACTTTGATTGAGATATAACAATGAGTTGACAGCCAGTATCAAAACTCCACCTGTGGAAAAGAAAAACACCAACAGCAAATACAGAAACTGATCGATCATGCCACTGACCAAATTTTTCAAATAATGTTTTCTTCACCCCAGCTGACACAGTGACAAAACCAATCACCATGACAATGAAATTCTGAAGTCAGTAATTCTGTCAAAGAAATAAAAATGCCATCATACACATAACTGAAAACAGTGAACAATGAATTCCTCCCAATAACCGCACCTCTACAAGCAAAGAGTCTGAAACAAGTAATATCTGCATATCTTTAGCCTGAAATTCCACCCATTCTCAACCATTAAGAAAGATTTATGCAGCGCTCTAAGAATATGACACAACATCCATAATTGGTGAAACCTACCAATGGGTTTAGGTATGGCAGCCACACTGAAACAATCAAAGGGCAGATTAGCCTGCGACCAGATAATAGGGTGAACTTTTTGCTGAATATTTAAAGAAATGGCGACAATACTGCAGGTATCAGTTCGAACAGCTATTCGTCTGCAGATATAAAATCAGCATACATTATTTAGAACATTGATTGTTAATCAATATGCATTTCTTAATTACTCTCGTAAAAAGTGATGTTCAATGTAGAAAATAATTATAATCTCTCTCACATATCGACAATGTTATGAAAATCTACAACTTCTATCAGAAAAAAGAAGTAAATGTTATCATCTGCTTTCGTCAGTTTTTGTCTGCTGCTATGCATTCAATCATCAACGAGCATTTAATATGCATAAAGCTTTCACTAACTGCTGGATAAATACACACTAAGAGTTCCACAAAGCTACAGCTGTCTCTTAATACTCCATTGATTTGTAAGGTTTCCACTGCATCATCATCATTGCCTTTCTCACCCTGGATCAGGGTATAGGCCACCAACAAACACTTTCCATCCCTCTCTATCATGGGCCAGCCTCTTTACATTATTCCAAGTCTTTCCCCTTCGTTGCACATCATTTTCTCTGGCTCTTCTCCACGTTCCGCGCGGCCTTCCTCTTGATCTCTTGCCCTGGGGATTCCAATCCAATACCTTCTTCGTGATGCTGTTTCCTGGCCTCCTGAGAGTGTGGCCGATCCATCTCCATCGCCTCCTACCAATTTCCTCTCTGACTGGGCTCTGTCTTGTTCTTTTCCATACAATTTCATTGCTGACCTTGTCTGTCCATCTGATCTTAAGTAGCTTCCTCAAACATCTGTTGGTGAAAACTTGGATTCTCTTTATGCAGGCCTGGGACGCATTCCATGTCTCACATCCATACAACAGGACTGACTTCACGTTCGAGTTGAATATCCTCAGCTTTGTTTTTAGAGATATATCCTTGGTTCTCCAAATCTTGCTTAAGGACGTGAAAGCTGCCTGTGCCTTTCCAATTCGTGCTTTGACTTCTGCCTCTGTTCCTCCCTTATTGTCAATGATACTACCAAGATAGCAGAAGGACTCTACATCTTCCAGTGGTTGATCTCCTACTCTGACTTGTTCGCTTGGGGGTGCAACAATTTTTAGGACCTTCGACTTCGCAGGATGTATCCTCAATCCAATAGATTCTGAAATTTTGTTTAGAGCTGTAGTCTTTGCTTGCATCTGGTCGTGCGTGTGCGACAATAGTGCCAAGTCATCTGCAAAATCTAGATCGTCCAACTGTGTCCATGGGGTCCATTGTATGCCATTTCTTCCTCCACTGGTGGTTTCTTTCATAAGCCAATCAATCACCAGAATAAACAGAAATGGGGACAGCAAACAACCCTGCCTAACACCAGTCTTGATATCAAAGCTGTCAGTAAGCTCACCATCGTGTACGACTCTGCAACTTGTCCCCTCGTACATGCTCTTGATAAGATTCACCATCTTCTCTGGGATTCCATAATGTCTCAATATTCTCCACAGTGTTTCTCTATCGATGCTATCAAAGGCCTTCTCGTAGTCAAGGAAGTTCACTATCAGTTCGGAGTTCCACTCTAGCGACTGCTCTACTATGATTCTCAGCGTGGCGATCTGGTCGGTGGTTGATCGATTACTCCTGAAACCAGCTTGCTCCTCACGAAGTTTTGGGTCTGTTGCATTCTGTATTCGCTTGAGAATAATGCGATTGAAAACCTTTCCTGGGATGGAGAGAAGTGTGATTCCTCTGTAGTTACTACAATTGCTGAGGTCCCCTTTTTTTGGAAGCTTCACGAGGTGTCCTTCCTTCCAGTCCTTTGGAAACTTGCCTCCGATCCAAATCCTCGAGAATAGTGAGTGCAGACCCTCTGCATCCCCAGCAGCATCTGCCTTCAGCGCCTCTGGTGGGATCTGGTCTGGTCCAGCTGCCTTGCCTCGGTTTAACTGCTTTATGGCATCATTAATCTCTGCTTTAGTCGGAGGGTCGCAACTGATCGGTAAATCATTTCTTGCGGGTAGAATGTCGGGTGGGTTGCTTGGTGGAGGTCTGTTCAAGAGGCTGTTAAAATGTTCTATCCATCTTTTTGCCTGAGCTTCCTTTCCAAAAATAGCCTTCCTGTTGTAATCCTTGACAGGAACTTCAGGTTTTCCATATTTTCCAGCAAGAGTCTTTGTAGTCTGGTAGAGGATCCTCATGTGTCCTCCTGTTGCTGCCTTCTCTGCTTTCTCTGCTAACATTCCTATGAACTCCTCTTTGTCTTTTTTAATTGATTTTTTGACCTCTTTAGCTGATGCTCGGTACTCTTCCTGGTTACCAACTCTTGAGCTTCTTGTACGACTTGCATTTACCTGTTCTTTTAGGTCTCTTCTTATCCTTATCAAGTCCAGTGATTTTTGACTGATCCATTCCTTGTGTTCCACTTTCTTTTCCCCAAGAACATCCTGACATGTCAATGTAAATACTCCTTTTACCTTAGCCCAGTGAGTCTCCAAATCTACTGTCTCTTCGAGGTCAACAAGGGGTTTGAATCTATTCCTCAGTGTCAGCTGGAACTCTTCCTTCTTGTCTCCATCCAGAAGGCTCACTTGAAACTTTCTCCTCTTTGTTCCTGCTCTGGTACCTTGTTTCTTGAGGCGGAGTTTGAGTCTTGCCAGCAGCATGTGATGGTCAGATCCAACATCAGCTCCTCTCTGTACTATGACATCCTCCAGTGAGCGTCTGAATCGTCGGGTGATGCAAAAGTGGTCAATCTGGTTTTCAGTTACTCCATCCGGTGAAATCCAAGTGGCCTTATGGATCCTCTTGTGTGGGAATACTGAACCTCCAATCACATAGCTGTTAAATACGCAGAAACTTGCAAACCGCTCTCCATTATCATTCATTTGTCCCAAACCATTGCGCCCCATAATGTCTTCATACCCTGTATTGTCCTGTCCTATCTTGGCATTGGCGTCTCCCATTATAATGTTCACATCTTTTCTTGGCAATGTGTCAACTATTTCCTGAAGCTGGTTGTAGAAATCGTCCTTGTCCTCATCGGTTGCTTCGTTTGTTGGGGCGTATATCTGCACAATGTTCATGTTGATGTTCTTGTTCTTTGTAGTAAATGATGCCAATATAATTCTCCTTCCGTAGGGTTCCCATCCCCTCAGTGACCTCTGGGCGTGCTTGCTCAAGATGATCGCTACTCCTTCTGTATGCTTTTTGTCCTCCCTTCCAGAATACAAAATCTTTTCCCCAGAATTAAGTTGTTTCAGTCCGGACTGTATCCAGCGGGTCTCGCTAACTCCAAGTATGTGCAGTCTGTATCGCCTCATCTCCATTGTAACCTGGGCACTCTTTCCTGCTTCATACATGGAGCGGACATTCCACGACGCAATCCGGAGTGACTTGTTTGATGAGGGAGCAGTCGGGCCAGTGGAGTCCTTTCGGCTTTGTCCATTGTCCTTCATTGAATCTACAGGTGCAGATGCTCCCCCTTCTCCCAAGATAAAAGACTGACTTAAAGTATTTGCTTGTGTTTCTGTAACTGGTTTATTTTTACAGGGTGGGTAGTTGGCCCACCGCCAACTGGCTCTTCTCGGGAGACCAGGACCTTTGCACCTTTAGTCGCCTCTTACGACACGCAGTATCACGTCAGATGTATTCTTTGCTGTCCCTCTTCAAGGTTTCCACTGCACCAGGTAAAAATTATACAGTGATACATGTGTTTGAAATCTTTCAATGAGATAAATGCACTTCCATTTCTTACTCTCATTAATTTCTGTGGGAGAATATTTAACAAGGACCAACACAAAGTCTTAGAGAGGAAAGGATTTTTTTTTTCAAGATATAATTTAATCCATCAAAAATTCTATCACACAATCAACATCAAACTTACCCTGACCAGGTTGCTAAAGGTTCATAAAGGATGAACACAGTGGGCTCAAAGTATCCATGCAGAAACTGAAAATCTAGTATGTTTATGATCTTTTCATCCATCTTCCGTAAATCAATTGTATAGGATGACATGATAGGAGACCTGAAAAATTACATTCAGTGTTTCTGAATAACCAAAGAGAACACTTGTAATTGGTAACATTACCAGAGAATTAGCATCTTTGGGCAAATTTATGACTAACCAGAAAAAAAAAAAAGACAGAAACCAAGAAGAACATTATCCATGAAAACAAGATATCTAGGCTAGGTCCTAAAAAATCCATTGAAAATCTAATAATAAACTCTGAAACAGGATTTTCCTGGTCAGCCTCTTTTCCTGCTCTAGCACGAAAGATGTCTGATCTGTTTGTTATACAAACTACTATTTGCATCATGCACCTTGGTGTGGCAAAAATAATACAAGTCATATTGAGCCCTGAAGACTTTTTAAATATATTTAGGCCCAAATTGCACTATTACATACTTGTTCACCATAACAAAAAACATCAATTCATAGCAAAATTGTACATTAACAGTCTCACCCCATACAAGCAAACTGTAATTCACTCACTTTGAAGCAGTCCCTGGTACAGTATCCAGCTCATCAACAGATACATCTTTCCTGAAGGGTAAAACTACCAAGTGTGTGCCATAGATAAGCATACCAGCACAACGGCCATCGGGATCTGTCCGCACCAATGGCAACTGTGTGTTGCATGTGTAGCCACCCTAAAAGGCAATTAATTGTCACTGAGGCCAAGTACATCATGGTTATAACTTATATAAGTGTGAATAAATAAATTCGTCCTATTTTGAAATAATAATTCTCCACTACAGTCTCCCTCCAAAACAATATTATCTCCTCTTCCAATGTTCATTTTTGAATGCTAAATAAACAATATGATTGCATTATGAAGCACTACTCAATTCAAATACAAAGTAAAAACATTCAGAATGTTCTTGTTTTACTATACAAAAAATTGGATATCTTTAGATAAAAGTATATTTTTGAAAACATAAATGTCCATGATCACTGCAATGAAGACTGAATGATGACAAAGCTTTCACGAGAGCTTTGTGCCAGTAATTATGGATGGACATGAAAAAATCAATTAACTCCCGGTTAAATGTATTTTACAACCTACCCTAAGTTCATGCTCTTCAAACTGATGTAGGGAACATGTCTTCAGGTCATGTGTGGTAGGATCATATTCGACCACAGACATCTGAAAACATATGTTTTTAAAGCTAAATACCAGCCATCATTGGTGATATATTCCATAAAAGTTTCAATCAGAGTGTTAAATTTCAGATCAGGTTTAGTTAGGCATCGATGGAAAGTTGTACCAGTGTATAAGACAATCTCGATTTAGCAGTAAATAATGGCCTACAATGTGTGCTAACCCTAATGTTTATATTTTCAAATAACAGAGGATGTTTGCTGTATAAAACCAACTACAATATAAGCACAAGTAATAAAGTGACAAATGACAACAGTAAATCAAACCAACCTTAGCATCAAGGAAACTTAACAACAGTACATCACGATTTGCTCCAGTCAACTTGACAGCTTCTAAAGACTGGATGTTGCCATGAAAATTGTAGGAGGCTAGACATTCCAAGCGAGTTTTTGTATCATCTGCAAAGTGAAACTTAATACAGTGGACCATCATGTGTAATGACACCGCTAATAACGAGACCTTTGCCAACAGCAAGAACATTTTAAATAGGTAAAATCCCCATTTTTTCTGCTATATGAGGTATATAATAAAATACTTGAATAACGGCAATCGATAATCAAAGCACCTACTACAGCGAGAGGATTAATTTTGAGTACGTATGGCAAATGGTGGGGGTGGCCGCCAGAACAATGTGTTGGGAGTCAGACAATAATAACATGTATTATTCTGTGTTTGTTACTGAACACCCCCCCCCTCCCCAGCCTTGCCAGTTGTGGCCCCACCTGGCCATCCCTCAGTTAGGCCTAGTATTCTTTCTCTCCCTACTGACCACGTGTTGTGACAACACACTACATGCAGTCATTTCAAAGGGATGACTCATCACTCACTGAGGCAAACTGTGGCATGTAGGTTCGTCAGACACACGCACTGTCTGGTCACTATCTATGATGTGTGATAGTTACATGTAGCACAGTCATTGATCATCCCTAATCTCCCCCCAGCGTATTCTCTTTGTCTACACCGAGCTTCATGACCACATCCTACATACGTGGCCAGTCTGTTCCCGTAGTTTGAATGATACAGCACATGAAATCACCGCAAAAAAACGTACTCATCTGTTTCTAACTTTTGCATCTGACTCTCGTAATTTGATCAAAACATGGCAACCATCAGCACAAAAAGAAAAAAACAAAAAGTACCGATATGAAGGCCCGGATCTGCTGCCAATTTGATATTAATATAATAATAATTATGTACGTTGATGTACAGGACATGCTAACAAGGGAGGTAACCATAAAAAACAGTGGGGTATTTTAATCCCTTGCCTTGCTTTTTGTACTCTTTCCTGGAATAGCGAGACCCCGGGTATAACAAGACATTTTTGGTGGAACAAGACCTCTCGTTATAACCAAGTTCCACTGTAGTGTATAATTTATATTACTCATTTTCATTATTTCGTTTTTTATGAACTTTTTCTGTATGGCCTTTGCATTAACTTAAGTGCCCCTTCCTTCTTCTCAAAAACAATTAATTCTGCCTTCATTTCTTCCACTTTCCTCTGTACAGTTGAAAGTTTGTTTTCCTTTTTTGAAATGGCATGATGTTACATTGAATATAGGGCTTTTTAAGGGAACTAGTTGTTGTGCATGGTCAGGGAGAGGATTTATGAAGAACTTGAGGCTGAACTTTTGAAGCTGAGGGTGATTGCATTTGAAAAGGAGTGTTTTCAAAAGCTTGTTGTAGGGCCCATATGATTCCGCGGACAAGCCTGTCAGTTTTATATCATGTAATGTATCAGTGCTAATGTCCTTCCTGCCTGTCAAAGTTTGGAACCTTTGCACAAACCTATAAATCCCCTAAACCCCTGTTTCATCTTTATTGCATCATCAACCATCTAGACAGAAACTGTTGTTAGGCTGCACAAGGCTCGAATATCTTTGCATTAACAACAAAATATCATTTATAATTCTATATGAAGAGGAGTACAATATAATAAGTGCTTTTGTACACTCCTTTCATGATATTTTTATTTTTCAATATATGTTTGCTCAGCCTGACAAATGGTACAATTTAACTACTACAGCCCCATTTCATTATTTTATTCACACTTACGTTACCTTTTTCTCCTGCCAGTGACTTCAGAGTTCCATCCGGATTGACAAGCTGTCAACAGATTTAAAATACCCATAAGTCATGAAAATCAAAGCATCTATAGCTTGTATGTTAAATAATTTTAAATACCATTGAATGAACTGATATGCTGAAGAAACTGTTAAAGGCAGTGATATTTTGGTTTCACACCTGTTTACATTCAAGCTTAAAGTTCTCATGTTGTTTCAAATAAAGCTAAAATGATGGAAGGAGTGCCATCATTTTCATTTCTAATAATAATATTCTCAAAACAAAACAAAAAATACAATAATACTGGCATATAAATTTAGTGATGATGTTTAATGAAAACAATTACAATTTACCAATTAAATATTGTGTAGCATATTACTGTTAAAATTAATCCTAAAAAATTATCAGCATATCGATGGTGTCAGGCGCAAACCAGCCAAGTCAAAATAAGCAAATTTTACAGGAGGAACAAAAAGTTGCGGATAACACAATAGAGAAATGTACTTAGCTGGTTTGATCACGTCTGTTTTGAAAAGAGCTATTTTTACAGATGATGTGGGGTTTCAATCTTCATAAATTGGTACTGTAAAAAGAAATATGGAATTTTCGGACCTGGCTGGTTTGCGCCCGACACCATCGATAGATAAAATAAGTGACACAGAATATGAATTTGAAAAGTGCCATTACTTCATTTAATTTCAAACACCACATCAATGATAGAAAATGTGCATATTATAAATTACAGTGGAACACGCTTAAACGAAAAGTTTAGGGACCGGACATATTACAGTAGTCTCCGTCTAAGAACTCGCCGCCTTAGAACCCGCTGTTGCCGCGAAACCGAATTTTTTCACTGTAATTTACATGCGTAAGAACCCGCTCTGAAATGAAAAATCCGCCTAAGAACCCGGCATTTGACCAAGAGACGAGCACACTTTTACGTAAAATGTCCATATAAACGCAAAATTCTCTTTCAAATAGACGGCATAGACCAAAGCCACACAGTGCAGTGAAAGAGATTGGGTGGAGGGAAGGGGGGGGCGGCGAGTCGTACAAAGGATGGAGCCCAGTTATGCCTTTAGTGTGCAGGCAGGCCACTCCTAGACTAAATTAGCATAGTCATTACCTAACATCTATTGTTGTCTGACTTGAGGGGCAGAAGTTTATATGTAATTGATCACGTGCTTGGTTTGCACGGCACATGTACTCAGGGCTGATTGTGGTTATTACACAGGGTATCACTGGGTCTCGTGTTGTCTAAAATCGGCATCTGTGATTCACAACTGAATCATTCCATTCGTTACACAATCATCACTGTAAGAAAAGAGCATTCTGCTAGCCATAAGTCGTAACTTTGTTCAACGCTTATACTTTTCATTATGAGGTCACGACCCAGGACCGAGCAATCAAGGGGGATAAGCCATGGACACGGGTAGTCAATATGGGTGGTATCCTTTGGCATCCGCCTAAGTGCCCGGTCCACCTAAGAACCCGCTTTTTCTGTCTCCCGTTAACCGGGTTCTTAGATGGAGACTACTGTACTTTGGTTTAAACATATTTTGGTTTAGGCAAACTGGGTATGGCGGAAGTTGTCAGAAGAGGGGAACAAACCCTGTAAGCTGTAACTGTAAGGTCAAATTTCACGGATAAAATAATGAGTTACTTCCGGGCGCGTGGCAATATAACTAACCACATGGGTCATCTGAAACTACACGGTGCCGTAACATCACGCTGCATCAGACAGCACACACCACGATGCTTCGATGACGTGTTGCCCGCCTTGCCTCGTGAGCACACCGCTCACTGTTTGCTACACACACATAATTTGGATTCCATAAACAATGCCCACTCACTTCACTAACGCAATTCCCTCGTCCCCTACCCCTCTCCGTCTTTGACACCTGCTGGTGGCCTCAGGCCTGACAATGAGAGAACGGCATGCCAGTACTAAGCATGCTTGATTAAGAATAGGTCGCTGGCTTCCACTAAAATCAAGGTCATTGTTTTCGGTTCAGCCGTATTCCCACGAATTTTGACTTTGGTTTATCAGTCCATTAACAAAGAGTAAAAGAGAACAAAAACAGGGATTAATTTATAATTTTTCCTTTGGTTCAGCCATGTTTTCGGTTTAGCCATTTTTGGTTTAAAGTGTGTTCCACTGGACAATCAAATAAAAAATCAGCAAACCTCTGGGTCTGTGTTCAGGCGGTACACATGAAGACAATTTGTGCCAGCAACTATCAGATTTTTCTCCTCCCAATTGAAGAAATGGGCTTGTATGCAGTATTCTAACCCTGTAGGTGGGTGGATCTGTTTATACATGCAATGCATGGCTGCTCCTCTGTTTTCACTTTCAAGTCAATACCCTGCAGAGTCTTTAAAAGAAAGTGGAAAACAGATGTAGGCCCACTGTAAGTTATAAGCAACGCATGCCATACAGTTTAACAAGCTCGGTTTGACCTGCTTGTCCATTTTTGATCACACAAATTCATTTGATCATGTTTATTAAGAATGGATCTGCTATGAGAGGGAGTTAAACTGGTTGGAAACATCCTCATTCCATTTTTTAGACACGAGACACCAGATCTAGATCTACATCATGTTCTGAGTATTAACTGCCAAGCCCCGCATTTACTGTAAAAACATCCATCTAGAGGACTAACTCAGCAAAGAGGGCACTGCCCCCCCCCCCCCGACACTCCTGAAGTCACGTCCTTGTAGTAGGCCTATCCTTCTCATGTAACTCATATGGAACTCCTCCCCACAGCTGGATTTCATAATAAATCATATTAATCTACGTTATAATAGTTTATAGATCAAGATCTATCTAGCTTACAAAGTCTTAACATTTTCGATTCAAAACACTGCAGACTGCAGTGCAAGTGCAAAGCATGGTGGTGGGCATCATGGGGATTCATGCATGTGGACCATTAAATAATCAGTAACATGCTCTCAACTAATAGTTCTAGAAATACTTTGAAACGATGAACGTAGAATAGATCTCTAGGTCCCGATTCTACAGGTAGAGTCTAGATTATTACATTTACATTAAATTACATTACCACTAGAGTCTATGTAGTCGCTCACACTACAACAGAATCGACTCGAGATCAACTTGGACTGGAGTAGGCTACTAGATAGAGATCCAGGCCCTCGAGCTATCATGAGTTATTATCACACTTACAGCATTAAAATCACAGAACTCATCCGACACTTCTCTGTAGCCCCTAAACCTGAGACTGCATCGGATCTGACACCATTTAATTTCGAGCCCACTACATACCACAAACACTCCTAATGGTGTTGAGTACAATGTTGTGCTACTCAAATCGAAAACCGGATATTGTGTGAAGCCGACAAAACTAGTTCCGGTGTGCCGTTCTGATATAATGGACTAGATGTCCTTTTTTTCGCTTGACATAATTATTATTTCATTTCACCATAATTTCTTTCACAAAATAATTTCACCATTCAACATTATGGAACTACTTAATTCATATGTTCCACCACACCAACTATGATCTTCGGCTGATATAGCAAAATTAAAAGTTCCGACTACGTCTCTTAGGTCACTCGGTGAACAATCATTTTCTTTTCATCGCCTGAAAACCTGTAATTCGCTGCCTTAAAATATAAAAGGAGATGTACCTAATACTGAAATTTTCAAGAAACATCTTAAAACACACCTCTTCAGTTGATGGAATGCGACTATTTCTCTGTTTGACCGTTGTCAAATGATTGGATATGTGTTGTATTGGTGAATTGAATGTGGGCAGTAGACAGACTGTGAAGGGCCACAGACTAATAAAACGGAAAACAACAACAACAAAAAAAGTGCCTGCTCAAAACACTTACGTTTTCAACACGAGTTTTTATCGCATAGAGTATTCACCTATCATTTCTCGTTCAAAGATATTTTGAAATGTACTACCTTACCTTTCTCTGTAAGTTTGACCCAACGGTTTACGGTGTACCATTATCTAGTTGTATATATTATACAAGCCTGCACAAAGGTAAAAGTTGCAGCAGTGCAAGCATTGATCATGCAGTTTGTTTAATGAAAGCTGAACATGACTCCCTTAACAATTTTTATGTGTGTATGAGGCGGGGAGGAGGGGTGGGGAGGAATGAAACAATGATGTTCAATTAATTCGAAGGGGATTTTACGAAATAATATTTAGCATATTAACCGAAGAGACTGGATTTTTAAAAAAAACAAAAACAAAACAAACAAACGAAAAAGCGAGAGGCCCAGCTTTATATAAATATGGATCAGATAGATAATGAAGAAGTTGACGGAACCCGAGATACAACCAGCAACATTAACCATGGCTGCATGAATTGAGTCTCAATTGTACGCAGCCTTTATCCAATAAGTTCATGTTGCATTCTAGGTCTACGCGTGAATCATAAATCGCAACGGGCACTGAGGCCTTTGCCCCTGCCTTTGCCCGGCTCTGGGACTCGTTGCTAGAATTGACCCGTGGCAGACTAAACCACCAAGCCTGACTCCAAACTGCAAATATATAGTACTAGATGACCAACCGGGCATTGCCCAGAATAAACAATAATGTGCTTCCCCCCCCCCCCCTCTCTCATACAATAAAAGTAATAATCTAGGGTCTTGCTTCAGAACTCATGCGCACCAGAACACTACGCACCAAACTGAACGCTTGATATGGTTACTTTTTTATGACATGCATGGTAGGCCTACTATATATATTACGAAACAAACATGCAAAAATACAGATGTTACATAGCAATAAACATTGTTATTTTTTAAAAATACATGCTTGAAGTAAACAACTTTTTAATTATAGCCATCATCTTCCTTATCTCAATTGCCACCTTCCTGCCAAATTTAAGGCCTGAAGAGTGTATAGTCTGGTCAGTTAGTCATGCCAAAGGTTGCGAGTTACTGAAATATATAACAGATTATTACGGGCTGCCAACTTCATTGTGAGGATAATCTCTGAAGTATACAGTTTCAGTGTCAATGTGTCCGGAGTGGACAGTGCTCAACTATAAAATACTTCAGAATGACTACTCCCCCCGTTTCCCCCACCCACGATTGGTTTGCCAATATCATTATTAAGTGATATTTGCCCGAGTCTCAATATTTTGTTTGTTTGTTTTTGTTTTTATGGAATACCGGTACCGGTAATGTATTGGTTTCATAACCTTCTGGATTGTGCAGGGTATGGGCATCTTGAGTGACCTTAGCTGTTCGAGGAAGTACATGTAACTGGTGTGTGTACTGGGAGGGGGGGGGGGCGGGGAGAGGGGTATGTGTGCTTTGGCTAGAGTGGTTTTCATTGCCCAGGAACAGTTCATAAATCACTATTCTGGACTTTATCCATTACTATGGATCATTGTGTTTTCAGATTTCTACTCTAATATATGAATTCCACTCCTTTATTCTCTCGCCACCCCCACCCCCCCCCCACACACACACACAAAATGCAGTGAATTCTATACATCAGGGGCCTTGTGAATAAAAAAATATATATATACAATGATCACGACTACTTTTTTATAGTAGTAGTAGAGGGAGAGACAGATATACCATGTTCCACCCGTACAGCCTAGAATCTATTAGGGTAGGCCTACACTGGATAACTACGCGCTAACCATTCATTGTTTACAGGGTGGCCATTTCCAAACTTCGAACAAGGATAATATGGTCGTTACCATAATATTACTATAACGTGCCATTCAAAAACATTTATTATTTTTCAAAAAGTTAAATCGTATTGCAAAAACAGGTGATGATTTAGCCTATTATATTAAATTAAAAGTCTAACACAATTCATTAAACTTGTTGTTGTTGTTTATTTTGGCCCATGTAAATCCAGCATGAAACTGAACTATGTCATCATAAATTAGTGATTTTTTTTTTTCTGCCCAAGCTTTTTTTTTTATTTATCGCAGGTGGGGAGTGGGGGATGCTTTTGTGGCCTAAATGCATTGTTGACAACGGAGCTTACATAAAAACATACATGCATTTTAATGGTTATTACAGATTTCAGTTCCAAAGTATATATAATTTACATTATGTTTTTTTAGTTGGACTCCTAAATAGTGGACATGTGAACGCCTGGCTTGAGATGGCACCAGACGGAGGATAGAAGTCCGACGTCTGCCAACATATTAATAATTATTATTATCCACAGAACAATTAATATTTCACGAGGGCCAAATTTTATTGTACCCAGCAAGCTATTTCTCACGTGAAAATGCCCCTTCGTTTTTCTCTGCCGCACAGCATTTATGTTTATTCAGCCAAACTTTAATTTCTAACCTCTCATAGGAATCATTATAGGAACTAATTATTGTGGCGTCGATAATTATCGGGACATTTGCACCATGCTGGTGACCATGCGACAATAACTTCCGCTTTCAAATTCAAGCAACGTTTGTCGTTTAGTATCCAACGATCAATTTCATATAATATCGATTACTTCCGGAAGTAAGCTAATACAATATCTCACCCTGTACTGCACTAATTGTTGACTGCAACGATCGTAATGAAGTCAGGAAATACACAATATGGGCATAATACCCCCCCCCCCCATATTATTTAGCAACCACACACATAGGTGATGTTTTAAATAAAATGAAGTCCTTTCAACTTTTACCATTATACCAAGCAGACATTCACCCGTCACCTGTGGGCGTCTCCCTTTTCGAAGTTTTGCCTTCGCGCGTGAGGACACAAAGGTGTTCCATCGGCTGCGATCTTCACTTTTCTTACTTATTTCTTGCATTGATAAGTTGCTGGCACCCTTGATGTGCTGTCATATGTGACTGATGGACTTCCTCTTTTTCTCTGTGATTCTATTCTTCCATTGCACAATGGTTTTCATGAGATTTGTTTTCTTATTTCTCATTGCATGTCCTACATATTTAGCCTAAGCCTTCTTTTGTTGACGAAATTGAGCAGTTAACGTTTGATTGACAGATTCGTTCTTCTGTCAGTCCAATGACATTAATTATTACAAAATCAAGTGGTCAGCAATTATTAAACTATATATGGGTAGAAAAAAAAAAAAAAGCAAAAACGTCACAGTCACAATATATATTTAATAAATCTTTCCCGGAGCATAATGTTACCTCTGACTGTCCAAAAAAAAAAAAGCAAACACAATGGCTGAAATAGTTTCGCTAACAAACAATTTAGCTCAAATATGCTCCAGTTATAACTGGGCTGCAATGGCACAAAGGCAAATTTCCCAAATGGGATTAAAGAGTTATACAAATATAAATACAAATATGAAAGCGACCACAAAGAGTTAATTGTTTTTCTTTACTCCATCTTGTTGAGAGTTAACAGCAGCATTATGATGATGAAAGTACTGCCTTAAAATTGGTGGGAGTGAAAGTGATTGAGATCAGAGGGATCTTTGCATCAAAACATGGCGGAGGGGGGAGGGGGGAGGTGGATATAGTTGCAATATATAGTAATAGTGCATTTTTTCCTTTATCTGTAATCATGACAACTCTTTCTTTGAACACACTTCACCTATGGATCCTCTCCTAATATGTACCAGTGCGTAAATAATAATAATTACTTAAAAATATGTTTTGCACTGAACTTTCTTTTTTCCTGTACTCGATATTTCAAATCGCCCACGATTATTCTTCAGCGCCAGGCCCAGTAACGCCTGTTGCGAAGGACAACCGGAAGTCTATTTACGCATTTTAAAAAAATACGAATACGCAAACTTAGTACATAATACCTTGTAACTTTTGAGTCTAGTATTTTATATTCTGACTTTACTGCACTTATTATAATATTTTAACTTATGTTACGTTCGTCACATTTATTAATTTTGATATATAAAAGTCCGTGCAAAATATCTAAGTGATTTCTTCGTAGCAACATGTATATATACGCAACCGGGAAAAGTTCCTTACCAACGTGCTAAGTTGCCTCTCATTCTCCAAAATCCTTCACTTGACTACAGAAACATCAAGCGGGAGGGCCGTGTCGCCTGGTAGATAGTCTGCACAAAGAATTTACAAGCAACTGAAGCTTGTTGAAAGATTGCCATGTTCAAGAATACCTTTCAAAGTGGGTTTCTATCAATACTTTACAGTATTGGTAGCAAGCCTTTACAGATTTGGGACAAAAAGGTAAGTGAAAATTTTGTGCTGGTTCTGGTTGCTATGATGGATTCTGTTTAATTTTGGACACATTCGCCTTCGTCTAAATACTTCAAGATCACTCATCGTGATATTGGGATTGTCCATTGCGATAGTATCAGGTAAAAGAAAAGTGCACAGAGTTGATCTGAATACACTGTACAAAATCATTGTTTTTACATACAATTGTGTGGAAGAAAACAGCAATATCAGAACAGACGTTCATCAAACCATATGAGGTGGCTAATGAAGAACTTACAAGTTGCTGGTTGCGAATCAGTGTTTGGCACTGATATTTATGGTAATTTTAAACTTAACCATGTGTCAATGAACACCTCTTTCAGTTGGCGCTTTGCACTGCTTTTATAATTTAGAACAACTACTTCAGAAAGTGGCATATTTGAGCATGTGCACTCAAAACTGTTTTGTGATGGTATCCTCGTTGTCAAGGAAAACTATGGAATCCTGAATCAGTTTAACAGGTCCTTAAAATTCAAACCTAATGTACAGTCAAAGCAGTGTGAAAATATTTGAACACGTAAACCTGCGTGTAATGGATTGGGAATTTACACTTTCAGTCAGAAAGTTGGCAACATAGTAAGTAATAATAATATGCATACTATATTTGTCTGTATAAGGACATATAAATACATCTTGACAACAGTTTGTATACATATGACTGTATTTTGAGCAAGAATTTCTGGATAAACATTTTATAATCAATCATGAACAATCTAGGTTAATGATTAATATTCCATTAGAATAATAGTTCCATGATTAATAATATGTCTGTTTGTGTTTCAGGTGCGAAATGGTCACATCAAACGTATCACAGATAATGACATTCAGTCACTAGTCTTAGAAATTGTTGGCACAAATGTCAGGTAAGATATTCACAAAGATGATTTTTGTCATCATAGTTCAGCGTGAACTTTTTATAAGTAAAATAAAAAAAGTAGAAACATTTTTTCAACATCATTGGTCTCACAGGAGCCATTTTCTATCTGTGAGTGAAGGTTAACATGTTCACTACTCCTGTTCTCTATTGATGTGCACATTGTTATTAGTATCATAATAATTATGTTATTCCCCACTTGAATTCATACATATAAGCTATGAGAGCTTCATACAATGTGGCGGCACCAAGTGAACAATGGCTAATAATTTGATTTATTAAGTTTGGAGCAAGAGCTATCACTGCTGTTCCGCTGAACTGTTTAATGATGCGCTTGACCAGACATAGTTAGAAATATTAAAGTCCACTTCTTTATAATTTGTTTCTTTTTGTCTTTCACAGTACAACATACATCACTTGCCCAGCGGACCCTAAAAAAACTTTGGGAATCAAATTACCATTCTTAGTAATGATCATCAAAAACTTGAAGAAATACTTCACATTTGAAGTTCAGGTAACGTAGTGCATATTTTATCAAATTTGTTTGTGGTGTTACTGTTACAGATTTCTTTGGGGGAAGGGGTGTCCTATTTGTTACCTGCTTGTTGTGATCGATTCGTTCTTGTAAATTGTCATGTGTATATTTGGGTACCAGTTTCATAATGTTATTCCAGATCCTTACTGATTTTGGTCTGTTTATTACCTAATTACATCTCTAGTATTAAAAACAAGGGACATTCTGTTGAGTTTTCTACATTTTTGCCCGGAATAATTTTATGTCAGTTACATTTTTAATATTTTTTTGTGCATATTTGTAGGTGTTAGATGACAAAAATGTGAGACGAAGATTTCGTGCTAGCAACTACCAGAGCACGACAAGGGTAAAGCCATTCATCTGCACCATGCCCATGAGGCTGGACGATGGCTGGAATCAAATTCAGTTCAACTTGTCTGACTTCACACGCAGGGCATACGGCACAAATTACATTGAGACCCTCCGAGTCCAGGTATGCTTTTTACTAAGGACTTTTGTGGAACATTCAAATTAGATTGTTGCCTGTCACTTATGAGGTTATTGACTTTCCTCATTGAAACATGGGCAACTTCAAACATTATTAATTCTGACTTTTAATGGCATTGTGAAACAAAGTGAATAAAATTATGAAACATTTCCCAGATTTGAATTTCACATCGGCGAATTGAAGGATCATAAGTATAAAATGCTCAGAAGTTTATGAAATCACATATGAATCACAAATATTCAGTGTGACATGTAATCTGACTGTTTCTGCTTTTGTTATAAAGTTAAAAGTAAAATTGGTCATGGTTCAATCTCTGAGAATTCTGCATTGTAAAAATGACAGTTGAGGTATAATAAGAACACAGTATCAAAAACAGGCACAAAACATTAGAATATGAACAAACCTCAAGCAGGGAAATGTATGCTAACTGTTTTCAGATTTACAGTCAATAAAGATGCAGTCTGGGCACCATATTAGGCATGCGGGAAGTGCGCTAGATCTTTTTGTCTATCTTCACAGAAAATGCATTATCTGCAACCATATGAGCTGACACTTACTTTTGTTCCCATGCTAGGTGCATTCATTCCTAACATTTTTAATTTTGTTAACCAACCTGGTGAATAATATATAATTTACTTTATTTCAGATTCATGCAAATTGCAGAATTCGACGGGTCTACTTCTCAGATAGATTGTACTCAGAAGACGAATTACCAGCAGAGTTCAAGCTTTACCTCCCCGTGCAACAGAAAAAATAATGCTACCTTCTCAATTATCTTTTTAACAAATTTTTTTGAAACGTCCTATCATCATATGTACATATTCAGACACTACTCAAGATCAAAGACAGGAGATGAAGGTTTTATGCAGAGCTTGACACTTAGAGTAATTTCTATAAATTCTTCAAAATCTTAACATTTTGAAGAAGTTAGAATATGATGAAGATGCTTCGGTGCAGTCTTTTTTTTTTTTATGTATAAAAATGCACACATAGAGTTTAAAAACATGGATATGGATTTGTTCCAGCGAAATATAGAAAAGATCGTCTTTAATAGTGCTGGTAAAATGTGTGTCATGTGGTAATGATACATGGGACACTTTTGATTTTTTTTCAAGGTTCGATAAACATATTGATGTACCAATAATTCTAATGTGAAAGTTTGTCACCGAGTGACCAAAATATTTTAGAAGTTTAGAACAGTCTGTATTTATCACCAAAAAAACTTGACATGATCAGTGCTTTTTCTGAGAGATGAGAAATTATAACTTGAATATATCTGATGGGCAAAATTTGTAGATCTATTGTGTTCCCGCATGGTGTTTGGCTAATTTCATGATTTATGAATGGAATTGGATTTCTTTCAAAGATTTGAACACCAGATGGGTCTTTAAGGCAAAAACAGGGTGATGGAAGGACCAACAGTGCTTTTTGAAGTATTATTTAAATTGCATATTTTTGTATGTTTTAAGGAAACCTACTTAGTTAATATGTTGCCTCTGCAGGGCGGTGAATTGGGTTTGTGATTGACATTGCTGTGAGTGTCTCAGAAATTCAGTTACTCTTTTCACATTTGTATGATTGATTTGTGTCTTTTGAGAGATTTGAGTGAAAGAAAGACTAGGTGCTTGAAAATGGATCATGTATGAAACACGGAACTGGAGAGTTTTCTTTAAGCCTCACTCTTAAACCTTTCTTTATCAGTGAAGAATATTTTGTCAGCTGATAGCTACAAATAATGTATTAAAAGAAGAGAGTGGAAACTAGGATAATAAAATTCTAATCTTTTATGTCTTTCATTTTTTTTCTTTATCCCACTAAAGACAATGAAATCATGCGTGAAAGATGAAAATTGTCTGCTCTCTCATCATATCCCTGTCCCAAGTTGTTTGGCTGATGCATACAGATTATCTGGCTAACTATGTCATTTTCATTTTATGAATGGCTGCATTTACATGCATGGAAAATTATGTGAATGTTTCATCGTCATCATCTTCAGCCAAATTTGTAAATGTGCATGACTTTTGCTTAAGACACATTGTTGGAGTATGCATGTATGAAAGTTTGTATGAAGATTTATGTAAGAGTTTTGTGTTGAAGTTTTGTACTTTATTTTTCAAGAATATTCCAAGTGAAAAGAAAAAAGAATAGTTCATAGGTTTTCCATGAAAAGAATGTTTGTCAGTTATAATGCAATAGTAACCTTATGTTCAGTCTTTTCCAGGGTAACTGAAAGGCCCAAAATCTGTCATCACCCAATATTATTTTCCTTTTCTCTAAATGATACCCTTGGAAACAAAGTTGTGAATGATGTCCTCAATTTCTCCAATTTCAAATAAACTATTGTATGTTACAAGATGCTCTTTTTTTTTCTTTGTTCATCACTCATTACATGTTTCTGTTAATGCAAAAAAGGAAACGTATGAGCACACAGACAGATTTCAAATTTACGCATACCATCAAGAGTTCATTGAAAAGGTGAATAGTGAAGGTAAGCTTAGCAGGCTCAAAATTAGACTTGTTTCATACAGTTGCTAAGTGTAACAATGAATGTATGGTAGCTTTCAAATTCAATTGCATGAGCCAGTCTTCTTTTCAATGAATTCTTGTACATTGCAAAGTATGTATTGCTCACTGTTGTATCAAAATCATTTTTCATTCTGTAAACACACCACACCTATGGATTTGTAAATATCAGCTCCTTTAGGTACAACATTTTAATAATAAACATTCATTATTAATACTTTGCATGACTCTAGAACTCTTTTTTTTTTTTGTCTACTGCGATATAAAATTTGATTTTGTCTGCTTTATGTGGGGTGAAATATTTACCTTTTTCACATTTTCTCTCATTTGAGGACAGTTCACACAACTGTTACAGTAACAGTCATACTGCAAAGAGAGAATTGTTTCTTATGAGAAAATTGGAACAATTTTAATATTACTCTGAAGGGCAGACAATTTGAGTCTGTTGTATGGCCTATTAATTCAAATTTCAGGTTTGTAATGCAATCTATCACTGCCAGAGAGGCTCATTTTAAATTAACCACTCTGTTATTTAATAATCTGAGCATTAATGTTTACTTTTACTATATATGAGTAGTCAGTCTCACTGATGCATACAATGTTTGCTGTGAAATGAGTTTGTGGAAAGTTAATGGACAAAAGCTGGAAGTGTAAACTGCAGAATTTTCATTTTGCCATTCTTCTTCTTTCTCATATAATGGTAATCAGTAATTGACAAACATCTCCTCTCATCCATTGAAGATGCCACACTTACTTGTTTGTCTGTTCGTGGTTTGAATGTTTGTTTTCTGTGCATTATGTCCTAGTATGGACACAGGAAACTGATTATCATTATTTGTACTTTAATGACACAATTAGACAAATGAAACAGGCACTCTGTTTTTCTCTATTAATAGTTTAATCAGCAAATACTTTTCCTGATTGAATTACATAAATATATAATATACATACTGATATAATAATTACAATGTACAGCATATAATAAAACATGGTATAGTCTTAATGCATCCTCTAAGGCACAAAGCGACACTGAATATTTAGTAGGCTGCTCAATTTACATATAACCAATTAGTGTTTCACTCTAAAGAGATATTTCCCATCTCTCAAGTGCTAAAAGTAAACTCCACCTAAAATACTTTAATTCATGCTGCAGCAGATGATTGAAAGCAAAAGGCCTATGTTATGTATATATAATGTTAGTCCACGTTACAAATTAAGTAAATGGACAATGTGGTATGTACAGTTTAGGGAAAATGTTACATTTTAGCTCAAAATACACGTGCTACAAAAAAAAAAAAAAAACACAAACTAGTGAAACTGGTTGTTAAAAAAGTCTTATAATGGCTATATTGACTACCCTCTTCCATTCTTGTCGCTCTATTGCATTTGAAATCTTCCTTCGAATCCAGGCCAAGGATAGGCTTGTTTATTTGTTCAGGCGAACACAAGCCCTGTACTATGACATGACACTGCGGGAATTCGGCATGCCAAAGATCCATTGAGTGACATGCAACCTAGCTCTCCCTCTCCATCCACCTAAGCCTTTCTGGCGCGGAAGGGAATAGTATTCTTTTATGCTTGTGTAAACAGTGATGAGGAAGAATATAACAATAATAATATATGTGCTCAGTGCGTCAAGTGGATAGAAATAAAGGGGAAGCCCCATTGATATAATAATATATATAATTATTTTGTCACTCAGATTCAGATTGATGGCCTAATGGCAATGCACAAAGACACCACCGAGGCATTTTACAAAGTTTAGATGGCTAGTCTTCGTTTTCATCAAAATGAACCTACGATTGCGAGTGTCTGGGGCAAGTATTATTGTAAATCATTAAAAATAAAGAAATGAAAATAAGTTAATGTGAAAGATGACCAGCAAAATATTTTTTAAGAGGTCGTCAGCTAGTATAGGTGTATGAAGTAACATATTTTTTCGAGGATTTGCAAATGGAAGTGCTTAAGTAGAATAACCATGGCCTTGACAATATAGCCGATTAGACCAGGCCCTACTTTTGATGCCAACTGTGTCTGTCGCCGTTCTTGTGAAAACTTGTTCCCATTATCGATCTGTTAATACATTCTTTGCTGTTACCCACGCCGATGATTATAGTCTAGATTTCAGTGTGGACACGAGAATTCATAAAGGCAGCATGAACTTTAGGCTATAGGGGCGTTGCCAGAGATGAAATGAAACGTTTAGATCTACACTCTTGAATTTTGGATTTCTGAATAATAATTTATTAGTAACTCGTGGGTGACGAGCTACGCTGAATCTACAGGCGTGCTCTTTTGCTTGTAGACCCGATGGTACCGGCCTGTGCAATTTCATAACAAGCCTATTATTGTCATGTGAACACTCAGTTGCTATGTTGGGAAATTTGGTATCGAATACACACGTATGTAATCGGTAATCAGTAAAGTGCAAAGGAGGAAAAACCAGCTGGTTTACCTTCCAGTAAACAACGATGGCAGCTTTCTGTGATGGTGATGTACAACCCGAAAACGACATTTCACCCGAGGGTCATGTCATTAAAGTGAATGAAGCTGAGAATACTTTAATGTCAGTGGCTAGCCTTGTAAATCCCAGTGTGAAGGATGAAGTTGAAAAATGTTTGAATGATTTGACCACAGAGTTCGATGACACCAAAGAGACTGTCAAAACCGAGAAGTAAGTATAGGCGCATGACGATCTTGCGATCGGCCTACAGATTGTTTCCCCAATTATTTATAATCATATTTATAATATAGAACAACTACACGTTAATGTAAACCTTTGATGGACAGGTGTCTTAATATTTACAAGAAGCAGGATTGAAATTGAGATTGTGTGGCTTGAGTTCACTTGATGGTGCAATAGGCAAGCAATGTATTTCTATAGATCTAGAGAAGCTCATCGTAGTAAAAGAAAAAGAATTCATTTGGGCAAATTTTAAACTGACATGTGTTTTTACAATTTTGTCCTGATTTACCTGATTTTGCTGTCCATTTTTGTCACCCCGGGCAAGCAGGTTTTCTCTCAGAGTAGGCTGTATTTTTAACTATAAGTAATACAACATGTATTATGAAGCACTCAAACTGTGCATTTGATCAGTTTGAATCCTTACAGTTCTTTGCAATGTTGGGGATAAAAATAGGTTTAGGGTAAGGGAAAGTGGGTTTATGGATAGGGATTTAAACCAAGTGGTCAGTAGGCTACATACGGAACTCTTCCCTTTCTCGGATGATGGGAAATGTGATTTATAACGTGACCTGAAACATAATTTATAAATCCTATGCTGTGGGGATAAACTGATTGTCAAATGAGGCATCAAATATGCAAAAATGCATGGCTCAGTTAATTTAGCATGTAGGCTAGTCCTTACATGTGTGGAGGACAGGCTTTGGAAATTATTCATTTAAAAAAAAATATTGCACCATTAATTTGATTCTTTCAAGAGTGTTACTGTTACATGAGGGAGGATCAGTCTAAGTTGGCTGGAGAGCACATGTTTCTTGCATTAGAAAAGGGCTTTTGAATAGATATAATGCATTGAGTCTAGCATATTAATTTTGCAAAATTCAGGATGAAATGTGATTGAAATACCAATTTTTAAGGGAAGTGGAATAGCCTTATACCTATTATCAGTGACATGATAAGAGGTGAGTTTATGTGCGTACATAAGTGGTCTATATTTCTGTTTAACTCTCTTGTGTCCAGACAAAGATTGCCCCATTCAGAAACTTTTGAAGGATGTAAAACTGTTGATATTCAAATAGATGCATATAACATTCATCATGGAAATTTATTAATTGTTCATGCCTTGACGTGGAGGAGTGGCTTGCGTGTCCCAGTGATCCCAGGAGCTAAGCCAGCGGAGGCCTCGTGCCCCTGATAGCTTTAAGCAAGCTGGACAGGTCATGGGGGAAGGACCAGACAAGATTGAACAGACCGGCCCTCCAGGTTCGGGGGTTGGGCGTAGGGCTAACAACCCTATCCTGAAATCCTTGTTGGGGTGACCTTACTTGGAGAAACAAAAATCGTTACGGAAACAGCAACATGGAAAAACCAACGTTCTGGATGTGATGGACCTTCTGAGTACCTCGCGACTCGTATGAATGCAAGTAGTGAAAGCCGAAAGGAAACTGCTAGCAGGATGAAGGAGGAACTGAACACCGCCAAAACCAAGACCAGGATTGGATACTGGAATGTTAGAACAATGTATGAATCGGGTAAGTTAGCACAAGTAACATCAGAGATGAGGCGCTACAACCTACACATCCTGGGTGTAAGTGAGAGCAGATGGACTGGATCTGGAAGGATCAAAACATCCACTGGAGAAACTGTTCTCTACTCTGGAAGAGAGGATGACCAACATCATGGAGGAGTAGCCATCATCCTAAAGAAAGGACTGGACAAATGCTTGTTGGAGTGGAAACCAGTCAATAGCAGACTGATGAGGATGAGGATGAAAGGACGACACACAAACATCACTGTCATCCAATGTTATGCACCAACCAACGAAAACGACAACACAGACAAAGACAACTTTTATGAACAACTCCAGGGGGAAATGGACATGACGCCACGGCATGATCTCATCATTGCCATGGGAGACCTCAATGCTAAGGTAGGTAAAGATGATATAAATTATGAAAGAGTAATGGGAAAACATGGAACTGGAACAAGGAATGACAATGGAGAAAGGCTTGTGGATTTTTGTGCCTTGAACAACTTAGTCATCGGAGGGACCCTTTTCACACACAGAGAAATTCACAAACTCACATGGAATTCTCCAAATGGAAGAGACAAGAACCAAATAGACCATTTGATGATCAACGGTATGTGGAGACGATCCCTTCTAGATGTGAAAGTGAAAAGAGGAGCTGACGTAGCCAGCGACCACCATCTAGTGGCAGCACTTATCAAAATTAAACTGAACAAGACCGGAATCAAGACATCAAAGCAAAGACACCTTAATATTCAGAAACTGAGAGATGCAAGTGTTAGAAATGCCTTCAACATACAAGTCAAGAACCGATTCCAGGCTCTACGAGAGTCTGATAAGAACAACCCTAATGAAAGAGGAATCGATTCAGAGTGGAAAAGAGTAACTACAGTGTACACAGAGAGCAGTGTAGCCTGCCTTGGATTTAATGAGAAAGGGAAAAGCAAGGAGTGGATCCAACAAAGAACATGGGATGTGATCGAGGAGAGGAAAGTCATGAAAAAGAAACTCCTGCAAGTGAAATCGGAAAGGCTGAAAGAGAGGTACCAACATAGCTACACAGAGTTAAATAAGAAAGTGAAGCGACTAGTAAAGAAAGATAAACGAGAAGCCATGGAACAGCTAGCGGCAGATGCGGAGGAGGCAGCAGCAAGAGGAGAACAGGGTAAGCTCCACAAGATCACTAAGCGCATTTGTGGCAAGTACGGTGGAAGACCAAGTGTTCCAATCAAAGACAAGAATGGGAAACTACTGACTACAGAACGAGAACAGGATACACGCTGGACAGAGCACTTTCAGGAATTACTAAACCGGCCACCACCTGAAGATAGAATAATAATACAAGATGCTGCTGAAGACCTTGACATCAACATAGATCCACCAAAGAAAGAAGAGATAGTGGCAGCAATAAAGAGCCTAAAAAACAGCAAAGCCCCAGGAAAAGACAACTTGACTGCAGAACTGTTCAAAGCAGATCCGGATCAGTCAGCCACCATCCTTCAGCCACTGTTCACAGCTATCTGGGAAGCAGAAGCAGTACCAAAGAGCTGGAATGAAGGCAGAATAGTGAAAATACCCAAGAAAGGAGCACTCAGCGATTGCAACAACTGGCGTGGTATCACTCTCCTTTCTATACCCAGCAAAATCCTTGCCAAGATCATTGTGCAACGTATGTCAGATGCTGTGGACAAGACACTGAGAAAGGAACAGGCCGGATTCCGAAAGGGGAAAGGATGCATTGACCAGATCTTCACACTCCGAAACATCATAGAACAGTGTTCAGAATGGCAAAGGCAGCTCTATGTGAACTTCGTTGACTTCGAAAATGCCTTCGACAGCATCCACAGAGAGAGTATATGGCGCATTCTTCGGCACTATGGGATTCCCAGCAAGCTTGTTGAACTCATCAAAAGCTTTTACAAGAACTTCAGTTGCAGTGTCGGAAACAGTGATGCATCCTTTGAAGTGAAAACTGGTGTACGGCAAGGATGTGTGATGTCAACAATTTTGTTTAACCTCGTAATCGACTGGATTATGCGGAAAACTACAGAGGATGCACCAAGAGGCATCAGATGGACACTCTTCGACAACCTAGAGGATTTGGACTTTGCGGATGACCTTGCACTATTGTCACATAGTCACCAACACATGCAAGATAAGACGCAGAGACTACATAATTTTGGATGCAAAGTAGGCCTTCGGATTAGCCAGAAGAAGACAGAGATTATGACCCTAAATGTGGACACTCCAGCACCAGTGCAAGTAGATGACAAGAACCTCACCACGACGGACAAATTTAAATACCTTGGTAGCATTATCAGACCAGAGGGTGGCACAAAGGAGGACATCCAAAGTAGGCTGGGAAATGCAAGGGCTGTCTTTCAAAGTATGAGCAACATCTGGAAATCGACACAATACGGCATCAGCACCAAGATCAGACTGTACCAAAGCTGTGTCCTATCCACACTCCTGTATGGATCAGAGTGTTGGCGAATGACAGAAGGTGACCTCGCCAAGTTGTCTTCCTTCCACACCACATGTCTTCGTAGGATTCTCCGCATCTTTTGGCCAAACAAGATTTCTAATCAGGAACTACTAAGGCGATGCAAGCAAGAAGAAATAGCCAACATCATCACGAAGAGACGATGGAGATGGCTTGGACACGTGCTGCGAAAGGAAGCAAATTCTATAACCAAAACAGCACTTCAGTGGACACCGGAGGGACGGCGCAAGCGAGGCAGACCCAAGGCAACCTGGCGGAGAACAATCGAGGCAGAGATGAAATCCTTCAATCACTCATGGGGAACTCTCGCAAAGATGGCCCAGGACAGACAGGGCTGGAGATCCTTTGTTGCTGCCCTAAGCACCAGTGGGTGCAACAGGAAATAGTAGTAGTAGTATGGAAATTTATTCACTGATGCAGTAGGAAGTGCAAATCAAAAATTACAATTAAGCATCGCGTGCCCTGTTTCAGGTATAGAACTCAGGGTACATGAAGGTTACCAGATACTCGAGCAAATTCCCAGTGACACCTTTTTAGATTCAAGTTCGTATTCTTTTATGTGATGCTTATGATTATATTTGCTCAGAATTTTTCCAAAATTTTGAGACTATTTGTCAAGAATTTATGACTGAAAATATATTTGCAGGTTATTGTGTCATGACTACAACCATTTTTGCCTTCTTTTTTTTTTTTCTACAGTTGGCTGGAATGGGCTGGAAGACTAAACTACCTCAAACAAGTGACCACAGAGATCCCAGATTTTATATTACCAAAGCATTGCAGTGGGGAGCTCATAGATGTAAAGGTTTTTACCAAACATGGACCTGATGATAAGATATATGATGAAAACAAAAAAGTTCGAGACAGAGTAAGTGGCACAGAAGTGAAAGATTATCTGTTGTAGATAATTATTGTGACATCAAAATCTTTCCCTCTCTTAATTAACCCTTTGAACACTGGTCCCCCTGTACTTATGAACCCAGCCCAAAATTGCCATTTTCATCTAGATAGTAATATAATGATGGAAACACACAACAAACACATTGATGGATAGGGAGCAAATGTGAGTATTATAGAATGTTTTTCTTATGTTTTATCTCCACTATTGGGCCTTGGTATGCCAGACGGTCCAGCACATTGAACCCCGTTTGATACATAAAAAAACTTTGCATTCTGTGCATTCATCACGAAAATTTTGCAAAAAACCTCTCCAAACTATGCGCCTGCTTCTAGTTTCTCTTTGTTTACAACTGGGAATTAAAAAGTGACGGCCAAACGCAACTTTTGATGACGTTGGAGCACAAATATGCGGTGTTACTTTTCAATCATGTCAGCCCTCTTGTTTGTCTGGAAAAGCTAAATAAGCTGATCCAATTATTTGATACTGAAATGAACAAAGAAAGAAACTCAAAGTGAACTTGGAAATATTTCAGGCACAAATATGCACAATATACATTGTCTCTCTTGCAAGTGTTCTGTTCTTGAAATAAAAGTTGAGTTGAACGGTCTCTTTGCAGGTCGCTAGAGGCAACTGTTTCATGCGCATTACCAAAGGACCTCACAAAGGATCTCGATGTGCCCTGTACGCCTTGAAAAAGTTTACTGGAGGACTCGGGGATGATGATGATAAAGACAGAGGAGATAATTTCACATGGAAAAAGTATTTTATAAAGGTATGCGTGATACCCAGCATCTTAGTCTTTTAGGTCAATAAAATGGCTTTATTTTAATTAGTTCATGTTAAGAGATGTGTAATGTCAACGATGGTTCTCATGAGCCCACAGCTTAAAGTACAGACAGTAAGATCTGGGTAAAGACACTTTTATTTTTGGCAAATTACTTGAATTTCATGGTTTTGTTAATGTGGCAAAAACAAGTAGTGTCCATTTTTTTAGCTTTATGTGTGTTTCTTCTCTGCATGCATTGTTTTCAGTGTTAATGTCAATATAAGATGGACATATATACAATATCTTTTCTTCTTTGTCTGTCTTTTTGAGTGCTGATCTGATTTGCAATGCATTAAAATGAAATCAGCTTCATTTCAAGACTCTTGAGAGATTTATGTTTGTTTCAGCCCATAGACACCACTAAGAGAATAGTCTGTACTAGGAAAGCCAATGGTGAAGCCGCACATTTGAGCTGTGTACGAATAGACTCACAAATTTTAATTTGTGCAGGTTCTAAAAATGTTCACATGCTCATAAGAAACAAAGGTAAGCTGCTAAACCAGGACAAAAACACTGCAGAAGTGATGTACAGTGAAGACTGAATTTTTTTAGTAGAAAACATGAGCAAACAAGCTTCATTTCTACATAAAAAGCTGGTTCTGAACTTATCCACAGTAGCTGAAAAGAGGAAAGACGTAAAATTGTTTGTTAAGAATATTCTGTGATTCTACTGTCCTTTGATAGTCAAGATTAAGATGTGGCAACTAAACAAGAAAAAGCCTTCTTTTTGCAGAGCTTCACATCAGAAACAAACAACAAGGATGCATCCCCATAATTTATAGCTTTTTGTACGATTTTTTTAACCTTGCTGTCAAGAGTTTGATGCATCCCAGTTGCCGTAATATCTGGAAACATTTGTGTCGCGGTTTACAGTTCCAGTGCTACAATAATAATGGTTGTAGGTGGAGTGTGTTACTTTTCAATCATGTCAGCCCTCTTGTTTGTCTGGAAAAGCTAAATAAGCTGATCCAATTATTTGATACTGAAATGAACAAAGAAAGAAACTCAAAGTGAACTTGGAAATATTTCAGGCAACAGCACAGAATTGGTAATATTAGGAAAGGGCCTTGTTGGGAGAGTGAATGAAATGATCGTCTGGGCTCACAATATGCAGGTTTTGATTTTTGCTAGTTTGAGAGTTAAGCCTGTTATTATATTCTATCAACTGAATGCTAAATTTTAGTGCCAATCGTCCCTTCGCTTGATTTTCTTAATCTGAACCACTGCAGCCTGTATCATCGTTTTTTTTTTTTTTGTTGTCTTTGCTGTCTACTTACATATAATACAAAAAGTTATTATAAGGATTTAAATAAGAGTGATATATTTGCAGCTTATTCAGAATTAACTTTTAGGGCAGTATAAGAAGCTCATTTTACCTCTTTGAGATAAGAGAAAATTATGAACGTAAAAGATCTTTGAATTATTGGATAATATAAGCCATATTGTTTTCTTCTTTATTTCATTATGGCTGGCCATTGCCTGATGAATACATTAGTTTACTAATCTAAGTGTTAGATCAATAATAAAAAAATATTTTGGTGATTTTTGTCCCTGGCATCATTATACAGTAAAATAATGTGTAACCACTGAGAAAGGATTTGGTGCTACATCTGTAAGATCTGTGTGAAAATCAGCTGGCAGTGGTGTTCTTTATACTTTTATTTATAATTTGCTATTTCTGATTTGGCAGGTGACATTGCATTTTATCGTGGTGACAGGTATAGGATTGCAGCAGAAATTTGCCATACCATTATGGATAATTTAGATGAAATGGAGACGGAACAGAAAGAAAGGTATGCACTTTGTTTTTAGTTCTATTTCATAGAATTGAAGAACTCAAAATTTTATTAAAAACTCAGAATGCTAATGCTAGTTAGTTTAATGACAGGGCAGTGTCCTAATTGTGTTTAGACCTGATTACATGATAGAGTGCATGAAGAGATGTCAGTGTAGTATGTGTGCACATTTTATAATTTTCACTTTTTATAGTTTTGCTATTATTATAATTTTAAATTATATGTAGAATAATTTGTTCATGCATTGGTAGAGATTTTCTTATCCTTGTCATGTTGAGAATTACAAATGTAATGCTTAACGAAGATGAGTTATTTGTGTATTGGTAATCACTTTATTATTCATTTTCTTTACTTTTAGTAAAGTTTGCAGAATTTGTGTGCGAGACATGTTTTTAAATGTACTAATAGTTCAACTGGTTTGTTTTACCTTGGTTGATTTGTTATGTGTGCCACAGGTTACTTTCTTTCCTAGCCACAACACGGCTGACAGCAGTGTTTGAAATACTCTCACCACTTCATCAACATGTCGAGGATCTTTCATCATTAGACAGGTACTTAATGGGTCATCGTCTTAAATATATTATTTTAGTAAAGTTTAGGCTATGTGATATTGGTAAACAAATAGAAGGCTTTCTTTGTACACATTCAGTTCTTCACATTGTTTTGTTTTTTTTTGTTCATAATGATGAATAGGTTTTTAATTGATAAAGCTTTGAGGATCAAACTACAGTAAGGTACCCAAAAAATTGTGAAAGGCACAAAGTGGCTGTTATTGACTCAGACCCAAAGTCCACCCAGCTTTCTGTATCATTCTGTTTATACAGACCGGTGCTAAAGTTCATTACTTGGACCAAGACTGAACTGGAACCCCCACCTGAGCAACAGTTGTGTACGATTGCACCACATATTGGCATTGAGGTAATATGAATCTGTTCTTATATTTTGCCAATAAGAGTTATTAGAGTTGGCTGTAGATGTACTTTCATCAGCATTTCATGGAAAACCCCATTTTTTCTAATATTTAGTAATGTATTTGTCATTTTTTGTGAGGAGAAAAGCAATAATTTTTTCACCACATTGTCTTCAAATGGCTAGAATTTTTTTTATTATTCAGGAGACCATCATGGATAGTTTATATGTCACGCAGCCAGTCAAAATGAGTCACTTGTCGCTTTTTATCATAATAGAGTTATTAGTATCATGTAAAAGCTTATTTCATGCACTTGCATGTGATGAAAAAATTTTTGAGCTAGCTTAATTTTAGCCTGAGATATTGCAGTTTAAAGAGGTGGGGGGTGAGCCCTGAACAATGGCGGAAATCCCGAGAAAATCGCGATTAAAGATCGGGCTGAACACAAAACAGTTAGATACCTACCTCAGAAAATCCTGATTTTAATCATTTTATACTTAAAATCTGCTGATTTCATTAACATTTTCTAGTTCAGAAATGGATAAACTTTCCATTTCCGCAATAAATAAAAAAATTGATATCCGACCCCCCAAACAGGTTCAACTCCCGATTTCTCTGGTTCAAGCCCAGTGACAAGTGTCTCATTTTGAATGGCCGCTAGACATATTGAAGTGGTAGCCAAAGCATGCCAAAAGTGGTAATATCCCAGTTTCATTTCCTCATTGAATTTTATTTGCTTGTAAATTATCAAATGTGTTCCATTTGAACCGTTTTAATATTAATGAATGAAACATTTAAGAAGACTTTATTATAAACATTCTCTTTCTTTCAATAAATAGATTGCCAGAGCTCTTAGCTTGGATGCAGTGGAGTATGATATCATTTCAATGAAAGATGTGGAAGGCAAAATGAAACAGGTGAGCTGCAGAAAACTTCACCGCAAGACAACTGCCTTGTTGAAATATATACAGTGGACCATCATGTTTAACAACACTGCTAATAACGAGAACTTTGCCTATAGCGAGAACATTTTAAATCCCCGTTTTTTCTACTATATAAGCTATATATTAAAATACTTGAATAAAGGCAATCGATAATCAGAACACTTGTTATAGCGAGACAATTAATTCTCAGTGCATACGGCAAATTGTGGGAGCGGCCGCAGTACAGAGTGTAGCGAGTCAGATATATACTGTTCTTTGTCTGTTACTGCACGCCCATCCGTCTAGTCACCTCTCACTCAGGCCGACAATGCTTTGTTTCCTTACTGACCACGTGTCATGACAGCGCATCACACTACCCCCCTCTCAATCAATAAATTTACATTTGCCCGCCTGCCCACCCGTCCAATTATGTCTTGTGTAGGCCTAGCAAGCGTTGTCTACTTGCTGACCATGTGCCGTGACAGCACTGTACACCATCACCCACGCAGTCAATAAATTTATGCCCGCCCACCCGTCCAATCATGTCTTGCGTAGGCCTAGCAAGCGTAGTCAACTTCCACCACCCACGCACACAATACATGTATATTTACGCCCGCCCGCCCGCCTAATCATCTCTTAAGATCTTGCTAATACTAATAACAAAGAAGCTTTGTTTTTGTTACTGACCGCACACTATGCCACCACCCACGCAACCAAACTAAATTACCGGTAGTGATTTACGCGGATCAAAGACCGTGCACATCACAAGTAGTAACCAGAGAGTGCACGTGTCGGACGAAGCTACACGGTTGTAGCCTTCATGGCCAGCCCCATAGTTTGCCCCAGTGAGTGATGAGTCATCACTTTGAGCTGGCTGCGCATAGTGTGCTGTCACAGCAAGTGGTCAATGTGGAGAGAAAGCTTACTAGGCCTACGCAAGAGATGGCCAGGTGGGGCCACAACTCGCAAGGCAATTACATGTATTACTCGCAGCACGGTCTTTGATCGTAATTGATTGCTGCGCGGCGTATGCTCATTGTCTACACCGGGCTTCCTGACCACATGCCTACACTCGTCACAAACATGCGACCAATCTATTACTCGTCTGCCTCTAATTTTTTAACCTGTCTCTCTTTTAATTTGATCGAAACATGGCTACCGTCAGCACATAAAGACAAAACAAAACAAACAAACAAAAAAGTACCGAGCTCTGCCGTCAGTTTGATATAACAGTAAATTATGTAGGCCTACGTGATCGACAGAACATGCCAACAAGAGAAGTAACCATTATTTTTCAGGGTTACCCCCCTTGTTAGCATGTCCTGCGCATAGTGGAGGTATTTTAACCCCTTGCCTTGCCTTTTTGACGCTCTCCTGGAATAGCGAGGCATTTGGTATAACGAGACATTTTTGGTGGAACATGACCTCTCGTTATAACCAAGTTCCACTGAACATGTATTTCATTAAATCTGTTTCCAGTGATGCAGAGTGTGTGTTAAATGGAAGTGTCATATCTGTTGTCAATGCATAAATTTTCAATTAGGTCTGAAAGAGCAGCAGAGCTTACTCATGTGGACATTTGTTCAGTGTTATTTTGTAATATAAATCAGTTTATATGTTTATGCACTGAGTTTCAGAAATTTACACTGTTGTCAAGAGAAGGGTTTTAAACGTTCTTCATGAAGTACTCTCTGCAATAATAGAAAGAATCTTGCTCTGCCTTATGACTACAGGGAATTATCCTGTATTTAACAAATGTTTATTTGGATTTTTGATCCCTCCAGATTAGACAAGGGTACCTGTATGAGGGAGAAGTTTTGTATTTTCTGGATGAAAACGACTGTGTTATAGGTTTGCTAAAAAAGAAAACTATATGGTGAGTACTGTTTGCATTTTTTTAATGTTAAACCTGTTGCTTGCGATTGAATTTTCACCTGGATACATCATCTGATATCAGACTTACTAGGGATGTTTCAAAGCAGTGGACACAAATAAAATTAAAGCTATAATCTGATTCCTGAGACAGTGATTTTAATTGTCTCAGCTTTGTTGAAAATAATTCTATTTATCCCAGCGTCTTTGGTATTAACCCAATATTGTTTCTCACTTCAGAATTTAGCTTACATAATATTCTATGGATATCACAGTCCTGTAACCTTCCTCTAAATGGGGGGGGGGGGGGGGTAATATTAAATAATTACTGTAATGAAAATAGTATTGTCCATAATGTGTTCCAGTTCAGATTCGAAAAGTAAGTCCGTTGCACTAGAAACTGCTATTTCATTTCTTCACTTTTGAATCTTGGCAAAATAGAAACAATCATAGCTATGTAAATGTAGCAGTAATGGCAGTAAGGTAAACTGATATATCCAGTAGAAAATTCCAGTCTGAGATTGATTCAAAACACCTTTGGATGATTAGATTTATAGTAGATAATTGTCTGATGTATAATATGGTCATGTTGGTTTGTGTTATATTTGTGATACATAGATGAGCTGGTTGCAGACATACTAATCACAGATTACACCTATTTTTACTACAAGGAAGGAACTTTTGTCACCATTATTTATATATTATCTGACACAAGATTTAAGATACATTTATCATATATATATCAATGCAGGTACATTGTATGTAGAGCTTTACGAGAAAAAGCCAGAAACTCTGTAGCAGCAATGATGAAAAATAGAAGTACATTCTCTGTAACAAAGTCTGTTCAGCAGGTATGCTGTGAATCATTTCATGAAAACTTTAGTAATGATAGTAGGTACTGTTTCTGAATTATGGTGTTCCCAGCACAGATACAGTGATGTTGATAATTTGAATAGAATGTGGCCAACTCTTCAGCATCAGTAATCTCTGCAAGCTATGCACTTGAGCTTGCCAGCCAAATGTTTCTACCATATTTTTTCCAGTGTTAAAAACTATCTGTAGAATACATCTGTAAATATTCATATTTAGTATTTATTGTTAATGTGAAGTTTCTGCTGTATTCTGCTGGAACAAGATCATGATGACATGACAAGTCAACCAATTTGTTTTATCGGAAAAGCTATCTAAAAACAAAAACAAGATAGAGAGTTGGATATTGATCCCTGTATTTTGCATGTTATCCAAGTTTTTCTTTTTTATTTCCTTATCTATAATAAGGTGGAGAAAAGATTAAAAGAGATCCAGAAATGGTTGGGGCTGAGTGACGAAGCAACATCACAGTGGAAAGTAAGTGATTTGGATGATGGTTTTGATTTGCCTGTAATTCCATCGCATTTAGGCTGGACTAAAGAACTGTGGGAATTCACAATAGTTGCTTGCAGAATTGAGGAAATTCTGAGGTTTTCAGTTTATCATTTATGGTCAGAGAAACATTTCAAAATGAATTGAACCTTTATTATTTATTCTTCATATGTTTGGTTTTCTTCACTTTAATACTTCATTTTTATTGGGGAAAGAAAGGGGTTGCTTTTAGTGGGATGAACTGATTGTGTCACAATTGTAAATCAGGACCCTGGGGTGTTAAGGACCTGAAAGTGTAGAATCAGTGTCATGAGCATATGTTTTAAAAATACTGACATCAGCATACCCATCTCATAATTGATATTAGTGATATCTTGCTGTACAATGGAACACTGGTAATTTGTGATTGTATTTTTATTTCCAAGGCTTTGGGAATTTCCTTTATCAAATGGTGTGTTAGCCAAGTGGAACAAGGAGAGCTTTGCATTGCAGATATTGGAGACAAATTCCCAGGCACATGGTTAGTAAATTGGCTTGTCATAAACTTTAAAGAACAGCTGCATCAGGATTTATAGACACATCATATCAAGGAGAGGATTATATCCAAAATTTTAAGTGCGGTAATAATAAAGGAAAAATAAAAGAGGCGTTATAATGTACAGAAAATATTTTGTTAAACAATTCTGCCTAGGTGGTTTTGACATTGTTGGGGACAATGACAGCAAATGTTTTGCTCTGTGTGTTTTAATAACTTGGTTCAGGACTAGCATTGGTGTATCAAATAAAAAAAGTTAATGCTCACCCTGTGGCCGACACTCAAAGCCTGCTGTCCAGTCAGTGACCTTACTCACGGAGAATCGTGCCTGGGTTGCACTGACCCTTGCCGATGCACGATGACCACACTACCGCTGTCCACATGGCTCAGTTTTTATTTATCAGTATGAAAATATTTGCTGCTTTGCTTTATCATGCTTGATAATGGATTAACCAGCAAAACCTTTGTCTGTAAGTCTCTAACCAATGATCTGACTTATGAAACTAAACTGACAGCTGTACTTATTGTGAGAACAACTAGCCATGCCCCCCAAGCCCTAAACAAATGACTTCATCCTGATTGACACATACTAATGAATCAATGTGTGCATTTGGGGCAAAGATCGTTTCAGAGCTTGTTTCTGATTGGTTCTTAGATACAGACAACTCTAGATGATGGTCAGCTTGTGAGAAAATGAGATAATATTGCAGATTTATTGAGCAACAGTTTTGCATGTCAATGTTACATCTTTTGAAAGCGTGGGGAGAGCCTTTGAAAGTTTAGTCTTTGTGATTCCGACCAGTGGTTCCCTGGTTAACAGTAACATGTCCTAGACACAATGCCTCTGATTTACAAGAGATACTGTGAGCAATAAGACGGTAGTAACGTCTCAAAGAGGTCAGCGACTCGATGCGGGAAAATCCGGCTTGCGCACAGCATGGTCAGCTTGATCTTGCTGACTTTGTCCACCCGTGCAGAGCGAGTGAATGAAAAGTTGATGCCGACATATACCGCCCTTTGCATGGTGAGGGTTAATTTCACTGACACTATAAAAGTATAATACACTAGATGAGCTACCGGGCATTGCCCGGAATAAACAATCATGTGCTCTCCCCCACCCCCCCCCCCCCCACCTCTCTCTCATATAATAAAAGTAATAAACTACAGTCTTGCTTCAGAACTCATGCGCACCAGAACACTACGCACCAAACTGAACGCTTAAATACGGTTACTTTATATGACATGCAGGGTACTATACATTACGAAACAAACATGCAAAAATACAGAAGTTACATAGCAATAAATACTGTTATTTTTAAAAAATACATGCTTGAAGTAAACAACTTTTAATTATAGCCATCATCTTCCTTATCCCAATTGCCACTTTCCTGCCAAATTTAAGGCCTGAAGAGTGTATAGTTTGGTCAGTTAGTCATGCCAAAGGTTGCATGTTACTGAAATATATAATAGATTTTAGACATCTGTATTTGTTCTGTGGAGAGGTGTTTTCCTTAGTGATTAAGACTAAGTGAAAATGATGTTAAGAAAATCTGTTGCAACTTTCAAAGACCGTTTTAATAAAAATATATTTTTTATTTAAATATTTACAAATTCAATTCTTTATTGCAGGAAGAAACATTTAGAAATGAGTGGCTACAGTGACAGAATAGAGGTGGAATGTTTAGAGGAATCTGTCGACTTTTCTGGAGATCTTGAGTTTGCTGGTGCAGGTGTTTGAGGCATCTTGAAAATTGGTATAGTAGGATTTTTGACTGGAGAAAACTGGTTGTCAGGAAAATATCCCATCCCCACTCTGCAAAATCCAGGCTGTTCACATTGAAGCTTTAAGTTTTAAATTAGTTGCAAGATTTCTTAATAGGCAACTGTATTATAAACATCCATCAGTTACATAGCAAAGAAAAGCCGCAAAAGTTTGAAAGAATACTTCATTCTTCTGTGATTAAATGGGTTCCATCTGCCTACTTAGTACATTCTCAACAATATGTCATGTCCAGAACTAGAAGGATGCGAGGCAGAAGTATCTGATGTTAAGAAATTTTACAGATTTAATTGATTCACTCCACTGAACTGGCTTATGGTGCTAACCACTTGAAAGGGCTTGATAGTTTTAAATGGAAACTTAATTTGATGCATGTTTCAGAGCATGTCGCAGATTCTCAGAGATTTGCACCTTTTTACCAAAGTGAATATGAACTATTATTTATGTTTTGGGTTCTTTGTCTTTTCTTTGAGGGCAAGGGTTGATTTGCAAGACAAATGCTATTGCTGCACTCATTTAGACCAATCCAAATTGGTTTTTTAAATTTTACAATAACTGGCACCAACATTTTCGACCGGCTGTATTCTTCTGTATGAAAGCATATTGAAGCACATACGATACATGTGTTAATTGTGAAATTGTCACTGTGACCAAGGTAAACAGCCATGTACTTCCTATCACTTTGTTGTTGATTTGTTGCATGAAGGTGTGTCATTTTATAAAATTTGGAAAGAGTCCAGGCACTCAGTGCAGGGTCTGAACTTGCAAGTCTGTAGGGTCGACGAATGAACCTGAAACCCCGCATCCAAATGTTTTCCCATGTTAACTGTATTAGAAAACAATTGTACAAATAGAGATACAGTGCACTCTCCCGATTACGACATCTCCGAATAACGACATTCTCCCGATAACGACATTGACCCCCGGTCCCGATTTTTTTACTATATGTTATTAGTAATAAAACTCTCTAAATAGCGACATACTTTTTAGACCACTCTCCGGATAACGACATTGAGTTAGCAATAATCGGCTGTGACTTTGCTAGATACAAAAATAAAAATAGCTAAAATATTGTTTCCGGTCAGTTTCATTTCATTCTCTGAGCCAATAAAAACACTTCTTTTCCGACCAATGAAATGTCCTACCAGAGGCACCTCATAGCCAATGAGATCGCTTTGTTATCGGCCAATGAGATTGCTTTGTTATCGGCCAATGAAAACACACCTGTGTCTATTGTCGTCGGAACAAAAAGGGTGACGCGCATTAAATGAGTCAGTCATCACATCGCTGAATCGATTGTATTCACCCGAGAACAATAACGCACCCCAAGATGTCGACAGCTGCTGTTAAAAAAAGAAAGATACTGGTACGTTACATTCTAAGGGTCTAACCACACCCCTTTTTCCGCCATCTTGAAAATCTCCGAATAACGACATGTTCCCGATAACGACATGCACCTCTGGTCCCGAGCCATGTCGTTATCGGGAGAGTGCACTGTATTCCGAACTGATTTGTTCCCAACCTAATTTTACGATGGACCAGGCTTCAGCATACCTGCCACTTAACATGAGGGGCTTATCAACGAGACATGAAACCTACCAATGTCCTGCATCAGAGTTTAAATGTAGAAGACAATCTGATGTATTTTATGTATTTACAATTTTTTAATAATAATTTGGATATGCAGGGGGTGCTCATCCTGAACTGCCATTTTGTATGACTGTGATGCAAACTTTATTACTTTTACACTGTGTAATTGTTCTGGAATGAATATAACTGTGAATGCAAATCACTTTTCGTGTTTGTTAGTAATTTGAATGCAAAGTGAACTTTCATAAGAATGGCAGTCTGTCCCTTAAAATGATGCAAATAAATCTACAGGTATTGTGGGTTAGCATGAGCTATGACTGTGCTATATTTGGTAAGTCTCATTCGAGATACACATTGCAGTTGACTCCACATACCTTGAAGTCGCTTTATGTGATCTTCTTTTTGCATGATGTTTTTCTTCTATCCCTTTCCCAATGCCTCGTTTCCCCAGGGAAAAAACGCTTACCATGACATTGTGGAATCCGTCTATGCTCATTGTGCGATCTCATTTTGAAGACTGGTAGAGGGGAAAAAATGCTTAGCATGATTGTCCTAATCCGTGTCATGGTCAAATGCATGGCGTCATCTTAATCACGGTTTCGCTACAGCACGGTAGTTCTGTGCCTGCCTCGCCATGCTTACACCTCCCATGCCGACATGGGTATGATGGATGTGGTCGCTTTGTCCATGAGTGTAGGATCTTACAAATTTTATCTACCGGCATCACCGATTCCTAACACTCAGGCCAGCTCATTATCATTGCCATGTGTTATTCCTCACATGGACCGCTAATGCGGTGTAATGGCACATAATGCATCAGATGTCATAAAATGCGTATGGCCACTGATTTTACTCGGGTCGGGCATTTGGGGTGGAGGTTATGACAGGGAGAAAGAGCAAAGGGATTATCCATGTGGAGGTTAAATGCATGGCCGTTTTTTTTTTTTTGTAAAGTGCGCAATAGAGATTCACTCGTTTTCACAGGACCCAGAGTAAAGACAATCGGCGCCAGCAAAGTCCACAAAGGTGTCAATACCATACCTATTTGGTCACTGTAGACGGGCAATGTTTATTATATAAGTTTAGGCTCAGCGCTACATGATGCCAGTGTGACCAGTGGGAGGGAGACGTCTAGATACATGTATTAGGTGTCAAGTGTCCATTAATGCAACTTTCTGATTATGACATTGAAATGCCAGATTGGACTGACCAGACTGCTTAATTTGAAGGTGAAATTTTCCTAAAAACTTTTAGGTTTTCTTCCGCTGTGTCCAAAATTTTTTACACATACCTACCCAGGTCTTAATCTTATAAAGCTGGGAGTTATTTTATAAAATCTTCCCATACCCTTTTAGTACTACGTGTAGATGGGAGGTCTGGATCCAGCAACAGTGTCTTGGGTTTGACATCTTTATGTTGACTTTCAAGTTTCATTTAGAAGGATCTAGTACAATGTAATGTGTTTTTGCCCATATTGATTATAACTGAAACAGAGCATTCTCTTTTAAAATGTTTCATATATACCATCACTTTGAACGAATATATTATAATATATACATTTTTTTTAAAACAAGAACCCCTCACACTCCCTAATAGTAATACATGTAGCCCTATGCACAAAAAATACCCCTTCGCCCTTTAAAAAAAAAATCATAGTTAATTTATGCTTAGCATGATTTGATGGATTGTGCGATGTTGTTTACTATGTCCCCCCGACATCATGCTAAGCAATGTCGACCATATATTATACAAAGTAATTGTTTTCAAGGTAATAACAGTATGTTATTGCTAGATAGAAACCAAATCTGAGAACTGGAATGAAAAGCGTGTGACCATGTCATCTATGAATGAGTGAAAGGTGTTAATTCATGGCCCAGTCTCACTTGGGTTTTTATCCACGGCATTTCTAAAGCATCATCTGTCATTGTCACAACAGAGCAACAAACACAGCGCAACCATACAGCAATGAAATGTTTTGTATTTTATTTAAGTTCAAACATCATCACACCTGACTTACAAAATTAGCACTGACACACAGTGATCTTCATCATCATCCTCTTTCAACATGTTATATAAACAAATGTTATTGCAGAGACTATACAGCATACAACAAGCACAGCTCACATTCAAAACTCACTCACTGTTCACCCCCAAATTGTTAATTTCAGGAACACTTATCAAGGTGTTCAGTTTTACTCATAACAAAATTTTTCAATTTAATTTCTGAGAGTGCATATGTTATGCAATATGAACCTAAAAACCTGAGCCACACGATGTGGCCAGATTTTGTTATGAAATTCAGTATTCCGTAAATTTAATCTGCAATTCTTTTAAGTAATTTTTATCCATTTTTTCCACTAAATTCAACCACTTTGTTTGACAGGTGCAATATTAAGGCTTCAGGCGCCTAATTCCTAATAAAATATCCAATTCTTAACATGTGGTAAAAGCAGAATCAATACCTTGCCTTTAAGAAAAAGAGAGAATGTTTATACATGTATATTTTACACCCAACTAATTCCATGTTCATAAATCATACAAATGAAACCCAGACACTATGTTGAGGGAGCTAATTTTTTTCCTTTTTCTCAGAAGCAAGCAATTACATGACCGCATAAACTAATGCAATTCTCTAAGGAGGCAGCATTCCTTTGCAAATTCTCTTCCTTTGAATCCCTCTGACTTTAATGCTGAAGCATGCAACTTTTTGTGATCTGCTAAAGTTAGACATGCTTGGCAATAGGATGCTGCATTCTGCAATCCAAACAAACCTAAAAAACAGATAATGTCGAAATCTTTAAGAACAGGTTTCTGGGTTGAAAGGATGCATGAATCACAGCAAGAACTGAAGGTGCATAATTAACAAACGGCCTTCTCTCCATTCATTTTCTCCCATTCTCCCAATGTGCCTCCCGTACCAACAAGCATCCGGATCAATCATATGATAAAACTATCAATTCCTGTGAAAACATTATTTGCTTGTTGACTTCTTGGTATTCTTCTTGTCTTTCTGCCCATCTTTCTTGTCTTTACCTGTGCTGTCTCCTGAGGCTTTCTCTTCAGCCTTTTCTTTGTCTTTTTTCTCTTTATTTGGATCTTTGCCTTCATTCTTCTCAGCATCTCTATTCTGAACCTGTGTTAGTAAATCAATGAAAGTACCAGAAACTGGCATGATGTATTCAGTCACATGATCAGATTTCAGCAAATCCATTGCAACATTACACATTACATGAGCTATACTTCTTACTCTCTTGTATGCCACCTCAAACTCCACATGGTGTATCACTGCTATTCAGGGTCTATTATATGTTGTAATTCTTTACACAATCCCTTCTGCAAAAATTATCTAACTTTCATTCATAAACATTGAGTGACAAGCATATAAATGATCAATCGGAAGGGCTTAGATATGCTGGTAATGTTCGATGAAAGATTTCTTCCAAACCAGGTGCACCCTAAAGGCATACTTAAGTCAGCTGTTTTATGTAGAAAATAAAAATGAGAAAAATGTTACCTCATCTGTCAAAAAACCCTGCATGCTTTTAGAATTAAACTAGACTCAAATGTGACTCTTCTGGTTCATGGTGTCTTATGAAATTATGCTACTACTAGCTAGTCCAAAATGCCCGCCGCGAGTGCCGCGGCAGCGAATTTCAGCTAAAAATCGACTGTTTGTGTTGTTCTGTGGTCCGTTTGTTCTAGCATTGCTTGTGTAGTGTTTGGTATGAATTAAAAGAACTGAATCTCCTCTTTCTAATGATGTTTGTTTAAATTCAATGCCCCCTTAATTAGACTTTTGGTGAATCAATCAATAACATCTTCAAATCACATTTTTCGCGGAACGGACAGCTGAATTTTGGACCCCATCTCTCTTAACGGGGAAGCGCGTTTTCGCCGTCGCAGCAAATATTCAACATTTGGCACGGTTAGATGCAGAATTGAATGCACTGTTGTTTCATATAACTTTCCACGGGTTTCATTTTGTGTACGAAAAATCCGTACCTTTTTCAATAAAAACAATGCGAAAGTTACACCAAAAGAAAGCCTTACTTTCTTTTGCTTTGGTGTGGAAATTCGAAATGTCTCTGTGCGATGGCGCCCACGCGCGAAGCATCTAAAACCCCTAACCAAACGTTGTAACGCGAGTCGCAGATCAGTGCATGAGGGAGTGAAGTAGGTCTAGATCTAGATCTAGTACAGATCGAAGGACCGGTTGACCGTTTTAATATATTACGTTCCCCCGGCCATGGATTTGATAAGTTGACTGTCTATACTTTCTATTGACAACAAATTTATGTATCAGAATGCATATTTAGACCATGTAGGTTAATTCTGAGTGCACTGTCACGATCGGGCAAGTTTGAGATCCTAACTAAATCCCGATTCGACTGAGGCCGATGTAGGGCTGTCACTTCAAGATCGTCTGTATAATTGCCTTCTCTCAAATTGTTGACATTTAATGAATTTGTATGGCAAATAGATTGCTCAAGTCGATAGAACTCTTCTTTCAGAGCACATGGGTGTATTTAGTTTTTGTGTGGGGTCATTAGTTGCTTTTTTAATGAATTTTTGAAGATTGCAAAATTGTGGGACGTGATGGAATTTTTATGCTGCTTCAGTGCTTGTTATAATAGATCAAAATGGTTAACAATTTGCAAGTAATTCAAGTTTTAACACATAGAATGAATGTACCATTGAATTCTTAGCACATATGTGCAATTTTGACAGCTACATGGGTTTGCACTGATTTTATATGATTTTTCGAAGTTCGTCTGAATTTTTGTTTTTATACTACTCATTGTAACTGTCACTTTGGAAAATTGGGTTTTTATTCAGTTTAGACATATTTTCTTGCTCTAAATCAATAGAACTCATCTTTCTGAGCACAGAGATGTATTTGTTTCTTGGGTCAGGTCATTGGTTGATTTTTTAATGAATATTTGAAGATTGCAAAAATTTCACTTTTTTACCTCTGCTGTAAAAATGTGTGAAATGTGATTGCATGGCACATTTGATGTTATAAACAACACTTTTGTAATTGCCTGAAGTCCCTGAAAAAAATTGAGGTTGTTATCTATGTGCATGACTCTTGTGTTTACCAAGTTTGAATGATTAGTGATGATAATTCTAGAGATATGGCGCCATAAACATGCCCTATCGTCATGGTGCGCAAAATGGTCATTTTCTCAAAATTTCAGAGTGGCATAACTTCTGTAAATACTAAGCTAGAGCCAAAAGTTTGGTATCAAACTTCTTGGAATTAAAAGTTCTACTCATTTAAACAGTGAAAGAATGGATATTTTGACTTTCAATATCTACTACTACGCTGGAAAACTGTTAAACTGTAAATAGCTGTGAACCGAAAGAAAACAAGAGTCCCCGTTTTTTTTCCTCTTTGTTTTTGTTAACAAACTAGTGCTAAATTCTTCTTCTTCTTCTTTCGTTCACCAATCTAAATCTGCAGATTTGTTCTTTTAATAAAATCTACGGTTTTCTGCAGTTCTGGCAGAGCACCATAGAGTTTGATATTCAGGTCGGTGGGTTGGGGCCAATATGTGCTAAATTGAAACAGCCCTATCGTTAAACCGAAAAGAAAATTGCTGGATTCAGTGGCCAAGCCACTGTGATTCACCATAGGCCAAGTCAAGTTACTGTACCATCACTCCACCCCTCCCCCCTCAAAAATAATTTTTAAAAACCGAGCAGAGCATGCTTTGTTCTGAACAATCGTACAGGCCTACACGGATGCGGCAGCGCTACAAGGCAGGGGAGAGGGAGGGAGGCCTATAATCTTGCTGGCCTGAAGTCAGACGGCAGCAGACAAGACTTTTGGTGCATTGTGGATGACCTTTTTGTAAAATGTATGACATTGGAAAGCAATACTCTCTACTAGCGGCCGCGGACAGCGTAGTTCATGGCATCGTACGTCGTGTACGGTAACGAGATCAGCAAGACGACAGTTCTGTACTGTCCTTCCACACTCGTCTCTCTACTCTTGAGTTTAAGTCCACATTCACTGGCATATCCATTCTCCGTATGTCTCTTGGCTGAGCAATCGCCCATCCTTATTATCAGTCAAAAACACAGCAACAAAAGACGTGTTGAGTCTTTTTTGCTTATACACTTACTTGATTTGTCCTCTTAGATAGTGATTTGGTCTACTTCTCTTGAAACTGACATTTTTCACGCCTCCTATTGGTAAACCGAAACTCTTTCTAAACTGAAAACAAACCCATGGTCCCGAAGATTTCGGTTTAAACATTGTCTACTGTATTATTACCATACAAACCTTGTTGTTGATAAGATTGTGTAGCGCCATGATCGACCTCACTAAAGAAGCCAAGTAAACAACACTCATCTGGTCATTAGTGCTGACTGTGAGAGAATGCACTAACTCTGGGACACCGACATCTGGTAGCAGGTTAAACACATCCTAGATGACAAAAGTTGCATGGGCATGAATGCATTACCTGCACATTAAAGGAAAACGTAATTTTAACTGAACCAGTACATTTCCGTAAAGCCCTAACTACATAGACTTACAGCCCAGATCACCATACAATCCTTGAAGGTTATCAAATCAAAGCCAGATTTTGTGATTTTAACTTTGACCTCATGCCTTTTAATGATCATACATAGTTGTCAACTTTCCAAACTTGACCCCCTCCTCCAACAAAAATATCACTCCAATGCTGAGATGGTCTAAGGAGATGGGATCACAAAAGCAACTATGCATTCAGATATATACACAGATCACAATACAGTAGATCTACACCTGCAGTCAGCGTTCTGAATCACTAGGTCCATGGGATTGGGAGGCAGGTGGTTCAAACCTTTACTCTGAATTTTTTTCTTTCTTTTCTTAAGTATTTTTTGTTGTAGTAATGGTGACAATCTTTATACAGTTACCTGTCACCATGAAAACAGACAATGTTTGGGGTTGCAAATACATGTATCAGACCTGTTTACCCTAAGTTATGCACAATAGGGAGACGGCTGCTCAAAAATAGGGAGATTTCATTAAAAAGAGGGAGATGCTAGAAATGTTCTTGTGTCATCCTCTGTGTCGTATTCGGAGTCGGTTCCACGATTCTTTCTTTTTCTGATCGACGCCATAATTCGGTAAACCGGAAGCAGGCCTCGATCTGAATAGTTTGGGCAGAGTTACTTCCCTTCCATAGCAACCAGTTTGTTTATGAAGCACCGATCGTAAGGTACTGTCGGGTCGCCACCTGAGTGGCGTGCAGCTCGTGGAATAGTGCGACTGCGCGCCACTCAGTGTTCTAATTTCATTTTCGGGAGATCGGTGAAAAAAATATCGGGAGATTTATGATGCTATTGGGAGATGGGGTCTAAAATCGGGAGGGTAAACAGGTCTGATGTATACATAATGTATTTTACATACTGATACACAGTGTATTCAAGGACTTATAAGTTATATTCATAATTTTGTTCCATATAACAACAGCTCAAAGCTCTGCTATAAATTTCAGACATTCCTAAGATCTTCAAATACCCGACTTGTACTCATCAGCACAATTTTAACTATTATCAACACAGCTGAGTGTATATAATATATACCGGTGCTGTATTCCATCATGCCTCTTTTTCAATCACAAGCATCTCATTGTCACTTGAAGGGGAAATTGCATAGTTACTAGAGTAAAGAGACACTCAATTTGAGATTTTGGGGAACTCTGAAAGAATATATATCACAAACCTGCAACTGGTATATTATTTGGTGATTAATAGGAAGCCGTCCTTCTGAGACACTCTTCAGGTAGTTACCAATATCATCCATATGAGAATGCAGGCCCTTTAGACCCATCAGTTGTGCAGTAATCTGCTGAGATAATGTTCCTACTGTTGTGTCCTTGATATCTCTGTGGAAATTAATATCAGTGCATTCATTTCTTCTGATACCTTTACAGTTTTAATTATTGTCAGATTCGCTTCTGCCCAAGATGACAATACATGTACTTGACCGTGGCAGAAAATGTTCATTTTTTACCATAGCAGTTAACAGCAAAAACATGTTTTCTGGCAGGTAAAATGAAAAATGTTCATGATCTGATAAAAATCAGAAAAATAATACAGTGGAGCCCAAGAAAACTGAACTTTGGTAATTCGAGTTTCTGCTAAATAGAGGTGATTTTGAAATGGTTTTTTTCCCTTCTTTATCTCTATTAAACATTTACTGCTAATTCAAGTTCGAACTGCCCCAATTCTGATAAATAGAGCTGATCGAGGGCTCCCACCCTCAATCAACTCAATGTAACTTTTGATTTCCAGTCCCGTGGCCGTGAAAACCAGTTTCCACAAATACATTGACACAGGCCTGTTCAACAACTCCACTCTTCGCAGCCATCGAGGGGGAGGGTAGAGGTGCCAAAAATGATGCAATGGGTAGGCTGCAGAGCCCTCCTCTTACGTGTCTATCCCGCCCAAGCGACAAACATGCCACGGAGGGTGGCAGTGGTGCCTGTGGGGCCTCTGCACGCAGCGTGATTCTGCCCCAATGACTGATATCAGCCAATAATGCGGTGTGTGAGACGGTGCTCGCATTATGGCCAGTGAATTTATTGATCGCTGACCTAGCCACAACAGGTACAGCCAAGATACAGTATACTGTAGAACATAAATTACAGTCTACACACAGTTGAACCATGAGCCGTACGGTGTGCCCACCATGCTCACATAGAGCCATTCTGGTACACACTTGTGTAATGCTCGCTAAGCATCACATGACTATATTCCAAAGTAAAAAGTTATAGTAAGGCCCTGGAGGAACACAGACCTCACTTTCAGTACTTTCACGAGGTTCTTAGCACTTCAGTACTGCAAATATGTCGCTGCAGTCTTTACACATTCACCACACTGCTAGACTCAACGAGGAGGAGGCCCTAGTACAGCACTGTTACACTGCGCAATGCAAATAGTAATTCCACGCGACTGATAGCAAGGTGGGATAACGCAGTAGGCCTACAGTCTTGAACATTACACACGGGACAATGTCCTTATCGACTGATGACGTCACACACAGTAGGCTACGGCCAAGACAGAGACAGTTTGCTGACCAGAACTACCGGGCCAGGTCTAGGCCATTCAATGCCGCTTTTTTGTTTTACCTCTACGGTAGGGTCACTTCTAAAGAAAAAAATGCATGTAATCGAAAGGTCTCATGACTCATACAGGTGCCTTTGCGTTCTTTATGTGTGTGTATATGTGGGGGGAAGGAGTCTGCAAGGGGATGTAATTACACAATATGATATGGGGCAGACTCCAAAATAATGGTTATTTCTCGGCTCAGGGGTAAACTGAACTTTGGTAAATCGAAGTATAATCCATTTCCCGGCGACTTCGAATTATACAGGCTACACTGTATTAATAGGTGAATGCAAGTGATGATTCCAGAACAAATCAATGGTAATTAGAAACAATTTTTTTAAAACTATTATTGTACAATTGTAGTAAATATTAGGTTATACATCATAAGTGAGGAACTCAAATTGTACAGTGACATGTGTATTATATGTATAATATGTGTGTGTGCATGAGAAAACCCACAATAACTATAAGTCGGCAGAGCTGATTTTGAGAAAAACGGCTTTGAAGTGAAAATATGGGTCTGACACAAACTTCCAACTTGGCTGTTGTTTAGGGGACCGTGGCATGTTACAGGGTAAACTGTAGATGAGCAGTGAACACTACTTACTATGATCTCTATAATGGCTTTGTAATTAGACTACGGTCTCCTAACAAGATCCCAAAACTTCCGACTTGGCTGTTTCTAGAAGACCGTAGCATGTTACAGGGTAAACTGTAGATGAGCAGTGAAACATTACTCACTATGATCTCTATAATGGCTTAGTTATTAGACTATGGTCTCCTAACAACAATCACTCCAATATTACTTGGTCAATTAGCTACTGCCATTTATAGGATTAAATGCCGTTTTCTCAAAATCTTGTTTTAGGGGGGTCACTGACTTCGATTTATCAGAAATGTCTTGTCTTGTGTGGAAGGGAATGAAACAGGTTACGGGGTACGATTGTTTGAAGAATAAAGTGAATGTTGTGAATGAAAGCGAATTTGCCAATGAATTGAATCAGTTCTACTGTCGCTTTGACAAACACGATTTCTCCAACCAACACCAGGAAATAAGAGACAGTTTTGATTTTGATAATGATGAATGTAATATTTGTTTTGGTTATGATGCTGTTGTGAAACAATTTAAATCTGTTAAGGAAAGAAAGGCATCTGGACCAGATAACATTGGAAGCAAAGTAGTGAGAACATGTGCTGAACAACTAGCAAAAATTTTTACTTTCATTTTCAACAAATCCTTTCAAAACCATTACATACCAAACATTTGGAGATTGTCAAAAATCTTACCTGTCCCCAAAAAACCAAAAATATCTGAAATGAACGACCTTCGCCCACTTGCATTAACTTCCATTATCTTTAAATGCTTTGAAAAACTTGTTTTAACTGAACTAACGAAGGAGGTCAAACAAAATCTCGATCCTTTGCAATTTGCATACAAAGAAAACAGGAACACAGAAGACGCCTTATTGTTTTTATTGCATAACATCTACAGTCATTTAGACACTGGTAAAACCTGTGTTCGTGTGCTCCTAGTCGATTTTTCGTCTGCGTTTAACACCATACAACCGCACTTAATGTTTCAAAAGCTTACCAACCTACACGTGAGTTCTTTTTTAAAGAGCTGGATCTTCGAATTTCTAACACAGAGAAGCCAGTTTGTGGATATAAACAACACATTTTCCAAATTACTCACAACAAATACAGGAGCGCCACAAGGCTGCGTGCTGTCACCTGCCTTGTATACATTGTATACAAATGATTTCACTGTGACACACAACAACGTTTACCTTCTTAAATTTGCCGACGACTCTGCTATTTTAGGCCTTTTACCTAACTCTGGCCACGAATATTCTAACATTGTACAATCCTTTCATTGTTAGTGTAATAACAACTATCTTCTACTGAATGTTAAGAAAACAAAAGAGCTTGTTTTTGACTTTAGGAAAAATAACAACGATCCTGTTTGCCCTCTTACTATCAACAATGAAGAGGTTGAAATTGTCACAGAGGCCAAATATCTTGGCATTACTATTGATTCATTGCTTAACTGGCATGCGCATGTAACATATGTATACAAGAAAGCCAACCAGCGCATGTATTTCCTCAGAAAGCTCCGCTTTTTAAAAGTTAGCAAAAGCATTCTGAAAATATTTTACACCACGGCTATTCAGAGCGTTTTGATGTATGGAGTTGTCTGTTGGGGAGGAAACATCTTACAAAAAGATAAAAATAAGATCAATAATTTAATTAAAAAAGCATCCAAAATTTGTATCTGTGATCTGCCATATTTTGATGAGCTGTACACTGGTGCTTGTATTAAAAAAGCTAATATTATTATAAATGACCCCCAACATCCCCTGAACAAGGAATATATAAGATCTGTAAGAAGTTTAAGGCTGTTGTCAAAGAAAACTAAAACTGAGCGCTACTTTAAATCGTTTATTCCATCATCAACTAGGATGTTACAATAATGTCGTCATCTTGATCGTAATCTGTGCACAGTTGAATTATGTCCTGCGTGTCAGGTCAATGTGTTTTAGTTAGGGAAGCATATTGTGTGCACTGTTAATTTTGTTAATTTAGTTAATTTATCAGTGTGTGTGTATATATGTGTGTGTGCGCGCTATGTATCATACTTTCTGCTTCTGTAACTGTATTGTTATGTATTCAATGATCAAAACAAATTTCCTTGTACAAAGACGAATAAAATTTATCTTATCTTATCTTATATGTACAGACCTCAAAATGTCATGTTGCCGACTTATTGTGGGTTTTCTCATGCACACTCACATATTAAAAATGTTTTAGGTTACCTTAACAAGTGCTCAACACCAACTTCCTCAGCTTCTTCAGCCCCTATTTCACTTGGGACATGGTCAAATGTTTTTGATGTTGGGGTGCCATCCTGTAAAATATAAACATAGAATAAGTGGACCTGAAGATTCAGACTGAACATCAACCTTTCCATGCCCGTCTATGTGTATGCACAGTGGAACTCAAACCATGCTTGAGGGGGAAAAAAAAAATGCTTATTTTGACAAGCAGATAAAGTCACAGTTCTCTACAGTTTGGCTAGTGCTTTAGTTTAATGATGAAATCTATAGTCTAAGTCAAACTACTTATTTGCCAGAACAGCTTGGAGGACAATTCTCCATTTCCCAGCTCAGCCCAGCATCTCCAACCACAGTAAATTGCCATGTTTCTTGTGTTTTAGTTTATACTGTCTAGAGATGCATTCTTCTAACTGCTCCTGTCTATTAACTACCTCCACTTTCATTAACTTAGAAAAGTGTGTACGCACATATAAATTATTATAAACAACAAGCCAGTTGTCATCATTTTAACCCTCACCCTGCGTGGGGCAGCAAATGTCGGTATTGACTCGCAAGCACTCACGCCGAAGGGGCGGCAAAAGTCGGCAAGGTCAAGCTGACCGCGCCACGTGCAAGCCGTATTTTCACGCGTCGGGTCACTGACCTTTTTGAGACGTAGCCACCTGCTTATTGTTCATTGTATCTCTTCTAAATCAAACGCATTGTGACATGGACATGTTAACCAGTGGTCGGAATCACAAAGGCTGGCTTTCAAAGACTCTCCCCACACTTTCAAAAGATGTAAGATTGACATGCGAACTGTTGCTCAACAAATTTGCAATATTATCTCTTTTTCTCACAAGCTGACCACCATCTGGAGTTGTCTGTATCTAAGAACCAATCAGAAACAAGCTCTGAAATAATCTTTGCCCCAAATGCCCACATTGGTTTATTAGTATGTGTCAATCAGGATGAAACCATTTGTGTAGGGCTTGGGAGGGCGTGGCTAGTTATCATGCTTCGTTCTCACGAAAACTACAGCTGTCAGTTTGGAATCATAAGCCTGATCATTGGTTAAAGACTGACAGACTAAGGTTTTGCTGGTTAATTCATTATCAAGCATGATAAGGCATAGCAGCGAATGTTTTCATACCGATCAATAAAAACCAAACCACGTGGACAGCGTATGTGGTCATTGTCTAGCGGCACAGGTCAGTGACCCCAGATAAGATTGTCCGTGAATAAGGTCACTGACCGGGCAGCGGGCTTTACGGGTAGCGCGCAGGGTGAGCGTTAATAGAGTGTCTTGCTCTGGATTTTCTTGATGACATAATGAGGTGGTATCTCTGAGAAATGTCTTACAAAATCTGCAGTGTTTTGACCTTTATGCTCGTCTCAACATCTGGGTACTTACATCATGCACCTCCTCTACAGATATGTACGCTTCAGTAGGCAGGCCCAGCTCCTTAGGTTTAGCATCAATGACAACCAACACCTGACATATGAAATAAATTGCACAAATAAATATGTACATTCATCATACACAACTTTATTCTGAACACAGTAATTGTTGTTATAAATGCAGTGCACTATATTATATCCAGTTACACTTCAAAAGATTTCTTGAAATATGATGCAAATTTTACCACTTGAAAGTTAGATTCATTATATTGAAAATAAACAATCAACACCAGTAAATCAGCTATTAACAGACCAAATTTATTTTCAAGATGCATATAATATAGCTTCATTCAGTATACTCAGTTACATGTTGAATCCAAAAGGATCCATATACTGAGACACACACAATGCCTACAAATTTTGTTTCTGAAAGTTCTAAACATTTCCTACCGAATTTGGATTGTATCTGCGTATCATTTCACTGATGGCAATGTCATTTGGATGAAGCTTTGGGCCTGTGTGATACCAGCCTACAATTCTTTCACGAGCTAAGGATAAAATGCAAAGAGAAATATCAAACAATTTGAAACAGCTGAATAAGATATAGACATATTATGCACAGAGGGGATGGAGAACACAGAAAATATCATTATCAAAGTGTTGATGATCAATACTTTCACTCAATGCTATGCAGGTAAACACCTGACACAATGTTTCACTGGGAAACTGATACAATTTAATTCTCTAAGGATTCAACTACATGATGAGAAGGTACATCCTCCAATTACAAAAGAAGCAATTCCTACACTCTTTGATGCACACTGTATATATATCCATGCACAGATATTTCCGATATCCCCATTTACCATTCTCAACACATTGACTGATCCAATTTCTCTGAGTCAGTAAACAGTATGAAATCCTGCAGTTTTCCAATAATCATATTGTGTGTCATAATTGATACATATAGCAAAACTCACCATTGACTTTCTTAAACATGCTGTACATATTCTCAAGGTAGTCATGATCCAAAAACCAAACAGATCTGTCTTTGTCATCTTCATCAAATGGAACTGCACCAGGAATAAATGAAGTTCGTAACAATTTAGATATGACACTGACAAAAAGAAATACATTGGATAATTTATCATCCAATATAACAAATCTTTGCCACTAGTGACTAGTAGACATGATGAGAGATATCAGCTATTTTGTGTCAGGGAAACCATGAAATGATATATTTTGGCTAGGAATTTGTTATACAGAAACAGTTATCAATTAATTTGTTTTAGAAACTTGTCTTGTTGGAGCTTTGTCAAATGTTACTAGAGGGTATGGGATTTGATGTTGAGCATTTTGTACCAGTAAAAAGGTGTGGATTTGTCAGGGGGGAGTTTTTATCGGAGGAGTTCCATTTGAGTTACATTGATACAAGGATGCGACTTTAGTCCTCTAGAGGAGTGTTTTTATAGTAAATGCGGGGCTCGGCCACTAACACATAGCACATGAAATGGGTGCCCAACTAGAGTTGTGTAACTCATATGGTACTCCTTTTGTTCTTATAAAATGCTCATGATTCGCATCTGAAATTATTTTGTGAAGACTTTAGAAATAAGGATGATTTTTGGAGGAAAGGTGGGGACTTCATATGGACCAGGGTTGGAAAAAAATCAGATTTTTTTAAAAAAAATCAAAAAAATCGATTTTTTTTATTTTTAAAAAAATACATAACATATGCAATATTTTGTCGACAAAATATTTTCTATAATTTCATAACATAAGCATAAGGGTACTAAAAGGATATAGCTAAATGACTCCTAATAATCATTACAGTCATGTACATGTAATTGATAAAAGTTAAGTCTCTTCTGTCTCTTCACCTTTTTTACACATACTTTTGATGTGGATGTTGAATTTAATAGGGGAAATAATTGTGGGCTCAATTCAATGCTAACTTTGTATGGACTTGTTCAATCCAAGTTGAGAAATCGCTTGGGGAATGAGAAAGCGTCAAAACTGGTGTTTCTGTTCAGGGCCTTCAATAGTAAAGAATTGGAGACAACTGTGGCCATATGCTAAATCAATGCGATAATTTTGTGCGTTAAGTTAACGTAATTACGTTATAACGTTTATACTTTAGCGATGCGTTAAATTTCATATGCTTAATCACAGACTTATTTAAGTATTGGCGTTACGGCTATGTCGCAAAATTTGGGAACTCTTTCTCGTGAAAGGGTAAATTTATTGTAGATACGCCAAAAATAGGTTTCATTCCGCAAAGTTGGCTGACACAATGGCAGAGACAGCTGCAAAGAAGTCCAGAAAATCTCGGTTTTCAGCCACCGAAATCTCTGCATTGTTGCAGAGAATCTCTGCGAACAAAATTCTTTTAAATTCCAAGCTTGCCACAGATGTCACGAACAGAAAGAAGAAAGATTGTTGGAAGTCCATCAGAGAGGCGGTGGATGTATCGGATCAGACGGCCCCCACGAGGAGTGTGGAGGATATTAAGAAGAAATGGAACGTGAGTGGTCATGTAGATCTATCTAGATCTAAATATCTAGATCTAGCATTCAGTCAATAATAATAATAATGAGTTTTGGTCAACTCAGCTCTCATATTATGCTATCAGTTTTGTCATGTAAGCCTAAAAAGTACCCCATAATCATTTTTTAACATTCATGGTTTTCTGTTAGTGTTACGTACTGTGGGAACATTTCATATTTTAAGGTCATGGTCATGGGCTGAAAGTGTTAAATCTGTTGCTATTCAATGCCTTCCCATCCCATAACCATACCCAGTGTTCTCATATAGTGAATCAGAATTACATGCTATACTGATGACAAACTTTTCAATTCACAGGACTTGAAAGGGGTGGTGATGCGTTATCGCATGGAGCAAACAGGGACAGGAGGAGGTGAAGCTCCAAAAATCCCTCCGTATTTCGATACGATCATGGATATCATCGGCGACAAAAAAGCTCTCCTGCATGGCATAACTGGTAGTTTACTAGAAGTGAAAAGGTGTTAATAAAATTGTCAACAAAAATTTCTCATCTCGCCAAAGGTAGGAGACTACTATTTTAATACTACTATAGTACTGTAGACCATGACACTCATATGATGATGATGAAGATGGGCTTCCTTCTCGGATAATGTTACAATGCATAACAGAGATTCATAAGCCACAAAAAAAAAAAAACGATAGGCCTACTCCCAACCCTATTATGTCTATGAAAATATTGTTTATATTTTTACTTTATGAATAATGATGCCAGTTGTCTTGCAGAGATTTAGTTAGCTATTATCAGTTGATTTTATAAGGTGCATAGGGCTGTAATCATGCTGGTGTGACGTAAAACCCTAGAGCTGTCTAAAAAAATCGATTGTATTAAGAAATTTTGGTTGGTGGCAACATTGATGTGTGCACATTTCATTTCCCTTTGTAAACTGAAATTGTGTTAGAGAAATTTATGTTTCATGGATTTGAACATAAATGAGGAACGTCTTACTCTTTGCAAAACCTCAGACAAATTGGCTTAGATTTCTGCCAACATGCATACAAGCTATATATTACTCTAGTAGATGTTTTTTTGTCAAGCAGAGTCTGGTACATCAACTACTCGCATTATGGGTACAAGTTTTAATCTCATGTTATAACTGCACTCTCCTTACGAAGATTTGTATCCTATGTTGAAAAGATATTCAACAGTTATATTAAGGCAGACTATATTTATACATCAGTTTACAATATAGACACACACACACACACACCCGTAATCAGTGTATTTTTGTAAACCGGTCTATATATATACAAATATACACTTTTTTATATTTCAATAGCTTTTGTTTTCATTCCCAGACACTGGATCTGTGCCTGTCCCGGATTGTGCTTGGGACAACCTGGAGGTGAATCGCTTCAACAAGAGAGGTTTGTACATTTATTATTTACTGAGGTAGAGATTAAAAGAGAGATTTTTGATGTGAACAAACTGTGTGACATTAGATGGTTTACCAACAGCCAAAGAGTCAGTTCATGAAAAGCCAAAGAAACCAAGTCATTATTTCACAAGGGATAAGAAGTTACATGTCCCTTATTTTTAGTATTCTCTTGTGTCTCTTCAAGCTTCCATGAATGCCTACAGCTTACACAGGCAGATATGGAAAGGCTGCTTTGCCCTGGTAAAATAAAATGGTAGCTGTTGTAGAATAGTCAGCAAAAGCCAAATCTTGATTTGGAGTAGGACTGATATCTTTAATTTGAAAAGCCATAGGGCTCTGTGAATGATAAGATTGTCATTGCAGAGGTAACTTAAACTATTTTAGGACTCGTGCCTTTGTTCCTGTGATTATAAAGTCAGTGTTCACTGAGGAAAAAATCCTTTAATCTTATGCAAAAGTTTAAGCCTAAAAAAATCTTACTGGTTTGGCTGCGCATCATTGTTCCTTCGATGGATGAAACACTGGTCTAACTACTACTAGTCATGAAACATGAAGTGTTCATCACCACCCTTGCAATTTGCATGTTTGAAAGTAAAAGATCTGATAAATTTTTGTGTGTTTCTCAAACACTTTTCTGTACCTCTACATTCAGCCTGTGATGATCAGGAATGGACCTTATAGTAAATTGGAATGGTAAATCTTATAAATGTTACCAGTAGGCCTACAAAAGACTGGCACTCGGTAATCGCCAGATCTCAGCTATGTGCAGACTGATGGTCTAAAGATTTTAAAATTTTGCATGCACTTTCATTTGGCCCTGTAGATACTTTTTGATACTTTCTGACATCCAGTAGTACTACAAAAACTGCAAGTACTTCATTAATAATCCTTTGTCATGTGAGTGTAGGTTGGAACATATTGTTCTTAAAATTTTGACGCCAGGGAGACTTATTGTTGCTCTATGTTCCTTGAAAATATTTTTCTTTTTTTTGCCAAGGCCTACAGATCTACAGCTAGATCAAACCATAAAGCTTTAACTTGAATTTTGAGTATGGTGGTAGGCCTAGGCTACATATTTTCCAGGTTCTACTGTATAATTTTTTTATGTCTAGAACTTAATGAAATGTTTTCTTAGGTTTTTTTTTTTTCCTACTTTCAGATACACCCACTCTAACGAGCTCACCAGTACCTGGATCATCCACTTTGGAGGTCATAACCATCAACCCACCCTTTTCACCCATTTCATTTCATACAGACCCTGCCCTTAACTCTAATACAGACATTCATACAGCCAACACACACACAGACACAATTCACTCTATACCATCCACCACAAACACATCCAACAATGAGAATGCTCCACCTACAAATCCTCCAACACACACAGCACCTACAATGCCATCAACACAGAAAAATCCCACCACCAGTTTCAATGGAGTAAAGAGTACAGCCATGAGAAAGAGGAAACTTGAAAAGACAACAGATGCAGAGAGAGAGAACAACCTGTGGTGTCAGTACCTTGAGGCAAAGATCGGGACAAAATCGCTTGAGAAAGAGCTATTGAAAGCAGACATAGAACTTAAAGAGACCATGAATTTGTATTATTTGAAGAAAATTGAAAAGTTGAATGAATAAATAAATGTGTTTAATTGTAACATGTTTGCATTATTTGATAGAAAAGGTGTATGAATAGTATGTGTGATTTATGATAAGGAAACATTAGAAATGGTTTCTGGCAATTTGATCTCTCACAGCTTGACCTGCAGTTGTGGCTGCTCTGTCATTCCGGTTATCTTGGCCATTGCCGGGAGGTGGTTGTTGTGGTTGTGGGGGCTGCATTTGGTTGTCTTCACCTGGCTCGGGTAACCTCAGTAAAGTTGCCTTATTGTGCAAAATAACACAGCAATAAATAACCCTGCTGCATCTGTCTGGCTGCATACGAAGTTCTCCATGCAGACAGTGCCATCTCCTCTTTAGTGCCCCTATGCACCTCTCAACGGTCACGCGTGTTGATTTGTGTGCTTCGTTGAAGTATGTCTGGCTATCCCCTGCTGGTGCTGCATAGGGTGTCATCAGCCATGTTCTGATGGGGTAGCCACTGTCCCTAGCATTAAGCCATTAATTCGTGGTGGCTGAGCCTCCATGCTCCGGAATAGAGCTGATTCTCTCGGCATCCTGGCATCAGGAAAGCTGCCAGGGCTTGTTGCCACACAGTCCATGATCAGCAGTTCATCATCACAAAGAATCTGTGGAAGAACATTTTGGCAGACAAATTAGAATCAATACAAATTTATTGGAGCTTTACATTACAAACTGCAGTGGAATCTGGATAATAAGTTTATTTCAAAAGTTTACCTGATGCTGCCAATACACACAGGATGATCGTTATCATGCGGAATGAACACATGGGGCAACTATCTCTCTACAAGCCTAGTATTAAGGGGAAAGCTGACTGATAAACTACAGTTTCTAGTGAAATTTTCTTTTCTTAGCTCTGCATCTCTTTATGTCTTAAGACATAAAAGGATTGTTGTATCCAAGGTCGGTATCTTAAAATGCTGTTACGGGCAAGGCCACAAAACTAAAACAAAGCACAAAGATAACGTCAATGCAGGAATGTAGAAATGTCTCATGATAGTTAAGGATGCTGAAGCACATGAACATTCCTTTGTACATGAATCAACATTTTGTGCCCCATACACATACTTGTCATCCAGGTTCAACTGTGTACATGTATAATCTCAGCAGCACATAAAACGACATGAGTGCCACTGCTAAAAATGTCCTATCCATAAAGATATTAAAGAGTGTCACATTAACAAAAACCAATGCCAGACTGCCTATTTTCATCATAATGTTGATGATACCAAAACAAATTACACAATTTGTCAAAAGCACAGAAAACAATGGGAAATCAGCTTGTGATTGCGAAGTTTTGTCTACGAAAAATGTGTAGAGTGGAGCCCCAGTTCAAAAGTAAACAAAGTTTCATCAAATCTGAAATGCAACACTAAAGCGAAACATCTTAAGAGGCTGATTTAAAAGCTGAAGTCCAGAAGAAAGGGTTTTGCTTCATCTGAGTCCCCATATTTCACAACAAGTTTTCCATTGTCATGTTTCAGCTTTTGAAAAGATCTAGGCCTGCACATTTATGGTAGGGCGTACATGTATGTATTATGACTATTAGCAACCCTATCTTCTTTCCCATTGTAGATTAAAACGTTGCTCTTGGTTCATGCAATTTTCACCATTTTTGTGACATTGACACTCTGTTTAATTCACAATAATTAGAAATTAGCGGATAGAATAACTGATTTTTATGCTTTTACCTGAACATTCACCGAATGGTAGTTCTTTCTGTTGACATAAACATCCTCATCAACAAACGGGGCTTGAATTCGTACATGTGTACCGTCAATACACCCGAAGATCCCAGGGACGTTTGCCATCCGCTGGAATGCAGCCTTGCTTCTCTCTACCTTGGCTGGATCTGGTGGTCCCACATAGTTTGGCATAAGGGCAATCAAGGCGTTCATTACCCTTTGAACTGTGCGGCTCACTGAAACAATTGTTGGAAGTTCTAAAATTATGAGCAAATGTTCTCTCAACAGTACATATATTTACATTTTTCATGCTTAAATTTGTAAAACACTAAATTTGAAACAGTTGCATAGGCTCAGAAAAATACACTTTCATACAGTCCAGTCAGAACAACCATATCATAAATAATCCATCAAAGGGCTGTGAACTGAAAGTGTAATACAGATCTGTTCAGGGGACAGTTTACAATTTACAGCCTGTATCAAGTGGAAAGTGGTAGTGAGAAAGAGCGACACACACACACTTTAATCTCACTACTCTATACAAAGCATGAAAATATTTAAAAACATGTTGTATCCATCTAGATCCTTGAAACACCATCCTACCTGTAATTAAGTCAGCTAACCCTGCATTCGGAACTTTTCCCACCCTTTGTCTTTTCTAGTAGTTCTATGTCTATTTAGATCTAGATCTAGTTTAGACCTATGGGGATCAGTATTGCCTTTGAATTTACCATTAGAAATTCGAGGCCGTGTATAGATCTAGTCTTCAAAGCCATACCTGTTGATTGGTCCGCACCGATCATCTCCCCCACAAAATCTTGAAAGCTGCCTGTTGCAAAAAATCTCAGCGCCAGGCAGACCTGCAAAACCACAGGGAGAGCACCGCCTCTGCCACTGCCATGCTCCAAGGCTGGGGTCAGCTCATCGCAGAGGTGCATTATATCGTGACGCCTGAATCTAAATTTGTTAAACAATTTGGTGTCGTCGAAAGAGTCGATGGGGTTTGTTCTATCTCTGAAGATTCTGTGTTGCTGTCGTCTCTGTCGCCGATGCCTCATTATTGCCGCCATGTTGATTCTTTTGTCTGGTCGAGGCCTAACGTATTGACTTTAACGGTTAGCGCCACCTCTATAGGTGGCGTTATGTTAACGCCGAAAACTGTCAGTTAACGCACATGTGTTAAGCTAACGTAGGGTTTATACATAACAAATTTCAGTTTTTGGCGTTAACCGGCATTAATGTATTTACCTTAAATTAACGCACTAATTTAGCATATGGCCACTGAAACTGAAAATGAGTAGAAAGTTTTCCTTTCTTATATATTATCAGAATTTTCTGGATCTGATCTGTATGCCTGGATTTCACTAACTGTTTTATAAAAATAAAGATGTTTATTTGAAATAAAATATAGGCCTTTTTCACTTACTTGACTGTCTTAATGTCTTACACAGGTACACAAAATTCAAATTCAGACTTACATTTTTGTTCAAGGTGTTATATTTGAATTGTGTCCTGCGACACATTCAAGTCTCCAACTGTTGTATGAATCAGCCAAAATCAGAAATTATTGAATGATGCATAATAATAATAATAATAGAGAAGCACTCCTACTTATCAGTGCCTTTAAGTCTAGTGCTTTTGAACAATAAAAACATCAAAAACAAGCAGTTTGAAAAAAAAAAATCCTTAAAAAGTAAAAAAATCAAAAAGTGATTTAAATCACTGATTTTAATTTAAAAAATCAAAGTGATTTAAATCAAAAAAATCATTTGATTTAAATCACCTTGATTTAAATCATGCCAACCCTGATATGGACAGAATGATGGGCCATGGTCATATTATTTACCACCCTTTCACTGCAAGATGAAAGATTCTTATGTCCAAGTTAAAAGACAGAATCACACACTTGATGAATTAAAAAGTTTTCTTGACCGAACCATCTAAACGAGTTGAAACAATATATATATATATAAAATTTATATATATGTAAAATATATTTCATAACAAAAAATATTGGGAAGGAGTACCATATGAGTTACACAACTCTAGTTGGGCACACATTTTAAGTGTTAATGGCCAAGCTGCGCATTTACTGTAAAAGCACCCATTTAGTAGACTATCTTGCCAGGTGGGTGCAGGAGGCTTACAGATGCTATTTAAGTTTATATGTTACTTTTTTCTCTCTATTTCTTTTTTTGTCAATCATGGAAAATACAAAATGAACATTCCAAATATTCTAAACATATTCTTTTTTTTTTTTTTTTTAAACGCTATATATATCTTAATTCTTATGTATTATAAATATAAAATATCTTTAATCAATCGATATCATGTTTTTTCCACTATAGGGCCTACATTACAAACACGTTTATTTGTCAAACTGAGAACATCATCAAATATGAAAATAGACCACCTGCCTACACTGAACTATAAAACCGTCAGCTGATAAAGAAATAACCCAGTTATTGAGTTAGGGTTCAAGAACAGCCGACAAGATAGAGTTCAGTTGACAGTTCTGGGATACAAAAGACTTCATGCAGGTCCGACACTCAGGATGGTCATTATTTATAGAAAGCTGGTCAAGAGATAGAAAGGCATATATTTACCAGTAGGCCCTGTAATATTTATTTATCTGCTTAATCATTTAGTGATTCATTCATTTTACTTCTATCTAGATAAGATTATTCATTTAATTATTTACCTAAGTATATAATAAATGTGTTTTATTATTTATTTATTTGTTTGTTTATTTACTATTCATTTCTTTACCTGTCTATGTAGGCCTATTTATTTTTTATTTATTATAGTTTTGTTTATTTACTTTTTATGTATTCATTCATTCCCAAATTATTGATCGAGAACTTCAGCTACTAAACATCGACATCGCTGCCCTTCAAGAAACTCGACTTCCCGACTCCGGGTCAGTCAAAGAAGAAAACTACACCTTCTTCTGGCAGGGCCTTAGCAGCGAACAGCCGAGAATCCACGGCGTGGGCTTCGCCGTAAAAAACTCCCTTATCAATTCGATCGCAACTCCAATTGGAGTGTCAGAACGCATCATGACACTCAGACTGAACACCCGGTCTGGTTTTACCAACATTATCTGTGTCTATGCCCCAACACTTACCTCCTCTGACGAAACCAAAGACATTTTCTACGAGGCATTGCAGAGGACTCTCCACAACATCCCTCTCACCGAAGGCCTGCTAATTCTGGGTGACTTTAACGCTCGAGTGGGAGCAGATCACTCCGCATGGCCAAAGTGCATTGGGCACTTCGGCATTGGCAACATCAACGAAAACGGGCAGCGCCTTCTGGAGCTATGCTCCGTAAACTCATTATGTGTTACAAACACGTACTTTGACCTTAAGAGATGCCAAAGAACATCATGGCGCCATCCCAGGTCTGGCCATTGGCATCAATTAGATCTTATTCTCTCAAGGAGGAAGAGTTTGGGCTGTATAAAAATAACTCGTTCCCTCCACAGTGCTGACTGTGACACCGACCATGCACTGGTAGTCAGCAAAATCAAAATTTCGGCCAAGAAAATATACAGATCAAAAGCCCCTTCAATCCCTAAGATCAGTGTAACAGCAATCAGAGATGAATCAAATAGAAAGTCATTTGAAAAGTTATTTGCTGAAAGCATGGATAATGTCACCCAATGTGACTCGGTAGATGAAACATGGAACACTCTCAGTTCAAAAATTCATGACTGTGCCATCAAGTCTTTTGGACAGCATAAAGTTTCAAACAACGACTGGGTAGCCCAGAACAGCGAAATTCTCCTACCTCTCATTGAGCAAAAGAAATCTGCTTTCAATGAGTATAACAAAAATTGCAATCAGAGTACAAAAACTTGTTTGAAAAATGCAAAAGCTAAACTTCAGCTGGAGGTAAGACGTTGCGCCAACAAATACTGGACAGACTTGTGTAACAGCATACAAGAGGCAAATGAAAAGGGAGATATGAAAACCGCCTTTAGTCAGATGAAAGTAGCTCTTGGGCCAATCATCACCAAGAGCGCCCCACTTAAGTCTGTAAATGGTGAACCCATCACAGATAAAAATGAACAACTGAATAGGTGGGTAGAGCATTACTCTCTGTTGTATTCAACTGAGAAAAATATTCCACCAGATTTTGAGGAACACCTCCAAAAACTGCCAATAATGGCCGAACTTGACGCTGAACCTTCCTTAGTCGAGCTTTCCAATGCAATCGACCACCTGTCTGCTGGAAAAGCCACAGGAAGTGACAACATTCCTGCAGAGGTATTAAAAGACCTAAAAGGCCCACTATTACCATACCTGTATAATCTGTTACTGCAGTGTTGGAAAGAAGGCGTGATACCACATGATATGAGAGACGCCAAAATTGTCACACTTTACAAGAACAAAGGAGACAAAGGCGACTGCAACAACTATCGAGGCATATCCCTCCTCAGCATTACTGGAAAGGCTTTTGCTTGCGTCATCCTCTGCCGCCTTCAACAACTGGCGGAAAAAGTCTTACCAGAAACACAATGTGGCTTTCGAAGCAAACGATCAACTATTGACATGATATTTGCACTTCGGCAAATCCAAGAAAAATGTAAAGAACAAAACAGGCCGCTTATAACATGCTTTGTGGACCTAACAAAGGCTTTCGACACCGTAAGCCGATCTGGCCTGTATGCAGTCCTTAAATCCATAGGCTGTCCACCAACATTGCTAAAACTTATTGCATCCTTCCACACTGACATGAGGGCATGTGTCAACTTTGAGGGCTGCACATCCAATTCATTTGCTGTAAACAGCGGTGTGAAGCAGGGATGTGTTCTTGCTCCTACCTTATTTGGTATATATTTTGCAGCCCTACTCAAGAATGCCTTTGGTCAATGTTCAGGTGGAGTACTTATTAACACCAGAGTGGACGGCTCCATTTTTAATGTTGCCAGACTAAAAGCAAAATCTCGTACAGAGCATATTATGTTACAAGAGCTCCTCTTCGCAGATGATGCTGCAATCGTGGCCCACGATGAAACCACACTCCAGGCTCTCATCAATAGCCTTGCCAAAGCCTGTGACAAATTCATGCTAAAGATCAGTGTCTCAAAAACTGTAGTTTTGACACAAGGCTTGAGAAACCCCAACCCAATCATGCTGAATGGCTCTCCTCTGGAGCAAGTGGGAAAATTCTGCTACCTAGGCTCAACCATCAGTGGTAGCACAGACATAACAACTGAAATAAATGCCAGAATAGGAAAGGCGGCCACAGCTTTTGGCAAACTCTCAAAAAGGGTGTGGAACAATAGCAAGCTGACCATCAAAACAAAGGTACTCGTGTACCAAACTTGCGTCCTAAGCACCCTGCTGTATGGCTCAGAGACATGGACCACCTACTCCAAACATGAAAGATCCCTCAACTCCTTCCACCTGCGCTGCCTACGCAAAATTCTCAAGATCAAGTGGCAAGACAGGATCTCAAATATCGAAGTTCTGAGCCGAGCCAACATTCCATCAACTCAGGCTCTCCTAGGCAAAAAAAGACTGCCGTGGCTTGGACATCTCCACCGTATGGAAAATGATCGCATCCCCAGACAAATTCTCTACGGGGAACTTGCTACTGGCAACCGACCCAGAGGTAGGCCACATCTGCGATTCAAAGACACTTGCAAGGTCACGATGAAAGCATTCAACATCGACCCCAATGAATGGGAGAACCTTGCAAATGATCGAAGCAGATGGAGACAAAAATTGCGCAGTGGCACGCTCGCAATAGACTTCAAGGCAAAAGAAACATACCTGACAAAACGACAGAGGCGGAATGAAAACACTCGCCAAAGTGAACCCAAAAGACTGACCTGCAATCACTGCCATCGCACTCTCGGGTCAAACATTGGTAGAATAAGCCACGAGAGAAGCTGTTAGTCAAAGTGAAAGTGAATATTCTAGCTGCTAAGACCGTCTGTAAAGACGCTAAAGGCCATATATATATATATTCATTCATCCACTCTATCCAATATTTAATTAAGTTCACGAGGTCATGCATACGATGGTTACAGACCAAATCGCATTTCAATCTGAGCAACCCCCCCCCCCACCCCCAAAGATAGACTACAAGATCTTTTTCATTAGGCCTAGCCTAATCATTACTGCTAGCTGGCCAAGAGTCTACACTGTAACTTTTTTACAAAACATTGATTGCCGAGAGTTGCTTTTTTTTGGAAATCTTCCAGAAAATTTGAGGAAGAAGTTCTGTACTCGAGCGCCAGTATATAGCTACCCCGGCGGCTTTCCCTGATATGTCAATCTGCCTACTGCCCGCACGAACATCGGCCTCGATGATACAAACTGACTAGACCCTCACGTCGTTACATATCAATCATTGCTTTTTTTTCCAATGACAATTGGATAAACTAACAAAATTAATAAGTACCGAAAAAATATATAGACTCTAGATCTAGATCTAGAATTCTAGATCTAGATCTAGATCTAGACTCTAGATCTAGATTTCTAGGGTTTTTTATCAAAAAGTGGCGCTCGAGTAAGGTACTCCTCCCAAATTTGAGATGGGGAAGAGTGAACAGAAGTTTCTTATATGGTTCACTGTATAAGCATCACCCTATTTTCACTCACCCGCAAAGCTGTTGGAAACATCTAAAATTCCTTGTCGGTTGGAACCAAGCAACACACCGACAACTCGTTTTACATTTCCGACTTTACCCATCCGATTGAAATGATCAACAACACTCAGAAGTACGAGCGGATGCACCACAACTTTGTTGATTTTACTCGGGTCTGTCGGTGACATGATGCTGTGTGAGATTGTAATACAGTGTTCGTTGATTATTAGCAGACAGAAATTGTATCAACTGAGCTGCCGTCTAGGAATGACACCACAGTTTCCAACATTCAACACACTTATCCGGTAAGATCGGGTTTTTTCGATATCCGTAAAAATAATCGATTCTCTTCTCCTCCGCATCCTCTCATAACTTACAAATTAAAGCATTATTATTGCTTTATAGTTTGATATAAATTATCCTGTCATAACCCTTTGGCCATTCAGGGGGAACCCGCTTCAACCATGTAAATGTCGACTGTAAATCACATCTTGAAAATGTAATAATGTGATTATAAAAATGCTTTGCTTTCTGTTGCGATTTCAAATGGACCATTAGAGTCAGGGATTATAAACCAATAAAATGTTTGTTAATAGAATGTGGGAAATAGCTCCACTTATTCATGTCTTAGGGGGAGAAATAATAATCATATTTCTTCATTGGTTTACCAAGTTAAAGAGATATCATAAAAACCACAGAAAAACTGTGGGGTCGCAGCAGGGCTATAAGCAAAGTCAAAATTGGGCAAAAAGAAAAGGTTGTATGTTGCGAAGCCCCGCGTGAGAAATAAAACCCAAACAGTGCAAAGCAAACTAAAGAGAAGACAGAAAATGCATAAATTTTCGGCTTTCGCCTTTGTCAAGTGAAAAAAAAAAAAAAACGAACAATAAAAGACTTCAACAGGAACGAAGTGAAACAGTTTACTTAGCAGCGAGTTCTTGCTTCTTTAGCAGCACCAAAGCACGTCCGTCCGCCAAAAGCATGGAAATCCTGCTTCCATGCTTTTGGCGGACGGACGTGCTTTGGTGCTGCTAAAGAAGCAAGAACTCGCAGCTAAGTAAACTGTTTCACTTCGTTCCTGTTGAAGTCTTTTATTGTTCGTTTTTTTTTTTTTTTTCACTTGACAAAGGCGAAAGCCGAAAATTTATGCATTTTCTGTCTTCTCTTTAGTTTGCTTTGTACTGTTTGGGTTTTATTTCTCACGCGGGGCTTCGCAACATACAACCTTTTCTTTTTGCCCAATTTTGACAAGTTAAAGAGAATAGAGTTATAATCGATTATTCAAGTTTAGCAGCGAATTGCCATAGATGAAGTTTTAACTTTAACCAGAGATCTATACTCTCTGCTTTAACTTCCGGTACTATCTGCATGGAGAACTGTTTACCTAGTTAGTAGGGTCATTATTTGTATTGTTTCATCTAAGAAAAAAATTGTTTGAAATTGTCCACTTTTCCACGTATCAAAACGCAGTACCATTCACTGAACACATATCAATACGGTTTTTGCTGCAACTATGGTAAATGTTATTGGCTCACAAACTGCCAAGTGTAGCAGTATATTATTAAGGGCAATATTTTAACAGGAGTAAGTTTGTAATTTCTGATGGCTGATTATACTAGCACCAACATTTTAAAACACGGGAAAAGAAACCGTTGAACGCAAAGGAAGACAAGAGGGCCCACAGAAAAGAACGTTAGTTCAACCCAAACAGGTCTGAGACCACCCACAGATGTGATTCTTGCGGTGGAGACCGTCACACCCACACTGGCTTGTTCAGCCACAAGCGACGCTCATCAAGTAGAGCAGACAGTCAAAACACTTAGGCTCGGATGAAATATCTCATAGTCAACCTTGACCGACGGAGGCCTCGGGTCTATTAAAGTCGTCCGTACTCAGTTTTGATAACAAGAACATCAGTCGCGGTGTTTACAATTGCTAAGCAATGAATTATTTCCTGCTAATGGCGGTGAGTGCATAGCTCAACGTTGAATCCGCAAACATTGTTTTGATTGCGTCGCCTGATTCTGATTGCATTTCCTACCACCATGGATAAATCTGTTCCTTCAGATGGGCCAGAAAGAATACCCAGGGAGCACAAGCATGATCAGGCAGAGAGACTGACAAATAAACACATAAAGACTCTCAGCTTCCTGCAAGATATGGCGAAAGAAAACAAAATACTGAAAGAAAGGATTAAAGAATTAGAGGTAGATTCTAACTAGATCCCACATAATAAACAAAAATCCCAAGAAAAGAACAAATTTAGTTTATTAGATATTTTCTTTTTTCCCCCAGACAGGTTGTTTTTGCCCCACTTGAAGATCCATTCAATGTCAGATAATGTACCTGGTAACAACATGGCTGCAACTTCTTATACTGGATCATAAAATTACCCCATTATATTCTTTTCAGAAGCTTGACATATGGCCTTTTTCTGTAGCATAGCAGGATATATTTTTCCACCTTCTTTTGTACTTGTAGACATGATCTGAAATAGGATGATGGTGCTAGTAGGCATACAAAAGTGTGAAAGTTTATAATATAATTTAAAATGAATGTAGGACCTTCCACAATGAACTTTCAGCATGAACTAGATGTTGTAACCACCAAATTCAACACTGGTAGTGATAGTAAATACTGTGAATTTAAATATGTATTTCTGGCAGTTTAGTTATTACCCAGAGAATATTCGTTAAAATATGATTCATGGAATTCTGGAAGTCATTTTTCCATTTACCCCCCTTGTGATAACATTAGAAAGCTCAGAATACTATACTTTCTTAGTCCTTAATGTGTTGCCCCATGTGTTACATTTATTTTTCTCTTTAGCCAGAGTTTTTTTTTTTATTATTCTGTTATGTTATTGCTGTGTCATGTTTGTTTTTTTTATTGAGAAAATTTTTACTTCAGGAAAGCCTGGAGAAATGCAAAGATGTACACAATTTTGCTGAAGAAAGCAAGGCAAAGATAAAAGATATTCAGGAGGCTTACATGGCACGAGCAGATGAAATGAACAATATGCTGGTGGAAAAACACAGAGTTGAAGTAGGTAACACAACTGCAAACTTGATTACTTTTAAAGTATCATATCAACAAATGTAATCTGATACATTAATTAATTTTCACAAGTGCATGTTATCCTCCCAAAGTCCTTCAAATGAGAGATAGTCTGTTCTGTTAAGTAGAATACCTTTAATGAGCAGATTCTTTTATCACTACTTCATACATGTGCATACTACAAGGCATGCTACCTAGAAAACCCTTTACACTTTAGTCTTCATTTATAGTCGTGTTTTACTATCATTGCTGGCATAGTAACTGTGGCATCAGTCTTTTTACTGGTAATGAGGAAAAATCACGTTCATACCTGCTACAGAGAATATATATGGCTTCTTGAAATAAAATGACTTGGTTGTGATTTAACTAACTTAAAGACAGCGAGATCTCACATTTTAAATTTCAGGCAGTTGGTTTCCTGCACAGTGTTTGTATTTTTGTAACATGTTCTTTTGCTCTTTTCACCACTATTTTTTTTTTTGGGTAATGTTAGGGATGGAACTAGGATAAGAAAAAACTGTCTGCAACTTTCTTGGTGATCAAATTAAAGACTGCAAACTGCTCTCTGGCAGGGTCTAGTTACAGTGTCCTGGTGGCGGACCTGGCCGAAAGTGGATTTTATGTCTTTCAAAAGCTAGATCAAGCCAGTTCAAGCACTCGTATTCTGAATTTTAAATTTTAATGAAATGATGGAATAAGCTTACATTTAAGAATAATGTTAAGGCCTGTTTTCTTTTGACAATGAGATTTTGGAATTCTGATGTTGTAAAAGGTTCCATCATTACAGTGTTTATGTGCAGTAATACCTTTATTCATGTTTTTGACAACTGTACACTCTAAACTTGTAATTCATTGCATTTGCTCTTCTGTCTGTCATTACCTCATTTGTCTACTTCAGTTAATGCAAGTTCAAGAGGAGAAATTTGAAGCAGAGCGTGAACTCAAAGAACAAATGCTCCGAGTAAGTTATGATTTTCAGAGGGTTCATTATTATGTATGCCTTATTGTGCAAACCATTAATGTGTTTTCAACTTGTGTGTGAATACATATCTTTATACATTTATATTTTGTAGATGCCTTGGTAAATGAGCAAGGCTTCACCTTATGTTAAAGAGCAATTTATTCATACCGTTGGTGTAATTCTGTAAGTGTCTAAGAACTTTTTACAAAATTTTACAGGAGAGCAGAAAAACTATTTTTTTTGTTTTGTTCGGACAGACAATTACGATTTTTAACACATTAGAGTGATTTCCCTGGGCCACTGTGGTCCAATTCTTTGTTAGGACATGTAATACATGTCGTAGATTCATTTTGGAACAAGAAAGATTGGTCCACAAAAAGTGAAGTTAGACGGTTAGAGAATTACACTGACGATATTTGATTTGACTATTTAGAGTAGCATTCCTCTCAACATGTGGAATGGCCTGCAGACATTTTCAGTTCCCTATCTTACCTGATAATAGAAAAATTTTGACATTTGCAGTCTGCCCTCAGGATGCAAATCTACATCCTTCTCCAACTTTTTCATTCATAGTGTCAAATAAGTACTGTGTTATGTAAAGAAATAACAATTAAAAGAAAAGAAAAACAGTTGGAAGATTTGGAGCCACAGGTTACCTAACCTTGGAAATAGTATATCTTTAACATAACATATAACCAAAAAAGATATGAAAATGATTACAGTGTATAATGGTGATGTGATGAATTATTAGAGTACATGTATTGTGGGAAACAGTTAAACCAAAAATGGCTAATCCAAAAATAGCAGTAAACCGAAGAAAATCTAAATCCCAGCTTTTTTTCCTATTTGTCTAAACCGAAATAGCCCTGTTGTTAAACCAAAAAGAAAATTGCTGAATTCAGTGCCCAGTCCACTGTGATTTTGCTATAGTAGGCCGAGTCAAGTTACTGTATCCCCCACAGAAAAAAAAAATCCCGAGCAGAGCATGCCTTGTTCTGTCCGGTCGTATAGGTCATCATAGGAGTGGCAGCACTACAAGGGTAGGGGGAAAGGGAGGCCTATATCCTCGCTGGTTTGAAATCAGATGGCAGCAGACAAGACGTTTGGCGCATCGCAGGTGATCTTTCATGTAAAATGTATGACATCAGAAAGACAATGCGGTGTATGTACCAGCAACCATGGACAGTGTAGTTCATGGCATCGTGTACGGTAACAGGATCAACAGGATGGTGGTTCTGCACTGTCCATCCAGTCATGTTTTCTCTACTTTGAGAGTTAGTCCACATTCACCCGCATATTCATATCCATGCTTCGTGTATCCCTAAGCCTGAGCAATCATCCATCCTCATTCTCACTCAAAATAGACTTATGCACTTACATTTGTCCTCTTTGATAACGACTTTGGGCTACCTCTCTGGAAACTGGCATTTTTCAAGCCTCCTATCGGTAAACTGAAACTCTTTGTAAACCGAAAACAAACCCGTTGTCCCGCCAATTTAAGGGTTGTCTACTGTACTTAGTTTTTTACACTACTCATCTTGCAGATGCGGCATGAAATGGATGCTCTGAAAGCAGCCAATAAAGATCTCAGAGATACAGCATCAGAGGAGGCAGAAAGTGATGAAAAAGAAAAAAAGCTCAAAGTGAGTGGCCTTCTTGGGCTTTTATAAGAATGTTTTGTATTAGTTTTATATTTTTCTATGATTCCCAGTTGTCATATTATAATGTTAACATTCCTTTGTGGGCAGGAACTTGACTGGTTAACGCTCAGTTCTGGGACATCCATTTTTTTGACAAATTTACTTTGTACCTGTAGAATGGAAAATACAGTGATTAGTCTTTTTTTTTTTTTTTGGCATGAGCAATGTGAAACAGTGCAAGAACCAGACATATTATTTAAATCAACACATCAGTCTTGGCAAATTCTTCTGGAGATTTGATGCTACATTAAAAAATGTCAGTTTGTGTTGACAGAGCCATATCAGTTACTGGTAAGCTCAGTTTCTCCAATGAGAAGTTAATCTTCACATTCTTTCCCCACAAATTTTATTTGCTTTATAACCTCTTTGGATCAGTTAAAATTTTGTTGGACATGAGAGATGTCATTGTGTTACCACTAATCTGATTCTGAATCCATGATCTCCTTTTCTGCAGGAACTCACAAAAGAAAATGCAGAATACAAGGCAAAATATGAGGAGCTTCTTGAGGAGATGGAGAGTCTGCGCAGTGACTTGAGCATGATTCAGTCAAAAAAAGCCACAGATATGTCTCAGATGCAAGAGCTACGAACTGAAAACAAAAAGTTCCTGGAAAATTATCATGAAGCTCAACAGAAAGTCACTGAACTTGAATTCCGCTTGGACAAGGTCCAGGGTGAGCTTGAAGAGATGTCGAAGAATCAGGTATAAATTTTTTATACTCATCGAAATTTAACTTTTGCGTAATCTAGAAATTGTGGTCACACTAATCTGAAAGGGTCTAAATTTTAACCCCAGACATGTGAAATTTCCTATGTCAGGTTAGTGTTAAACAAGCTGGATTGGGCTAAAAATTCAACTACAAGGCCTTTTTTGCTCTGTTTGGTGAACATACTTAACAGGTCTTTGACTGATTTCCTTTTTGTGTCATTATGGGGGGCCACAAACTGTTGTGTTTAAATTGCACTGATCATCATTTCATTGATTAATATGGAAGTGATTTACACATTGGTGGTTGTAAACATCTGATAATGACAATATTATCGTGTCACTGCTGTAGTATTCACATTTTATATTAAGAGCTTGGGATGCTGGAGTTGATGGAACATTTGCATAACTGGAAACTAAATTTTCTAAAAAATCATATTTATGTATTCTTTCCTATGATCTTCAACAGGATCAAGCCATTCTTATAGAAAATTTGAGAGATAAAGTGAGACAAATGTCCTTGGAGAGAGGTATTTGGACTGAGAAAGAAACTGAGTTGGAGCAAAACCTGAGGGACATGCAAGCCTTGAAAGATGCCATGAAAGAGAGTAACATTTACCTCCAGAATGAGCTGGAGAAATTGCTGGAAGAATATGGTTATCTGAATCAGGAATATGAGAGACTCAGAAAGCGTTATTTGAAAGACCAAGACAAAAAGACTTTCAGAGATTTTGTTCTGTTGAAAAGAGAGTTGAATTCACTGAAAGATGAGAATGAAGAGCTGAAGACCAGAAAAGGAGATGGGTTATACATGTTGAAAGGGCCTTCACCACCTCAGCCTCCACCTCGCCCACGGAAAAAGAACTCTCTTGAAGGAAACAGAACTGGTGCTAAAAAAATGCCTGCAATCACATATGAAAGCAGAAAGTCTGAAGATGTGAAAGGGTAACAAACCAAATGATATTGAATTAAGCCATAATGTGGAGGAAATGCTTCAAGTTATTTATTTTCTCTCACTGGAGTGAAGTGACTCAGTGTTGACTGTAACTGTGAGGACAGTTTCTTCCATGGTTCATTCCAAGTGAAAGAAAGCAGCCTTGAGGAAATCTATTTGAATTTCTCATGTATATAATGAATAAATTATTATACTTGATAATGTGTATTGTAAAGTTTTGTCTCCTTTTTCTCATCCCAACATTTTGATGCAATGGCCCGGAGTCTGTTTCTGAGAAGTCCTTTGTTGTAAAGACTCACAAGTTGTTTAGTTAGTTCATAAAGCCAAATGGCTCACTTTTATAGTTATTATTAGCCTTGAAAATTAGACCACCATCATTGTATTTTCAACTCTAAACAATAACAAGAAACAACAGTAGAACACACATACACGGAGTCGTTATGTTTATTTTCATTAATTAATTTCTTTCTCAAGGATTTACAGGGTATGAAAAATACTGGTTTTCATAAATGAATGCAGAACTTTAGAATTCATCTCCTAACCACTGTGTCTCTTGTGGTAGTTATACACCAGTAACAAACATAGGCATGCTGTATGATATCATGAAATAAAATAATAATCTAATAGTAATACAATCTGCAGTAAACGTGAGACAGGTAACATCAACTGACAGATCTTAAAATGAAAATACTGATGATGGACAGACATCCTCTTCCACTGCTTCAGCAAGAGGTTGCCAAAAAATTAGCTGTTTCGGCAAAGGTAAAATTATGACAACTTTAGACTTTCCCAATATACCAAGACCACTGATAATAAGAAAGAAATTTGCAGGATGAAAGTTCATGTACACTGTATATAGAGATTCAAATTTATTTCCTACAATTTGAAATCAGCCAACGCTGCTGATGCGGGCACTCATTCTTCACATTAAGGCAACTGATTTTCTGGCCAGAATTACTCTATCGTGGTATAGCAGTAGAGGGTTTCACCACTTTCTTACTAAAACTTTTCAACCAATGGCTCAAGCAGTCCCTGTTCATAAAAAAATAGGTACAGTGGACCATCATGTTTAACAACACTGCTAATAACGAGAATTTTGCCTATAGCGAGAACAGTTTAAATCCCCGTTTTTTCTACTATGAGTTATATATTGAAATACTTGAATGAGGGCAATCGATAATCACAACCTTTGCTATAGCGAGACAATTAATTCTCAGTGCATACGGCAAATTGTGGGAGCGGCCGCAGAACAGCGTGTAGCGAGTCAGACATATAGTGTTCTTTGTCTATGACTGCACGCCCACCTGTCTAGTCACCTCTCACTCAGGCCGACAATGCTTTGTTTCCTTACTGACCACGTGTCATGACAGCGCATTACACTACCACTCACGCAATCAATAAATTTACATTTGCCCGCCTGCCCACACTTCCAATTATGTCTTGCGTAGGCCTAGCAAGCGTTGTCTACATGCTGACCATGTGCTGTGACAGCGCTGTACACTACCACCCACGCAATCAATAAATTTATGCCCACCCACCCGTCCAATCACGTCTTGCGCAGGCCTAGCAAGCGTTGTCTACTTCCACCATCCACGCACCCAATAAATTTATGCCCGCCCACCCATCCAATCATCTCTTAAGATCTTGCTTTACCTAAGAAGCTTTGTTCTCTTACTGATTACACACTATGCCACCATCCACGCCACCAAAAAAAATTACCGGTAGTGATTTACGCGGATCAAAGACCGAGCTGCGAGTAATAATTATCGCACATCACAAGTAGTAACCAGAGAGTGCACGTGTCTGAAGAAGCTACACGGCTGTAGCCTTCATGGCCAGCCCCACAGTTTGCCCCAGTGAGTGATGACTCATCACTGGTTGCGCGTAGTGTGCTGTCACAGCACGTCGTGGTCAGTGGGGAGAGCGAGCATACTTATTTATTACTACTAGGCCTAAGCAAGAGATGCCCAGGTCGGGCCACAACTCGCAAGGCAATTGTTACTGGCAGCACGGTCTTTGATCATAATTGATCGTCGTGCGGCGTATGCTCTTTGTCTACACAGGGCTTCGTGACCACATGCCTACACTCCCTATGTCACAAACACGTGGCCAGTCTGTTACTCGTCTGCCTCTAACTTTTGAATCTGACTCTCTAGTAATTTGATCGAAACATGGCTACTGTCAGCACATAAAGACGGAAAAAAAAAAAGTACCGAGATGAAGGCCGAATCCTGCCGTCAGTTTGATATTACAGTATATGTGCGTTGATCGACAGGACATGTTAACAAGAGAGGTATCCATTATTTTTCATGATTACCTCCCTTTTTAACATGTAACATGTACTGCACATAGTGGGGTATTTTAGTCCCTTGCCTTGCCTTTTGGACGCTTTCCTGGAGTAGTGAGACCTCGGGAATAACGAGACATTTTTGGTGGAACATAACCTCTCGTTATAACCAAGTTCCACTGTAATATACAGACACTACTGGGAGGGCAATATTACGACTGAAAGCTACTTTGAGAAAGATGTCTAGATGGAAAACAATGTGGAAAGTCTCAGTTGACACCTTTTACCATGCAAAGACATGGTGAATATGAATAATTTCAAACACAAGAATACTTTCAGTTTAGCCTTGAGTTTCTTATCATGCTACGACCTTCTCAGTATTCTAGCACCTGTTATCTGTATACATGCAACGTTTGTCTTCCACTGTTTGAGAAACACCATCACATAAAATACCAGAATTTAACAAAATGTCAGAGGCATTTCAATACCACTATTCTGCATCACGGTGCACTCAAATATTACTCCACTAATGTCTTGACTTCAAGACTGTTGCCATAGGGACAGTCAAATTTTCATTGTGGAGAACAAAAGTACATCACCAAAAAAAACTGAAGCAATAAATTTAACTGGCTCAGATCTCCTTTCCAATAGCAGTCAAGACAATCTTCTTTACATTCTGTTTGACTAAATGTTAATTACTTTCTTCTTGAATAGTGCTGTACATATTTTACATATAAAGAAAACAAAAACACAAACATTTTCTATGTGTCACTGACTGTAAAGTAAAATAGTGCAACATCAAAATGCTTCCTTCAATAAACTCACCATGCATCATCACATCATACTCCCACAAAAACACACAATTCACCAATTTCTAACACACTCTTTTGCAGCATCACAGGATTAAATGTATGAAAATGTTGCTTAATAAACATTTTCTAACCAGTCACATAAATACGGTAAATAATATTGTTTCTTAAATAATTCTCTGTCCACTGTCTATTACTTTAATGCCAGTTCAAATGAAACAATGTAAAGGTACTAAACTGCATAAAACATGAGCAAATATTTTGGAAAATGTGATTACACAGCTGTATGGTTTCAAAATGAATAGACTGAATTTGATGTTATGTGGTAATTTTTATCTGCAAAACAATTTAAAATCTCTGGCAAAGCACAATATTCATGCAAACTGAGCTACTGGAGACATGATGTAGAATGTATTTCCCCAAACATATATATGACATTATAAAATGAAGTAAATCACTAAATGTGTTCATTCTTTCACTATTCCGCACCAAGGGCTACAAAAGGTGGTGGCCGCTTGTTCCTGTTTTCTGTTGCTAATCTTTGTCTCAATAAGCGGACTTCATTCAATAGGGCTATTTCATTATCATCAAAGGCTCGCCTATTCCTCTCAAAGGACACTGAAAAAGAAATTAAAAAATGAATGAAAAAGGAACACAATCTTCACATGAAATCCTGTCTTCTTCATGATTTAACCATGAGTAATTAATTATTTTGCTTTTTTAGAAAAAAATATGTGGTGTGTTCAATAACAAAACTGAAAATCTGATACAAAATGTTTGCTTTCCTTTTAAAAGAAGAAATGATATAGCATTGAGAAGCCCATGAAATACGAAGCCCATTTTGACACCAGAATTGTTTTCAAATATTAAAAACCTGGAGGCAAAATATAACCATTAATCAAACACATATCAGAGGAGAAACTAGAAAGGGTAACACATACATTTAGAGATATCAGCTGATGAATCTGGATATGCAGTCTCTTCATGAACTTTCCCAGCCATATGATACATTCCTGTAATAAAAAAAAAAACGGTATGACAATCCCCACAAAATAGTTAAACAACCCATCAGTTGAAAATGCTTTCTTTCATAAAATTAGGAAAATTTTGAAGCTGGCACATTCCAAGCCACAAACAACTACTGAGAGTAGTGATTCTTTGAAAACTTAAATGTCTCGGTATTGCATGGTAATCAGGAGAACAAAGTGTTCAGTCCATGGCAAAACAAAACATACATTCAATGTACTGATGCACAAAGTCAAATGGTCGTTCTTTAAGATAGAGTTCTAATAGCAAAGCTGATTGGCAAGAGCCACCCCATCTTCATTAACATATGGAAATCTGAGTCTAGAAATACTGAGTGGTGAACATTTTCCTGTGATGTTTCAAACAAACTTCTGAGAGTTTTCTTTTCTCTCTAAGAATGTTAGTTGAAATGGCTATTAAGATGACTAGATAGAATCACTTGACTGTGGTAAAAAATTTTCTCAAAATGATCTCCACTTCATTGTCATTAAAAAGAATCAAATCAATTAAGCGGCTTTGCATTTCTGTTTTTTTTTTTCAAGATACACAATGATATACCAGATACACTATATGATACACCATTTGATAATTTTCTACAACTTACTCTCATCATTTTCATCCAACATGTCCACTAAATCCAGAGTGTGATGCCGCCCTTCCAAAAGTTCCTCCTCTGTGATTCTCATTCTCTGATCTTTGCTCCTATTGCCCAGGGATCTGCTGGCTGCAATCTCCTCATAACCTTGAGATGATTCTATCTCCTGTGGTAAATGGACAATATCAAATCAATGATACATCAATGAAAGTACAAATTCTATAGGTAGAATGCGCATATCCACCATCTTGTCTGTCCGGACCCACTTAAGGCGTCGCGAACCAATCGGCGGCGAGTTCACTACTGTAAACAATGACATGTGTGTATACGCACATGGGAGACGTTCAGTCAATTCTTTCACTTCCTTTCTCTTGTTTACACGGATGGTAGGGAATCGGACCAGTTTGAATCCATCCTTTCCACCCCTGTCACAACAGTCAACTGCAATGCAACCAGCAGACATTTTAACTGCTTAGACACATCTCGAAGTTACACTCATCAGCTGATCCACCGGCCATCTTGTTTGGCGGAAGTACAAAAGAAAAACTCTGTGACGTCATGCGCATTCTATCTATACAATACTCCACAGTTATACCTTTTCAATTATAGTGTTTATAATATACATATTATAAAAAATTGGAATGGGTGAAGTGATAATGGCCAAATAGCAAATAGCGCAGATCAAGGACAAGGCATAATAGTTTGGTGTGAGTCAATTTCTCAAACAAGCAGATCTTTAAACCATATCATGGGAAATCCTCAGAAGTTTCAGAAAACCAGATTAAAGTTCACTCTTTCCATATCAAGGCCATTTCCAGGTTTGTGCCAAGGGTTTTTTGCTCATTTTAAAATCAAAGCAATGGTGAATCAGAAAATTGAGAATTTTACTACCTCAGATCATTGAAATCTGAGCATGTTCAAATTGAAGGAAAATGGAAGAAGAAGCTGAAAAACACATAAAGAAGTGTATGACAGATAGTAATGTGAAGTACAAGCGAAAGGAAGAGCAGAGTCATGCGAGAAGAAACAAACCCCAAATTGATATCAATGATAGATCATGGGTTGTTTCAAACGCGGTCGGCCATATCGACGATATATCGGGTATTGGCATGGAAAGAGTTAAGATGCATTTTTGTTCATTCACTAAGACTGTCTATAAGTAGTCCAATATACATGGGTGCCAGCAACGGAGACGTCTGAAACCTGAAAATCACTTTGACCAAATCAGCCAAACCTGAAGTCGCGGGCACTGTGCAACACAGTGATAAGACAACAGACCTACCAATTAAATGACACCTAAATCGCGTATACCAATGCTATACAAAGGCAATTTTCAAATATGTATGTATCATAGAACAAAACACTTTACATGTCACAATAATGTACCACAGTTACTAAGTATTTGTGCACACCAATAACCTTCCTTGTTCATGTAAAATGTGTGTGACTGCAGCAGATTTTGTTCTATCACCTGTCACCTGTCGGCTTCATCGTCATCGATGTTAGCTGCTACAGTGGATGTCACAACAAAATCTCCTCCACCCAATCCTGTCCTTAGCTTTCCTAGTTAGTTCACTTATTTCCAGCTGGCTGACTTTCTTGATGTTATCGTGATATGTAATGGGTGGTCTTCCTTGTTTTCTCTTTGTTTCTGTCTTTCCTTGAAGGATTGATATCATAAGGGCCGTGCTTTTGTTTCGGGCCGCGTGGCCGATGTATGCAAGTCTTCTTTTATTTATTTCAGGTGTTATTCTTCTGGTGGTGCCAAGCTGTTCTAAGATGCTTGTATTTGTTCTCCTTTCTGTCCAACTTATTCTGAGTAGCCTTCTGTAAAGCCACATTTCAGCTGCCTCCAATCTTGTTATGTCTGCCTTTTTGAGTGTCCAGGCTTCACAACCATATAGTAGGACTGGCCAGATCAAGCACTTAAGTATGTTCACTTTGAGGTCCGTTGGTGTGCCTCTATCCTTCCAAATGTTGTTTAGTTGAACCATTTTGTGTTTTGCCATTCCTATCCTTGTTTTTATGTCCTTTGAGCAGCTTCCATCTTGCAATTTATGTGATCCTAGGTATTTGAAATCAGTCACTTTTTCTAGTGCTGTTTTGTTTACTAGTATCTCCTGGTGTTCATGGTGCCCTGTTCCAGTATGCATGACTTTGGTTTTCTTAGCATTTAGGTGTAGGCCTGCTGTCTTGCCCGCTTCATCCACTCTGTGCAACACTCTTTTCATGCTGGTGATGTTATCTGACATAAGAGCTGTGTCATCAGCGTAGCGAAGGTTTGTGATGTTTCGGCCTCCGATCTTTATTCCCATATCTTCTATGTCTGCGTTTCTCATGATCTGCTCAGTATAAATATTGAAAAGATGAGGTGAAAGTATGCAACCCTGTCTGACTCCTTTCTCGATGTTGAAATATGGACAGTTCTCATTGTTCCATCTAATCGTTGCCTTTTGTTCGTGGTATAGTGCAGCGATGAGGGTCACAAGGTGTTTCGGGAATCCCATCTTAATCATTATATCGAACAGGTGATGGTGCCTAACGCTGTCGAACGCTTTGCTGTAGTCTATGAACGTGATGAAGGCTTCGTTTCCATTGCTTCTTATCTGTTCAATCATTATTTGTAGTATGAAGAGCATGTCAGCGGTTCCTCTGTTGGTCCTGTAACCAGCTTGACATTCTGATAGTTCCTCTTCTACCTTAGATTTCATTCTGTTGAGTATGATGATGAGCAGGATTTTGCTGGTGTGACTGATGAGGGCGATGGTTCTATAATTTCCACAGTCTTTGACATTGCCGCTTTTGTATAGCATGACGAATTCTTGTAGCTTCCAGTCTGTTGGCCATTCATTTGTCTGCCAAATTTTGCAGATCATTTGGTGGAGTGCTTTTATTCCTGATTCGCTGGTATGTTTCGGGAGTTCACCTGGTATGTTGTCTAATCCAGGGGATTTTCCATTCTTTATTTGTTTTATTGCAGCCTGTACTTCCTCCAAGAGAGGTTCTGGTTCTTTATCTATCTGTTGTGAGTCTGGTTGTTGGAGGTCCCTCGGGTCTGGTCTGATGTTGTCCGCAAACAGCATCTTGCCGTATTCGTGCCATCTTGAGAGCACATCTTTTGTGTTTGTCAGTGTTGTGCCTTCTTTGCTGTTCAGACTCAAGTTCTGTGGTTGGAAATCCCTCTTTTTTACTTTTCTTATTTGTTCAAACATTTCTTTTGACTTTCTTTGTGTATTACATTCTGTTATGTTTGCACACTCTCTTTCTAACCATGCATTCTTGTCTCTTCTGATCTTTGTTTGGATTTCCTTCTTCAGTGCATGATATTCATCTTGTTTACTAAGTTTTCTGGCTTTGCTCTTTCTTTTTGCAAGCTCTATCACCTCTTCACTGATGTATGGTTTGGGAGTTTTCCTCGTTCTTTTCCCGAGTTTCGATTCAGCTGTTTCACTCCAAATTCTTTTCATGTCTTTCCACAGTGTATCTGGGTGTCTTTCTTCAGCTGACCACTCCTTGAGTAATGCTGAGAAACGGTTTTCTGTTTCGATCTGAAAAGCATTGCTGATTTCAGGGTCTTTCAGTTTGTCCGTGTCAAATCTGGTGGTGGGTTTTGGCTTGCTCTTCCTATAGGCTTTCAATCTCAGCTTTGCTGTCACTAAAATGTGGTCAGTGTCACAGTCTGCCCCTGGCCTTGTCTTTGAGTTGAGCACAGTTGTTTTCCAGTTTTTGTCAATCAGGATGTAATCAATCTGGTTTCGGAGATTGCCTCCAGGGTTTATCCATGTGTATCTTCTTCGCATCGGGTGTTTAAAGAGAGTGTTCGTGATGCTCATTTCATTTGCATGGCAGAAAGATGCTAACATGTCTCCTCGGTCGTTTCGTTCTCCTAATCCATAGGGTCCTATCCCACATTCCAGATCCTCACCCTCTCCCACTTTGGCATTGAAATCTCCCATGATTTTGTTCTATATAAGATGAATATTATTTCCTACTTAATTTTGAATGTGGGAAAAATTTCTCCAATAAGTTTGTAAAATGTAAAACCTATCACAAACACACAACGGACAATACATGTAACTACTGCTTTGTGCGTGTTTATTAATATTATTTGTGTCTCTTGAGCCAATAAAATAGATCCTGTTGTCTCCCTTTCAATTCAACACCGCTAAACTGGGTTTTCCTTAGTTCGGAAATGGAAACAGCAACGGAAACGTCAAAACCTCATCAAGTAGTGAAACAGAACTACTTGTACAGGTACTTAATGGAGGTTTGACGTTTTCGTTTCCGTAAAAATGAAAACAAGGTTTTAGCAGTATGCCGTTGCTAGACTCGCACTGCTTACGACCCCCGTGGTTATAATAGAAGCGTCAGATCTATAGGCCTCACTCACGCTTGCTATAAGTAGGCCTACCGTTTATTGGACTGAATGAAGTGAAATCCGGCTATGCCAAAGATGCTGATGCCGGAAAACTAAAAAAGTAGAACAATCTGAGACCTTTGTAAACTAAAGCCTCCGTCATCAGGTTGATCTAGTACAATGACTATTAGTGAGCTAGCCGTACAACGTGTATCAGTAGCCTACAGATCTAGGAGGCATGCTCGACCTTGATCTAGATTCTAGGTTTTTGCGTAACAGTAGTAACACGTCAACTCAGTCTGCACAACACGTTCACAGTACATGCGGTACCAAGCAACCGGGTATTCCAAACGAAAGCATCCATTGTCAATCGATAATAAACGTTTGTAGATCTACCATTGCAGGCGTCTAATGCATTAATTCTGGCGTAGGCCTGACACACGGGACGAAGTCAGCGCAACACTACGTCCACTCAAACGATGCGCGGAACAAGCGGGTCTTGACCGGACACAATACGTGACCCTTTGACCCTTCGCTCACTTTCAAGTTCGCGTTATTGTCAGCGCGATGAAGGGCTGCTGGTGCATGTGAAGCGCCTGATCTAAAACTGCGAATCAGTCAGAACACGACGGTAGCCCTGTACTGACGATACGCCTTCGGACAATGTAGATGCTAAAAATAGGCGCAAATTGGGCCGATATCTCGAACGCATGCTTGCGCTTTTTTGTTGTAACCAAGTTTTTGTTCTTTTTTGTTTTTCAATTCTTCACATCACAAAACTGGAATTTTTTTTTTGGATACATAGCGAAACCGGAAATCCGGTATATACCGGAGGTCTGGCACCCATGAATATAGAAGGGTGAGGGGTGGGGGCAGGCATTGAGCACATTCTATCCCACAGTGTAAATTTGTACCTTTTGTCTATGGAGCTTGTTCATGACTTCGTAGACTTCATTTTCCAATGCTCGGTTCTTGGCTGTAAGGCCGGCAATCTGCAAGTTGCATTATAAAGAGCCATCAGCACAATAATGACTAAAGCAAGCAATTCACAACTAATGTGACCCTCAAAACTAAAACTCTCCTCGGTATAAATAGAATGCTCCAACATTTCCAAAACTCAACCGAAGCTCAACTGTTAGCACAGCTGGTTTACATAGATATAGCATATAAGCACAAAATGTGTCCTCCATTGTGCTGTACAAAAAACAATAAAATTCAGATCTTCATCATGAACCCCAAAATGTCTGCAAAAGAAGTTACGGCAATGCTTTCCACCACAATCAACATGAAACTCACTTTACAGACAATCACTTAGCTATTTTACTGAGGCCTTCTTTCAAATTTAACATACTTGAGATAACAGATTATCAAAAATCATCAAGTTTCTAGGTTGTATGTATAAAAATGGATTTCCACATGAATTGTTCAGCTGTCCAACCTTAACACTGTCAGCATTCTTGTCCAATTCTACCATTCTGTGTTTGTGGTCCAGTTCTTTCTGAGCCCACATATCAATGTTACGCTGTGTGGCTGAGGCAAGATTCTGTTCCATGTGCTACACAGAAAATAAAAGGAAATGTTCTTTTAGTAACTATTCATTTTCAGAAAAATGTCCCTTTTACACTTCATCATCATGCCCATTAATTCTTAATATTTGCCAAGGGATTGCTCTAGCTGCTCTCTCCTTTGTTTGATTCTTTTGATCCTTTAATAAAATAAGAAATCCCACTACAAACTAGTTGTGAAAAGATTATACAAAGCCAGTTTCCTATATATGTAGCACTAAACATAATAATAAGCATAGATTTTGCTGCAACCACAGATTAAGCACAGTGTGACTTGCTTTTTATCAGACATCAGACATCAATTAGATTAATAAACTACTTCCTAACTTCATGAAAAAAAAAAGGAATGTTACAAAAGAGAATTACATTATGTATGAGCCAGTAATACTGAAATGTTTCCAGCATAAGCCTGTCTTCTCACATTTCCACTGGAAAATGTATGAAACAGTTGCAGTTCCCTCACCTTCCTGGTTTCTAACTCTCTTGCTCTCTCTGCTTCTCCTAATTTTGTGCGCAGTCTGTCTTCCAATTCAGACTGTTTGCGATGCATGTCTTGCTCTGTTCTCAGGGCTTGAGACTGAACAGCATATTCTCTGTACATTTCCTGAGTTAGAAAATGGCAGTGACAGTAATAATGTTCCGTTACTCTTGTATTTCTAAAAAAAAAAAAAATGTAAATTGTCACAATGCAAACTGCTGAAAGTAAGGTAAACTTTGCTTTCTGCAAAGAAATTGATAAAACCTACTTCACATGAATTGCTTCTTAAAATTATTCACACTATAAATATGACTGATCAATTTTTTAAAATATTTAACATGTGAATCAAAATAATAGATACATGTTAACCATATATAACTTGCTGAAGTGAATGCAATTCTCACCATGTTCACTATGGCAAAGTGAATGATCAGAATTTTTTTTTTGCAGAAGTTAGCCCGTTTCACACAGTATTTGCCACTTATTTACTGAAGAAAACGAAACATTGGTATCCAGAACTATGATTTGCTTACTTGTTCAAACAATTTCTTTTGTAACTGAAGCTCCATGTTTTTTATTTCTGCCTCATGTATGGCTGTCTCTGTCTCCTGATCTCTCTGCAAAGCCTAAGATGTAAACAGATATCAAAATACAGTGCATATCAAGCCAATGGCTATGAAAAGTATACAATATTAGTTATGCAATTAAAAGGAAAGAAAATATGTTCACTTGAAAGACTGTAGGTGTTATGCAAACATCCTCACAGACTTAAATTATGAATATTGAATTTAATGATATGCAGAATGAGCAGGACAAAAAAAAAATTGCAAGGAAAGAAGTTGACAAATATGAGAGTGGTGCCAACATGAAAAAGACAGTCAAAATGTGACAAAACAAAACAATTGTATGTAGCAAAGCCTCCTGTAAGAAAGTTTAAAAAAAAAAAAAAGTTAAGGAGAGACTAAATTTGAAAGATGTTGATGGAGAAATTGAAAAGATAAAAACACTTATAGAGAAAGATACGACAAAGAGCTTAACTCATTTCTCCCCAAGTAAATTTGGCCAAGTTGCTCCAGCTGGCCCAAGTAAATTTTGCAGTTTTCATGCTTTTATAGGGCGAGTTAGAAAAAAATTCATTACTCACTTATTTTTTAATATTTTCCAATTCTATTTGGTGGAAGTGTTTATAAATGAATGCTTTATGATATTCTGTGGTTGTTTTTATTATTGTGTGGGTATAAAGTAGTAATTTGTAAATTAGAATTGACAAAAAAAAACATATAAGGTCGGGGTAAAAAATGTGGATTCCCCGTTCGCGGTACAGCTCGGCACGCAAGGCGAAAACGGGGATTCCCCGTTCGCGGGGAGAAATGAGTTAATAATAAGTGAATTCAAATGCCTTGTTACTTTGCACCTCAAGATAGCTGAACCACAAGTATTTCATAACTGATGCATTCACTTTTGATTCCATTCACAAAGGTGACAGAGTTGATACCACATGATGTTGCTTTGCAGTGACAACATTTTACAGATCAAAACTGCTGTGTACAGATGATTTTAAATCTCCCAAATTTACCTTTCTCTGTAATTCATCATCCAAACGTTTAAGTTCCATCTCCCTTTGCTCCTTTTGGAAATGAAGAAATTTTCGCCTTCCGGCTTCTAGTAGTGTCAATTCCTTCAACTTCACTTCACGGTTCATGGCAAGGAGCCTGTTTATTGAAAAGTTCTCATGTCTTTAGCAGGTTATATTATGTTGCAATATAAACATTCATCAACTATTAAAAAACAACGTTTTTGATTTCTGGCTCTTCAGAGAATCCAAAAATTAAGGACTACCTCTTCCACAAAAAGATCACCACACTTCAATATATCCTTTGTCCGGCCAGCGTCTTAAAAAAAAGCCACATTCTTGTGGCCGTACCGTATAAAAGCGTAATGTACTACCACAGCCAGTGTTTACATTATGGAGCAGGGTGTCGTTTGGCCGGCCGATTTGTCTGTTTTGCACTTTTTCTGAACGCTGTAACAGAACGATTGTTCCTTCAATCAGCCCGAAATTCACACGAGGCACTCATTAATACATGTTCTAAGTGCATGCTTAATTTTATGAATGTAAGTTTCATAGAAACTGATGTGCGAAGACTCAAAGTATCCGTGTTGAAGCTTTTCCTGCGTTCCACTGCATGTTGTGCAAATGGTAGGATTTGAAAACTATTTCTTGTTGCGTTCCTTTTCAATGAATTTGTTTATAATTCCGTGTATGCATTAAAAAGTGGTTGGTGACACCTGGTTTTAAATTTAAAGACAGTGTCTTTACCCTGAATGTGGTTATTAACTTTTAAAGAGGGGTAAAAAAATCCGCTTTGTTACGCTCTGGCCGGTTTTATCTCCGCCATTTTATACATGTCTCATTTGGCCAGACCGTACTAAAGCGTATCGCCACCATAGCCTCCCCGCCCGTGAAGGCTGTTCGAGTGCCCGGGCAGCCTGTAGGCTTAATGGTGACACATCGGGGTGTAACATTTCTTAAATATTACCATACATATTCTGTTTGGAGGAGAGATTTGTAAAGACACGAAGACTACAGGATTATACTTATAGATTCCACTCCAAGGCACTAAAAATACGTGTTTTATTGTTTAAAAGCGCCATACAAAGTACTATAGACTGTTAGCCGACTGGGAGTGATAAAAATGTTTTAGACATGTTCCAGTAAGGCACTGTTAAGATCGCCAGCCTTTTCACACATAGAGTCTAGATATAGATGTACATAAAAACATATAAGACAAACATTCTTAAACAAATAATATTAAAGGCTGCTTTTATTTTAAATGAATGTGTCCAGGTAACTCTTCGTCAAAAATTGATGCAGTACACCAAGTTTCATTTTTTATGTCGTAGTCGTGAAGATTAGCTGCTTACATGTTCAACCTCTAGCTCAATTATAGTATAAGATAACAGACAGCTAGATGCAATCAATCATTGCCACCCTGGGCACCCTTTCTCAACGTACTGCTGTTGGTAGGAATGCGTTTCCATATTTTTTTTCTAAGCACTTGTGGGCTTAATCACAGACAAGTAAGATTACCTGTCAAGTCTACAAGAAAAAAAAACTGCAGAGAATTACAAGTATTCAACTCTTATTACTCTTAAGATGATTTCTAAGAGACAACAGGGTCATTTTTTATTTTAGCCCTAAAAATGAGAAAATACCCTTAAAATGCATGTGTACGACTTTTAAGGAAATCATAATCAGGTAGGAAGTTTGTCAAAGAAAAAACACTGTATAGGTGAATAACCAGTCGTAGTCAAACATCAATGGAAAGAACTGAGTGAAGAAAACAAAATCAACTTGATTTGACTGATTGTCTTCCAATATTAAAAAGCACAAACAAACACTGTTCTATAGCCAGTGCTAGTACTGGGCATCGCGAGTCACTTTTAGCTTCGAGGTGATCTGCATAAACGGGCCGATGTTGTCACAACAGGCTGGTGTGAAAATGGATTGAAGGAACGTGCTGACTCTGCAATGGCATCGTCCGTTTGGGTGAAGCTAAGGCGTCACGTTTGGCAACAAGATTTGAAGAGGATGAGATCTTGCAAGCTTTTTCATGGTACATGAACTGCCAGAAACATTCCTTGTGCAAATGAATCTGGCACTGTAGACACCCATCCCTCGTTTCCTTTGCTTTGCCGCTTCTTGTCCTTATCTTGTGCTTCATGCAGAGGCGACATGCCCTTGGTCTGCCCGAAAAGACAGTTTTTTGGTGTCCACGTCATCATCAGTTTCCCAGGTGCAGGAATCAATCTGTGTGCATGTGTCTAAATTTTTTTTCAGGGGGATATCATCATCTGTTTCCCAGGTGGAGGAAGTAATCTGCGCCCAGGTATCCTGTTTTTAAATCAGTTTTCAGTCTCTTTAAAGGCACGAGGCAATCACCCCATTCATTGTCAACGACTGGCAAATGCAATGGTTCCAGCACTGTAAATGTCTTCTCAAATATTTCCTCGTCTGAATCCAAGGGCACGTCCCTTATTAATGGCACAAAGTGATTTGGTTCGAAGACACCTGCAAAATCTGTGCATAATCTGGACCACAAATCATAATAATTACATCATCCAGATTTGAATTTTCTGAGAAGAGAGAGTTCTGTTATACAGTAACTGCAGCGTTAAGCATAATCCTTTTGTGTTTGGGTAAACGGACGCAAGTCGACGCCCAATGACATTTGCAAGCGCAATGAAGTGTAGCAATCCGCTCCAGTAACCACTGCAAGCTGTTTTCAAAGCAAGTTGTTGTTGTGCTTTGATATCACCATGCTCATGCCAGCATTTTTCAATGTCATCATCGCTGATGATCATAGCCACAGTCAGTCATGGACAGATTGTCACTGATGACAGGATCTTTGAAGTAGTTGTAGTCTCTTCTTAGTTCTTCCTAATTCTATTGATGTGAGGATTTGAAGCGACTGAGCGAGATAGTCTGAGCCAATCAGTGCAATGGAAACAGCATTGAAGAGACAATTTCCATCTCCTACCGTTGCCAGGGGTCGACGTTCGGAAAAGGATGCTGGAATGATCTTCTGTTCTTCACTGCCAGTAGGCAATCGTTCGTATTGTGGTATATGTACTGCGCTTGTAAGTGTTGACTGGAGGAAGTGACTAAAGTTTCTTCTGAGCTGCTCCGTCACATTTTCTTGTTTTGTTGACAGCGCTTCCCTCAGGGTGTCAAGATCGGTTGGTGTTATCTGGAGAAACAGTGCATACATTGTTATTACTCGTGATGGTAGCAGAAATGAATTACGTAGGTCCTCTCTCTCCCACTTACTCACCAACTCACTCACTCACTCACTCAATCATGCAGTCTTTTGCACATTAAACAAAACCATTAGCTAAAACACAAAGAAAAGTTGCTATGAGGCTCACAACTGAATGAAAGCAACCCTAACGTGTTTGGGAATTTTGTTTGGTTACACAGTTGATAATTCATCAACACTGGTGTTGTTTTTTTTTAATTACTGAATAAAAAACAAGAAAAAAAAAAGCAAGTCTTACCTGATGATAACTTGGATCTATGATTCTTGCACAGGATACGCCTATCTTAAAAAAAGAAGTCAAGTGATGGTAGACTTGGAACGAAACCCCAGTCAGGCCGCACCGTATTTAAGCGGAAATCAACGACCACCCGCAAAACGGCCATACCGTAATAAATTGCAACACAGCCTTGCGGAGGAGCAGCCAGACCGTATCATAGCGTGCATTTATATAGGAAATTACGCTTTCTTACGGTACGGCTATAAACAACCGGCAGAAAAGGATTACGTTTTATTCCGGTTTGGCTAAAGTATGATACTTGTGTTACCAAACACCGACCAATTAACGACCTATACGCTTTTTTCCGGTGCGGCTGGTCATAGGATATAGATTAGTTTTTCTCACTCTAATTTAGAAGAAATTTTGTTTGTTTCCAAACTCAGAGGCAAAAAAAAAAAGAAATGGCTGGTAAGTTTACTGTGCGGGATTTCTGCTCCCACATGCAAGAATTCACACATCACAACTTCTCCTCGACAGGTTAAAAATAAAAACATCAAAACCACCACGTCATCTACACTCACCTCTTCCTCTGTTCTGATAGTTTGGTCTCCTCCTCTTGAATCATTCTCCTCCTTCTCTCCTCAGCCTCCAGCAAGAGCTTCTGTTGTCTGTACCATTGTTCCTCCTCCTGCTGTTTCTGAATTGTTTCCTTCTGTACATCCAAAGTGACACGCCTAATTTAAAAAACAAGAAGGAAAAAAGAAAATCATAACACTGCAATTCAGTGAAAATATGTTTAATCAAATTCCATATCATTCTGTAAAGCCGTTAGTTTATGTAAGAATTGAAAGTCCTTGTAAGTAATTTGGTAGCACATTTAACAGTTTGTGCATCCAACTCACTCTTCTTCAACTTGATTTTGATCAGCCCAAAGTGAGTACAGGTCCATTTGTTAATGTGATGACATTTACATAATTCATGTATGATTTTATGATACTTCATCAACTGATAATAAAAACAATTAGTAAAATTAGTTTCATACTTTTGCCTAAGGTAGTCCAGTTCTTCTTGACGGATCCTTTCTCTTTCTTGCACCTAGAACAAATGTTGAAAGTAAAGCTAATTTAACAATGTGGAATATGAAATAAAATAAAACATACCTTATAACAAAACAAAAACATATACCATTTCTGAAAAGTAGGCATCTACAAAGATGGCATATGAAATTTTAATGATCTGCAAGGATAGAACTGCCTGTTACTTCCCATCTTTGTTTTTACACCAAATTTCCATGCAATATAAAATGGCACTGTTACAAACGTGTTGGGCAATCATTATTGTGATCCATGAAATCACAAATATTTACTGCTATAAAATAATTAAAAATGTTTCAGAAGGTGGATGCTTCACATCCATATGAAATATGTCATTTGTGGAGTTATTCCATGCCATATCTACAAAAATACTCTTTGAATCAAAATCACTTAGGAATACAGAAATGTGAGCATTCTCAAACTGGGCACTGTGGTAAATACATAATGTCAAGTAATGAAACTTTCAGGTGAAAAAGATGCACAGGAAGAGTAGAGAAGTATAAAACCAGTGCATCACAATTTCACTGACACCCCAGTTCTTTACCTGATAATCCACAATGAATTCTGGATACTTGTTGAAAATAGGATAATTTCCCTTTGTCAATGGTACAAACTCATCTAGCTTTGTCCGTGGATGCAGATCACTGGGTGAAGCCTCCATCAGACGATAAGCTTCTTTTAGAACCTGCCTGATGCTCACTGCGTTGCGATGGTGGAAGAAAAACTGGGAAAACAGAAATCAGCACATATTTTATGTTTCATGACAGAAAATAATGTTTTATTCATCACTGATAAATTTCACTTTAAATCTGTCCAGAACTTAATATCTCAGAATCATCTCCATGCCACAAGTTACTTTTTCATGCCAGTGAACAAGATCAGATCTGTCATATAGCATAAGGGACTAATGTATTGGAAATTGGCAATGATTCAAAGCCTGTTCTCTTGATCGAGGACATGAGTGGCCTTTCATTAAAAAGGAAAATCCTCAATAAAAACTAACCATATGCGTAATTGTTGCTTAACATGCTGCTGTGAACTAGATCAACATATACTGGAGCAAAGATGCATGGAATGCTAAGGCCACAAAATCAGAAAACCAACAAATGTCAGCAAATTTACATCCTCGCTTGATAGCAAAGGCCGTATCAAAAACTCCTTGTAAATACGAGTTGCATCAAATATGATGTACTCAGATAGCGCTAACAGATTATGTTTCATAGCTTGTATGATATATCACCTTTATCTCTTACCTATCTTAAATAGGCAAGTGCACATGTATCCTAAAATCTATTTCATAAAATGATAGTTTACCAACCTTGAAGTCCCCCATCTCAGTGCATTTCATGAGAGGACCTCTGGCACAAATTGTGTAAGCCACCACTGTCATTAGAAGAAAGGCTGGATGATTACTAAGAATATTGTCCCAGAGCATCAACCATTCGTCTTGAGTAAGAACTTCTGAAAATACTGTCTCCAACAATGGCCAGGCGTAGATCTGAAACACAGTGACTCTTGCCAATCAAAAAACAAAAAAAAAAACAGCAACAAACTCAACTTTCCCTTGCTCAGGAAAATTACTAAAAATGCTAACCAAATTCACTGAGGGTTATCAGACTAATTCTTTTGCAACACTCACAGAGATAAGGACAAAGCATGATCACACTTTTCAACTTAATCTTCACAATTGGTATTCAAATACCCGCAAAGTCAAAACAGTTGTTTCACCCACTCACATAATAACATGTCTGGATTCTAAAAATGATTTCAGCAAATCCAAGTTACTCAATGGGCAATTAATGACAAACAATGGATCAGATAATGATATTAGGTAAAAATCATTATGAAATCATTTAACTAGAGCACCAAATCAAGAGTAACGTTACATGAAAATTCCCGGATAAAGACATAGTTTGCAATAATCTTTCACTGGGCTTTGATACATTCCTGCTGGTGTTCTACATTAAAATTAACCTTCAAGATTACACATTCCTAAGAAGACTAAAGCATGACTAACCTGTGAAGTAACACCATATTTGACCAAATGCTGAAGTAGATAGCGGTCATGATAAGCCAAGAGATTCTCAATCATACTCAGGATGTTGACAGGAGGATTAGGAAAATACTCAAACCAGTGCTGGGCCCAGTTCACTGCAAATTTTTTACATGATAATAGTGAATCAGCAATCTCAACATATGGGTAAGAGAGGCAAAGGACTTCAGCATAAGAAAACATTGCATACAATTCTTTTCTATTTATGAAATTAAATGAACAAATTTTGTATTTTCATTTGCCATATGCCATATATCAAATAACAAATATGGCTATGAAAACAAATATCCCAAGAATGTATAAAATTTTTTACTTTTACAGGCATTTCTTTTTTGAGAAAGAACACTGATTAACTCCTGTCCAAATTTATTCATCGTGTGTAGCAATTTGCAAAAGAAAGATCCTAGCTGTCATGATAATGCTTGTTGTCCAATTTCACTTCTGACTTGTCTTTTTGTGAATTGTTTCAGAATACCATGATCATAAAATACCAAGCCATCCTTGCTGCTGTGTGCTTTACCTCACATTTACAAAATTCCCTCTGGATCTACACAAGATAATTTCTGAGAACTTTACCAATGTAACAGATTTATAAGGAACTCTTAAATTTTGGTGAAATCTGAACTGATGAAGCTCAGAATAATCAGACCTAAATAAATTACCTCAAAAACCTTCAAAGGCACAAAGTGGCTGTTATCCTGCCATAAAACCCAAACTCAAACCAAAAACCTCCAACCATCTCTATTAAATTCACACTCTCATTTAAGCCATTGCTTGTGGAGCTACACAGAAGCTACTAGCTGTGCACAGGTGGTTGGTTGGTGCTTCCGGTAGGGTCTGCCTCTCTCCTGTTGTTCTGTTATATTCTACTATCTTGCTTTTTCCTAGCACAAACTGACCATTATTGTGTTGACGTGCTTACTCCAAAACTCAAGACTTAAACTTGCTGTGCAAGATATAAACAAATCTAAAAAATCTGGATCTATCCAATTCAGTATAATACTCACCCATGACAGTGGCAATGAGCTCAAAGCAAATAAGATGGTTGTTCTGAAACAGTTTGACAAACGGAAATGCAAAAGTGGGCAGGTACTGTGTCTCTCCAAATATTGGTGACCAGTGGGCCATGGCAGACAATATCCTGGAATGGTATTAAACAACCTAACTTATGTTTGTTACAGATAAAATTTGACAATAACACCATTCTACAATCCTAAGCTGCCCTTTTTCATTCTGTGGCCAGTCAAATAAGGAAGAAAGAAGAGGTTGGTGGAAATCTAGCTTTCTTAAAAACAGTTCACAAAGTTTTCTAAACACAACATGTAATATTCCTCTGGGTAAATTTCCAAAGCTAAATGAACACAAATACCAATAATGATTCGACGGCATCCCTGGGTGCATTAACTTTTACTGGCATAAATTTTTCAAATATAAGTTCAAATCCAAGTTGGATTTATCTGATCTGTGGCGAGTCACATGTTCCAGCTAACATTTCTGTTATTACCTTTGTAACACCCGTAATAACTTTCGACTTTTGATGGGATAAACTTCATTAAGTTTTGCATATGCTGGGTGAACTCCCTTATCAACAAGTGCAGCATAAGCAGAAAAATTCTCTGGAAGCTGCAGAATCTTGCGCCAGATAAATATCCTGCAAACAGAAAACAAAGGATTATCTGGAAGTCTCTGAGTAAGATGCACTGTACCACGGTTTAGGAATGTGGATGTTCGACAGTATAGTGCAAGACTCTCGTACCAATAACGCTGAAGGGAACAATTTAAATCTTAACCTGACAGAAATGACAGATAATATCCTTCTGCCAAAGCGACAAGAATAACTTAGAACTTTCAATAAAAAACCTTAAGTGGTCAAAAAGAAAAAAAAAGACAAAGAAAATACATACTTTCACTTCCATATCATAAGACGGGTCACAACAACAAAAATTACACACAACTGATATACTGTGCAACAAAGAAATAAAGCTTGCAAAGTCTCCTCCAAAAATTGCAAATAGTGGTTCAAAATATTTATTAGCGACAATCCTCACCACCACTAGGTCATCTATTCCAAGTAAAGCATGCAAACAGACAAACACCCACCTGTATTTTGCAGGGTATTCTCCATAGCCTTTGAGGATGGCCATCAGTTTCTCTTTGTTCAATCCCCCAAGTTCCATGTTCTGAGTTAAATAGAGATAAATCAGCTGCTTTAAATACTATCATATAAAAATGGGGGAAGAAAGAAGAATTTCTGATTTACCTAAAGTGTTTCAACATTCTACATGTTGCAAGAACAAAATTACCAGCAGCATAACTCTATTTCAGTCTCTGGGCAGCTATAAAGGGCTCCACAAATTGCATGATCATATACAGACAAACAGCTTTAATGAAAACAAAAACTGCTGGATGCAAAGTTTGAAAACATTTTAGCTTTTGCACAAATTATACCATACCTCTTTATCATTCTCTTCATCAAGAGATTCAGACTGTACACTTTGGGTTGAAGATTTTTTTTCTTCTTTGGAGGCCTTCGTTCTTCTCATGCTGCTCTCTGTACTCAGGGTGTCTGACAGCCCCTTATTTGTGACCACTTTCATGAGAGGAGGGGGTGGCTGGTAAAGAGAAAAAAGGATTGTAGCATCTTTTCCACAAGAACAATTTAAATCTACGGTACACAAGCTGAACCTGATTTGTTCAAACTAATGTTACTATAAAAACTTTTAAATGCTTTTTATATTAAACTCCCTGCTGGTAAATAATTATCAAACTGTTGCAAAACTTACTTTTATGATCTACATATAACTGGCGACACCTGCTCATAAGTTGAAACAATAAAAGAGATGGAATAAAAATTCAAACTCACCTTGTTCAAATCAGCTGCAAGTGCATGCACACTGTATATATGCAAATTGCCATCATCCATGACAGCAACAATATGGTGACCATGAGGACCAGTGGCCATACATCGAATCCCATTGTCCACTGTACCAATGTCAAACAAAAGTTTGCAAGTGTCTGTATTGATAAACCTCATTATCCCATCCTGCGACAACACTCCTAGCATCTAAGGTAAGAAGATAAAATGACATGTCAAGATAAAACAAATGCAGTAAATTTGGCACAGTAATCTCATCAGGACATTATGTTAATGTTTGTTTCTTAATGTGAGCTTTCACTAGGACTGTTCAAATTAAGAGGCTTTTTTTTTTTTTAAAAGGGGATGGGCCGGAGAACTGCATGGTATTCTCAGAAAATCCAATCCACACATGAATACCAGGCGTGGGGTACTTTTCTCTTTTACTGGAGACACACCATTAGAAAATGTTCTCTGAACAGCACACCTACAGTGGACTTCACTTAAGTGGAACTTGCATGAGTTGAACTTCTCTTAAGTTGATCTTTTTTGGGAACCGGAAAGGTTATATTATATTTTATATTAAAGTAATACGGTTGTGTTGACTTCAACTCAACGTTGCAAACCCCTCGGTTGTCTTTAATTTCCTGTCCTGTCTCTTATTCCAGTTCTTTAACGTGAAATGGATGAGTTGCTCTCAATTATCCGATCGATGAAACTGAGTCAGCATCTCAACTATCCGACACTGATACTCCCCGCTGGTGAGGCAATTACAGCATGCTGATAGGCTAGGCTAGTCCAGACCCCTCCCAAAGAGCTACCTAGCTCCATGGTCTCTTTGTTTTCATGCATTTGTCACTCAGGTAGTGGGTCCATGTCCGGCACATACTACTATACTACACACACACTGTGTCACAGACAACACCCCTCCCTCTTAGCCCTTCTTCCACGCATACTTCAAAAATACCATCATCCAACCAAAAACACGTGGGAATGTCAATAGGCTAGTCCAGAATAGGCCTATAGGCCCGTGAACAAACCAGTGGCATGCAAGTGTTTTGACTGGCAGCTATTTGAAACAAGACATTTCTTCATTGGATACCACAAATATCACATGTCATCTGATTCTATGGTTTTATGAGTGGCAAGCCAAGACTAGAAACTGTAGTACACTGACCATTGCACAATCAGTATTAATGTGTTTCACAAAATCCCCCTTTCCACCCATAATGGTTATGTCCCCTGACAATGGGTCGGCGATGGTGAATTTTTAGGGATTCCACATTCATCAGCTTGATCAATCCAGACGAGAAAATCCTTTCACAAGTCTCACCATGACAGTTTTATTACAGAGCTCACAATGTGAGCGTTTCTTGGTCTTACATGGTCACAGTTGGCACACACAATAAAGGCGTAGGGCTCATATACATGAACATTCAGAAGTGATAACATAACATAGTTCACAACAAAACAAGGGAAGTCTCAATTTTAGAAAAGTGTTTACTGCACAGTTCAAAGTCACAAAAGGAGGGCAACAGGTTGAACCACAGATGTGTTTATTTTTTTCATCCCCCGACAACATCACCTCAAGCATAGTCGATTGTATTATCACATGAATGTCTGGTGTAATTTTGACAATATCATTTTTATATAGCTGGAAATCGGCTAAATCTTCTCAAATGCCACCTTTTCAATAGCCCTCCTATATCTTAACCCGTACCCTGCACGCTACTCCTTAAACTCGCTGTCCAGTCAGTGATCTTGTTGGCTTGTTCACGGGGAATCTTATCTGGGTTGCACTGACCCTTGTCGATATGCAATGACCACACTACCACGGTCCACATTATTGGTTTGTATTTGATCGGTATGAAAACATTTGCTGCTATGCCTTATCACACTTGATAAAGAATAAACCAGCAAAACCTTTGTCTGTAAGTCTCTAACCAATGATCTGACTTATGATACCAAACTGACAGCTGGAATTTTTGTGAGAACAAAGCATGATAACTAGCCACACCCCCCAATCCCTAAACAAATGGTTTCATCCAGATTGGCACATACTAATGAACCAACATGGACATTTGAGGCAAAGGTCATTTTACTTTTCAGAGCTTGTTTGTGATTGATTCTTAGATACAGACAACTCTAGATGATGTTCAGCTTGTGAGAAAATTAGATAACATTGCAAATTTGTTGAGCAACAGTTCGCATGTCGATGTTACACCTGTAGCTAGAAACTCATGGGGGAGCCAGACAACAGAGAGTGTTCAGAGAAGACATGATAGCATGGGGAAAGCCTTTGAAAGCTTAGCCTTTGTGAGTGCAACCAGTGGTTAACATGTCCTTGTCACACTCCTTTTGATTTAGAAGAGATACAATGAGCAACAAGACAGTAGTTATGTCTGAAAGAGGACAGTGACCTGACGCATGAAAATACGGCTTGTGCGCGGCACGGCCAGCTTGACTTTGCAGTATTGATAAGCCCGTGCAGAGTGAATGCCTGGAAAGTCGATGCCGTATTTCGACGCCTCTCGTAGCATTAGGGTTAATGTAAGCAATCAAATTTTGCTGGCTGATGTATCTTCATTCTTGAAGAAAACTTTTAACCTGTGCATTCCTAGTGTGCTTCCCAAGAAATTTTTTATTTAACTTTAGATATCCAGTCATTATGCATAACTTCTTTTTAATCACCCCAGGATACTTTTTAAATGGAAATTGCAACCCCTTCTTAGGTTTTGAATTACCAAAGTGGTCAATAAATCAACATAACAGAAATGATACACATGTACAATAAGTGCTCCACCTACCTGATTGACACAATGATGGAAGCTGTCTTGGAGAAACTCCAATTGTTTAACAATTGTCACTTTATTTGGCATCTCAATCACACGAATCAGTTGCTTTGTATCCAATGACCAGAGATGCAAAAACCTTGATCTTCCTCCCGCCACTAAATACCTTGCATCCCTAAAATCCAGAACAATGACATGAATGTTGTGATACAGTATAACAAAAATATATTCTAAATTCTATTAACCACTGTTTGTTTTATCTACCTTACAAATAATCTTTGTATAGTTTTAAAACCTGGGATAAATGCTGAGAAGAGATTTTAAAAGCACTAAAATTTAAAAATAAATGCATTTTTCCATACTTTTGATAACAGAGGAAACAGGATAGGACTATGATACGAAAATAACCGAGAAAACCTGAAGTCGTCATCAAAAAAATAATGTACATGACTGTGCTAAATGTCAAATCTACTGTAAATGATACTTTGTAGTGAAAGAGTTTATTTTTTCCTTCTATTCAGTTAAGTACATGACTGTTAAATTAACTTACATTAGCAAACTTTGGAATAAACTACAGAATGTGAATGGAGAATTATAAGAAAGATGCACTTCTGAGGTCTTTCTCCAACAACAACAAAAATTAAACAGTTAACTGTCACTGAAAATCCTACCTTGAGGCAGCAAATGCTCGATACTGTGGAGTTTTTCCTGATGGTACAGGCAACTGATATTTACAAGACATGGAGTCTAGATCCCAAGCGAATATTGTATCATCACAGAAACATGTCAGAATAGTATTACTGTTGGGCAGGAAGAAGGCCTGTAAGACAGTACATGTATTTGTAAAAAGTGACAACAGTTGTAACTTGCAATAGCACAATGTCTGTTCTATCACTGAGGCACGCAACAATTTGCCAGTTGTCTTTCAAATCGCTCCTCATCCAACTCAACCTCAAACTCCAATTTTGGGCAACATCTTGATCTTTGCTCATCTGATATTAAAATGAAAAACTGCAAGTATTTCAAACTCAATGATAGCCATAAAAATGGTAAGCTTTTTCCTGTGACAATGTGTTGCTTTTGTTTTGTTTTTTTCATTGTTATTTTAACACATCTAGCATAAGCAGACAGACCTCAGAGGAAAATGTATAAAAAGACAGAATAGAACACTTTTACCTGCTAATAACAGGGTATATCACTTGTTCTTAAAAACTACATCTATAGAAATTTTAGTGAACCACAAAAACTAACATTAAAATCATAACTTGCACAATTTCATAACTGTAATAGGAAAATAATGCTGTTCTGCTGTAGATTCCAAATGCAGATTACTTCACAGACAATGTATTTCACAAATATTTGTAGTCTACCATAATAAGGCAGATCCATAGTCCAAATACAGGCAGACCTGCCTAGTTGAAAAATCAAAAATCTGTAACAAGGGACATTTTTTTCAGTAATTTCACATAAAAATCAGTAACACTACTTACGAGATAATTTGACGTTTAGATTCACACGAAGACGTCGAAGAAGGCTGTTACACAAATCCACACCACTATTTACAGTCTGAGTACCGTCTTTGCGTTTTTTGGCAGGGGGTTCCAGTATTTCAAAATTCGTTCCATCCATGCAATAACATGTGCCAATAATCTCTTTCTCGGTATTAACAAGGCCACGTATTTTCGTTTATATGACCCAGTGTCAGAGCGGCACACAAACAGCCAATCTGACAATACAACACTGAACAGGAAGTTGACATCCGGATATGATTCGTGGTTTTTTTTTTTTGGTTTGCTACTTCTCGGTTTTTCATTAATTCCGTAGTCTGAACGCCGTTTCCGTAACTCCGTAATTCAGAGTGGATTTCAGTAACAGTTACGGAAAATCCGTAACACTAGGCAGGTCTGTACAGGTGTCATGAAATTGTGCATAGCATTGTATTCACCTGCAACAGCCCAACATTCTCTTTGATGTTAAGTTTATGTTTTTTCTGAAAGGTGTCCAGATCCCAAAGATGAGTTGTCTCTGAAGACGTTGTCACTGCATAATGGCCGGACATGTGCACAGAAATATTATGAATGGCTGATTCATGACCTTTCATCCATGCCACCATTTCTTCTTTATCTAAAAAAAAAATTGGAAAATATACATGATAAAGAAAGTTATGCATGCTCACTGCGTTTGTAATCTCTATGAACTATGCTTCTGAAACAGCCTCTACCTTGGTAACTCCCTGGAAAATTAAACATGAGAGATATATTTCAAATCATTTTTGGAAACAAGGGTCTCATCTCAATTTCCTTCACATTCCATTTGATTGTCTGATGCTTAAAATGGAAAATAAAGCAACTTTGGGTGAAAAATTGCACAAAAAGAAGAAAAAAATCCTTTTCTTATTATCTTAAATGTCATCAGAAGAAAGTTAAACTTGTGATGATGCATTCCATGTCTCAGCGATATCAGTAAACTTCAGTACCATCTTCACAGCCAGAGTTTACAAATATGACTCTGGACAAGGGTAAAGACGCATTCATAAGTGAATCGATTCTTCAGAGAAATACTTAATTACCAATAAAATGTCGAGATAAGATAGACAAGATGAAACTTTATTTATCAAGAGACCTGAAATTTGGATACATAGCTTATCATCCTTGCACACACAAACTAACACACATCCAGACACCTACACATCCAGTTACATAAGTACTTGTCTACACATGCCCCAGGCATACATAAAGCATAAGCTATCTTATCTTACCAATATCATAGCACTTGAGACTGTAGTCACCAAGTCCCACCAAGAACTCATTTTTGCGATGCAAACTAAATGCAAGTGCTGTGCATGGTTGGCCTGTCTTTTGTACAAGAGAAAACCTGATTGAGAAACATTTAAATTTATATTAGATGACAAGTGAGATTTCTTCACTAACAATACTTAGTCCCACACTCCAAGAAAATTTCCTTATATTTGCATCAAATGATCAGCTTTATAAAATTACTTAAATCTAATATGCATGTTAGCTGATTCTAAAAATTATGCAATTGAGACAGTCTGAACATTGATTGTGCTCCTTGGGTAACAAGCTGGCAATTTTTGTACATTATTAATAACATTTTGAAGTTATCCATACAAAGACTAGTTATTTAACATCACATTTCTCAAAAAAACGAAAGTAAGATTTTAGGAAATAGTCTCTAACAATAATCATTTTTTGATGATATCTCACCTATTTTTTGACAGATCAAATGTAAAGATATGTCCATGATGATCTCCGGCAATGAAACGGTCACATGAGTTGTCAAAGCTCACTTTCAAGAAACGGGCAGTTTTAGCAGATCCTGCTGGCACACCTGCTATGGAGTGTTTCACTTTAATCATCAAACTGTGGTAAAAAGAGCAAATTAAATAAAAGTAAAGTGTAATTAAGAAATCATCTCTTAATATTTTTCCACTAACAACATGCAAAAATTAAGAAACATTCCAGGCAAAATTTATATCTTTCATCTAAAATTCTTGCCCTCTCTGGTATAGTAAACAATCTATAACAATGATCATTAAATTAATACGAGTGCCACAAAGGAGAACCTTACTATGATATGAATAGGGTTTGCTGTAGGCCCCACCCATTTGGTTACTAGATCTAAGGTAGGGCCTACAAGTTCATTTAAAAATGCAGCTTAACTTGATGATGGCAGTAAGAGCCACTAAAGAGTAAAAGGACACATGGGAATTGATTGCAGGTAAGAATCCAGATCACTGGAGTTCCTTCCCCCCCCCCCCCACACACACACACAGAACTTGGAGAATACCCCCTCCCCCCACATTCTACATATAATATACACATTACCATAAACTTTTGATCCCATGACTAAGACAATGCAACTGTTCTTCCAATTTTGCCGGAAATCTACTTTATACCCACTGATGCTTTCTGGACTGGACATCATGAGCTGCCATAAGAATCTATGATTAGATCCACATTGAACTAGATCTAGCCATTTGTGCAGGTAAATTCATAGTCTTTGCTTTCATGGAGTCATATGTGGACTGCTACATGTCAAGAAGATTTGGTCACCAACCTACCCGTCATCTCTTGCTGGATTAGGCTTACGATGCCATATTTTTCCCCGTGGTTCGTCACATATTTTCAGTTCCATAGTGGGCTCAGTGTCAACACCAAAAATTTAGATCTATGCTTCACCAAATTATTTTGTCTAGACTCTAGTTGTTGCTAAGTTATATTGCAGGGAACAGAAAATCTATAGCCAAACCATCAATTTCAATTCACAATCACTGACAAAATGTGTCCTTAAGGCTAAGGTTTGCAGCATTACTCGCATGTTTACTGGGCCTGCAGTTCTCAGTTTGAAACATGTTCAGGCATAGCGACGCAGCATTGTATTGGCCGTAGTCGGAACCCGGAACTCACAATACTTCTCATGTAGTATCGAGAAAGGATATTCGGTCGCGTCGAGTATCGAGTAAATTGAATAAGAAAAAAGTTACAGCAGTAAAAGTTAGGCTAAATTAGTAAGCAGCTCTACGCATTTTTAATAAGCCAGGAACGTATAAATAATTATATCAGAGATTTGATGTCATTATATTATTGTCCCTTACAGGTGAATTCGTTGCTCGCTATGTGGTAAGCGACAAAAAAGTATCAACACTTTTCGTTTCTTGCTCACACACGGTTTCTATTAGATTCGCCTGATTTTTGTACTGAAATTGTGAATCTGCTTGAGAAACTTGGCATATAAATAATAATAAAAAGTTGCGAGAGTTGCACAAAAATGTTGGTTTTCGCAACCAAAAACTAAACAAACAAAACGTTGTATGCTTCATTTTAATTTATACTGAATTTGTTCATAACAAATGCAGGCTTAGCTAAGCTAATAATGTCATGACATGTATAAATCTCGCACAAAAAAATATGGATTCACCAATCTCAAAGTAGACTTTTTTAATGTTTTTTTTTTTTTTTCATTTATATTGCTAGAATTTCTGCTGATGATAACTTCGATTTCCAGCATTTAGAAACATGCAAGCAGACAAATTTTTGCTCTCGAACTTCTGGTGTCGATCAGATCTTTATTGGGCTCCCCGTGAGATCGACATAGACTATTTATATTTGAGCAACTCCATCAAGAGCTCTGTAAATCTAGTGCTCTGAATGACTCTACCCCTCCGGTCATCTTATCCATCTGTAGACATCACACGGAGCCGGGACACTTTTATGAGCCATTATCCTGCACTGTACCGGTACTATTGCAGATGCACTACTGGTGCTGAGATATGCAGGGCTTATTCAAAGACATATTTGAAAATTAGCTGTCAAAATTATAGTTTATAGTTCCTAGGGTGACACATAAAAATAGCTTGATTTCCCAGACCTATAGGCATGCCCAAATCAATGGCCCCAAAATGCTGCTAATTAGAACTTAATTAAGGGTTTTGCATTCAGGGTGATCAAGAATGATCATGTACGTCCTGCTAACTGAATTATTGTACAATGGACAAGAAGTGTTCCTGGGCTGAAAACGAAATTTAATACAACAATAATAATAACAAAATGAACAATGAAACAAAAATCCACTGCGCTATAAAACTGTAAATTTTATGTAGGCCTATCCAATCTTTGTCGAAAATGATTATCTGTGTAAGTGGAATCATTGACTCTCCCCTGACTTTCCTTCCGCCGTTAAGCAATTATATATCATTTTTTAAATGTTTGTTTAATAGAGAGATAAAATACTGCATGTATTAAATTGCTGTTACTAGTGAGCGGAAAGCGAAGTTTACATACTGGAACTTGTGAGGCTAATTTGTTTATTTGTTTCGATATTCCTTCCTCTTTTTCTTTTTTCCGCCACTTCCACAAGTGATAGTGATAGCCATGAGTCTTGGGTGATAGTAGGCCGATGATTTCTATCCTTGTTATCTTTACTTCCCCAATTTTGTGCCTAACGTCGCTCTTAACAAACTTAACTCCGTACCCGTACGTGGCGCTTAAATTGCTTGATTACGCGAATGGCCTTTCCGGGAATTGTGCAATATAAAACACGGAAGTCAAATTAGATAGAGTTTTGATGGAAACTCCTGACCTTTCTACTTCATGAACCTTACACCACCCCCCCCCCCCATCTCCCTCGTGCCCCTTATCAATGTAATACAATTAATACGGAACTGTTTAATATAAAAACTCTGAATGCGAAACGTAAATAAAGAGCGTGTACCCAAATAGACCGTGAAAGGCGCAAGGTGGCGTTATCTTGTGACGCGCCGCAAAAACCCAAAGTCAAACTCGGACTCAAAACCCAAGACATTTTCATTGAACAAAGACCATGCGAGTGTAATTTATGATAAAATAAGCAACAATTACAATACAAAGTGTGAAATGATGTGTATATCTGCGGGCTCTTAAACTGATGTTTGAAACAGATATAGATAGATAGATAGATAGATAGATAGATAGATAGATAGATAGATAGATAGATAGATAGATAGATAGATAGATAGATAGATAGATAGATAGATAGATAGATAGATAGATAGATAGATAGATAGATAGAATTTCACCCACGAACTTTGCATATTAAGATTTATATGGAGAAAGATAGCATTTTGCATGTAACCATCTTTCTACTATTTTTAACGAGAAGTCAAAACTGCCTTTAGACCCCATACATCCGACAAGAAAGGCAAACAGCTCCAAAAGAATCACAGCGACATCTCATCCTCCCTGAAAGTTTTACTAGACATGAGAACGGTGCAGACCTCGACGAGCTTACAATGATCTCCCCTCACTGATTACAAAATAACGACCAGCGTTTATTGCCAATTTGTTTATAGTCTCGGGCCATCTACCACATACAGTGGTATAATATAACCATATAACCATGTGAAGTTTCGGCCTTGCATCAGCCCCCTTCCCTTTCTGTGAAGGGGTTCTTAATGTAAATATCATCACGTGTATGGTCTAGTTGGAAATGCACTGGAGCTTCTCTACTCAATACTGTCTCCATTTTTTTTTCTGTTAACAGTGTCCAAGCAGCAAAACGAAAACTGTAGGCTACTTAACTTTTAATTTTGTTTTTGCTAGAAAATAACATAGGCACATATATATAATATAACATTACCCACGTGCCTATTCGCAGACGCCTGCGAATAAGATCCAGATCTTACTCGCAGATGGGCGTTTCTTGGTTTTGTAATACATATATCTACTTTGGAAAAGTTCCTCCAGCCTTTCGTTGTCTGCAGTGGCCAGAGATATTTTACACTAATATTAGTGTAAAATGTCTCCGGCGGTGGCGCAATGACTAGCAGCTGCGGTTATCAGTTGGAGACTATGGGTTTAATCCCAAGCTGGAGCTTTTTTTTTTTTTAAAACCTAGTACTGTCCATTGTTAGGAATGCTTTCTTTTTTGCCTGAGGATTTTGCAAAATTGATGTCGTGAAGAAACTGCAGACCATTATACTAGTGTGATCCAGATTGCTTCTTTTATTTATTCCTGTTAAGTGAACGATGCAGTTGCTATTCAGAAATAAAAACTGTGAATCAAATTTTAAACATGTAAATGATTTTTTTTTTTTTTTTAGTCAGCGTGAATTTTAACCGAACAGTTCATCTCTCTCTACGGTAACCTGGATCTTATTCTGTATGTACTGAAAATATACTTCAGGGGTCTTCTGCTTCAGCTATTTGTCAAGTTTTGTTTTACAGTAGACAACGGTTAAACCAAAATCGGCGGGCCCACAGGTTTGTTTTTGGTTTAGCGATAGGAGGTTTGAAAAACGCCAGTTTCAAGAGAGGCAGAACAAATCACTATTACTGAGGACAAATAATGTCACAGGCTAAACAGATTCAACACGTCCTCGCTTGCTCTGTGTTTTTGACTGAGAATGAGAATGGTCGATTGCTCGAGCACAGGGACACATGAAGCATGGATATGTGGGGCAAATGTGGGCTAACTTCAGAACACGTTACCGTACACGATGTCACGAACTACGCTGTCCGCCGTCACTAGTATTGTCTCTCTGATGTCATACATTTTACGTGAAAGGTCACGGGCGGAGAGCCAAATGTAACGTGTGCTGCCATCTGATTTCGGACCCGTGATGTTATAGGCCTCCCTTCCTCTACCCTTATCCCTGTAGTACTGCCGCTCCCATGTAGGCCTATATTACCGTGCAGAAGGAAGCATGTGCTCTAGTCTGCTTTGGGAATGGGGGGGGGGGGTGGTAGTGGGTTAATACAGTGACTTGACTCGATCTATGGCAAATCACAGTGGACTGGCCACTGAATCCAGCAATTTTCATTTCGGTTTAACCATAGGGTTATTTCGGTTTAGCGCTAGTATGTTAACAAAGATAAAGAGGAAAAAAATCGGGCATTCCTATTTTCCTTCGGTTTAGTGCTAGTTTCGTTTTACCCATCTTCGGTTTAACCGTTCTCCACTGTCTTATTTTTTGTTTGTTTGCATGGAAGTTTAGTTCATGTTTATTTGCTCTGTCTGACTTTCTCTATGATTTCGCACCTGACAAAATTGGTTAATAATTCATCTAAAAAAAAAGAGATGAAGTTAGCATTGCGTATGTCAGGCCAGAGTTTTCTGCTATTGTATGACAGTACACAATACAGCCTGCTACTGTCACCCCCACTGTCTTGTGGGTCATCTCGGGAGAGAGGAAGACTAGGGGAAGGTAACCCTGAATACAAATACCACACTGCCTTGTGTGTTGCTATGATAGCAAAGGCTATGGGAGTAAACCCAGACAGAAAATCAGGAGTGGAGACCCGAAGGTGGTTGTCAGGGAGAACTGCATCAAACTGGCTTCCAGCATCTCCTGCAGCCGGACTAGTTCCAAATGTATTGACCTGGTCTCTCCCTTGGGTTTAACTAGAATGGCAGAGAGAGGGGTGGTGCCTCTGGGCAAAGCACCATCTCTTAAAAATAGCCCAGGCAAGGCAGCAAAACGAGGAGGCGTTTGCTCGGGCTTGGCAAGCGTCTGTCTCTCCTCTATAAGCCCACCCATTTCCGATTTGGAGAGGACACTCCAGCCATCCGTTACGGATGGGCACAACACGGGAGGTGGCAGTTACCGGTGATAAGCTCAATCCATTTGGCGTACGGATGAGCGCCAGGGGTCCCCTCTGTCGGTGGGAGCGGCTTTTCAGCTGCATTGATCAACTACCGCCCGCCGTAACCTGGGCAGCCCCCAGGCAGTTGGGTGTTGTTCCGCCACGTCAGCCTGCTTCATAAGGTGGTTGGAGCTAGACCAAAAGTCAAAAAGCTGACGTAAAGTGTGCACCTGGCAAAAACAGAAAAATACTAAAACTTGGTACCTGGAACGTCAGAACAATGCGCCCAGGCTTGCAACAGCAAGATCTCACTAATATTGACTCCATCAGGAAATCCCAAATTATTGATCGAGAACTTCAGCTACTAAACATCGACATGGCTGCCCTTCAAGAAACTCGACTTCCCGACTCCGGGTCAGTCAAAGAAGAAAACTACACCTTCTTCTGGCAGGGCCTTAGCAGCGAACAGCCGAGAATCCACGGCGTGGGCTTCGCCGTAAAAAACTCCCTTATCAATTCGATCGCAACTCCAATTGGAGTGTCAGAACGCATCATGACACTCAGACTGAACACCCGGTCTGGTTTTACCAACATTATCTGTGTCTATGCCCCAACACTTACCTCCTCTGACGAAACCAAAGACATTTTCTACGAGGCATTGCAGAGGACTCTCCACAACATCCCTCTCACCGAAGGCCTGCTAATTCTGGGTGACTTTAACGCTCGAGTGGGAGCAGATCACTCCGCATGGCCAAAGTGCATTGGGCACTTCGGCATTGGCAACATCAACGAAAACGGGCAGCGCCTTCTGGAGCTATGCTCCGTAAACTCATTATGTGTTACAAACACGTACTTTGACCTTAAGAGATGCCAAAGAACATCATGGCGCCATCCCAGGTCTGGCCATTGGCATCAATTAGATCTTATTCTCTCAAGGAGGAAGAGTTTGGGCTGTATAAAAATAACTCGTTCCCTCCACAGTGCTGACTGTGACACCGACCATGCACTGGTAGTCAGCAAAATCAAAATTTCGGCCAAGAAAATATACAGATCAAAAGCCCCTTCAATCCCTAAGATCAATGTAACAGCAATCAGAGATGAATCAAATAGAAAGTCATTTGAAAAGTTATTTGCTGAAAGCATGGATAATGTCACCCAATGTGACTCGGTAGATGAAACATGGAACACTCTCAGTTCAAAAATTCATGACTGTGCCATCAAGTCTTTTGGACAGCATAAAGTTTCAAACAACGACTGGGTAGCCCAGAACAGCGAAATTCTCCTACCTCTCATTGAGCAAAAGAAATCTGCTTTCAGTGAGTATAACAAAAATTGCAATCAGAGTACAAAAACTTGTTTGAAAAATGCAAAAGCTAAACTTCAGCTGGAGGTAAGACGTTGCGCCAACAAATACTGGACAGACTTGTGTAACAGCATACAAGAGGCAAATGAAAAGGGAGATATGAAAACCGCCTTTAGTCAGATGAAAGTAGCTCTTGGGCCAATCATCACCAAGAGCGCCCCACTTAAGTCTGTAAATGGTGAACCCATCACAGATAAAAATGAACAACTGAATAGGTGGGTAGAGCATTACTCTCTGTTGTATTCAACTGAGAAAAATATTCCACCAGATTTTGAGGAACACCTCCAAAAACTGCCAATAATGGCCGAACTTGACGCTGAACCTTCCTTAGTCGAGCTTTCCAATGCAATCGACCACCTGTCTGCTGGAAAAGCCACAGGAAGTGACAACATTCCTGCAGAGGTATTAAAAGACCTAAAAGGCCCACTATTACCACACCTGTATAATCTGTTACTGCAGTGTTGGAAAGAAGGCGTGATACCACATGATATGAGAGACGCCAAAATTGTCACACTTTACAAGAACAAAGGAGACAAAGGCGACTGCAACAACTATCGAGGCATATCCCTCCTCAGCATTACTGGAAAGGCTTTTGCTCGCGTCATCCTCTGCCGCCTTCAACAACTGGCGGAAAAAGTCTTACCAGAAACACAATGTGGCTTTCGAAGCAAACGATCAACTATTGACATGATATTTGCACTTCGGCAAATCCAAGAAAAATGTAAAGAACAAAACAGGCCGCTTATAACATGCTTTGTGGACCTAACAAAGGCTTTCGACACCGTAAGCCGATCTGGCCTGTATGCAGTCCTTAAATCCATAGGCTGTCCACCAACATTGCTAAAACTTATTGCATCCTTCCACACTGACATGAGGGCATGTGTCAACTTTGAGGGCTGCACATCCAATTCATTTGCTGTAAACAGCGGTGTGAAGCAGGGATGTGTTCTTGCTCCTACCTTATTTGGTATATATTTTGCAGCCCTACTCAAGAATGCCTTTGGTCAATGTTCAGGTGGAGTACTTATTAACACCAGAGTGGACGGCTCCATTTTTAATGTTGCCAGACTAAAAGCAAAATCTCGTACAGAGCATATTATGTTACAAGAGCTCCTCTTCGCAGATGATGCTGCAATCGTGGCCCACGATGAAACCACGCTCCAGGCTCTCATCAATAGCCTTGCCAAAGCCTGTGACAAATTCATGCTAAAGATCAGTGTCTCAAAAACTGTAGTTTTGACACAAGGCTTGAGAAACTCCAACCCAATCATGCTGAATGGCTCTCCTCTGGAGCAAGTGGGAAAATTCTGCTACCTAGGCTCAACCATCAGTGGTAGCACAGACATAACAACTGAAATAAATGCCAGAATAGGAAAGGCGGCCACAGCTTTTGGCAAACTCTCAAAAAGGGTGTGGAACAATAGCAAGCTGACCATCAAAACAAAGGTACTCGTGTACCAAACTTGCGTCCTAAGCACCCTGCTGTATGGCTCAGAGACATGGACCACCTACTCCAAACATGAAAGATCCCTCAACTCCTTCCACCTGCGCTGCCTACGCAAAATTCTCAAGATCAAGTGGCAAGACAGGATCTCAAATATCGAAGTTCTGAGCCGAGCCAACATTCCATCAACTCAGGCTCTCCTAGGCAAAAAAAGACTGCGGTGGCTTGGACATCTCCACCGTATGGAAAATGATCGCATCCCCAGACAAATTCTCTACGGGGAACTTGCTACTGGCAACCGACCCAGAGGTAGGCCACATCTGCGATTCAAAGACACTTGCAAGGTCACGATGAAAGCATTCAACATCGACCCCAATGAATGGGAGAACCTTGCAAATGATCGAAGCAGATGGAGACAAAAATTGCGCAGTGGCACGCTCGCAATAGACTTCAAGGCAAAAGAAACATACCTGACAAAACGACAGAGGCGGAATGAAAACACTCGCCAAAGTGAACCCAAAAGACTGACCTGCAATCACTGCCATCGCACTCTCGGGTCAAACATTGGTAGAATAAGCCACGAGAGAAGCTGTCAGTCAAAGTGAAAGTGAATATTCTAGCTGCTAAGACCGTCTGTAAAGACGCTAAAGGCCATATAAAAAAAAAAAAAATATCATAGTCACAATTTTATACCCTGTAGCAAAGCAACGATCATCATTGTGTAGACAACAAGTAGACAAAAAGTAATCAAAACAAGAAGTCAGCTCTTGCGGAGATTCCAACCCCGCTTACCAACTTGGCATGCGAGTTTACTTAGCATGCCACAGGGGAACCTGGGTAAAAGCGTTACTAAACGCAGTGGGATACAACCCCTCCACGGTTTTTGCGGGTAGTCGTCTTTCGTTGTGATGATGCAATCCGAGCGTTATTAAAGTCTTGTAAACTGGCACTATGCGTACTTCCATTCACAGACTTCGGCTGAATTTTTTGACGATCGTCGCACAATTAAGTCTCTTGCTACATTTTTTCACACAACCTTCGTTCGACAAGCATACATGTGCTTTTCGCTAGGCCTAGGGCCGGCTTCCGCGATTTTTGTTTTGAGACCACACAAGATGGAGCCGGCTTTTATCACGGCTGTTCAAGCCTGTCCAGCTTTATATGGCAAAACAAACATAAATTATAGCAACAGAATATACATCAACAAAGCATGGGACGATATTGGCAAACAATTTGATCTTGATGGTAAGATGCAGGTTTTTACTGGTATTTTATTATTAGGCCTGCAATCATTAATGAATTTTTTTTCTCTCTCTCTCTCTCTCTCTCTCTCTCTCTCTCATTATGTCTGCAATGAACCAGAAGTAGATTTGATTAGTTAAAGTACACTGCATCTTGCCATGGGTGGCGTCCACTATCAGAGAGGAAATAATTCATCAATATTTCCCTGTTGTCAAGAGCTTGAACTGTTGAACGGATAATTCTTTCTTTCTGGATGTTAACCAACTGTATACTGGGTTTTTCCTGTTGATTCACTGTGTCCTCTTGCCTTTGCGTCTACAGTTCCTCTCTCAGGCTCTTCAAGAATCACAAAATTGTGTTGAACAGTAACTGCCTTGACCATGTCAGTAGCAGTTTTGGGTTGTGCTTCTATTGGGCGCTGGAGTATTCGCCACATTCCTGCGAGTTTGCCGATGGCACATTAAACCGAGTTTCGAGCACGTGACAATCGGTGGTTCTCCTTCTTCTTCTATGTTCTTCGTGTCAGACTGTTTATATCAGGAGGCCGGTAGCCTTTATGAAGGACGCTGTGCTCCTGAGTTCCTCTGCTGTCCCATGTAGCTTGGTGTGTAGTGTCACACCTCGGGGCCAGCTGTTTTCCCTCTGTTGTCTGTATAGGTGGCAATGTTGGAGGACATGTTCTGCATTTTCTGGGGAGTTTCCACAAGGGCATGTCTCAGTTTCTCCAACCCTGAATTTTTTTTGTAAAGATGTTGCCTGAGTCTGTTATGTCCAGTTCTCAGCCTAAAAATTATAGTTTGCTCCTTTCTGCTGAGTAAGTGTATCGCATCATCTGTTACATAGCTTGGATGACTTTGTTTCCACTTGGATTTCAAGGCTGCCTTAATGTGACTTTTGGCTTCTGAGAATGTTATGTTTTCTCTGACTTGAGGGAGGTTTGCACCATTTTTTTGCCAGAGTGTCTGCCTTATCGTTTCCGATGATGTTACAGTGGCCAGGGATCCACTGGAGAACCACGTACGTTGCTTGCTGTGTGACACAACTGTACTAAGGCAGAGGTGAGTTTATTTTGAACAATCGGTGGTTAAAACGTTCTTTATCATGTGTCAACTGCCTATGAGAGAAGGGTTTCATGGTGTGCTTGGTCAGTGGGAAAGTATAGTCGGCTACAAGAACGTAGGGAATTTCAGTTTGTGCCTGGAATATTGTCTGATTGCGGAATGTTTGTTTGCTGCTAGCCGCCTGCCAATTGGGGAACGGTTAAACACTCCAGCAGTAAATTTTCCATCTGCATCTGTAACAGCAAGCAGGACGATTGAGCAAAATCCTTTGTAATTAAAATAATTTGAGCCTGATCCGTTTTTTGTTTTTGTTCTTATGTGCTTCCCATCTATGGCACCCTAGCACACAGGAAACTGAAATCTTGCAAAGAAATCCCCGAAGTTGAAAAGAAGTTGTTCCCACTCCGTGCACAGCTTTCGTTCTTCAAAAGTCGACAGTTGAAAACGTGGAGGAGTTGAATTTCACTGCGTTTGGGGCCCCTAGGGTCTCTCTAATGCTACCGAGGACACGATAACAGATAACTATCTAGATCTATCTCTAAAAAAAGACAACCTGGTGCATTATTACCGTTAGAAACACCATGCGATACTCCGAATAGAGCCACCTTACCCACTGAGCCTAATTAGTGAACAAAACAAGCCACTCCTCCTAAATAAAAATAACAAAACCAAAAATCCATCTGCTAATAAGATCAGATTCTGATTTTATTCGCAGACGTCTGCGAATAAGATCCAAGATCTCATGCGCAGACGTCTGCGAATAAGTGTGCACCGTCTCGGATTACACTGCTAGTCTATTTTTATCATAGCCGTCACATGACTGATCTCCTGATACCTATGATCACTTAGAGTCAACATACGAAGTATCATTAGTGATCGTGGAAGTGCTATCTTGTTTTTGTGCGAAATCGTCAACATGCCAGACGTGATATTGAAGATTTCATTTCTTCTTATTATTGCTGTAATATCAGTATGTCAGTGTGCACCTCAATCTGGGGTAAAATACCCAGTTATTCTAGGTACGTAGCATTTGACCGAATTTACAACTGGACCCCCTATTTTCGCCAGCGTATGTGTGCAGTGTTACTGGCAGATTCCATGGACATGTTTGACAAATATGTAAAAAATTCAGATTGAATCAAACATGGACTATGGTCATATTATTTACAAAAAGAAAGGAAATCTGATGCATAATTCAAATCTGCAAGAATTAAGAGCAACAGACTCTTCATTCTCAAGTTGTAGCCTGTTAATCTTATCAGACTTATGTTTTATAGATCTGATCTAGATCTAGGCCTAATTAAATATTGGCTGCCCTTATCCATCAACATTATCGATGGATACTGCCCAGCTTTATCCGTCAACATTATCGGTGGATATTGCCCAGCTTTATCCGTCAATATTATCGCCAATATCGGCGGATACTTGGGCCGCCAACAGTATCGGAAGATAAAGCTCGGGTTTATCCGCAGGTATATGTGTTGACTAAATGACAAACAACAGCAACAAACACACAAGCAAACTGGATTTATTCCTAATGTTGTTGGATTACAAAAAAAATTACCAAACAGATTGATCAGCAATGATTAAAAAAACACAAACTTCTATCTATATAATAAAGCTACAACAAAACCCCTAATAGTCCTTTGGGCTGGGAAACTACACAACGTACCGACCTGAAATTTGGCACAATCTATATAATAAAGCTACAACAAAACCCCTAATAGTCCTATGGACTCGGAAACTACACAACGCACCGACCTGAGATTTGGCACAAAGAATTGGGATAGCGAACATTGTTCCTATTGCTATATAGTATACACAAACAAAACTGTTTGTTATTTCTGAGTTAATCGGTATATGCGGTTATAATTAAAGACTAAATTCACGAGAGCGTTTGATCTGAAATTCACGATCAATAAGATATTGATGTATGTTTCTAATAATAGTCACAATAGCCCACTTCCGCCTACACATGACGTTATCACTTCCTGCGATGTGTTCACCAATAAACAAATTAACGCGTGCGCAAATCATTGCCATTTGCGGGATGCGCAGGATGTCAACGCGCAAAGGGAGAGCAGTAAAACTTATCTAAAAACAAACAAACAAAAATGAAATAAAGGTAAAGGAACAGGCAAAATGAAGCAGGTCCATAATAATCACCCAGAACTGAAACTAATAAATCGATTTATCCCGAGCAACTCAGTTAGTAAGAAAAAAAAATCTACCTGGCTGAGAATCGAACCACCGTCCCCCGACTGACAGGTGTAGATACAAAAAAACCCCAACAAAACTGGATTTCTTCCCTTATTGTTATTGGATTTAAAAAAAAAAGATTGATGCCTAATAAAAAGTCTTATCAAAAAAAGAAAACCTGCCATGCTGAGAATCGAACCACGGCCACTTGACTGACGGGCAGAGATGCTAACAACTACGCTACTGAGGACCCTGAGTAATTGTGAGGAAAGTCTTACTAAATAAGCATGACCAAACCAAGAAACCCATCAACGGATTAGACCTGAACCTTCGCATGCCATGTATCCATTAATTGATTAAATCAATAAAATTCCAAGTCTCTCCAATTTCAATATCGTTATCAACAATTGCCCAACAGGAACGTTGATCGCGTCAGGATGTACGGAACAAGGGAGGAGGACGGAGAAAGGGTTAGAATCAGGGGAGATGACTCACAAATACAGCTTTTATGTTGACGGGTAAAAAAAATCCTAGGGGAAATTTTATCCGACAATATCGACCGATAAACACTTCGTTGAATATTAGGCCTACACAAAAAAGTTACTAATTCAGGTCAGCAAGGTAACTGATATTATTTGTCTTTTTGTGCAGTTTACTTGCATTTAACTTAATTAATTAAGCAATCATAACTTGCCATTGTCACAACAAAATGTCAAAATTTATTCTGCAAAGCATTATCAAGAGAAGTTGTGTCTCTCTGTTTGATGTTCACCATGTTGTACATCTCCAATAGTCAGTTTAGCAATGTTGTGTGTCCCTGATTTTAAAATTGCTGACATCAAGCCACAGTAAATTTCTGTGCACATTAAAAGTGTAGATCTATCCTCAATAGGTTTATTAAATTAACATTTCACTGACAGTGCTTACTGATGTTCAGGAACAGATATCAGGTAAATCATGCTAAACTGAGGAGACGCACAGGTAAAAACAAACCACCTCAGGGCATAAAAGCAAAATAGAAATGGAAAATGTTTGCAATGCCTAAATGAGGATAATGCTAGACTTTGTTCTCACTTCATTAAACGTGGTTGGGGTCATAATGGAAGACCTGGCACTGCACTGGATGTTTATTGCTTTCTAAACTGATTTTCCGGGGATGCACAAGTGGTGGAGATGGATTATTCCCTTCAGTTTTTAAAATTGTTTGTTATTGTATCTGTTTTCGTTGCTAATATAGCAGAACAGACCCTTTTATCACCTTCTAAGGCAAAGAAATGTTATTTTGCAGGTATTATTATTTATCAGCAAGCTTTAAAACTGAAAATGTGAAAGGGAGATATGCACATGGCCGAAAAAATAGCCTATTTACATCCCAGCTAAAAATATTGAGCATCAATTTGTGTCATCACTTGATAATAATAGAACAGTATGTAAACATGCAAAGCTGAAACGTACAGCATAATTTTATAGTAGTCATCCATATAAACTGAATAAATCCTAAACTCATCAGCATACTGTGATATGGTATGCATCTCTTTAAAAAAAATAGGAGTGTCTATCTGCCGATACTGACAGATAAAATTTCCCTCGGATTTTTTTTATTTGCCAGCATAAATTTTGCATTGCGAATGATCCGAACCCTTCTCCAGCCTTCAGAGGAAGCTTTCCTGCTGTTCTGCACACACTGTACAAGCTGCACGCACTTTGAGACATTCACATATTGCACACGCATTGAGAATGATAGCGTTGTTTGAAGTTGGAGAGACTTTTCAGTCACTTCCTGATTTCGAGAAAAAGTTTCAGTTTATACTGCATTTATTGATGGAACTGCAAAAACTTCTTTCAGTGCAAACTGAATGTCTTTGACTGATGGTGATAGTGTTTCCTTTCCCTTCATATATGTACAGCATTTATGCTGACCAGCTGGTCTGTAGAGTGCGAGACATACTTGCATCATGTGTTGGCTGAGGACCGACGACTAATTGTCATTGTAATAACATTGCACGAGTCCAAACCACCACTCAGATGCACGGGAAAGTTCCTTGAACATGATCCTCCTGTTCTTCATAATTATATGGTTGCTTTTATTTCCCTTTCAATTTGCTTTGAAATTCCGGGTTCACACCTTCATGTTTTATTGATTTTTTTTTTTGGCCAAGCCCCACCACCCCCAACCGTGATTGTGGTGAGGAGGAAGTAATTTGACCTAGTGCTGTTACAATGATGAAAAATGCCCTAAAACATGTTTAAACCCAGACAATGCCGAGTATCTCAGTTAGACTTAGTATTTTAGTAGCAATAAACAAATGGTAATCATTTATATATTAACCAAGCCTAATGGAACATAAAAATGGCCAATACCTATACCGTCCAAGAAACCCAGATTCTATAGGCTGATACCAATAATAGTGAATAAAACCAGTTTTTTAAAGGTCAACATTAATCACAGGGTATAAATCCAGTACTGGCGGATAAACCCTAATGGTGGTGGATAAATCCAGGCAGTTTCCGCTGATGTTTTCTTGATTATTATGATGATGTGATAAGTATCTATTTAACTTAAGCTTGTAACCAACGCATCAGTGATAACACTGAAAATTAAATAACCCAACCACAAGACATATCTCAAGAGATCTTTTTGTCACCCCAATTTATCAATCCTCTCAAACCACACTTGAAGGCAACAACATTTCTCACTCTTCCTCCATTGTGATAATTAACTTGGCAGATTATGTAATCATCTTGCTGATAAAACATGAGATCACTTCACAGATTTACAGTGTGTTAAAACATCCCCTTATCGTGACAGTAATATACATATTTTCTTTCCATGGTAAATGCAATGGAATTTTGACCAGTTAGACAGCCTGATTGCCAGGAAAATTGTCCCAATATCTAGAATTGTTAAGTTTCCAAATTGGATGTGTGTATATAATATGTTTATATCTTAATAGTATGTGGAGAGCCTTCTTTCTTTGTTTACTAATGCATGATACTTTAGGGCATGTTATTTGCCAGTTTGCTTGACCCCACAAGGTTTCTGGTTTCCGATTGCATTCAGTTACACGATAAAGACAGAGAATCCCATGGGCCCATCATACCTTTCTCACACTCTGCCACTTGTAAAGGTAGAGAGAGAAGGAGGCTGAGGAAATGACTAGTGTTATTGCATTTGGCCTGTAGTAATTGTTAGCTTGCCCCCCAAATATGCATAATGGCCAGTTGATTAGCCACACTTTACCACTGTAATTGTTGCATCTCTAAATACAGTGAAGTAAGACTACCACAGGGTTGCCAGCATGCCTGGAGGTGGACCTGGGTCCAAAGTTATCAACATTTTTGCAAGCTCCCTCAACTAAAAAGATTGACTGCTGCTTTGATTTTTCGTCTAGATCTAGAATCTAGTCACTTTGTTGATCGCCACTTTCTTGAACTGGTGCTAGACCTTACCCGGATGGTACTAAGTGCAGAGGTCAACGGTCATAAACATTTAATGACGTATGCCTCTTCAGTGGCCAGACCCAGAACTCACAATAGTGTTATCCCTTGCATGATGGCACTAGCTTCATTGGGTCACTGCGACAATTGTCTGCTAACATGGGTCAGTCACAACTAAATGATGCCCATTCCTGTCATTGCAAACAGACTGCTTAATAATACAGGGTCAGGGTGTCCCAGAAGTCGCGCACAATCCTGGTTTTAAAAAGTGGTATGTCTCAGTGGTTCTCACTCAGGGTGTTTGCGGTTGAATTCTTCAGCTACGGAGCCGTGTGCTGCCCCATGTCTTCCAAATATGAAAACAAGTTGACCTCTTTCTTTTACTCTTAGTTTCTCAGCCATAATTCAGTCTGAAAGGTAGAAAATAAATTGGGTTAGTTTCCAGGTAGGAAGCATTGATAATTAATTTTGAAGCTTGCAGTGACAACTGAGTGCCAAAAAATCACCCCTGAAGCCCTCAGGAGTGTGAACGGCAGTTTGATGACGAGAATTGATGCATCTTTTATTGCGGAGGGTGCTCATTTGAGCATTTGTTCTGATTATTATCAATATTTTTAAGGTGTTAATGAAACCAATAAAGGTGTCTTTTTAAAACCAGGATGGTGCGCAGCTTCTGGGACACCCTGTGTAATATGTTTCAAATGTAACTGTAAGTATATTGCAAAAAATCATTACAATTAAAATGTACTATTATTTGTTTCAATTTTATCATGCCTTTTCACTAATTGTCTTTTCAGTCCCCGGAGATGGGGGTTCCCAGCTGGTAGCTAAGTTGAATAAGACTACAGCACCTCATTACATCTGCAAGAAGTATACCAAAGACTATGAGAACATCTGGCTTAACCTAGAAGAATTGATACCTGAAGTTATAGACTGTTTTGTGGATAACATGAGGTAAGCAGTATTGTTGATCCATTTGGACTCTGTTGTAAATTATGTATGTTAGGCTGTGAATTTCCATCATCTATGCACCAGACGTGAAAAGGTAGTTTGATTATAATCATCTCCTTACTGCTAGTCATTATAACGTGTATAAAGCTGACACCTCATTTGGGCTAATGGAGGAATAGACAACCATCATTATCATGAATATTAAATTACCCGATGTAAATTACTATTATCAGCTGTTGAGTCATCATGTACATGTTTAAGAGGTTTGATTTCTGTAATTAGATAGTGGTTGTGTGGAAATTGACGGATAGACCTGGAAAGCCACAGAATGAATTATTTCTTCTGTGCTTTTATTTCTCACATATCCTTAAAAACTACTTGCATCAACACAGATATGCAATAACTTACTTCTCAGTAATCAGTTGTAATGTAATGTGCTTGTTTTTCTTCCTGGTCCAGCATTCTCCTTTGTTTTTAAATACTGAAACTGAAACATATTTTTTTTAAACTGATGTTACAACAACACAAAAAGTTTTAAATTTGCATTACTGTTTATAATTTTTTATTTGACTTGCAACTTCAGCCTCATAAGCAAAGCTGGTGGAATGTCTGTGTAGTACTTATTGATATTCTTGGGCACAAGCCATCTAACTTTGAAATTTTGCATTTTTGTTTTGCTTATCATGTAAACAGATCAGTATTCCATTCCATGTCATATGCTCAAATATCTTACCTTAGAACTCAATAGAAATACAGAAAATTACATTGATCAAACCACCAATCTCACCACTCTTTCCTAAATTTATAATTTTGTCTTCCTCCTGTGAATCTGACTTTTCTAGACATTGGTGATTTACCTCTTACACCATCAACATTTGGAGCTTAGCACAAAACTTGTAATTTAAACAGTGTCATCACAATATTATGTCATTTTGTATATAATTATGCAGATTAGTGTACGATCAAAAGTCACGGAAAACTTACAATTCTCCTGGAGTGGACATCCGCACCACAGGATTTGGTGACACAGACTCTGTAGAATTTTTGGATCCTAACCCAGTCACACATCTTTCATCTGCAAGTGAGTTAAACATGTAACATTATGTTTATTGGCTAAGGATTTGAGGTGTGATCAGTACATTTTAAACTTCATACTGTTTAACACTTACCATGTCTGCAAGACTTTTGTTAACAGTAGGATTGAATCATAACATCGCTAATTTGAACAATGGCTACTAGTACTAGATTCAGAATTTATTTAGCATGCTTTACAAATATATGTGAGGCGGCCCACGAAAACCGGGTCAAAGTCGCACTGGGAGATCCCGAGATATAGGCTAATATAGTAATAAAGTCAATTTTAGGCTCAAGCATCGAAATTGGGCCAAGCAATTCACGTCATTCCTTGGCCATTTTTACGTGGATTTCACTTGGTTTCAACGAAAAATTCAACCAACAAATTGATGAAAGTGATGGATTAATGTGACTTAAAGTTAAAAAAACCAGCAGATCGGTATCCTTTGATTTATGAACTTTAATCCATCCTAAAATCGGTAAGATTTGGCGGAAACTCCCCATCTTTACACTCATATTAATGGGCACAACGCGTAGAATCTATTTCAAGTGAATGCGCATGAATAGAAGGCACCAAAATGTAGTGCGCATGACGGAAATAAACTAGAATCCAAAAATAGGTCACACAAAATAATCTGTCCGATTTTTTTTTCTTTTTTGCAAAGGATAACCTGTTTATTACATACTATAATATTCTACTTAGTTTTTATGTTATTTTGTACTTTTAATAACATAAAACGAACTAAAATCTACGTAAAATTGATGGAATGTGAGGTGACCTTTCACCGAGAAAGGTTCACGGAGTTCAACCACTTTAAATGCGATTTTCTCAGTTTCATGTTTTCTTACCCTCTCAACTTTAAACTCCAATATCTCAGCTTGTAAGGGAGATATCAACATGAAATAAAAAGCAAAATGATCAGGAATGGCTGTAGATTAAGATAGGAACATAATTAGAATGTGATTTTTGAGACTTTGACCTGGTTTTATTGGGCCGCCTCACATATGGAACAATTATCCAAGATTTGGCCATGGAAAGACTGCAAATCTCTAACATTAAAGCAGATAATTTCTGTTTCTTCCAATAGTTGAGATTTTGGAACTTTCTCTACAAACTGGGCACAAACTTTTTTTGGGGGGGGGGGGGGACATTCTTTTATTTATCCTGCTTTGTAATTTTAATTTTTTTAAATCCAAAATGCCAGTGCAAGGCTTATGAAATCTCATAACTCATAACTTTGTGTGAAATTAGAGAATTCAATACTAAAGTGGATATAAACTATAATATATTTAGGCAAACTATGCATTACACTTCCTGGTATCCAGAGATTGTCCTTTATTAAATTTAACACATTGATTCTCTGGTGCTGCAGTTGCCTATTTCAACCCTATTGTGAAGGATTTGATTACCAATGGTTATACTCGAGGAGTCTCAATCAGGGGAGCACCCTTTGACTTCAGAAAGGCACCAAGTAGGTTTTTTTTTTTTGTTTGTATGTACTGCTGCCCATTGTTGTTTGTTTTCTCTGTCACTGCAAATTAGAACTTAAGTGGCAGTAAAATAAAGGGGGTTGGCGAGGAGTAGTGAGTCATCATTCTGTCACTTGTGTTGCTTCTTTTAGTATAAGTATGCTTTAATTAGACTTGATTTTCTGAGCAAATGCTTGGTATGAAGGAAATACTGAAAATTCATCAAACATACAGGTGACAGATGTTTGGAACTTTTTTGCAAAGTAGGAAGCAATATTTTATTTAAGTGGGGGATTTGTCTGGGATTATTTTGAGTCTGTAGTGTTTTTAAGAATGTAGTTAATGTCAACAAATGTGAATCTACATATCTCTGAGTAGAAGGAGCATTGAAAAATATAAATATTTACATTTGGTTTTTATGTACCTTTTTTTTTTTTTTAAAATTTAACCACAGATGAACTAGGTGATTACTATGCATCCTTGAAGACACTAGTGGAAGACACATTTAGCAAAAACAATAACAGCAAGGTGGTTGTGGTTGCCCACAGTATGGGCAATCCAGTCTTCTTGTACTTTCTCAACCAGCAGCCGCAGGCTTGGAAGGACAAATTTATTCAAGCTTTTGTGACAATGGCTGGTGTATGGGGAGGAGCTGTCAAACCTCTTCGCCTAATGGCCTCTGGTAAATATAAGTTCCTAGTAGGTTCTTTAAACAGGTAGAGAAGAAATTTTTAATCCCGAATATATTTATTTCAGTTGAATTCCAATGGCTTCTTTAGGTCCAGAGGAAAACAAAACAGGTAACGTTTGCACACATGAAATTGATCATACCAGATGAAATTTATAATATTGTCTTGGGGGCCAGTGTTTTTTTTTTTCTTCGTCTTGTTTTTGAGTAATTTGTCAAGACCTGGAAGTCATAAGTTGATACAGGTATATATCTGACGTAGGGACATCTATTGTTGCATGGATGCCAGATTTCCGGTTTCACTGTCTCCCAAAAAATTTTCCCAGTTTTGCGATGTGAAGAATTGAAAAACACCAAAAAACAAAAAAAGTGCAAGCACTCGAGTTCCAGATTTTGGCCTTATTTGTACCTATTTTTAGTACTTAACCATGTCCAAAGGCATATCATCAACATAGTGCTACCGTCGTGCTCTGGCTGATTCGCCGTTTTAGATCAAGCGTTCAACATGCATCAGCTGCTCTTTGTCGCGCTGACAATAAGGTGAACTTGAAAGTGGGCGAAGGGTCACAAGGTCACGAGAGGACGTACTGTGTCCAGTCAAGACCCGCTTGTTCCGCGTGTCGTATGAGTGAACATAGCCTTTCATGAGTTGCGCTGACTTTGTGTGTCAGGCCTGCACCAGAATTTATGCTTTAGATGCCTGCAGTGGTAGATCTACTCGAACTGTTATTGTCGATTGACGATGTATGCTTTCGTTTGAAATGCCTGGTTGCTTGGTTCCGTGTGTATTGTGAATGTGGAATATATTGTGCAGACTGATTTGACGTGTTACTACTGTTACACAAAAACCTAGAATCTAGATCTAGATCAAGGTCGAGAATATCCCCTAGGCCTGTACCGGTACACTTTGTACGGCTACTCTTAAACTAATAATCATTGTACCACTAGTACTAGATCAATCCGATAACGGATGCTTCAGTTTATAAAGGCCTGCAGGGGCCCGCCTCAGATTCTTCTAGTTCTCTGGCGTCATTATCATCGGCATAGCCAGATTTCACCTCTGGTACTCATACATCAAGCATGAGTGAGATGTATACGTCTGACCCTTCTATTATTTATAACCACAGGGGCCTTGAACAGTGTGAGTGAAACAACGGCATACTGCTAAAGCCATGTTTTCATGGGTAGGGAAGCGGAAACGTCAAAACTCCATATGTACATGTACATGTAGTTCTATTTCACTACTTGATGGGTTTTTGACGTTTCGTTTGCCGTTTCCATTTTCGTACCCACGAAAACCCAGCGTAACATTGTTGGATTGAAAGGGAGACAACAGGATCTATTTTATTGGCGCAAGGGACACAAAATTATATACCTACAGTAATAAACATGCACAAAAGCCATGGTGACATGTTTTGTCTGTTGGGGTTTGTGATAGGTTCTACAAAGTTATTGGAGAAATTTTCCATTTTCAGATTATCTAGGAAATAACATTCATCCAGCTAAAACTGCTGCAGTCACACATGATATATATATGAACAATGAAAGTTGTAGGCGTGCACAAAATACCTAGTAACCGTGGTAAATTATTGTGACATGTAAGTGTTTTGTTCTCTGGTATTTGCAATTTGCTTTAAGCGTCATTTAGTTCTTAGGTCTGTTGTTTTATCACGGCGTTGCTTGGTGCCTGCGACTTCAGGTTTGGCTGATTTGGTCAAAGTGATTTTCAGGTTTCAGATGGTTCCGTTGCTGGCACCCATGTTGTTGTGCAGAGAAGATCATTTACAAACAGAAACTGTATAGGGCTTTGTGCTGGTAGTGTGAATTTCAATAGTTTTGAAGCCAATGGTACAATCCTTTTCCTAGGAAATTAACCGGAGAGCACTGTGTAGTTAATTGACAGCCTGTCAGTTTCCAGTGTAAAGAGTAGAACTTTCATGCTAGTTTGAACTAATAAATGAAAATATCTAACATTTTCAGCATATATTCTTATCACATTCTTTGTATGTTAGTACCTGTGTTATGATTTGCTTACCTGTCTTTAATCAGGAGATAGTTTGGGTGTGGCTATCGTCAGTCCAAACAAAGTTCGCACGGAGCAGCGTTCAATGCCAAGCACAGCTTTCCTGATGCCGAGTGACCAGTTCTGGAAACCATCTGAAGTCTTAGTTGTCACAGAAAACAAGAACTACACTGTTGCTGACTACAAAGAGTACTTTGCTGATCTGAACTTCACAGTTGGTTATTATATGCGTCAAGATACAGAAAACCTTGTAAAAGAACTGATAGCTCCAGGTGTACCTGTTCACTGCCTTCATGGATCCAAGGTTGATACCCCAGCAACCTTGCTCTTTGGGAAAGGTGAATTTCCCAACACTTACCCCAAACAAATTAATGGAGATGGGGATGGTACTGTGAATATGCGCAGTTTACTCGGCTGTTTACAATGGAGAGGGAAGCAGAAATACCCAGTAATGCATGCAGTTTATAAAGGTAACACCTCTGAACACATGGCTATATTAGCAAATCCTGATGCTAGGCAATATGTTCTAGATGTTGCAACAGGGAAAAGATGATATAAGATGGATAAACCTTAATTTTATTTTGTTTTTTTTTCCACATCAATGGTTGCACTGCACTGTCCATATTGTCTTCATAGAGTGGGGTCATTTTATCCTTTATTTATATGTGAAGAGAAACCCATAGCATACCAATAGGTTGTCCAAACTGAGTTTTACTTTACATCACAACTGGCCAGTTATCATTTAATCTGATGGAGCTTGCTTCTCAAGAATTTTGATACCAAATTTATTGTTCCAGCTTAGAGGCTTTGAAAGTTATGGCATTTTTTGGAGGGAAAAAGACATGTTGAACATTTGCTACCTTTTGCAATTGCATGAAATTCAAACTTTGACTGCCCATAAAATGTTTACTGAGTCACAGCATTGAAACTTCCCAGTATCCATGACAGTGGTATGTACATCACGCTCAATTTTTTTTTTGAGGGGTACAGATAAATATGAGCATCTCATTTAGTCTCAAGCTTTATCCGAAGTCAATTTTTTGGTGAATTCTTGCAAGGAAATAATAAATTTTTTTTGCAAATTGAAAAGGGCGTCAATTTTGTGTTCTGCCATTGACTCATCATTGATCGTCGGACAAAGGCTGCAAAATCTAGAGTAGGGTAGGTCTATAAAAACAGTTGATGCTTCATGCTGGAACAAACCCCATGTTTGATTTTGGCATACCGTTATAGTAAAAAGGCTTAGGTTCATTTTGAGCTTGGTATATTCTTGGTCAATAGAATTTTCAGCTAATGATTTTCTTTCAACACAAAACATGATAAAAAAACACATCCATTTAAACCTCATTTATTTAGGGTTCTCTGTGATATGTTTTCAAATATGTGAGCTAAATCAGCATGATTCGCTGGGATCCTTGGATATGTGCAACTCTAAACAAAAACAGCAAGACTATAGCTTGTTAAAACAATAAAAAGGCACAGCTGCACACATTAAACAATACAAAAGATAGTATAATTGGAGGGAGGAAGAATTGAACTTTATTGTGATGTGGGATGTATGTCATTTTATCTAAACACACAGCCTTGGTAGCCTTGTAATAATGGCCAGCCAATAAGTATGTCAAAATGCAATTTCACCCCTTTGGCGGGGCAGTTTGGACGACCTACCACCACTAAATTCATTTTGAAATTTTGTTCTCATGAGGAATTCCATTCACGTTTGCAATTTTGAAAAATGCTTTTGGGTTTCCAGTTATGTAAGCTATCGAGAAATGTCACAAACTGATAAACTAGTGAATAGTAGTTACCAAATGAAAGATAGATATGGTTTCAATAGAAGGCAAGACCCGAAAGTAGTAGCTATCATGTTGGATTAGTGACAATCACAGATGCTATTCCAAAAAAAAGAAAAAGGGTGGGTAATAGCTGTTGACAGACCACTAATACTTTTCATTAATCCAGTAGTATTGCACAGGCACAGATTTCAGAAGTTCCACATGGTTATAAGAAGGTTATAATATGTCTTTCTTCAGCCACTCTGTTACTGCAGGAATTTTAAGTGATGGTATTTTATTTAAGATATGTCTATTAGTAGGTGAGCATTAATTATGATTTGAATCAGTTTGTAATGAAGAAGTTGTGTTATATTCCAGTGTAATGAAGTGCTGTACTCCGGTGATCATTTGGTGTTGTTTAATCTACTGACAGAAAAGTAATCACTCAATGTTAAGCAGCCTTTTATTATTTTGATAGACCCTGTATGTCATATTTGCAAAACTGAGAAAGAACTGTGATGTCTTTCACAATTTTCATGCATTAATTATCCAGAAAATGATTCATGATGAGATTAAAGAAGATTCACCACTGAGCTAGAAATCAGCAAATTTGTATATGATTTGAAATAAGAACATGAATTTGAACATAGAACTGAAGAGAACATACTTCAGGCAAGCCTTACAACAGCTGAATGAAAATATAGATGATCCTGAAATATTGCATCCTCTGTGCAATATAGTGGAAAGTATTACCTTCTTTTCTTTAGAAAGGGGAAACTAGATGTGACAAAAGTGGTACAGGCAATTCCGATGAGTGCCAGAAATATCCAGAACCCCTTGTAGAATCTGTGTGGGAAGAAATTTTTTTTTTTAATGCTGTTGAAATAAATGTTAATAACGTTCAGTCTCATATTCCAACAGAATTCCGTGCTAGTGTATGAGAATTTTATGCAACTGCCATGATATCTGTGTTTCTAATCCATTTTTTTTTCTGCAACTGTTTTGTTGTCCAGATTTGTTTTTTTTTAGCGAACACATTCGTGTTAGCCTTAGAGGATAAAATATGTGGTTGCTTGTGTACTTGTTTAATTTTAGTTTATATAGGGCGGGGGAGATAGCAGGGGGAAGCTGCTGCATGTTTATGAGAGTGGATAATGTGTTGGGCTGAGTGGATTTCACAACTCTGCTCAATCAGGAGATTGTGTTTTCGTTTATTTATATGCTTGAAGGAAGGACTGTGAGTTGTTGAATCAGCAATGGTTGTTTGCCTGTGGTCATGACAATGACATCTGTATCATGATTCTCTAGATATTTGATATCTGTAGTCTGTGTCTGACAAGTGACATCAATAAGTCTGGAAACCAAATAATACCAGCTGGTGTCTGACAGTAGGTCTGGAAATGAGAAATTACTGGCTGGTGTGTGATATCAGTAGATCTAGTGTCTACTGGGCACTACTCAAAGTTTAATACCAGTTGGTCTGGAAATTGACAGGTATTTACCAGTTTATACTATCTATGATATGATGGGCTGCTTAGCTCAACATGTAGTTTTCCCATAAGTCCAAGGGGAAAAAATTAAAGTTTTCCATAAATCGATGCTCTGAATGTCTGTTCTTGCTATAATTTTTTTGTATTAATTTGGTACTCAGAAATGATGCCCATTAGTCAGTTTTATGCAGATTTTTGAAAAGCTAATTTTTATATTGCTGAACTCTTTGAAGGGTTAGAGCTAAGGTCTATCCCACAGACTTTGGTGAAGTGGTTGTTGGTGAATGTGGAATCATATGTCGCTTTTTATTGAAAGGGTAGGTTAGAGCTATGAATTTTTGCCCACATTGGCTCGTGCAATTTTTGTATTTTGTTTTGTTTTATCATAGCAGTGAATTAATAGTGGGGGTGTTGGTGAAAATCTTTGTCCCATACATCTTATGCATCTTTTTGCAGCTTTGTCACTTACCTTTTTTATTCAGTGATTGGTGTCAGCATCATTTTACTCAAATGCCTGTATTTGCCAAAAATGGTCATTGGGTGACACAACACAGATGAGTTCATTTGGGGAAAAATTCCAAGGACAACAAGAATCACCAATGAGAAACTGTAGACTTTAGCATCTGATGGGTAGGATTTCGGTATTTTCTGATAAAATGAACTCTGTTGGGAATAAATGCATATGTACATGTATATTATGCTGGAGTTTTTAAATATTTTGCCCAAGTTAATTCTAAGTTGTTTTTCTTCAATACAGTATGTATTCAAGAATACTTTAATTTTTCATGACAGAAATAGCAGTAGAAATTCTATTGCTATCTATGTAGAATTTGCTGCCCATATGCCACTTTGCTAATGCTTTGTTAATGAACTTACTATGTAATTGTTGTCTCATGTGCTGAAGTTTTAAGGCATGTGTGGCTCAATAATATCAAAATTCTTAATGTTTGGTAGAATTTGAAAACTTCAATTTTGGCTTCCTAATCCATTTTTGTATCTGGCACAATGTGGAGAAGTCACGAACTTTGCGCTTTTAGGGTTCAAATTGGTATCGATATATCAGTTTTTGTTCTGTGGTAGTAGGAATCTTGTGAACTCGTCAGTGATTTTCTCAAAATTGATATGTTCAGCAGAAAAATTCCTATAACTTTTGAATTTTTGTCCAAATAATCTGAAATTTGCACAGATGTTTTGTCAGTGTATATCACACATTTGTACACAGCAAAACTGCAACATGTCCATCCATTTTGTTGTATTATTATCTGAATGAAGGAAAATTAATAAAAAATGAATCATGAACCATTAGCAGTGAATTATGAGAGACAGGACGAACGGATTTCCACACCCTACTGTACAGAAGATTTATGTATGTCCTAAGTTACCACATGCCAAGAACAGTTGATAAAAATATGTAGAAGTTATAAGAAAAATAGAAATGTTTCATAAATATCTAAGATGGTGGTCGCTATTGTTACATAGTAAATGAAAAGACAATTCTGACCATTTATCATGTCCTAGCAATCCAATGGACAGAACTATGAGGTAAAATATATAGATAATATATGAAGAAATAATGAAATTGTTTTATTTGGCAGCACATGCACTTAAGTCAGTCAGCAGTAGCTTCATGAAAACATTATATAATGCTAGTGGTATCTGTTTTGCTATATTCAAATGGAAATTTTCAGCACATACTTATTGAATTTTTTTAAACATGAAAAGATAATGTAAACTGTGAATTCAAAAATAGGAACTTCGAGGGCTGAATTTACTGAGACAAACTGCATCATGTATGTGTTTGTTCCTCATATTCAGAGGACTAAGTTATGGAAGAGGATGTACTTTGGATGTCAGATTGTCAAATCTAAAAGAAACAAAGAGACCACCGGGCAAAGGTCATGTAGAAATGAATGAAAGAAACAGATAAATAACCCTTTTTTTAAAAAGTTTCTCAGGAACCTAACATATAGCTCCCAGAATGTGTGCTCCATCATATTCATTACTGAACAGGGGGTTAAGCAGCTCTGTGCATTTTAAATTTTTTTTCTATTATTTTTAATTTCTTTTACTATTGTGTTTTGCTTATTATGTGGTCATCAAACTGTGATAATTGACCTCTGCAGTTGTTCTGAAGAGCTTGAACTTTTCAGCCATAACATATGAATTTTCTTATTCATATTATTTTCCTGTACACCACAGTTGTTTTCAGTCAGCTGAATGTAATTATGGAAACTTGTTCATAATGCATTGGTGGTAAACTCAAACATTATGTATTTTATTTTCATATTTTCATTCTCATTTCCAAGTAATTCAAGTTTGTCAGTAGAAAATGAATTCAACCCTTGGACTTTCCATGCTGTGTTGAAATGTGTCAAATTCAGTGATACTCTTTTAAGATAGTGCAGGGTGCAAATGAAAGAAACTGAAAACCATTAGAATTGGTGATAATAGTGATATGTTCTTCCTTGCTAGTAACATCCAGTGTTAATCATTAATCATCCATGCTTATATTATTAACAATATTATGTTCATAAAATGTCCTTGAAAACTGTCCCATGCATTTGCATTATCAGTTTTGACAAGGAACCATGGCTATAAAGGTGTTTCCTCCGCCTCATTTGGGCAGTCCATTCCTTAGATGTTGAGAATTCTCTTTGTGTAGACGAAAACACCATTGCTGAAAACCTGCAATTTCTTTGCCCTATCAACAAGCGGAAGAGCTTAAGCTCAGATGACTGCTGGATACAAAAAGTGAAAGTGACAAACCTGAAATGTATTCTTTAGTGAGAGTCTCTGAGCCTCGAACTACATCGCTTTAATTTTTTTGTATCTTGCATGACAACCAGGGCAATGTAAGCAACATTATTTTGCAAAAGGCAGTCATGTAATTTAGTAAGTTGGATGTTTGTTGGAGACAACCAACCATAATAATTCATTCTGATGTAGTACTAGGGGAAATCTGTATAAGGGTGTCTGTCAGTAAATCAGCAAAAATTAGGAGAAAATGACTGATTTTTTGTTGGTCATTTTTTTTTGTTTGATATGGTAATGAGAGAGATATTCTTTGTTTTGATTTAAATGTTTTATATGCTCTACAAGCTGGAAATCAAATCTCTTTCCAAAAGTCATTGTGAAGGTTGTACAATTAGAAAACAAAAGTAAAGGAAGTTGAGCTTTAAAACAGTGGAGGAGGGAAAAGAGAATGTCATGACACTTGCAAATGAAACAGGTCAAGTGCCTGGCTTAGAGAATATTTTGTTCACCAGTACTAGATGTACATGTAAATATCCAATTTAGGGACAAAATTGCCCCTACATGGGAAAAGATTGAAAATGTTTTAAACGGCATCTGAATTCAAGGAAATTCTCTATTTTGAGCCAATAAAACTTGTCATGTCTCATCACAAATACTTTGTAAAAATGCGATGGGATCACTTAGGATTTATCCAACATATTTTTTATGTTGTATACTAAAGTAAACACGATACATGTGTTCAAAATAACCCAACCGTGAAGATTAGTGGCATTACGCGAGCGAGCAGCTGACTGGCCACTGGGTATCCATGCACTGGCCGATACATGCAGGAGTTTACTCAACAAGGGATGAGGGTTAAGTTTCCTGACACCTACTTTCTTGTAGCAAGTGCAAAGCACATTTTTCCGGTGAATCAGTTGCTAGTTCCAGGTCCAAGGATGTGATCGCGTTCTGAAGATTATTTAGCCAATTTCATGGTCTGATAGCTATAAAATTTGTTGCTATCAAAATTATTATTGTGAACTGTGTCCTTATTCAGAGTTATCTGTAATCAGTTAATCAGGTTAAGTAAACTATAATCCACTTGAAATTGAAGATAAATATAATTTTATCCATGTGACTTAATGGAAAAGAAAATTATCACATGCATGGTGACTGGGATTGGAATATTGATCATTGAATAATTGCGCTAAGTTTACTTAACCTGGTAATTCCCTATTTACCCTTTGAATATGACTTAATTGATTAATTGATATTACTAGCCGTGGTCCCGGGCGTTGCCTGGGATAAACTGTTTATTAGTTTCAATTCTGGGTTATTATAACCGAGCCTCAGTTTGCATGTTCCTCTAGGTTTTTTCCGCTATTATTTGTTTATTTCTTTGCTTTTAGGTAAGTCTTTATTGCATTTTCCATGTGCTTTAATGCTCTACACACGCCATCCAACATTCCGTCATGAAATGGCGGTAATCTGCACACTGGGTACTTAGTTTGTTTAAGTATCTCCTTACCAACAACGTCAAAGGAAAAGAGTTTTTTTTCCTTTCATCTCTTCAGATGTTTTGTACACCATCCTTCACAATACACAGAATTGCCATTACATTATAAGAAGATCAGCGTTTTACTTGTCTTTGATCTTTTTTTTTCATTAAAAAAAACAAAATTTTACACTTGAGAGCTTGGTCCTCAGGGGAACTAGGCTACTGAACATCGTACAGTATTTAGTAATGAAACTAACTCAGTTGTCTTCGAACAAACATTGTCATTTTTGCCTGCTTGGAGCTTATACAGTTGCAAATGATGTACATGTAGATAGGTACATGTAAGCCTCGGTTTTAATGGTACAAAACCTGCTTTTCCATTTACCAGTCATTCCTTTCAGTGTAGAAATGATCAGAGTTGCAGGACATCAGGTCATGATACTGGTTTGACATCTGCTTGATGTGGGTTGTTCACATTGATGTAATTTTTCTTATGCTGAACTTGCTCACATGATTGTGGTAGAGGCAAGGGCGGAGGTACATTATTATGTCGAAACAAAACTCATATTTGTTATTCCCACTGCAGTTTTTTTAAGATTTATTGATTTATAATTTTAAAAGAATGCAAACCCGTAATCTGTGTTGATGCTTGTAATTTGTTGAGAAATTTTTAAATATATGTATGTCATCAGTGATTATGAAATGAAATGAGATCAAGGACACTGCAGATCTTTACATGTTCTTAAAGAAAGGAGCATTAGGAAAAAGAAACAAAAAAGGGTATAAAACAAAAATAATGCAGGTTTGTGAGATGGGTACATAACATATGTAATATTTTTGTTCAGGACAAACTTATCCTTGTGAAGATATGTCGGGTTTTTTGTCTGTGTGTTTTTTATGAGGATTGATGTTTATGTTATGTTACAATTCTTCACTTCCTTCCCTTTGTCTTTTACTAAATCCTTGTCGAAAATCATTGACTTGTCATGGATTTTATGATTACTTCTTTGATGGGAAGTTTTTATCCCTTATTCTGTATATTACCTTAATGTTCTGAACTGCATAGTGTTTGCATTTCTGTTTTAGATTTTTTGCTTGGTGATTACAATGTTATTGAGCAAAAACAATGGTTTTGCCTACATTTGATTATTATGTCAGTTTGATGATTTCCATCTGTTTTTGTTGCAAATGTTTAAAATCCAGGCTGAGAAAATGCAAAGAAGATGAAAACAAAGGCTGTATGAAAGTTGTAAATCTTCAATCTATTTTGATTTTAAAACGTAATTTCATGTGAGTCATTAACAACAACAACAAAAAACAGACAGGTTACTGGCAGTATAAAATTAGACATAGCAATAATTTTGTGACCAGCACAAAGAAACTTAATTGATCATATAAAAATACAGGATTGGACAAGTGAAAAAAATAATTCATTTAATACATTTATAATTTACATCCATTTACTTTTAATTTGCTGTTTTGTAATGTGATAATTCACTGAACACTTCAGCTGTTCTAAAAACATTTTTTAAAGTTTCCTTGCATGGAAATAATTATGAGAATGAAGAAAACTGAATGTAACCTAGTTCCTGGACATCCTAATAATTTGTCATCATGTCACAATTCAAACTTGAAATCCATTGTTCAACATCAAAGGAAGGTTGACAGATAGTAAAGCGATACTGTCGTCCTTTATGTTGTGTGATATGGTAAAGAAGATAAACATCTGTTGAAATTGACAGTATGAAAATATTTTGTAATGCTCTAGGTAAGCCTACCAAGGCAAACACCATCCAGAATCTGATACTTCATAGCTTAACTCTTTCCCTACAGGCCAGCATTCCATGTCTGGACGGAGGACCGCCTGGGTTTACATGCCATATTGTATTGTGCATTTGTAAACAAAGATTGCCTTACTACACAACAGCTGTCCAAACTATACACTAATCACACATATGGTATCGCTGGACACGCTAGGACAAAGGAAGCTCTACGGGAATTCTATTTTTAAGATCCAATGTCACGGGATGTTAATTTCCAATACAGTTGTCAAGGAATACATTTACAACATCACAACGTAGGCTGTGTTGTATCGGCTGGTGCTAGGGAAGTGTGCGACGCACTGTGCGTTGTACTGTAGGGAAAGAGTTGATTTGCATTAGACCTGCAGGAAGTCTCTTTACAAAGATCAACATTTACAGCAATGCTAATTGGCTCAAAACTCAAAATGATTAAATGCATAGTCATTGAACAATACCAAAAACATGCAAGGAAAATACAAATCACAATGCATATGTAGCAGTAAAAAAAACAAAAAAAATCATGTAAAACAATGATATATAGTTACAAAAGAATGTCCATAATAATTAGTCCTCAACAGTACGATAATGCAAACACTATTTCCTTCACAAAAGCCTGATTTTGTAATGAAATACAGAAATAAAACTCTCAAATTTGTAAGCATCTCGGACACAACTATTTCCCATAAGTTATTACAGATGCGGCGCTAAAGAAGGAAGCTTGGTTGCCTGAACAGCTTGAAAATCAAACCCTTTGAAAAAGATTGAAGAATGAAATTATTCAAGCATTTGCTTGACACAATATTATTATTCACAAATGTTAACAAATATTAATTTACAAGACTTCATGTTGTCCTAAAGGTTTGATTATTTTAGCTGTCTCAGTGAATTGGTCGATGATAAGAGTGCAGATTCTTTATTTGTTTTTGGTGGCTTTTATTTATCAAACTATGACAATTTTGTATGCAGAAAACACAAAGGCCTGTGCTAAATGTGAGAATTTATGGCACAATATTTAGACGTTTACATTTTGCTGATAACCAGGAAGCAAATTTCACTACTTTAAGACTAAATCTTTGCAACAGCTTTCAGCACTCACATCAGATTTGATGAGTGCTCATTAATCTATGTGTGTGTGCCTGGAGAAAGGTCCCAGTTGTTGCAAATTTTGGAATTTGAGATAAGGGCATATTCTCCTAGAAAGTCAATGCTGAACACGCTGCTTTAAAAAAATGTTCCAATATCTTAAGTAGTTTTGAAGATATTACACATTTTGTAAGACAGGGGGCAAAAACAAACTTTTGAGAAAAACAGCTTTAACAGCTCTCGCCCATGACAGACTTTTTGGATATTGTTGGGGGAGCGTAGTTTTATTACAAAGGCAAATAGGGAAACTACTGAGTTGTGTTCACTGCTCAGCTCTAGCTTTCTATGTAAAATACTGCGCTCTCCTAACAAGATCCAAAAGACTTCCGACTTGGCTGTTTTTAGGGGACCGTGGCATGTTACACGGTAAACTATAGATGAGCAGTGAACACTACTCAGTATTATCTCTATAACGGCTTTGTAATTAGTCCACGGTCCCCTAGCAACAACCACTCCAATATTACTTCGTGAAGAGTCACATGTTGTACAAATAATTAATAAAATAATACATGTATTTAAACAAAATATTCCAAAATCCTTTTCATATGCTATTTAGAAATGGTTAAACTTGTTTTTTCTGCTAGAAGTACATTTCCGACTAGTTACGACTTTTTCGACCTTTTCACCCCCTAGCTCAAAAATAGCTGTACCGACAACTGGTACCTTTCTTCAAGCGCACACACATATATGGGCCTTTTCAAAAAATTGTAGAACTTTTTGTCCCCCGGCACATTTTATGTTCAAACAAAAAACCGGAAGATTTGATGGTAATTTCTCTGTTTGCATGTTCAATAGGAACCATTTCAGTAACCACAAATGAAAATTTTAAGCTCCTAAATCCTAAAATGAGTTATTTGTGACCTAATATGTAGGCCAAGATACCCCAAAATTGCTTGTCCCCACTTTTTTTTTCATTATTCATTTGATGAAAAATGTAATTTTGAGCTTAAGTATCGTTTATTCCATTCGTGATATGACAGAATGTATTTCAATATCCAATTTCCTACATGTTTGAGGGTTTTTACTCCGCTCGCTTTTTTCACGAGGCTCGCGAATTTGTGTCCCCTTTGGGAGCCCTCTTTTCCGTTACCGATAGGTTTTGGCTTCGTCGCCTTGAAGGTAAATTACTCTGAGTGGCAGTTGATGTGTTCTAGTAGTCACCTTCCTCTTCTGCATCGTCCCAAAACAAACATGGCAAGCTGAAGCTTGAGGGAAACTGGTGGAAAGCGGTCAAAGCGAGCTACCATGGTAAGTAGAGGCTTAATTCCTTTCCGAAACCGTGCATTTTACATATTACCTGCTAATGCCCATTTCAACAAAATAATGGGCATTCAATAGACCACCTTTATTGCTATAACATAATGTGAAAGTGAAATGAAACCCTCCAAAAAGAGAGGCAGTGTGGCACCACAAACATGTTTTTTCCCTAGGTGTTACTTCCCGATCCGTTACCGGAACTGGATTCTTTGACAGTAATGGAAAAGAAAGGAGTAATGGAAAGGAAAATTAGCTTGACAATTTGATGGTAACGGAAAGGAGCCCAGGTAAAGGTGAAGAACATTGAAATGTTCTAGCTTGTTTTCAAATTATATGCCTAGGCCTAGATCTATTTGCTGTTGTGCTCCATGTCACATAGAAGGAGAAGAGTGCAAAACCAATAGTTTAATTTACATAAGGCCTAGATCTATTTTTAGAAATAAGAAAATTGATACTTTGTTAAGGGTAACGGAGAGGAATTCCATTCCTTCACTGTTTAGCAGAAAGGTTGTGGAGGCCTATTGATTGGTGAGTTGTTCATCTCCCTATCGGATTGAGAAGGATTCGAGCCCCAGCCGAGTCATTCGTACAAACTTTAGAATTGAGCAATCTAGTATTTTCTTCACTAGGAAACCGGTAGTATCGGCCATAGGTACAATACTGGGACTGGTTTGCCCAATCTCAGTACACTAGCACTGGGTGGGATACACAACAGTGCCATTTTTTTCTGTTTTCTCTTCCCTCCCCCCTCCCTCTCTCTCTCTCTTTCTCTCTCTCAGTATGTTGTGTGAGTGTCCATTGCTTTTATTCTCCCTACACCTCTCACTTAGTGTAACATCTTAGTGTAACATCTCTTTTCTGTTTCATCCAGGAACCTCTACCAGAAAAGGTGGGAAGAAAAAAAACTCTTACACCAGCGGAAAAGATGAAGCAATACAGAGAAAAATTGAACAATGATCCAATTCGAAAAAGTGAAGCACTGGCAAAAGACCGTGAGAGGAAAAAGGGAAAGTATAAACCAGTGGCACAAATGTCCAAAAGGGAGCACAGGTGTGCCAAACGCTTTTGGAGGAATCAAAAGAAAAAAGCAAAAACTTGTCAGTCCACTCTCTCAAGACAAAAAGTCCGATCACTCTTGAAGATAACCAAAGAAAGAGACAGCCTCAAGCTCCAAGTGGAAAAGTTGCAGTCTGAACTCGAGAATGAACAGAGAAAGACACAGCGCTACAGAAAGCGGGCAGAGCGAATTACCCCATCACCAAAAGAAGCGACTACTCCCCGAAGCAAGACAAAGAAGCTTTTGGTCTTATTTCAACCGATGTTCAGTTGCTCAAAAGGCCTTCACGAAAAGTCATGCCTCGAAGACTCTACAATATCATTTTGCCTTGACAGCTGAACTAAAGGGCCTAAAGGAGAAAGGCAGGAAAACCTTGACCCAGCTGAAACACGGTGACCTGCTGCATAAATACAAGTTCCAACAAAAATTTAGACCTGATTTCAGGATCTGCAAACCACACCCGTACTCAAAAAGAGGGACTGTGTGTTCCAGAGAAAAGAACTTGGTGTTGGAGTTCTTCCTGAAAAACGACATTTCGAAAATTCTCCCAGCGAAGAAAAACACGATCACCAGAAAAGGGATCAAGAAACAAAAAAGACACTTGACAGACACCATGTAGAACCTCCCCAAGAAATTTCAATCAGAAAATCCAGAGACCAAGATGAAATTTGTGTGGTTTTACAAATGTAAGCCTTTTTGGTTGTGCGGCCAAAAGATTCAGAGAGACAAACTTGCATGTGCAAGATTTGTTCCAACATGAAATTTCTTGCAAATGCCATGTACTCAATCAAGGCTCTAGAAACATAAACTCGGTCAATTCTTTTGCTTTCTGATCAGAGGGCAATGTTTTACTAATAAATTTTTTTTTTTTTTTTTTTTCCAATGTATGAATCATGGCTGTGCGATGTTTTAACCAGCTGTAAGAAGTTAACAACTACCTGTTCTTTAGTACATGTATATTATGTAAATCATATTTTGCTCATGAGTTGGAAGTTCACCATGAACACTGATTTGCTTTGTTTTGCTGTTCAGCATTTAATAAAAAAAGGTTAGATGTGTATTAATAATTTAATGTGTAATTAATTGTTTATTTGGTTTTGCTTCGTTACTTCATTTTTCCTTTCCGTTAACCAGGTTTCCTTTCTGTTACCCAGATTTCTTTTCCGTGACCAGTTTTCCTCTCCGTTACCGACACTTTAATGGGCCACTGTGGAAAATGTATTCATTCAATATTTGTTTTCTTTGGTGGGAACAGTAGCCCATCAAGATGTCTCTCTGCACATTATGATCAAATCCTTCTACAGTAATGGGGTCCAAGAGTTATGATAAATAATTCTCGTCACTTTTTCTCTCTTCTCATAAACTGGCACTTATAATGTGTATCAAAAACCCACTAAGAAGAAAAACAGACTTTTAATGGTACTGAACCATGTTTCTTGACTGTCCAGCAGGATCAAAACAAAAAAAAAAAAAACTTTTTGGTCAAATCACCAAGCTAGTGGCCCATTATGTGTTGGTAACGGAAAGGAAAACAGCATAGGGTGGCCTATCATCAGCGGCCAATATCTCTAATGTTTATCAGGATTAAGCTAAGATATTTTACAACTTGAAGGTGGAGACACACTTAATTAAGCACAGAAAATTTGGAGATTCTCAGTCGAAATATTTTTTTCAAAAAATGACATGTCCAAAGTTCTACATTTTTTTGAAAAGACCCATATATGAAAATGAAAGAAGTGACCTTTTCCATACAAATCGTAACAATATGATATTTGTACGCATATGCATTCGTTATAGAACACATTTTTAATAGAAGCCAGAATATTAACATGGAAATTCATTGATTTTGATTGAAGTTTAATTTATCTAAATATTCACATGAACATGTTGTATGGGTAATATGATATTCAATAGCATAATTTCATTTTCCCAAGTTAAAATTTATCACAGACATGAATTTTGAAAGATAAATCACCCATATTTGATTACATAGCACATTCATTTCACCCCATCATCAGATTTAGCAGTTTCTTCACTTGCTTCAGCCTCGACAGCAGTTTTGTCAGAAGACTCCTCAGTTGCAACATTGTTTGTGTAATAAGCAGGATGGCCCCTGATTCCTTTGTAATATTTGAAGGTGACAGGATAACTTTCTGCAGGCTGTGCAATTCCATCACCGTCATCATCAATGTAACTGTTCAAATATTTCTTCCATTGGTTCCGTTGGTATATCCTGTAGGCCACGAAAGAGATGATTGCAGCCACCACTGCCACTGCTATTAATGTTATGACAACAATCATCACTATGTCCACGTCATCAGTTGCTCCGTAACCTGAATAAAAGAGAGTGATTACGAACTGTTTAACAAAAAAGGAAAAATATGCATAGAAACACAGATTATTGAAAAGTAGATTAAGAGTGCACATACATGTATTCATTTTAGACTCAAAAACACTGAACAACAAAAGGATGTTAAATATTGGTTGAATGTGGCTTGAAATTATTGTGACTTTGACTGTTGATCAGAGGTTGGGCTGTGAGGCAGAAACTGGTTAAAAATACACATATTATGGTTGATGCACGACACTGAATTCGGCCACTTTCCTAAGGACCACTGGTTAGTGCAGACTGTCCATACTGACAAGATTACAAGAGCGTCAAACGGATGCCCTGATATACTTTTAGTCAGACATCAGTAAGAAGTGTGTGTGTTTCACTAGGTATTGTGCTAGACCCACATCAGTACACGATGAGGCGATATGGGGGGGGGGGGGGGGGTCCAGGAGAGAGAGAGCATGCACATGAGGGGAAGGGTGGGTTTGGGGTGCAGACATCAGCAGACTCCTTCACAATTCATCACAAGTGGGAGCAGGTACAGGTACTAAGGACACTCCATGAAAAGGAATCACAGCAATCCACTCCATGTAGTATACACACAATATATATAATATATATCTATGCATTAAGTGTGTTTGTTACAATAAATTTACGAAAGTATTAGGGACCACGCAGATAATGGATACCGAATGGGACTGCCCATTAAACTACCAAATATTAAGTGGGCTCCAGTGTATATGTTGAAGAAACTAGATAGAGAATTGCACTTACCCTGACAGTTTGTTTCATCACTGTTGTCACCACACTGATTGTATCCATCACATACCAGTGAAGAGTCTATGCAGAGCGAGTTGCTGCAAGCAAACTTTGATGCACTGCAGGGGGCTGAAATGCAAACATCCTTCTCACATGTATCATGCCACAAAAAGGAGGAAATAAATATTAAAACAAAATACTCATAACTTAGTTCTTAACATGTTTGATAGTTTCATATGAGTGCAGAGGTTTGAATTAAAGTAAAACCTACAGTCAATTAATGTTTCCTCAGCACATTCTGAACAACTCAACAATGTTCATGGTTTTTATCACACTTGCTATAAACAAACTTCAAGTAGCTTAGTTCCAACTGTTAACACACTTTCAGTATACTGTGTGATGGACTGTGTAGAAAATCATCAGATTGTCAATAACCAACAGAAAAATAATAAATGATATCTGCCTCTTTTCACGTGTTCTTTTAGGTCAGTCTAGACAAATCTTAGTTCACATTTTTCAGTTATCAATGCAGTGGGTTACAATTAATTTTTCTGAGCCACATGGTGTTGGATGAACCAGCACTCATTCAAATGTTAAGTAAGTGTATTGCCACCAGCACTGAAGTGGTGTATTTGGAGGTTATATATATAATCTCTGATTGACTTGATCTATGAATGGCCATTATAATGAATTTAGTCACACAACCTTGGAATCACTTAAATGTTAACATGAATCTGAAAATGTCACTTCAATCAGATATTTTCAAAATCATTACACACCTCCAGATGTGGCTATTTGTAATTCATTTTGCTTTCAGTTCAGTGCAACTAGGAAGAAAACAAAGGCTAGATGCAATGCAATACCACTAAAGAAGTTAAGAAGCTGAATAGAGGAACTCTTCAAAACATAAGTGGTGTTTTTGTTTGAAAAGCTTAATACATCTGCATTCCTGGATATTCAACAATTTGTCCCCCAAATAAGGTCAGACTTGATTAGCCCCACCAACAACATGAACTTGTACACATTAACCCTACCTGTCGTCACAGCTACAAATATTATGTTGAATCCCTGGTATGATCCGGAACTGTCCGAGACCAATCGCAAAGTCATTGATTGCCCAGTTGAGGTGAAATTACCAGGAATTGATGTACCTGAGCCACATAGTTCTGTAGGGTTTAACTTGGATGAACTATTGTTGACTCCATCATAAACATCTAAATAATCTTTGCAAGGGCCTGTCAGTGATTATAAAGATAATGGATTATATGCCAATAAACAACAGATTTCCTTTACGTAACCGTCTTATGAAGGATACCACGTTTCTTGCCAAAGAGGATGTTTTTCACATTAAAATTTTCTACCTACAAATTAACTGGGGTTGGAATAATTGTTAAAACAGTGATACAAACAGACTCAAACATTCACATGCGAACCAAAACGCCAACCATTCAATTTTCCCAGAAATTTCCCAATATAAACATAAGCCAGCTGTAAATATGTTCATGGAAAGGCTAGTTTTAGTTTCAGATGAAACTCTTCAGCAAAAACAGCATATAACATCGGTATCTCAAGCACAAAGATCCAGATGTGTGGAACCTCGATTTGAGAATGAACTTTGTGGTGCATCTAGATAATAATGACCAAGCTATGTTTTGTAAAATTTAAGAGATAAAGCCCAGCAATCGAAACAATACATGAAAAAAGGTGCAACCCGAGTATAGTAGGAAATTCTTTATAGTACCGTACACTTAGTTAGATAAAAGACATCAAAGAGAATAACAGAATGCTGTACTCAGCTCATACCAACAGACACTAAAGTTGTACTATTTTTCTCAAAACGAAGTTATGAAGAACAAAACTACTGTTCAAATTTAAACATGAATTATAACACTATTGCTGTACTTTTTCAAATTTCATCTGACTTTAGGAAAATAATTTTAGTAATCACATATGAGATCATTTACCATTTGACTGAGTCTAAACTCAGCTAGAGCCACACAGAGGACATATCACAAAGAGAGCCTTAATTGGTACGGTAGTTATCAAATTTCATGTGGCTTGTATGAAGCTGTGTTGAAGAATTATTGTATGTCTTATGACACATGAAATGACAGCTAGACTAATGTTTTCTGTTTCATTACCAGTCAGTGCTCCTTCCATTTCAAAGTCAGAGCCTGTCACTGTCACAGTATAGGAACAGTCTAACAGGTTTTTATATGTTATGCCTGTGCTTGAATCAAGCTGAAAACTTGTACGAAAAGTTGTAGCAGTGCCACAAACTGATTCCATGAATTCTGTTGACAAAATAAAAAGAATGCAAGATCAACAAAATTTTTACTGTATGTACAGTTTATCCAGTTCATATTGTTTCCATTACCTGCCCATGAGAAATATGTGAAGATACATGTACTTGAAGTGTGATTATGGGTAATAAACATGAACTTGGTTTTCTACTATACTGCTTGTACCTATTTAACAAAGTTGATATTGTCTTCCCACTAGTATTCAGATCACTTCATACATTCATGCCAAATTTATATAAGATTTAAGAAGCTGCATCCTAAGATGACTATCTAATGGCTTAGTTATGGAATGATTTTCTATGACAGAAATATTCTCAGGAATCTTTCTCCAAATTACTGAAAAAGAATAAATCCAAACATTAAACGGTTTGTGCACATTTCATTATGTTCATGTTCTTTTCATATGAAGTGGTTATTTCCTTAAAGCACGATGATTGTCAGGGTAAAATTTTTAATGTCGGAGAAATTGCTCTATCACATCAAATCAAGGCATTTGATTTCAGTTTTGTTGACATTTCAAGGATGGGACACTTGCCTAAATGAACGCCTATGTGTCATGGATGACAAACCAGGGTATGTATATAATGAGGCATCCAATCATCTGATAAAAAATAATCTCTCCCTCCAGATGCAATCTCTACCAATAGCTCCCAGCAACTTCCTCAATGTAGCCAGAGGAAGTTGCTGAGAGCTATTGGTAGAGATGGCATCTGGAGGGAGAAATTATTATACAACAGATACCATGCATAATGTTCAGAAACAAGGAATATATAATGATAATAATAATAATGAAGATCATTTATATAGCGCCTAATCCAAACAAGTTTGCTCAAGGCGCTTTACAGAAAGTCTTGTTCTCTCCATTTGCATCTCTCTCACTCTCTCTTTCTTTCTCTCACTCTATCTCAGAGCAAATTGTAACGCAGCCTGTTAGGCGCAGTTCACAACTCACAACTTGTATTCTAAAGTATTATAATATTATTTGAATATATATTATATAATATTTATTTAATGATGACTTATAAATTTTCGTTGGTGATATGGGGGGTGATAGGGATAAATTTTAATCTATTAATTTTAATTTCAATTTTGTCCGGGCAGCGGCCTGTTCGGCCTGCTCTTTACGATTTCCAACTGCCAAGGTATCTTTAATGTGCGCAACGTGCACAAGGGCCCTCCGAATTTTTTCGTCCTTATCCGAGAAGACTAGGTACTCAATCCTACCCCCCAATAGGATCAGGGACATGAAAATATGAGAAAAATCCCAATTTCCAACATGCCTGCACAGACCGGGTTTTGAACCCAGGACCCTTGACATGAGAGGCCTCTAGACCACCTTGTCCCCTAGTGCAATATAATGGTAAATGATGCATCAGTTGTCATAAAATGCGAATGGCCACTGATTTTACTTGGGTCGGGCATTGGGGATGGAGATTAGTATACTGAGAAAGAGCAAATAGGTTACCCGGGTGGAGGAAACGTGTGGCCATTTTTTTTAAAGTACCCAATAGAGATTCAATCATTTTCACAGGACATGCAGTAAAGGCAGTAGGCACCAGCAAGTCCACGAAGCTGTCAAATACCATACTCACTCGTTCACCGTAGACAGGCGATGTTTATTGTGTTAGTTTAGGCTCAGCGCTACACGATGCCAGTGTGACCAGTGGGAGGGTGAAGAAGGGAGGGAGACTTGTCTATAATAGATGTCGGGCATCCATTAACTCAACTTTCTAATTATGACATTGAAACGTCTGATGAGGCTGACCAGACTGCGAATTAACATGAAAATAATCTAAAACTTTTAAGTTTTCTTCAGCTTTGTTGAAAATGTTTTACATACACCTACCCAGGTCCAGGTCTTACAAAGTCTGGGGTCGCATTATACACAAGAGTAGCATTTTTACCCTCATTTTCAACACTAAATGGAGTGGGGGAGGGGGGGAGGGTATTACAAATGCTGGTCATGCTTTTTTTTTTCCCCACACGGTTATGGTATTTTTGTGCATGCAGGTGTGCTTTTCCCGCAAGAAATGATTTACCGATCAGTTGCGACCCTCCGACTAAAGCAGAGATTAATGATGCCATAAAGCAGTTAAATCGAGGCAAGGCAGCTGGACCAGACCAGATCCCACCAGAGGCGCTGAAGGCAGATGCTGCTGGGGCTGCAGAGGGTCTGCACTCACTATTCTCGAGGATTTGGATCGGAGGCAAGTTTCCAAAGGACTGGAAGGAAGGACACCTCGTGAAGCTCCCAAAAAAAGGGGACCTCAGCAATTGTAGTAACTACAGAGGAATCACACTTCTCTCCATCCCAGGAAAGGTTTTCAATCGGATTATTCTCAAGCGAATACAGAATGCAACAGACCAAAAACTTCGCGAGGAGCAAGCTGGTTTCAGGAGTAATCGATCAACCACCGACCAGATCGCCACGCTGAGAATCATAGTAGAGCAGTCGCTAGAGTGGAACTCCCAACTGATAGTGAACTTCCTTGACTACGAGAAGGCCTTTGATAGCATCGATAGAGAAACACTGTGGAGAATATTGAGACATTATGGAATCCCAGAGAAGATGGTGAATCTTATCAAGAGCATGTACGAGGGGACAAGTTGCAGAGTCGTACATGATGGTGAGCTTACTGACAGCTTTGATATCAAGACTGGTGTTAGGCAGGGTTGTTTGCTGTCCCCATTTCTGTTTATCCTGGTGATTGATTGGCTTATGAAAGAAACCACCAGTGGAGGAAGAAATGGCATACAATGGACCCCATGGACACAGCTGGACGATCTAGATTTTGCAGATGACTTGGCACTATTGTCGCACACACACGACCAGATGCAAGCAAAGACTACAGCTCTAAACAAAATTTCAGAATCTATTGGATTGAGGATACATCCTGCGAAGTCGAAGGTCCTAAAAATTGTTGCACCCCTAAGCGAACAAGTCACAGTAGGAGATCAACCACTGGAAGATGTAGAGTCCTTCTGCTATCTTGGTAGTATCATTGACAATAAGGGAGGAACAGAGGCAGAAGTCAAAGCACGAATTGGAAAGGCACAGGCAGCTTTCACATCCTTAAGCAAGATTTGGAGAACCAAGGATATATCTCTAAAAACAAAGCTGAGGATATTCAACTCGAACGTGAAGTCAGTCCTGTTGTATGGATGTGAGACTTGGAATGCGTCCCAGGCCTGCATAAAGAGAATCCAAGTTTTCATCAACAGATGTTTGAGGAAGCTACTTAAGATCAGATGGACAGACAAGGTCAGCAATGAAATTGTATGGAAAAGAACAAGACAGAACCCAGTCAGAGAGGAAATTGGTAGGAGGCGATGGAGATGGATCGGCCACACTCTCAGGAGGCCAGGAAACAGCATCACGAAGAAGGTATTGGACTGGAATCCCCAGGGCAAGAGATCAAGAGGAAGGCCGCGCGGAACGTGGAGAAGAGCCAGAGAAAATGATGTGCAACGAAGCGGAAAGACTTGGAATAATGTAAAGAGGCTGGCCCATGATAGAGAGGGATGGAAGGTGTTTGTTGGTGGCCTATACCCTGATCCAGGGTGAGAAAGGCAATGATGATGATGATGATGTGTGCTTTTATCTGTTGAGTTTCTAAAATGTTGCGGTAATTTCCCTGGTTATTTTATAAAATCTTCCCATACCCTGTTAAGATGGGATTCCCGAAACACCTTGTGACCCTCATCGCTGCACTATACCACGAACAAAAGGCAACGATTAGATGGAACAATGAGAACTGTCCATATTTCAACATCGAGAAAGGAGTCAGACAGGGTTGCATACTTTCACCTCATCTTTTCAATATTTATACTGAGCAGATCATGAGAAACGCAGACATAGAAGATATGGGAATAAAGATCGGAGGCCGAAACATCACAAACCTTCGCTACGCTGATGACACAGCTCTTATGTCAGATAACATCACCAGCATGAAAAGAGTGTTGCACAGAGTGGATGAAGCGGGCAAGACAGCAGGCCTACACCTAAATGCTAAGAAAACCAAAGTCATGCATACTGGAACAGGGCACCATGAACACCAGGAGATACTAGTAAACAAAACAGCACTAGAAAAAGTGACTGATTTCAAATACCTAGGATCACATAAATCGCAAGATGGAAGCTGCTCAAAGGACATAAAAACAAGGATAGGAATGGCAAAACACAAAATGGTTCAACTAAACAACATTTGGAAGGATAGAGGCACACCAACGGACCTCAAAGTGAACATACGTAAGTGCTTGATCTGGCCAGTCCTACTATATGGTTGTGAAGCCTGGACACTCAAAAAGGCAGACATAACAAGATTGGAGGCAGCTGAAATGTGGCTTTACAGAAGGCTACTCAGAATAAGTTGGACAGAAAGGAGAACAAATACAAGCATCTTAGAACAGCTTGGCACCACCAGAAGAATAACACCTGAAATAAATAAAAGAAGACTTGCATACATCGGCCACGCGGCCCGAAACAAAAGCACGGCCCTTATGATATCAATCCTTCAAGGAAAGACAGAAACAAAGAGAAAACAAGGAAGACCACCCATTACATATCACGATAACATCAAGAAAGTCAGCCAGCTGGAAATAAGTGAACTAACTAGGAAAGCTAAGGACAGGATTGGGTGGAGGAGATTTTGTTGTGACATCCACTGTAGCAGCTAACATCGATGACGATGAAGCCGACAGGTGACAGGTGAGGTGACCCTGTTAATACTACATGTAGTTGGGAAGTCTGGATCCAGCAATAGTGTCTGTTGGGTTTGATATCTTTATGTTGACTTTCAATTGATATCTTTAGGTTGACTTTCAATTTTCATTTAGATGGATCTAGTACTGTGTTTTGCCCGTACTGATTATAATTGAAACAGCATTCTCTTTTAAATTGTTTCATATACCATCACTTTGAATGAATACATACATTGTTACAATTCCCAGCATTATCCGGGATAAACCAGTGAACCCACCGTTCTCTCTCTCTCCCTCTCTCTCTTTTGGGCAAAAAATTCTACAGTTTTGCTACAGATTCCATGCCCTCCAGAACACTATGCACTCATTTCTGATAGGAAAATTGTGCACATGGAAGTGAACGCATATTGATATCGTTTCCGATGCGATGGGTTTACTATAGGGAGCCAAAACAAAGATCATTGTATTTTACATGTTCACAACTTTTTATTTAAAAGTACCTGAAACTTGAATCAACACAATCGGTTGTGCGACTGGACTGGATTAGTTGACACTTAAGAAAATTAAGTTTATAATTTTTGAAACTGTCATTTAGGCTGTAGCGTCGAGCAAAAAAAGGGCCAAAATTGCACCCCAATGAATTACTCCCGCCACTATTTTCTTTTATAATAAGGTAACCCCTCACACATGCTAATACAGGTAGCCCTATCCACAAAAAATACCCCCTCCCCCTTTTAAAAAAAATCATAGTTTATTTATACTTTGCATGGTTTGATGGATTGCCTGATGTTATTTACCATGTACCCTGGCATCATGTTAAGCAATGTCGACTGCAGGCCTACATATATGTAACTGGTCTCACTCCACAGGGATTACCATGCTAAACATCCAATGCAAAGATAATGAACATGCAGCTGCCCACTGAACTGTGTGAGGATAAGACATTGGATGAGACCCAGCCTGTTATTTATAACGAGCTCAGTGCAAACTGCATAGAACAGATGCTAAAAAAACACCCATCTCAGACAATCACAATATACAGGGTCTCCCACACGCACCACATTATCTATTTCCCCCCTCTCCCCCCACTTTAAAATAGAATTGAAAACCAACTGTTTCAAAATATAAAGAATATAGGCACTTAAAGAAATGAAGAGAACAGTCAGCGCCAGCGGACGTGACAGAAATAAGCATCCACAATCGGTGAATGGAATAACAAACAACATTGAGGAGTGATATTAAAGCATTGAGAGAAAAAAGTGACAAGGGTAGCTTATAAAGAGAAATGATGGTAGAAAAAATAGAAGAACACAAGGGATGACAAGGGAAGAGAGGAGGTTAGGAGTGTGCAACAGAAATCACAGTTTGTCATCTGAACTAATGCAAGTTATTCTTCCTGTCAAACAGTGAACTGTTAATGCTTTGATATCTGTCTAAATTGTCACCCCAGTTTGTCTGTGGATGTTAGCCTACCGATCTCTTCAAAAGCTATTTCTTCAAAAATTCAATTAGCTGGACTTCTTGTCTACCCATTTTGACTTTCAGTTTTATTCACCAAAAGATCCTGTGATCTCTAGACAGAGAATCTAAAAAGATGCAATGGGGGTTCTTGGTATCTTAGATGCTCCCTCATTAATTTTCTTGGGTAAATCTGCAGCACTAGAGCAGTCCATTGTATTGGGCAAATAAATAATATTGACCGAAAAGGAGGTGGGTGGGAATTTTGGGTTCTGCTTTCCTCACGAGCAGACTGCTCCCTTAACTGCAGGATGGGCAACGTTGCACAAGAGAATGATTTATCCTAACCTGAGCTCCAGTCATCGATTCCTTTAACTGTCTTCTCCGATTCTATGAGCATGTCATTTCTAGCACAGGTAGAAAGTGCAAAATAATCATTATAATTTCATTCGCTGGAAAGTCGCCCCCATTTCCGGGGTTTCGAAAATTCTATTAGATCTATAGGCCTACGTCAACTAGCCTCTCAGAAGTCAAGCCCCAATGCAATAATTATCAATCTTTCGAGAGCAAATGATAATGTTACTCCTCATCCTACCTAACTGAAAGCCTCTTGTCAAGTGACAAATATTTAGTGAATAGAGAAACAGTAACAAAAACGATTCTGTTCGACGGACGCCCATGATTGTTTTAAAAACAGCCTCATACAATAATGGTGGATGTACCTATAGCAACGGGTAAATAAAGAATTAAAAAAAAAAAACTTGGTTTGGAGCAGACCAATAAAATAGACCCGCTCCTCCTACCCATTCAGTAATAAATGAAGCAAGTAAGATCAATATTAATTTCAAAAATAATTTTAGAGTCAGTAAAGGCAGCAGGAGAACGCTCAAACTCATGAACTGGGTGTAGCAGTTCTCATTGCATACTCCCCAGTCTCTCAGTTTCAATTCTTCTCCGTCTCCTCCCCACCCCCCTCTCTCTCACATACACACAAAGTCAAGTGGAACAACAATGTCACCTGTTGATAACAGAATTTTATGCATAGGAAACCCCACGTCTGTCCGGAAACAAACGATTAGGCAAACCTTGACAAAATTGATTGCGCTGCTCTTTTGATGATGATGGGCGTGGTCAGGACCGAGTAGGCCTACGATATGTGTGACAGATGTACTTAACTATGATAAAAACATGTATATTATCTTTTTACAATGAAAGCAGGGTTCATACTGTTGGGTGAACTACGAGTGGCTAATGTGGTTACTGCGTGGGTTCAATAGTAACTCCCTTAAGGATACACAGGATTAACAAACACAGGGTTCTGCTGTCAATCTTATTTATTCAAAAGCCTAACAAAGGTATCACTACCAAACAAAAGCCCAAAAAAAGAAGAGAAACCCAGAAAAGAAGCCCAAAAAAAAGAAGCCCAACCAGCCATAAGCTGGAACAAGAGAAAAAGACAAAAATATGATTAGGATATAATGACAACATTAATCAGGCAATCAATGGTGGACATACATAGTAATAGTATTAAGTATTAAATCAAACAACAACAACATAATATAGAATTTAAGCAATAACCAACTGGATATGTATGCATGGAATAAAATAGCGCTAAGGTTAATGAATAACAACTACAAGTGGCTATATCATATACACAAGGAGTTTCCTAGTACACTGGCAACATAAACTAATGTACTAATCAAAGTATGAAGGACATAACAAATGAAGGGGCAAGAACACAATAGTTTCGCTCCACTGAGCCGGTGTACAACACATCCAGAGTGGCCATTCCATTTAATAACGCAGTGGCCAACATGGCCCACTGACCGTCCATAACAGACGCTGCATCCCAATGCAGGCCATCCTCATAGGCCCACTCCCATTATTAGTACTAACCCGCCCCAGGGCTATTGTATTGGTTACTTCCCTTCCCAATCGATACTGAAGGGTCATGCCCTTTGACCTTAGCCGCGGAGCTATGCCGCCAGGCTAACATGTGCATGACACACCACTAGATACATAAAGTAATGTGTACATTCCTTAAAATGAGACTGTCCTTCACACACTTACGAAACTCATAGAAGCATAATACATCTGGATAACTATAATACATGCACATGATATATATATATATATGTCGGCGAGACTCATTGCAACATGTGTAGACTCACTGAAACATTGTTCATCCACCGCCGCACATAGAACAGTCCTGGGGCTCACCCATGTGAGGCCCAACTAATATTATACATCTCCAATACATGTAATTAATTACACATCTTAAACACTAAACACGCAATCACAATCACACTGCTCTCTATAGCATAGTGGTACTGGCAAGGTACACAAATACCCGTAATACAATCAAGCGTATAGTGCCGCTCGCTGTAACATAAGCCATCCACATTAACATGTCAGGAAATCCTCACTGCCCACCACAACAAGGCAATGCTACACATACACTATATATAGGCACACAAGCAAATCGTGATAGCTTGGTTAGCGAGCCATCATTATCATCTAGCACCGCAAACGTTAACTTTGACAATAAAGTCACAATATCAAGACACTGTACTGCAAAGCGCATCTTACACGAATAATGACAATGGCAATTACCGTTGAGCCGGACTCATAATGGTCTCTGTAGATCAGCATTCTCTACGCGGCATCCAAGAAAAGGGGGGGGGGGTGCGCAAATTAAAGTCACTTCTAATATAATAGTCTCCAACTTACCCAAAGTCTCTCCGGGTCCTGCGCTACCGCTACATGCCTTATGGGGCGGGGTGGCGATGGCAAGCGTCGGCAAGCCTCTGAGCTGCTACGGGCCCGGGTTGCTGGGCTGGGTTCACTGTGCTGTCGGCTCTTGTCTCTGCGTCTATGATGGAGTGTGTTGACCACTCGAACCGCATCTTATTTATGAGCCCGCGCGGACGTCCGAGAGAGCTATTACGTAGCCCGTGTTGCACAAGTGAAAGGCTCGGACATGGAGTCCAGCCCGACAACATAACCGGTTAGGGTCCTAACACAATCGAATTTACAGTACGGTTAAAAGGGTGCACACAAAAGTCAATTAGGTATCCCAGTAAACTGCAGAAATTACTCTAACGACCCCTCCAGCAATAATTGAATAAATTTGACCCAGGTTGGATTTATCGGGGATAACATGCGTCTAACTCGTGGTTTACTTTAAATCCGAGATCCTCTTATTAATCATTTCAATAGGACACGTGCATCAAAGTACAACGAAATTGGTACCATTATAAAGTGGAAACTTGCTGCTAAAATTCTAACTGACTACTTATACCAGAAACTCGGTAGTAGTTTTAATATAAATTTTCAAAGTGTCAGGACTAACAACATTCGACAATTTTGTGCGGGATACTTTCGTCCATTAATACGACGTATCTCCATTGATAACAAACGTTATCATGAGTACCTATTTTGTACCGATAGGGTATTGTCTACTCTCAAAAATGAATTCGGGTTCCCGTCTTTCTGTCGGTGGATAACAACGAGTGAGCGAGTTGTAAGAAACTTAAAGCCATGATATAAGAGTTGGAAGCCCCGTGGTCAACATTTCCAACTGACCAATCAAAATGCGCGCTTTTCACCGTGATGTGAATAACGGGTCCCGCGCTAGTATTACAAGGGAAATAATCCAATTAATGGTACTCGGCCAAGTGTCCATAAACTACTATGAGTGGCCGTCCCTCACTCACGCACCAGAGTTACCATGAAAGCACATTAAAAATAGAAAGTCGTTCATCCTCTCACAATACAAAGTCTTGAAAACTAATTTTAAGGACCTTTTAAGGACTTCCTAAGGACTCACAGTAAACAAAATAAAGGACCTGTCTGCCTGTGACCAAGAAACATGTGGGCAATGCAACACTCAAAAACCAAGCGCCCATGTGCAAGAAATATTACAACTATACAAGTGGCGTGCGCCACTCATCGAAACGCAATGTTGCTGTATCCACAGTTCAAACATAGTAAATTCACTCTGAAAAGTTCAGTTATTTCAAAGTACCAATTATCCAGTGTGCAAATGGAAGATTTGAATCTCAAATGTTTCAACTGAAACACAAATTTTAAGGACTTTTTAAGGACTTTGACCTCATTTTCAGAATTTAAGGACTTTTTGAGTACTTATTTATTCTTTAATGAAAATTAAGGACTTTAGTGTGAACTCTGGAAAGTGTTTTTCAGGTCTAACAAAGATATTATAATTTTTTATAGTCTTGCTTGTGGATTACGTTAGTTCGAGCCTTTACCGATAAATAGCACCGACATCCAAACACCAGTGGTAGCTATGTCATTAATACCTAATAGTTATGCATGATGTTCTTGGGAGAACAAAAAAATGAGCAAAATATCTGCCCCAAATCCATTTTCTCAATGTGAGTTAAAATTTTATGGCATATCTACTGTTGCGCTTAGCACAGATCAGGGTGGTGTAGAGTTAAAATATAGTTCACAATGCGTACAGTCCTAAATTTGTAAATATTGTGTTTGTATAAAAACAAAATATGTTGACATCCTAGCATTACCAGTACATGTATTAGCTTTGACATCCCTTTCTTTCACTCCCTCCAGTTGAACACTCTATCCCTCCCCACTTCAGATGGGCGTAGAGTAGAAAAACGAGACGCTTACGTTACATATGGTGTCAGAAGTGGAAACTCTTTGGTATACTCATAATTATGGAATTCAATGTTTATTTGACATCCTGCTAGTGTTACAGGAACCGACCAACATAACTGAGTATAAAAACAACGCGGACATTAGACTTTCAGCAACATCACAGGACTATCAGATATTGAAAACTGTATGTTTTAGAATGAATGACAAAGATTTGACCTGAATTTACTCTTACTCGAAAGATAGGACTTAGGAGGGAGAGTTTCCGGCAGAGTTTTACAAAGCCAGCCCCCTACATTTGACATTACCCGTTAAGTCTCTGATATCCAAAACAACAATAACAAAAAAAGGACCAAGGTATACGAACTGTTGAATTCTTTAAAAGTTATACCCCTAAATAATATTCATATTATCGCCGTGTCATTATGTTTTTATTTTGTTTACAAGAGAGTGTGCATTAAATTGTATACCATGTCGTATTCCTTTGCATGCAAGAGCAGCAATTTCCGGACGGCTAACCAGTGTCACGCCCAGCATCCCCCGCACCGTGATTCAGCATTATAAGAATGAAAACTGATCACTGGGGCTTAGTCAGGATCAGGATTTATGGATAGGGTTTGACTTTGTCTGAATGATGTGGTAAACGCAGGATGATTTCGCTGTAACAGGCCCGCCGCGCTTATTAATGCCAGCTGCTGCCCCAAAAACGACTGTCGCCAGCTATCACTATCACGTTTTCCCTCTTCTTCTAGTTCTACAGAAGCGCCAGTCCCTCCCCCAGCCCCACCCCAAAAAAATTCACTTAGAAGTGTATGCATTTAAGGATGGCCAATAATCACCCATGAACTCGAAGCTGACATTGCAAAGAAGAATTAAGGCCCGTCGTCAGTAGGCTGGTGCGAGTACTTTTATGAGCGATTAAAAAATATTTGATACCAGGCTACGCTTATTCGCAGACGTCTGCGTATAAGATTGGATTTTATTCGCAGATGGATTTTTGGTTTTGTGATTTTTATTTAGGAAGAGCTCCTTTAGATGACTATTTCTGGCTTGTTTTGTTGATAATTAGGCACTTCACTCGGTAAGATGGCTCGATTCGGAGTAAGTAATAGTGTTTCTTACTGTAATGATGCACTGGGTTGTCTTTTTTTTTTATAGTGATACTTATCGGTTATCGTGTGTTCAGTAGCATTAGAGAATCCCTGCATGGTAACGCTTTTACTCAGGTTCCCCGGTGAGTCGGTAAGGGGGGCTCGGACCTCGGCAAGAGCTGACGATTTTTTATTCATAATATACATATTTTTTTTTGCAACTGTTTTTTCCTGCTCCCCCCCCCCCCCCCACTGATCATCGTTGCGTTGCTCCAGAGTGTAAAATTGTGAAAAGGATTATTTTTTTTTTAGATGATATTAGCCGATTTTGTCAGGTGTGAAATCACAGAGAGTCCGAAGAGCAAATAAAAATGAACCAAACTTCCATGCCAACAAAAAAAAAATAAAATAAAACAAAACATCTGACATAACTGAAGCAGAAGACCCCCAAAATATATTTTCAGTAAATACAAGATAGATTATAGATATACCCAAGTTACCGTAGAAAGAGATGAAATTTTCAGTTCACACTGGCTTAAAGAAATCATTTAGACCTACATGTCTAAAATTTGATATATATATATACACTTTTTATTTCTAATTAGCAACTGTCCCACTCAATGAACAGGAATAAATAAAAAGAGGTAATCTGGAGCATAGGCCCACTAATAATGGTGTTTTCCCTCGACATCGATTTTGCAAAATCCTTAGGAAAAAAAATGATTCTTAATAATGAAGAGATCATTAGAGGCAGTGGAGATGTGGTTCCTAAGAAGAATGTTAAGAATACCATGGACAGCGAGGAAAACAAATGAAGAAGTCATGAGAGAAGCACACACACTAGACAATTAATGACAAAGATACGCAAAAGGCAAGCAAAATTCATTGGACACATCATGAGAAAAAATCAACTTGAGAATTTGGTGACAACAGGAAGGCTTGATATAAGAAGAGGCAGGGGAAGAACGAGGGAAAAAATGCTGGACAGCCTGACAGAATGGATGAACATCAGAAAACCATCGGAAATGCTGAAAGAGACAAGCTACAGAGAGGGTTGGAGGTCCATGATCGACCACGCCAGTCGGCAAGGCACCTGGGAGAGAGAGAATAATGAGCAGTACTATATAGGTTTAAAAGAAAAAAAAAGCTCCGGCGTGGAATCGAACCCAAAGTCTCCGACTGATGACCGCATTATTATGTGATCTTATACTTCCTACTTCTATGGATGCTAGTCATTGCGTAGCGCGGAGCCCATAGGCTAGAGGAACTCTTCCGTAGAAGACATCACAAAACCAAGAAAACCCTCCCATCTTTGCCCCCATCTGCGAATAAAATCTGGATTTTATTCGCAGACTGCGAATAACTTTGCTCTAAAATGACTAAAAATAGCTTTGGAAATTCAAGTTTGTCTTTAATAGCACCATTGTTGAGTTAGGCCTGGTACAATACAAGTTTACAACGTAGCCATTGAAGAAATTGGGGCTTTACCATATCATTACGGAATTACTACGTCGCCAAAAAGCTTTGTGATCAGGGGAAATGCTTTGCTGCTAGATCTAGATTGAATATATATATTTTCTGTATGGATCAAGAATACACATGTTACATTCTTCTCGTGACTAAGCATGGCCGGAGGAAGGAGAAGGACATCTCTAATGTTCGGTCACAGTCCAAAGATAAAGAGAAAATTGAGGTCTTGCCTGGCACTTTGCTGAATTGTGTAGAACATAATGGTGTGTCAGAAGCTGTGTATGTGACTTCAGATTTGGAGAAACCCATACGGCTTGTCTGTACGCCTTTGGAAGTGCGAGGCATCACAGCTATGATAGAACAATTGTTGAAACCTATTCCCACATGTAAAGAACGATTGGAAGTTTTCAATGATAAAGACTGGTTGAATGATGGCCAAAAGCTTAAAATGGGTGATACAGTATATGTCAAGCTTAAGGGCGAGCAGAGTGAGGTTCCTGGTATTCTACACTTCAAAGGAATGGAAATACCAGATTCAAAAGGCATTATTTTTGGTGTCGAGTTACAGGTGGGCTAACTTTTGTGCTGAAAGTGTTCGTATTTCCTGACCACCAAGTCAAAATCACCCTATCCATAATCCTAAACCAATCCTTAATCTTGTCTTTATCCTACTCCTAAACCTGGTCTTATTTCTAACACTAGTTACTACCTCTTACACTTTCCACCAGTGAATGAAAAGGAAAATCTGAAAAAATTGTGTTTAATTAAGATGAGTTCTGAGTGGTTGGGATGTATGGAACTCTTCCCCTGTTGTATTTCATGGACATAGAGTAGAATATACAGCCAAATTTTATTCATGAAAAGAAATTACAGTGTATCGCTTAAAGTAAAGAGATCTGAATTTAGGGTGATGTGCGGCAGGCTTAATAATAAAATATAATAATGGACAATTTTGGAATCACCCAGCCGATTTTGAGTTATTATGGACATTTTTCAAGGTTCAACACCTACTAGTATACATAACCTAAACCATTTTATGGTGAATTGTCCAGAAAGTTGAAAATTGCCTGAATGTATAACACCTCTCCAAGCTGCCACCCATCTTAAAAGGTCGGCAGTCCTGTGTCACTGACGTGATTTGCGTCTCTCTTCAACTGTTATACCATTGGAAGACGATTTTAATAACGAAGTGTTTATCCGTCGATACTGATGGATAAAATTTCCCTTAGGATTTTTTTTATCCGTCAACATTTAAATTCTGTATTGCGAGTCATCTCTCCTGATTCGAACCTTTTTCCGTATTCCTCCCTTGTTCTGTTCATCCCGACGCGATCAACGTTCGTATTGGGCGAGTGTTGAATTGAAAACGATATTGAAACTGGAGAAGCTTGGAAATTTATTGATTAAATGGATACATGCATACGAAGGTTCAGGTCTAATCCATTGGTATGGGTTTCTTGGTTTGGTCATGCTTATTTAGTAAGACTTTCCTCACAATTACTCAGGTTCCTCAATAGCGTAGTGGTTAGCATCTCTGCCTGTCAATCAGGGGGCCGTGGTGCGATTCTCAGCACGGCAGGGTTTTTTTTTTTCATACTTTTTATTAGGCATCAATCTTTTTTTTTTTTTAACCCAAGAACAATAATGGAAGAAATCCAGTTTTTTTTTTATCTACACCTGTCAATCGGGGGACAGTGGTTCAATTCTCAGCAGGGTAGGTTTTTTTTTTCTTTTCCCTTAAAAGTCTTTTTATCAGTAATCAATCGGTTTGGTAATTTAAACAAATCCAACATCATTAGGAATAAATCCAGTTTGTTTGTTGTTTTTTGTCATTAGTCAACACTAATACCTGCGGATAAACCCGAGCTTTATCCGCCGATACTGTTGACGGCCCAAGATCTGCCGATAGTGTTGCCGGATAAACCCAAGTATCCGCAGATAATGTTGACGGATAAAGCTGGGCAGTATCCGTCAACATTATCGGCAGATAGGCCTAAACCTGGGCAGTATCCGTCGATAATGTTGACGGATAAGGGCAGCCTTTTGATAAAGTCAGTCAATTTTACCTTTATTTTTGAATAGTCGTTCATTTTCTTCGCCTGACTGGAAAATGCTTAGTAAGTAGTATTAGTACTTGTAGTGAGAGTGACCTCATTTTGTTTGGTAGATCTCACCTGCCTACCTTCATTGGTTTGTACTTGGATCCTGACTCGGGAATGCGTGATTTCATCTCCTATGGCCCTAGCATTCCTCACCTTACTGATCTTTCCCTGTGACCTCACACTAGAAAATAAGCTGTTCAGACCATTTTGTTTCGCTTTCACTCTAGATTTACAGTAAAATTACAGGGGAGCTCTGCTTCATTTGAATCAAACATGGATGGAACTTTCCTCAAATCTACTTGATAAAAAGTGGTCTTTGCAAAGAATGAAAACACCTTTCAATACTTCCATCCCATGATAGTTTGAAAAAATGTGTTCAATTTTCAAAGTAGTTTACTTGAAATGGTCTCTTTCATAAATTAGCTGAGGTGCCCGCCACTGCCCGGGATTATCTGTTTTGATAGTTTGTTTCCGTGTAATTTCAATGGATCTGCTTCATCTTATCCATTTCCTTTAGATTTATTTTGTTCTTGTTGTTGTTTAATCTTAATGCACTCACCTCTGGCACATTAATTTGCTTTTAAAATGCCCTACACAACCTGTCAGCATTTGAGGCAAAGACTGTCATGAATTAATGGCAGTAATCTAAGCACAGGGCAGTGTGGTAGTTGGTAGGAAACGGTGGCATCTGTGTTTTTAGAATATTTTAATACTTTTAAAAATCCCTAGACAAGCGCAGTCTCAAAGACTGGGCTGAATTAGTAAAAGGGCTCTGCAAGTGCAAGCAGGAAATACTCATTTTTTTTCAAATCTTAAAATTGAGGTTTGCACACTGGTTACTGTCAATACCATCATCAAAATAAAAGAAAATGTGCTCTGACAGGACATTCTAAAAAAAAAGATAAAAAAAACAACAAACAATAGAAGGGAGTCCACTTTCTAAGAGAAATGGGTGGAATCAGCCAAAAAAAACAAAACGGCTTCTTATATATCGAGCCTTTATTTACTTATGGCAGGAGTGATGGGCATGATTTAAACAGCAACGCATTTAAAAGAAAAGCATCTCCTACTGCTCCCTCATTTCCTCTTCGCCCTCTCCTGCTTCCCCACGCAGGCATTTGTTGACATTGAATGCGAAGTTGGACAACCAAATTAAAATTAATATCAGGGCCTGTAGTAAAGTGTGACCCTATGAGAGAACTGGGCTCACCACATCATTTTGTATTGTGATTGTATTATGCATGTACATGGATTGTATGGAGTGCAGGCAAGACATCACCCTGATCAACTTGACATCTTCAGTTTACCATTTTGAAACTAATCTCCCTTTTTTATCCGTATATTACAGTTCTGCTTGATTTTGTTGTTTTCACTGGTTTTTACTTTTTTTATTGTTCCATCTCAAAGGAGAAGAAAGGTTTCAGTGATGGCATCTTCCGCAACAAGAGGTTTTTCAAAACTGAACAAGATTATGCAGTTTTTGTGGCTCTTCATAAAGTTCGGAAAAGCAGAGAAGACTGGCAGAAAAGTATTCGTTTGAGAGCAGATGAAAATGGAGAAGGATTGTATCATCAGTCTCATAATGTCCCCTGCAACCTTTCAGTAGGAGAAAGAGTGGTATGGATGAGTGATGATGGTCCAGAAAAGGGAACAGTACAATGGATTGGATACTTACCAGATGAACCAGGCAAAAGTATAACTGTTGGAGTTGCATTTGTAAGTGTTTTTTTTTGTTTTTTTGTCATTGTTATCAGTGATTTTATAATTTTTCTTCTGTACTCAGAGAACTCTAATACATTCATGTTAAACAACTCTAAAATTTTACCTATTGAATATCTGTGGAAGGGAAGTTTGAATAACTTAAATGAGGATTAAGTGATATTGTAAACCACTTCATGCATCGGAGCATTCTTGATTAGATGAAAATAGTACAATTTTTTGTTCTGATTAATTAGTTTTATTATTAATGTCATAAAATTAGTGATCCTGGTTCACAATAATATTCAAATACAGTATATATGGCCTTTAGCGTCTTTACAGACGGTCTTAGCAGCTAGAATATTCACTTTCACTTTGACTGACAGCTTCTCTCGTGGCTTATTCTACCAATGTTTGACCCGAGAGTGCGATGGCAGTGATTGCAGGTCAGTCTTTTGGGTTCACTTTGGCGAGTGTTTTCATTCCGCCTCTGTCGTTTTGTCAGGTATGTTTCTTTTGCCTTGAAGTCTATTGCGAGCGTGCCACTGCGCAATTTTTGTCTCCATCTGCTTCGATCACTTGCAAGGTTCTCCCATTCATTGGGGTCGATGTTGAATGCTTTCATCGTGACCTTGCAAGTGTCTTTGAATCGCAGATGTGGCCTACCTCTGGGTCGGTTGCCAGTAGCAAGTTCCCCGTAGAGAATTTGTCTGGGGATGCGATCATTTTCCATACGGTGGAGATGTCCAAGCCACCGCAGTCTTTTTTTGCCTAGGAGAGCCTGAGTTGATGGAATGTTGGCTCGGCTCAGAACTTCGATATTTGAGATCCTGTCTTGCCACTTGATCTTGAGAATTTTGCGTAGGCAGCGCAGGTGGAAGGAGTTGAGGGATCTTTCATGTTTGGAGTAGGTGGTCCATGTCTCTGAGCCATACAGCAGGGTGCTTAGGACGCAAGTTTGGTACACGAGTACCTTTGTTTTGATGGTCAGCTTGCTATTGTTCCACACCCTTTTTGAGAGTTTGCCAAAAGCTGTGGCCGCCTTTCCTATTCTGGCATTTATTTCAGTTGTTATGTCTGTGCTACCACTGATGGTTGAGCCTAGGTAGCAGAATTTTCCCACTTGCTCCAGAGGAGAGCCATTCAGCATGATTGGGTTGGAGTTTCTCAAGCCTTGTGTCAAAACTACAGTTTTTGAGACACTGATCTTTAGCATGAATTTGTCACAGGCTTTGGCAAGGCTATTGATGAGAGCCTGGAGCGTGGTTTCATCGTGGGCCACGATTGCAGCATCATCTGCGAAGAGGAGCTCTTGTAACATAATATGCTCTGTACGAGATTTTGCTTTTAGTCTGGCAACATTAAAAATGGAGCCGTCCACTCTGGTGTTAATAAGTACTCCACCTGAACATTGACCAAAGGCATTCTTGAGTAGGGCTGCAAAATATATACCAAATAAGGTAGGAGCAAGAACACATCCCTGCTTCACACCGCTGTTTACAGCAAATGAATTGGATGTGCAGCCCTCAAAGTTGACACATGCCCTCATGTCAGTGTGGAAGGATGCAATAAGTTTTAGCAATGTTGGTGGACAGCCTATGGATTTAAGGACTGCATACAGGCCAGATCGGCTTACGGTGTCGAAAGCCTTTGTTAGGTCCACAAAGCATGTTATAAGCGGCCTGTTTTGTTCTTTACATTTTTCTTGGATTTGCCGAAGTGCAAATATCATGTCAATAGTTGATCGTTTGCTTCGAAAGCCACATTGTGTTTCTGGTAAGACTTTTTCCGCCAGTTGTTGAAGGCGGCAGAGGATGACGCGAGCAAAAGCCTTTCCAGTAATGCTGAGGAGGGATATGCCTCGATAGTTGTTGCAGTCGCCTTTGTCTCCTTTGTTCTTGTAAAGTGTGACAATTTTGGCGTCTCTCATATCATGTGGTATCACGCCTTCTTTCCAACACTGCAGTAACAGATTATACAGGTGTGGTAATAGTGGGCCTTTTAGGTCTTTTAATACCTCTGCAGGAATGTTGTCACTTCCTGTGGCTTTTCCAGCAGACAGGTGGTCGATTGCATTGGAAAGCTCGACTAAGGAAGGTTCAGCGTCAAGTTCGGCCATTATTGGCAGTTTTTGGAGGTGTTCCTCAAAATCTGGTGGAATATTTTTCTCAGTTGAATACAACAGAGAGTAATGCTCTACCCACCTATTCAGTTGTTCATTTTTATCTGTGATGGGTTCACCATTTACAGACTTAAGTGGGGCGCTCTTGGTGATGATTGGCCCAAGAGCTACTTTCATCTGACTAAAGGCGGTTTTCATATCTCCCTTTTCATTTGCCTCTTGTATGCTGTTACACAAGTCTGTCCAGTATTTGTTGGCGCAACGTCTTACCTCCAGCTGAAGTTTAGCTTTTGCATTTTTCAAACAAGTTTTTGTACTCTGATTGCAATTTTTGTTATACTCACTGAAAGCAGATTTCTTTTGCTCAATGAGAGGTAGGAGAATTTCGCTGTTCTGGGCTACCCAGTCGTTGTTTGAAACTTTATGCTGTCCAAAAGACTTGATGGCACAGTCATGAATTTTTGAACTGAGAGTGTTCCATGTTTCATCTACCGAGTCACATTGGGTGACATTATCCATGCTTTCAGCAAATAACTTTTCAAATGACTTTCTATTTGATTCATCTCTGATTGCTGTTACATTGATCTTAGGGATTGAAGGGGCTTTTGATCTGTATATTTTCTTGGCCGAAATTTTGATTTTGCTGACTACCAGTGCATGGTCGGTGTCACAGTCAGCACTGTGGAGGGAACGAGTTATTTTTATACAGCCCAAACTCTTCCTCCTTGAGAGAATAAGATCTAATTGATGCCAATGGCCAGACCTGGGATGGCGCCATGATGTTCTTTGGCATCTCTTAAGGTCAAAGTACGTGTTTGTAACACATAATGAGTTTACGGAGCATAGCTCCAGAAGGCGCTGCCCGTTTTCGTTGATGTTGCCAATGCCGAAGTGCCCAATGCACTTTGGCCATGCGGAGTGATCTGCTCCCACTCGAGCGTTAAAGTCACCCAGAATTAGCAGGCCTTCGGTGAGAGGGATGTTGTATTCAAATACATGTTAATCATATATATAATAATAATAATAATAATAATATATTGCATTTATATAGCGCCCAACCCCGTCGATGACAAGCTCTGGGCGCTTTAACAGACTCTTACACACACACACACACACACGCATACACAAAAGAAATTCAAAAATATTTACTATTGTTGCTGCCGAAAAACACCTAGCCTAGTTTGTCTGAAAGAAATGGGTCTCCAGATGGCGTTTGAAAGAACCAATGTCATTAATTTCCCTGGTTGTCTTTGGAAGAGTGTTCCAGATGGTAGGGCCAAGAAATGAAAAGGACTTTTCTCCTACAGTGGACAGATTCATTTTAGGTACTTTCAATTTTGTAGTGTCAGATGATGATCTTAGTTGACGAGATGGAACATAGTAATCAGTTAAATCAACTAGGTACGATGGAGCAGTATTATTGACACATTTGTGACAAATGGATGACAATTTGTACATTATTCTTTTCTCGACTGGCAGCCAGTCAAAAAGATTGACTTTGACATGCATAAAAATAAAAGCTGAGATTGTCCCTTTCAAATGGCTGTTACTGATAATGATAATTAATGTATTTCCACATCAAACATGGATGGACTGTTCACATTTAGCCCTGTCTAAATTTTGCCTGTCTAAACTTTGTAAGAATAGTTACATAAGTATGTCCTGCTAATCGAAACATGCTAATTGTGTTTAAAAATGGAATCCTAAATAAAAAACTCTTGATCCCTGTAGGACAACCCTGTTGGCACTGGTACAGGTAAATACAAGGATGAGCGGCTGTTTTATGCGAAGCATGGCCATGCATCGCTCATTCCACTCATTGGTCTGATAAAGGAAGAGGAATTTGAAAATCCTGGAGGTAATGTAAAACCCAACTCCAATAAGAGGTGGTGGCATAAAATCAGTAATGTGTTGCATGCATCCAAATTGAGAATGTCAAAGAAAGTGACGGTTGGGACAATTTACAATTTTGTAAATAGAAAACAATAGAGGAAATAATATCTAAATTGGCAAAAATATTTAAAATTTGATATTTTGAGATCCAACTGTCATTTTGCTTGACTGGACGTGGATGGCTGTGACATACATGTATTACTGATCCTGTGCCATTGCCTTATATTTGTGTGGATTCATGGTTCCAAAAGATCATTTCAGTGTGTTAATTTTTGAGCTCATATCATTTGCAATGAAACTGGTAGAGGAGGACATGAATTTTTAAGCTGATTTAAAGCTCAAGACACCTCAAAAGATCATAATCAAAATTCTCAGAATTGCTTGAGACATGACAAGTCACAGTCTGATCTTTTATGTTATCCGGTGATCTGTCTTCATCTTTAGGTCCTCCAGAAATGGGAACAGAAGAGTTTATCAAACAACAGCATTTGCTGCTGGAGCAGATTGCCAAGAGCAACTATGGGCAGGAAGCTGCAGTGCAGCAGAAGATGGGAGGACCCCGGAAGGACTTGGTAAGCAGGAGTACAAATCATTGAGCAAATCTAAGATGTCAGATAGAGATGTCGTGCTCAGGGCCAAAGTAACCTTTCTTGATGTCATTGAGGGGATTTATAAATTATTTGCATTGTATCCACATTCGGGGCTGGTTTCTTCGTGGGAACCTCAGATGTTTTAACTTGCTGCATGAGGATGTCTACATTTTTTATTTGCTTGTGGGGGATTACCACAGTGTTTTAGCCCACCCCCCGCGTGCTACCTGTGAAGCCTGCTGTCTGGTCAGTGACCTTACTCACGGGGAATCTTATCTGGGTGGCACTGACCCTTGCCAATATGTGATGACCACACTACCGCTGTCCACATGGTTTTGGTTTGTATTTGGTCGGTATGAAAACATTTGCTGCTATGCCTAAGTATCATGCTTGATAATGAATTAACTAGCAAAACCTTTGTAAGTCTCTAACCAGTGATCTGACTCATGATACTGATACCAAACTGACAGCTGGAATTTTCATGAGACCGAAGCATGATAACTAGCCATGCTGCCCAAGCCCTAAACAAATGGTTTCATCCTGATTGACACATACTAATGAACCAATGTGGGCATTTGGGGGAAAGGGTCATTTCAGAGCTTGTTTCCGACTGGTTCAGAGATCATACAGACAACTCTAGATGATAGTCAGCTTGTGAGAAAATGAGATAATATTGCAAATTTGTTGAGCAATAGTTCGCATGTCAATATTACACCTTTTGATAGTTTGAGGAGAGCCCTTGAAAGCTTAGTCTTTGTGATTCCGACCAGTGGTTCACTGGTTAACATGTCCTTGTCACAATGCCTTTGATTTAGAAGAGATACAGCGAGCAATAAGACAGTAGTTATGTCTCAGAAAGGACAGTGACCTGATGTGTGAAAATACAGCTTGCGCGGTCAGCTTGTCCTTGCCATATTGATGCACCCGTGCAGAGTGAAGGCCTGGAAAGTCGATGATCTATTTTGACACCTCTGGCAGCGTTAGGGCTAAGAGATTGCACTAAGGAGACTGTTTTCATGCTGTACATGATACGACAGTGGATACTCGTTATGGTCATCTCCTGATTCATGTGATAAGAAACATAAGTCCCAGAACTAGGTGTAGAAGAAATGAAACTATCTTCAGGCTCTGGCTTATTTTCACATGATTGCCAGAATGGCCGTTTTCCCAGCATTTGGAATGCTTAAAAGTTTTCTCATCATGACTTTCATGGGTGCTAATTACTATCTAGATCCAGATAGCTCCTATGCCACCATGAGATCAAGAAATATAAAGGATTTTATGAATGGTTGCTTCAGACCTCCCACAGTATGAGCAGATCAATTGGAAATGAACATCAGTCAGCGACCAAGTTTGATTTTAAAACTCTGAAATCATTTTCATCTTCAGCTTTCCTCAAATTTCCACCCATTCTGAAAGTAACACAAATTAGTTTCGGTTTCTTTTTTCATAGAAAAGATCGTTTCAGTTTTGATACTGTTAGTTAATTCATTGTAGACACACATCTCTGACCGTTAGTTTGTGGTGAACTTTTTAAGTGTAGCTGGACTAGAATATGGTGAAAATCAATTTTTGGGAAAACATTTGATGAGTCTTTCTTTGATAGGCTTTTATTATTATAAGTGAACTTTATAACTACCTTGCATTGTAATCTATGCAGTAAATAGCATTGCAACACCACTGAAATATCTGCAATGGCTTCATGTGCAAGACAGCTGTTTTGCTGCCATGAATGTTATGTGAAGTTAAGGACTTCATTGGCCATTAAAAATTGGGTTAATCTTCAGCAATAGTAAATGATTAGCTTAACCATTTAAAAAACATTTTTCTGCTTCTCATAACCTTGAGAAAAATAATGTATTGTGGATCAGTTCTGGAAAAGACATAAAAGTGTGCTGCTGCTGTTTTGTTTGTGCTGGTATTTGAAAGAAAAATGTTCTGAAGCATTTTATTGCTAATGTACAGTTTTGTCATAGGCCTTTTTTTTTTTTTTCAGCAAGTTAATTTAGCACGAGCTCGTAATCACCCTGGAGCTGCCTATGCCAATTCAGCCATGGGTGCTACTGCACAGGACATACCTCACTATCTTGCTGAGTACCAATATCAGGAAACAAATGCTCTAAATCCTCTATATGAGCGTTCAAGACTTCAAGGTGAGTGTTGTCCTGTCAGATGTGCTACATCTTGGCACTTTTCGTTCATGTCAGAGTTACTAGGTTTATTAGTTCATTTTTTTTGTTTTGTTTTGTTTCCTTGTGATCCAAGTTGAGATGTACTGCATGATCTCTTGATTTGTGAAACAGAGTTGTGTTCACTGGGCATAATTTGTGAACAGTTTCCAAATAGTCAATTTGTCAGGGCATAACAAGCACATTTTTATTTCTAGCTGCGTGGTTTTAGTGATATTAGACTTTATTTTGTATTTGTATACATGTACATCTTTGCTCCCTTTTGGGAAATTGGCCTTAGTGCCATTTGCAGCCCAGTAGGGATTATTTATTTTTTAAATTTTACCTGAGCACCTAGCCTTGTTAGGCCTGCTCATTTTCGTCTTCCAACTGCCAAGGTATCTTCAGTGTGGTAGCACAAGGGCCATCCAGTTTTTTGTCCTTATCCGAGAAGACTTAGGTGCTCAGTCCTACCTACCATAGGATCAGCACAGGACAGGGAAATATGAGAAAACTCCCAAAATCCCAATATGTCTACACGGACCGGGAATTGAACCTGGTACCTTCAGCATGAATTGCAAACACCTTACCTCTAGACCAACGTGCCCCTTTACTGTGGCAAAATTCTAAATCCCATATATGAGATTGCCTTACTCCTTGATGAAAGTTTTAGGTAGAAAGGTAGATTGCATAAGAAAGGAGGAACCGGTCACCTTCTTCAGGGTTTACTCAGGTCCTTAAGAGTCCTTATTAAAACCCTTAATTTCCAGGTGAGAAATGTTAAGAACTTTTGTCAGCACTTCAGTACACAGTGCCTAGTAATGCTTGTTGTCTTTGCCCAATGTGGTAGCCCATTGGAAGTGTTTAGGTCTTTATTTAAGGAGGTTCGCTGCCCTTGGCATTTACATCTGTCTTTTCTTGTTGTGGTAGAGGTTTGTTTTTTTTTTTGTTGTTTTTTTAAAAAGAATTTTGCCTGGGCAGTGGCTTGTTCAGCCTGCTCTTTTCGATTTCTCGATTTCCAACTGCCAAGGTATCTTTAATGTGCGCAACGTACACACGGGGCCCTCCGAATTTTTCATCTTTATCCAAGAAGACTAGGTGCTCTATTCTACCTACCATGTAGGACCAGGGACATGAAAATATGAGAAAAATCCCAAAAATTCCAATATGCCTGCACTGATCATGATTTGAACCTGGTACTTTCGGCATGAGAGACGAGCACATAGAGTCTAGACCACCGTGTCCCCCCAGACAGAAATTCCTCACGTCCAGTCTCACCCTCGCTGTTGAAGTCATGTGCGTGTGTCCCTTCCTGACTTTTCCCTTTCACTGTATGAAGTAGAAGGACCTTGCACCTGTCAGTCGCTAGCAATTGGGCATTGAATACATACAAATTCTCAATGGACACACACTGACCACAAATGCCATACAGCCTAGCCCACTGGAAGTGCAGTCAGTATGTGCTTAAATAACCATGCTGGTTCACTTTGCATGAATGAATGCTTTGACCCAGTCTCAGTTCAAAATGGTTTTAAAAAGAAAAGCTGGTGCCTAAGCGTTTCCCTTTTGTTCGTTTCAAGCAAAGCCTGCAAGAAGGGAAGACTTTAAAACAGTTAAAGGCTGTTCACAAATCTTTAACCTTTTGTTATGGGTCCTTAAGGGGTCCCTAAAATGCACTCTTCAAGACTTTGTGTGAACCCTGTTTTAGATTTCAGTCCTGTTTATAAAGCACTATATTTCATTCATTGTGAAAGGCTATCCATGTCTTGTTTTACTTACTGTTGTGTTCAGATGCATTATGAGGTGACGAAATGGCTCTGTCATAATGGAACATACTGGCATACATGCAGGGAAGTGAAAATTTAAATTTTCCCCACTGTTTGCTAAATTCGTGCATGTTGTTTTCATTCATTTTCAGAGGCATTAAGCACTAAGCAAATTTCAGGATCAAAATTATCAGGATCGCCCAACTTTGGCCATGGCAGTGGTCAAGAGCTAGATACAGAGTTCAGTATTGGGAGTTTGGTGGAAGTCCAGACTAAACCACCTTCGTATGGGGTCATTCGATGGATAGGTCAAGTGGAAGAAAGTACCAAGGTCAGGCTCATTGCTGGTTTAGAAATGGTGAGAATCTGAAGATGTCTGATCTGAGTGTCACTGTTGTCATTTCAGTGCCATTTTAAGAACTTGTGTTGATAGTGTTTCAGTTCTATTTGAAGAAACTTATGCTAGAAGTTTTTTTTTTTTTATATAAACAGTGGCATTTCTATTACATTTACAGTTACCTCTGAACAATCATCTTATGAAGACTATGTAGGTCAATCCTGAAAGCTATAGATTTATGGAATGAATACTTTGTGTCTGCCGTAGATAATCAGTTTGTTTTATATTTCTGGGATTAATTCAGATTTTTAAAGCTGGACTATGAAAACAAAAGGCTTTTCCGGGAGCTGTTTTGTCAACTGGACACAGTCCACTAATGAAGTAATTTAGGAGTGTATATATTCTTTTCCGTAGCCAAAGTTTTGCAAGACACTTTTACACCTCATAATACTCCGTCTGTGAAAATCTCATATCACTGTGCGTGTTAGCTACTTCAGTAGGGCAGTGCACAAAATCCTACATTATCTTTTGTTAGAGGCTGTTGTTTCTTGTATGTACGCACCCCAAATGTTTTGCGCTATCCTTAACCCCATCCTTATTCTCAACCGTAAATCTTATTGAATCCCTAACCCTGCCCCCTACCCTTTCAACCAAAAACCAGGAGGAAAACCTGAAAGTATAATTAATTGAGGCTGTTGCAAGGAGTATTTCGGGAGGAGCACTCTAGCTGTGGAGTCACAAATGGCTTTAAAATTCATACTCTTAGTGCAAGAAACTTGGGGGACATTCATACCTATAATTATATGTGAGAAGAAACTTCAGTTGTTATGAAAGTGTGCCAAATAATATTATGCCTTTCAGATTATGAGACTGCATTTTCACTATAATTAGATACAGCAGAAGACAGTTCAGTGCATCAGTTCTCCTGCATCTCTGACTATTGGATATTGCAATCACCCAAACCACTTGTGAACATGTAGATCTGGTCAGTTTTAATGTATGATTGTATGGTCTTGAAATTTCATTTATATGATATTTTGACATGATGTGATCAGGGAGCTATTTTATCCATGCTGATAATACAGGAGGAAGAGTTGTCACCTGGTACAGATGGAACATTCAAGGGAGTGCGCTATTTCACATGTCCACCCAAAAAAGCATTGTTTGTTCCACTTCATACTTGTAGGCAGGACCAGAGGTTCTCAGCTTCACAAAGGAAACCATCCCATGGTATGAGTTTTCTGTTTTCATTGACCAAATTTGTGAATGTATTCTCAGTTGTGAAACTTAATTCAGTGTGTTTCTTGAACCATATTGTCACTATGCCAACATAGTGCCTGAGTGATTAGTCAGGCTTTAGCCAAAATTGAACTGACTATTCTTGTTCGTCTTGAGGTCAAGCTGAATACTGTCATGTGAGTAAAAAATGGCTGCTCAGATGGATCCGCTCAGTAATGCGTTGTAGAACTGACATTAAAAGAAAAATATTTGACCATGATAAAACAGATTCACGCAGTTTTCTTAGAACTGTGAAAAACAAGATAGGCATTATGCTAATGCGGTCACGATATGGTGTGCCTGGTTCATTGTAATGTTTCTTTATTGTTTCTAACATGGGGTTTGTAACATACAACCATATCGCTCTCTCCCCTTTTTAAAAAAAATCATATTTTAACTTCGTTCCAAGCCTTGGTGCGACTTCACAGATTTTCTGCTGTTTTTCAAAATATTTAAAGCTACAATCGTAATAGTGTCAGAAAATTCAAATGCATTGACTGTTGTTGAGGAAGAAGTGGCACCAGACCTTGAGGAAGTGCATTATTTGACATTGACCCTGCCGTTATCAGTGTTAGGAAACAGGAAGTCTTTGAACAACATGAAACAGCCAATTGTGAGGAAATTCTGGGAGCATCGACCTCTCCTGCTAGATTTTGATTTTTTTCTTTCTGTTTCTTACTTAGGTCACTGTAGGGTTCTGTAACATTCTTGTTGAGGAATTGAAAGCAACAGCTGCATGCTGGGGTTAGGTGAATTCACTAAGCATCCTGCCAACAGTAAACAAATGGCCATCAGATCCTGGTATTGATTTTCCACAGCAAGAGCATCTGCTGCGCAGTCTCACATTGCTGGGATCTATTTGTTTTTCATTCCCAAGAAAATGTGATTTGTTGAATCCTTTTGTCCTACCGTCACACTGCAATAAATATTGGAAGAAATTGGAACATTAGCATGCGTGGCTAAGGAGCCAATGCAACCATTGATTACCTTCACTTCATCTTTGAGAACTATGAATTAGTGGAAACAGAGACTGTCCTCCGCCCTGATGACTGCAGTGGTCAAAATGAAAACTTTAATGTTTTTAATTTGGAAGGTTCTGCATGGGCATCATTCATAGCAAAGTTTCTCTGATTTTTGTGGTGTCCGGTCACACAAAGTTTGCATCAAATTGATATTACGGCTTTCTGAAAGCAGGATTTTAGGCAAATCAAGGTGTGTTGCCTTCAGTACATGTGCAAAGCAGACATGGAGAAAGTGAGATTGTTTAATGGATGATGCTTTTGTGTATATATGCCAGTTTGTAAGTGATAAAAATTTTTTAGTGGAATTTTGGAGGCCTGTAAAAAAGATTGCAGTCTTTTCACTTTAATTTTAAAAGTGGATCTTTATGTAACACGTCATCCACCTCAGTTGGAAAAGAGACAGCTTTTCAGCTTCTCAAGATCCAGTGATATTTCCACCTGCTTATATTTGCCTGAGCCTATTTCTGTACCAAAAAAAGAATACATGTCTTTGAGGAGATCAGGCAGATGATTAATGTAATGATGTAAGGATTTTCTGTGCCCAGAATAAATAGATGAATATATGAGGAATAAAGGGGCAGTAGCGTATGGGTGTGTGAGCATGCATGTGTATGCATCATGTTGTAATGCACTGCACTGTAGTGTAACAAAGTATAATGTGTATTTTAGCAAAATATAATGCTTGACCTAGAAGTCTGGCTTAGCAGCGCTTTTTTGTATATATGGCCCATGGTCTTTATTGCTTTATATTTAACCAGATTCCTTGTGTCGTGTTATGCCATCAAATACAATGATTGAAATTGTGATATGCCATATCTTATGGTCTTGGAGCCCTATACCTCTCTTTACTTTCAATTATCCTAACATTCTTAGATTTCCATTCACATTTTATATATGCTCATTTAGTTTCTCTTTACCTTCAGTTATCTGACATTCTTAGATTTCCATTCTTATATGTGCTCATTTAGTTTTGGTAGAATGTCAGTCTAAATTATCCTGCTTTTAGCTGTACAAGTGTACTTAATAAAACTGTTATTTCTTTGTTGATGTTTGTAGTGCTTGTTCACAAGCTGATGAATGACTGAGAAAACATTTCACAATTCTTGTACCAACTGCACTAGAAATTGCTGTGAATGTTGCATAGAGAATGACAAAGAAAAAAAAGATCTGGTGGAATTTTGCATGGCTGGCTGACAAAGAACATACCTGTTGCTATGCAGAAATCGCAGTAACTTTCAGTCACAATCTTCTTAAAGCTTTAATTCTGAGACCACTCAGGAGGTAATAACTCCAACTGCTGATACTTAGTGAAAGGTTCTCACATAGTGATAACAGTGTTAAATACAGTGAATTTATAAACAGTTTTTATGTCATTTATATATGTCATTTATGTAATTTCTGAATAACTCCAAATACCCAAAAATGAAGCATCTAGACAGACTGTTATGACATGTCAAATTTAACCTTGGAAGAATGTCAGATGATGATTGTAAGATTTTGGATCTCAAACAGGAATTGAGAGGTTAAAATTAGAAGGAATCTAATTGCCATTTGACTGCTTTGAGAAAAAGGCAAAAAACATAATTTCAGTATAAACCAATCGCATAATTGATGAAATAGAGAAGAGTGTAACTTACACGAGGTGCAATCATTAAACTGCAGTGTCTTGTACATGTTGTCTCACTAGAGATAAAGGAAACTGCAAGATGAATAAACACAGTGCCTGCAAAGATACAATGCAAATGAGACAGAAAGTCCAAAGCTTAAAATCTTGTTAAGTCAGGGTTTGTTAAGAATATAGGCTATTAGGTGTATAAAGGCAGTTTCACATCCAACACCTCCAAAATAACAGAAACATGGGAACACCACATTAAGTCCAAGGATGACCTGCAACAAACATTCATCATGAGTTCCAAAACCTTTTGACGGATGTTAATATTTCTGACACTTTTGGCTTTTTATATGTGGATTACAACCTATGCATTGCAGACCATTGCTTTTCTGCATGCCCACAATTCTTGTTAAACACTATCATCCAGTTGGGCAACTGATGGCTGAAATTTTTTGTAAACAGCTTGATAGCAAAATATTTTGTTATGTCCTCTTTCTTTCTGGTGTTTCAGACTTTGGCAGTCAGTCCACCCCAGATCTTCATGGGGATGTTGCACCTCCAGAGGTTGTGGACGATGGGGATTTTAGAATTGTCTGTGGCAAGCACAAAGGGATCCAAGGTCACCATAACTCATGTTATCTGGATGCCACATTGTTTTGTATGTTTTATTTCACCACTGTATTTGATTTCATCTTCAATCGTCCATCACGTCCTGATGATCTGCCAGAATACCCACAAGTACAGAAAGTTCTGAAAGAAGGCATAGTCAATCCCTTACGAAAGTGAGTAGCAATCTTGACAAACTGGAAATTCTGGCATATACCTCTTGACTTGGGCTTTGAACGCATCTCTTTATTGCTACAGTCAGGATGTTCAAATCATTTTTGAGTCATAATATCGAGGGCCATGTTGCCAACTATTGCAACTCAAGTTTTTTCAAATGTTTGAGGAGAAACAAAAAAACTAATGGACTTTCTTTATCAGCATTCAGACTTAATAGTTATAATCTTTAAAAAAAAACAATGCTTAACCATAGTTTTCATTTGACCCACAACTTTTGGCATGGCCTGCCAGCTGTCTAGGGTCACAAGCATGCCAGATATCAATTTTAGAAGAAAAAAAAAGTCGCGTTGTGCTAGTTTACAGTACGGCCCTGGATATATTGTACATTGTTGGGATGAAATTATAATATCTGAATTAGAAAAGGCAGACTTGCCTACAAAATCTAATGGGAAGAAAATGCAGAACGTGTTTGGTGTGCTGTACAAATATGTGTAAATTAAACATCTGGTTTTAATTTTTTGGGGTGAGAAATTCATGTCAGGATTGGGTGATTATTTGAGAATCCATTTCATGCAAAATGCATAGAAAATTCTCAGCTGATAAACTTAGAAAAGTATTATTGGGAATTTGATCAAATGAAAAGTGTATATTAATATGTGCTGTTATCTTTTCAAACAGATTATTTTTGAATCACTGGCAATTTCATAAAGTGAAAAGAATTATATTAATGCGAATACATGTTATTATTTTTTCAAACACAGATTTAATTATGTCAGAGCTGACAAAGTGCTGAAACTGAGATCTTTATTAGATCAGCTGGGAACAATACCTGGGATGATGGGAGAGGAGAAAGGTAAATTATAAATTTATCAAAAATAATATAAGTATACCTCTGTTGGCTTCAGGTTTATTCAACTGATAAATTGTGTTAAAGGATGTCTTTTTACTTCTCTTTCCATTAATTATCAGAGATCTTGCTACCTCAACTGTTGACTGTCTTTCTTGAGATTTCTGTTCTTCCTGATAGTTCTTTCTCTAAGATGATGTGGGCTGCACCTATGCTTGCAACCTGAACTATTGGCAAGAACAAAAGGATCCAAGTAGGAAGGCATGCTGAGATAAAAGATTGTGGATCCTGAACTTGCTCTAATTTTATTTTTGTTCATGACACTTGGGGTGAAGTTTGGACAGTAGATTGTCACAGACAGTGTTTTATATAGTTTAGTTTAAAAATACATTGCTTGATATGTGTTTCATTAATTCCATGAAAGTGAATAGAATCAGTGGGATTGTATAATTATATTATTGTGCACAACTTTACTATACCATTCTGTTATCAGAACATTTGGAATGTTAAATTGTACCAGTAACAGAAGGAATCCAGTTCCAGTTGTTCTCCCAGAAACGAAACTAAATTTTCCCATTGCACAGGAGTGTTTCCATTGAATGATTAGCTCTGCTGAGTTGACAAAGAGCCAACAGAAAGTCACAAATGCCAGCTGGTTTTAATTTCCAGAATTTGTGTATCCTTAGGACAAACAATTTCTTTCTTCGTCTTGTCAGACAGTTCAAATAAAATAATGACAGCTCTCTCATATTTCTTCACTGAAAATAGGGCATGGGTAGGAAGAAGACATCCTAATTTTGGCTGCTGAGTTTCCCTGAAAATGTCAGAAGTTTAATGAGTGTTTTTATTTTGAGATAAGAATGAGCTAGTTTCACACATCTGTCACCTGACTCTGTTTTCATCTCTGCTGTTTCAGATCCAGAAGAGTTTCTCAGTGCATTATTGACAGAGATAATGAAAGCTGATCCTTTACTGCATTTAAGGTGAGGTGCAAACTTTCTATTTTCCATGCTGAGAAATTACAACTGATTGTTTCATTATTCAAGCTTTAGAATGAAAGATCTTTCATTTATCGTGTCTGAGAGGCATCGATACAGATTTTCTCTATTTCTCACTTACATTTTTTTTTAAATTCTGAAGTACTTATGCAGAAATCTACAGATTCCTTATGATTTTTTGAGTGCACATACACAATTCCTATTAATTTTTGTTCAGTCAGATAGCAATGAAACTGACTGTTCTCTGGTTTATAAATCCCATCGTATTCACATAAGACTTTATGAAGTGCCCAGTTTTCTCATAGATTCTATTTTATTTTAGTTTATCATTCAGCTGTAAACACACCTGCAGAAAGTTTCCACATAGATAAAATGTAGCTTTTTTTTTTTTACCAGCTCAGGGGAACATACATTGTTCTATCAACTATTTATGGAAAAAGATGAAAATTTACTTCTTCCAACAACACAGAAGTTAGTAGAGCTGTCTTTTCTACAGGGAAATGTTAAGTTAAAGGAGGTATGTATCACTGGTGACCTGATTACTATTGTATATGTGGTTTAGAAAGTACATACAGTGGAACCTGCTTAGACCGAAAGCGGATAACAAGAAATTTCTCTTTATCCGAAAGATTTCCGTGATCCCGCCGTAACCTGTCTATATTCCTTGTAAGTTTCACCTTTTTACACGGAAAGAAGATCATTTAAAAACCTTTTAACTGAAAGAGTCTCTTTCAGTGCTCTGTAAAGCGAGGGTGCTATCTGGAAAAATCAGTGCCTTTGATGTGAAATAAAGCAATCCTGCTGTGTTAATTTCATAAACTACAATGCAGAGCTATGTGACGGGATTGCAAAGGAGGAGCGGAGAGGATATAGTGTCTTTGAACTGGCAGATGAGGATACCAGACAGAAAGGTACTGCTACTGTGAGCAGCTATTTTTTTTTTCTACCAGTCATCCCCTGGTGCTGTCATCTTTCTGCATGCCATTGTGTCACATTGACTACACTACATTCGTGTTACCTTGTCCAGTAATGCAAGTACATTATAGTCAATACAACCATCCACAGCTTGTCTGTAGTTGTAGGCTACTGTACATCATGGCGCATCTCATTCACGTACATATGAGCATTCATACACATGCACACACTCGCAAAACAGAGTTTGGTTGTTGAATACAGAACATCAAGGAAAGTGATAAAGTAAAATTACCAAGATGTCTTAAATTATCACGTCTCTTTAAGAGATTAAATGTGATGGTTTTAAGACAATTGCCTTTTATCCAAAATGCTGTTAATATGAAGTGTAATTGTTGGTCCCCTGAAGTTCAGTTTAATCAGGTTCCACTGTATTTCAGATTGTGAGTAGTTTAGCAGCAAGGTCATCATGTCTTCACATTAGTGGTTGGCGCAAAATATTTAGTACTGTACAAAATAGTATGATGTAAACATTAAAATATAAACTTGCTGTTTGGAATGAACAAGAAAGACATGGTAAAGTAAATCTTATATGACATATTCAGAGCAACTGTTTCAGAATTACGCAATTCAATTGTCAGTCAGATTTGAGTAAAGTGTGTTGATAATCAAACAGTGTTTGTCCAAAGCGTTTCCAAATTATGATTTAGTACTCATATTTATCTCTGACTCCTTTAAACACTAGCAATGCACAGTATCAGCCACACTGCCTCCAAATGCCCAAGTAACTCAGTATGCATTAATTGAGCACGTTTTGTTTTTCCTTGGTACTTCTGTAGTTCGTTTTCTTTAGTCTTTATACATTTCACTGCCAATATGAACAGTTTTAGAGGAGTTAAGTAAATATTGAGTGTTTCAAAGAAGGAAATAAACCATAACCTAGTTATCATTCAAGCTGTAAAAATTAATGTGGGCAAAATACGTAAAAATATGCATGCCTAAGAGAGTTCGGCACCACAGATAATGTCAGTAACCAGCTCTGTTTTTCAGTGGACAGTGAAAACAATGTTCAGTGATACAGCATGTTTAACGTCACAGTTTCATGTACTTGTTTCAGGTTCCTTCATGCCTCATGATTCAGATGCCAAGGTTTGGCAAAGATTATAAAATGTATCACCGAATAGTGCCTAGTTTACTGCTAGATATTACAGATATTCTAGAAAACTGTAAGTATAAATATGTCTTAAACTTTTTCTTATTAAAAAAAATCATCTGTTGTATTTTTCAGCATAGTAAACTGGATCATACTGATGGATTATATTTTTACTCTTAAATTGTTGGATTAAGCTCATTATATTAATAATTTCACTTGCTAAGATTGAACATGCAAGTAAAATCTTTAGTAAATACATGTTGTTATATTTTATTTCTGTGCATGCACAGTCATTAATATATTGTGCAATATTGTCACTGGGAAAAATTGCAGTGTGTTGCAAGTGAAAAAGGTTTTTATCCAAAATTCAACTAAGCAGAGATATTGATGTTTGTTCCAAAACAAGATATTGTTGTGACAAATGATAAAAATGTTTTCCGAAATTTTATGGTACATTGTCATGGTCATATGATAAAGGCGGAGGTCATTCTTAGGGTAGCATCTTGTACTTTGGTTCAACTTTTCCCATTGATTTATAGATGTGTATGTTCTTATATAAATGTAGAACAAAGACAAAGTTTCAGAAAGAAAACTTGAAAGTGTTGTTTCGCATTCCCAAACTTACAGCTTTGTCATCTTCACACAAAAGAGGTGAAGAATGTTTTAGGCATTTACTGTATGAGCATGACAACATGCTTGGCATACACATCAGAGTCACAAAGTGGTAGTGTAAGTCAGTGGCAGTTTTAGCATGAGTCTCTGCCAATGAATTTCAGTGACAGGAAAAACGAATTCCAACAGGATAAAATCAAGACCAATGACAATAAACTACTCCGATAAAACATTGACAACAACTAGCAACTACAATGTCAGTATTGGTAATCTTATAGTGATAAGCCAGAAATTTTGAATGTCAGAGAAATGAAAAAAATAACATTCTTAGTTTGTATTTTATCATAACTTTTTCTTCAGAACAGTGATAAACAGCTTCAATTAAATTCCTGTAACAAATCAATTGTTAGTACCAGTAGTGAACTGAAATTATTCTACTTAAAGGATGGAAATCCTTCACAAACTTCCTGATTTCAAGAGTTTTAAATCATATTTTTTGTCTTGAGGGGAAATTTGTAGCAGAAGAAGAAAAAAAAAATTTTAATGCGAAGATAAATCTTTCATAACACAGATAAAGTATAGGCTGTTGTCCAATTTTTCAATATTGTATGTGGGAGGGTATTATTTTGTGTTTATTGTGATTGGTGGTAAAGCATTGTTTCAGAATTTAGGAAATATTTCTGTTAGTACATCTCATCACTGTTGGTTATGATGGAAAGAGAAGGCTTAACATGTTAAGTCTTTGAAGTTTCAAAACTGTGGTGTGTGCTTGGCAAAAAATAAAATGCAATGGCCACAGCAACAAAAGAGGATTATCATTGCTTCAGTTTATAGCTAAGCTAATGCTAAAATAAATGTAGAGGATGCCACGCATTTGATTGCTGTGTATTTATTTCATTCTTTTAGATCCTAGAGATTGCATTGTGTGTGGTGGTCTGGCAACTTCAGAGTGTAAAGACTGCTACCAGGTGCATGGGCCAGGATTAAATACTACTGCATTCTGTGAGAAGTGTGAAAAACGAGTAAGTATGGCTTTATAGGTTATACAGGTATTACTACTACTATTTCCTGTTGCACTCACTGGTGCTTAGGGCAGCAACAAAGGATCTCCAGCCCTGTCTGTCCTGGGCCATCTTTGCGAGAGTTCCCCATGAGTGATTGAAGGATTTCATCTCTGCCTCGATTGTTCTCCGCCAGGTTGCCTTGGGTCTGCCTCGCTTGCGCCGTCCCTCCGGTGTCCACTGAAGTGCTGTTTTGGTTATAGAATTTGCTTCCTTTTGCAGCACGTGTCCAAGCCATCTCCATCGTCTCTTCGTGATGATGTTGGCTATTTCTTCTTGCTTGCATCGCCTTAATAGTTCCTGATTAGAAATCTTGTTTGGCCAAAAGATGCGGAGAATCCTACGAAGACATGTGGTGTGGAAGGAAGACAACTTGGCGAGGTCACCTTCTGTCATTCGCCAACACTCTGATCCATACAGGAGTGTGGATAGGACACAGCTTTGGTACAGTCTGATCTTGGTGTTGATGCCGTATTGTGTCGATTTCCAGATGTTGCTCATACTTTGAAAGACAGCCCTTGCATTTCCCAGCCTACTTTGGATGTCCTCCTTTGTGCCACCCTCTGGTCTGATAATGCTACCAAGGTATTTAAATTTGTCCGTCGTGGTGAGGTTCTTGTCATCTACTTGCACTGGTGCTGGAGTGTCTACATTTAGGGTCATAATCTCTGTCTTCTTCTGGCTAATCCGAAGGCCTACTTTGCATCCAAAATTATGTAGTCTCTGCGTCTTATCTTGCATGTGTTGGTGACTATGTGACAATAGCGCAAGGTCATCCGCAAAGTCCAAATCCTCTAGGTTGTCGAAGAGTGTCCATCTGATGCCTCTTGGTGCATCCTCTGTAGTTTTCCGCATAATCCAGTCGATTACGAGGTTAAACAAAATTGTTGACATCACACATCCTTGCCGTACACCAGTTTTCACTTCAAAGGATGCATCACTATTTCCGACACTGCAACTGAAGTTCTTGTAAAAGCTTTTGATGAGTTCAACAAGCTTGCTGGGAATCCCATAGTGCCGAAGAATGCGCCATATACTCTCTCTGTGGATGCTGTCGAAGGCCTTTTCGAAGTCAACGAAGTTCACATAGAGCTGCCTTTGCCATTCTGAACACTGTTCTATGATGTTTCGGAGTGTGAAGATCTGGTCAATGCATCCTTTCCCCTTTCGGAATCCGGCCTGTTCCTTTCTCAGTGTCTTGTCCACAGCATCTGACATACGTTGCACAATGATCTTGGCAAGGATTTTGCTGGGTATAGAAAGGAGAGTGATACCACGCCAGTTGTTGCAATCGCTGAGTGCTCCTTTCTTGGGTATTTTCACTATTCTGCCTTCATTCCAGCTCTTTGGTACTGCTTCTGCTTCCCAGATAGCTGTGAACAGTGGCTGAAGGATGGTGGCTGACTGATCCGGATCTGCTTTGAACAGTTCTGCAGTCAAGTTGTCTTTTCCTGGGGCTTTGCTGTTTTTTAGGCTCTTTATTGCTGCCACTATCTCTTCCTTCTTTGGTGGATCTATGTTGATGTCAAGGTCTTCAGCAGCATCTTGTATTATTATTCTATCTTCAGGTGGTGGCCGGTTTAGTAATTCCTGAAAGTGCTCTGTCCAGCGTGTATCCTGTTCTCGTTCTGTAGTCAGTAGTTTCCCATTCTTGTCTTTGATTGGAACACTTGGTCTTCCACCGTACTTGCCACAAATGCGCTTAGTGATCTTGTAGAGCTTACCCTGTTCTCCTCTTGCTGCTGCCTCCTCCGCATCTGCCGCTAGCTGTTCCATGGCTTCTCGTTTATCTTTCTTTACTAGTCTCTTCACTTTCTTATTTAACTCTGTGTAGCTATGTTGGTACCTCTCTTTCAGCCTTTCCGATTTCACTTGTAGGAGTTTCTTTTTCATGACTTTCCTCTCCTCGATCACATCCCATGTTCTTTGTTGGATCCACTCCTTGCTTTTCCCTTTCTCATTAAATCCAAGGCAGGCTACACTGCTCTCTGTGTACACTGTAGTTACTCTTTTCCACTCTGAATCGATTCCTCTTTCATTAGGGTTGTTCTTATCAGACTCTCGTAGAGCCTGGAATCGGTTCTTGACTTGTATGTTGAAGGCATTTCTAACACTTGCATCTCTCAGTTTCTGAATATTAAGGTGTCTTTGCTTTGATGTCTTGATTCCGGTCTTGTTCAGTTTAATTTTTATACAGGTATGGCATTGTAATTTGTATTATGTTCATGTCTTGCTGTGCGCGGTGGCATATTATTTATTGTATCTTTGTTGTAATAATATCTTTATCTTCATGCATACAAGATACATTGCATCATTCATGGGGGTCTGTGGCGAGGATACGAACAAATTTTTGCTTTATAAAACGCAGAATTGAATATGGTTGTATAGGGAGTAAATGCAAGAGTTTAGGGAAGAGCAATTCAATCCCATTAATTACCAATGATGTCTGGGGTGGAAGTGGATTTGAACTAAATGGGCATCAAGAAAGAGTAGCTGGGGTGTTTTCTTAATCGGGGTAATTCCTCTGACCAGATGGTCAAACTAAATCAGAGAGGTTCTTCTGAACAGGTTTTTAAGTTTGACCAGTCATTGCATTCTTGCATAGTGGCCCGGTTGCTTTGAAGTTAGGTCTAAAAAAATGGTGAGCACCAATACAACAAAGTCTGCAGCATTTTGCTTGAAATGAAGTTTGATTGCTACCTTGAGTTTGTCCACCAGCTTGAATTATATATTTATCTGATTAGAGGAAACTTTTTAGATTAGTCTGCCAACCTGGTCAGATTAATGTTTCTTAAATTAGTCATTTTTTGAAAGAATGTTATTGCAAGTACGTATGTCCTCCAAGGTTTTTGGGTTAGGGGTACATATTTTAAAGCCTTTTGTGGCTCCAGGGCTGGAGAGCTCCTTCAGAAATACTCCAAACAATAGCCTCAATTAATTATTCTTTCAGATTTTCTTTTTGTTTTCCTCCTGCTTTTTGGTTAAAAGGGCAGGGGGCAGAGTTGGGGATTCGATAAGATTTAGGGTACAGGATAAGGAGGGGGTTGGGGATTGATAGGTACATATTTGTGTGCGCCCTACTGCAAAACAAAACGCTGTGGGACAATACAGTAGAACTTGGACTCAACGAACTAGTTCGGTCATTTTTAAAAGTTCGTTGGAGCCAATTCTACACAAGCCAATTCCTCCCTCTATCCACAACCTTCCCTCTGCCCCGCATGCATTGCTTGTCTATAGGCCTACAACCACTCTTTACCCTTCCCACCCACTATTCAAGTTCCGGCGGCTTTGTCTCTTTGATCCCGTATCAACTATCATGTTCTCCCATGCGTCGGCTGTTCGACGGCTGCCACCCCTTCCCCCTCCTCTCTCTCTCTGTTCATAATTTTCTCCCTGTGTGTCCACACCTTGCCCTACCCCTATTACATGGCATAATATAGCCTACGGTACTTATTTATTTCTTGTCAGCCGACGGCAGACCTTTTGAATTTCGAATTTCAACTAGATTTCTAGGTAGACAAGCAATTTATTGTGAGTTTGCTTACACTTCTGGTTCGTTGGAACCGAGGGTGGGTCTGAGATTAGTTTGTTCGATAAAAGATATTTAATAAAGTCATGTGAAGGAAAAAAAAAAAAACGGGGATTTTTCTCTGTTTGTTGAATCCAAGGTGTTCTTTGAGTCCGAGTTCGTTGGATTCAAGGTGTACTGTACATACTTATAATAACAGCCTTTTTGAAAGTATATTTTTGTCTCATATGGTTTGATTTCTTCACAGTCCCATCAACACATTGGCCGGCGTAACCACCGGCCACAACCCATCACTACAGGTGAAGACTTCCTGCAGTTTTACCGAACTTGCAAGTTGGAGGAGTTGAATGCTAAGAAAAAGCAGACAGGTGGAGATGTAGACTTGGATGATATTCCTTATGCTCTTCCCAGAGAAAAAATGGAACTTTTTGCTGTGATATGCATACAGACTAGCCATTATGTTTCATTTGTGAAGTGTGGATCAGGTCCAAAGGCACCTTGGGTTTTCTTTGATTCTATGGCTGATCGAATGGGTAAATATTTAACTTTTCTGAGTGTCTGTACCAAAATGAATCTCTAAATGTTTTCTCCTTCTTATGCATGGCTTACTTATAACCTGGGAGAATAACTCAGTTTTGTTTGAAACTGCTGTAAATTAGAGCAGAGATGACTAAAAAACAATCAAATTAACTGTTTTGTTTTCAGGTACAGTCGACATTGCTTAACATGATGTCGGGGGGACATAATAAATAACATCACACTGTCCATCAAATCATGTTAATATAAGCATAGTTGAACTATGATTTTTTTTTTTAAGGAGGGAATTTTTTGTGTGTAGGACTTCGTGTATTAGTGTGTGTGAAGGATTACTGTTTAAAAAATGTATATATTCATTCAAAGTGATGGTATATGAAACATTTTAAAAGAAAATGCTCTGTTTCATTATAACGAATACGGGCAATAAAACATTACTAGATCCATCTAGATGAAAACTGAAAGTCAACATAAAGACATCAAACCCAAAGAGACACTATGCCTATAGTGCTGGATCCAGACCTCCCATGTACATGAGGGTAAAAATGCTACTCTCGTGTATAATGCGATCCCAAACTTTGTAAGACCTGGGTAGTTGTATGTAAAACAGTTTCGACAGAGCTGAAGGAAACCTAAAGATAATTTTCACGTTAATTCTTGAGCAGTCTGGTCAGCCCAATGTGGCATTTCAAAGTCATAATCAGAAAGTTGCATTAATGGACACCTGACACCTATTATAGACAAATCTCTCTCCCTTCTTCACCCTCCCACTGGCCACACTCGCATCATGTAGCCTAAATGAACACAATAAATATCGCCCATCTGCGGCGACCGAGTGAGCACGGAATTTGGCAGCTTTGTAAATTTGCTGGCACCGACTGTCTTTGCTCCGTGTCCGGTGAAAATGATTAAATGTGTGTGTGCCTGGAGAAAGGTCCCAGTTGTCGCAAATTTTGGATTTTGAGATAAGGGCATATTCTTCTAGAAAATTCATTGCTGAACGCGCTGCTTTTAAAATTTTAACAATATCTTAAGTAGTTTTGAAGATATGGCACATTTTGTAAGACGGGGCAAAAATAAACTTTTGAGAAAAACAGCTTTAACAGCTCACTCCCATGACAGACTTTTTGGATATTGTTGGAGGAGCGTAGTTTTATTATAAAGGCAAATAGGAAAACTACTGAGTTGTGTTCACTGCTCAGCTCTAGCTTTCTATGTAAAATACTGCGCTCTCCTAACAAGATCCAAAAAACTTCCGACTTGGCTGTTTTTAGGGGCCCGTGGCATATTACACGGTAAACTATAGATGAGCAGTGAACACTACTCAGTATTATCTCTATAACGGCTTTGTAATTAGTCCACGGTCCCCTAGCAACAATCACTTCAATATTATTTCTTGAAGAATGGCATGTTGTACAAATAATTAATAAAATAATATTTAAACATAAAATATTCCAAAATCCTTTTCATATGCTATTTAGAAATGCTTAAACTTGTGTTTTCTGCTAGAAGTAGATTTTCGACTAGTCACGACTTTTTCTACCTTTTCACCCCATAGCTCAGAAATAGCTGTACCGACAACTGGGACCTTTCTTTAGGCGCACACTCAAATCTCTATTGTGTAGTTTAAAAAAAAAAAGCAAAAAAACTTGTGGCCATGTGTGTTACGGCACCTCCACATGGTAACCCGTTTGCTCTTTCTCCCTGTCGTAATCTCCGCTCTCAGTGTTCTACCCGAGTAAAATTAGTGGCCCTGTGCATTTTATGACATCTGATGCATCATTCACTATTATACTCCATTGTCGATCCACCTCATGAATAACACTTGGCAATATATTTGAGCTCGCACGAGTGCTAGGAATCAGTGATGCCAGCAGAATAAAGTTTGTAAAATCCTACACTCATGGAAAAAGCGACCACATCCAGTCGGACGCATGGCACCATGGGCGCACGCTGGGTAGGTGACAAATCAGGTGTGCAAGACACAGAACAATGGCAGGTACGAGCTGTAGCAAAACAGCGATTACAAACGAAAACGGCATGCATTTGACCATGACAATGACACGGATTAGGAAACTCATGCTTGGCATTTTTTTTTTTACTCTATCGGTCTTGAAAATGACATCGCACAAAGAAAAAGAGAAAGACGGATTCCAAGATGTCATGCTAAGCGTTTTTTTTCCCTTGGAAATGAGGCATTGGGAAAGGGATAAAAGAAAAACATCGCACAAAAAGAAGATCATGTAAAGCGACTTCATTTTATGTGGAGTCGATTGTATTTTAAACCGACATGTGGATAAAGGTTTTCACAAGAAAGAATTATAGAGTGGAGTACAGTGGACCATCATGTTTAATGACACTGCTAATAACGAGACCTTTGCCAATTGCAAGAATATTTTAAATCCCCGTTTTTTCTACTGTATGAGCTATATAATAAAATACAGTGAAACTTGGATACAACGGCATAAGCAAAGAAATTACATTGTCCCTGCCTTGATTTTTACACCGTTATCCACCTCTTCAGTTAATTTTGCCTTCATTTCAAGAGAAAAGCATTTTCAGTTTCTCTTCGTTATTGCCATCATTATATCACAGTGCAGCTTGTCTTTCTCAAAAAGTGAATGTTGATGCGTTCACTCGAAAGGTAGCGTAGTAAGTGACCACTGTCTTGGGTGGGCATAGATCTATACACGAGGCGAACGCAGAATGACCACTCCCTTACTTTTAGATTTACACATACGTGTGCCAACCTCGTGGGTCCTGTTTACCTGATTGACCATGCGTTCACACAAAGGAGTGACCACGTGTGACCAGTCCTGCGCCCACCTCAGCGATGCGTGGCCATCCCATCACCCTACCTCCCGCAGTTACACAATCTCAGATCTGTCAACACAAAGGACAAGCAACTCATCATCATCATTGCCTTTCTCACCCTGGATCAGGGTATAGGCCACCAACAAACACCTTCCATCCCTCTCTATCATGGGCCAGCCTCTTTACATTATTCCAAGTCTTTCCGCTTCGTTGCACATCATTTTCTCTGGCTCTTCTCCACGTTCCGCGCGGCCTTCCTCTTGATCTCTTGCCCTGGGGATTCCAGTCCAATACCTTCTTCGTGATGCTGTTTCCTGGCCTCCTGAGAGTGTGGCCGATCCATCTCCATCGCCTCCTACCAATTTCCTCTCTGACTGGGTTCTGTCTTGTTCTTTTCCATACAATTTCATTGCTGACCTTGTCTGTCCATCTGATCTTAAGTAGCTTCCTCAAACATCTGTTGATGAAAACTTGGATTCTCTTTATGCAGGCCTGGGACGCATTCCAAGTCTCACATCCATACAACAGGACTGACTTCACTGTCACAAATCCCAGACTGGGAGATGTAATAGTTATGACAGGACGACAATCACGAACAAACAAGTTTAACACTTAACAAAACAATCCATCAGACTCACACATTTATTAAACATAATTATACATATAATAGCGCAATTACATACATTATATTATTGAAATGCACTGCCGTACAACGGCCTTATTCTCACACACACTCTCCCTCGGATCCACACTCCGGTAGTTACTCCTAAAGGCGCTTCGGCCTCAGCCTCTCCCCTCAGGGTCTTAATAGTACATTAATGATTCACTGGCACCGCAGTCTCTCAACATCACCTTCCTATTGTCATACACCGTAGCACTCCCCTAGCACCTCAGCAGGGCAATAACACATTATTATTTCCATAGCCCATCCACATGGCAACAACATAATATCAGTTCACTAGCCTATCAACATGGCAACAATATAGTATCTCATTCACTCTCATATCTACGTCCCTGTCCGTGGCCTGACTGCCACGACTTTATGTGCCTCTACTGTCCTGCACTGACAGCCTCACTTCTGGCCTATGTGTGGCCTCCGGCCCTATGCTGGCCTATCCCCTGTGCTCATCGAGGTGGCTCTGCGGCCCGTCCCCGACACCTACAAGAATAACATTACATTGGTATAATATCCTACCATTTCTATTCACTCCACCTCTCCTTACAACCCCTGAAACGTACACACACTAGTTCACCTTTCACTCACCACACATCTTACGGTAACACACTTCCATCGGAGTACACACTACTCACTCGCGCTACAAATCCATGAACTCACTTTCATCTATCGCTCGTGGCGCACATTGCTATATCCAATATCAAGGACTTCCACATTCCTCACATATACTTATTTACATCATGGTAATAGACGAATATAATATAATACATCAATCATAATAATCAATCAACGTTCTACATACCAGTCATAACTGGAAAGACTCTCACTAGTCTTCTCGACTGCTTCCCCTTTATGTCCGCCCGATGGGCTTTTATTCACAGGTCCGATCCCTAGGACCTTCTAACTTGCAGTGATAGTAATACCGCGCTTTCGCCTCCTTCAGACCCCGCCCCCACTACTACTCACAACAGCACGCTTAACTTGCTGTCTACTGTGAGCCTTTCTTACTCTACACCCGCTCTGTAGCAATCCCCTTAATTGCACTCACTCCACTCGTGACATCATCCCCCACCCCAAAAAAATTAATGCAATTAATTTCAAATCGCATCAAGATGACTGTCAACGAGTGAGCGTGAGCAATACCTACACTAAAAAAAAATGACCTAGTAGTTCCCCTAGTATATAAAATACCGAAATCAGGGGAAAATATGGGGATCCGTATGGCCTGCAATATGCATATATGTGTCACATCCTGAATAGCTAACTAACCACAATACTTAATACAGAATCAAAAACCATTCAACCTATCAACCATTCTTCATATCATATTTATAATGTCAATATTTTAAAGTGGACTTATTCACACAGATCCTGTCAATGTTCCCGTCCTCCGATGTATAAGCTCCTGAAATCTTCCCCTAGGCTCGACTAAGGTAGTCGGCGATATGATTGCTGGTTCCTGGAATTGGTTGAATAACGAAGGTATACGGCTGTAAAGCCAATGCCCATCTAGACAAGCGCGGGCTGGACGAACGATTCTTCGACAAAAATGTCAGTGGCTTGTGGTCTGTCTGGATACAAAATTCTCGTCCCATGAGATAACGTCCTAGTTTCTGGACGGACCAGACAATGGCAAGACACTCACGCTCTATCACAGAATACTTTCTTTCTCTCTGCAATAACTTCCTACTGACATAACATACAGGATGGAGACATTCGTTCTTCTCCTGTAGAAGACAAGCGCCGACACCAGAGTCCGACGCATCCGTTCTGAGGATAAAATTAGATCGAAAATCGGGTAATATCAGAATGGGTGACGATGATAATGCTGTCACCAAATTATCAAATGATGTCTGACATTCAGACGTCCACTGGACCTTATCGGGTTGTCCCTTCTTAGTAAGGTCAGTAAGAGAAGATGACAAGGAGGAAAAATTTGGAATGAACTTTCTGTAATAATTTAAAATTCCCACTAAGCTTCTGACTTGTTTCTTTGTTTTAGGGATTTGCAACCCTACTAATTTGTCAATTTTTGTTCCTTCAGGTCTCTGAACACCTCTACCCACAATATGTCCTAAGAATATTATCTCTGGACATGCCAAATCCATCTTTGCGGGTTTAGCAGTTAACCCAAAATGACGTAATCGTTGAAAAATTACTGTTAGTGTCTGAATATGATCAGACCATGTCGACGTATGGCATGCTATATCATCAAAGAATGACACGACATTAGGTATGTCCTTCAACACTAATATGAGAATACAGATACTCTGGTCTCTCATGAAACCTCTGCAGCATATCAACGTGGAAAATCTTACTTGATCCATCAATGTGGATAGCGTAATCTACCCTGGAAACAATTCGCTCAATAACATAAGGACCTTTCCATGTCATCAATAACTTATTATGGTCCGTAGGTAACAACAATAGGACCTTGTCTCCTGGCTTAAAAATTCTCAGTTTGGAACCTCTATCTTTATAGTTCTTTGCTCTTGCTGAAGCGATACCAGACGCTTCTTCTGCTATAGTGCGCGCTGAAGATAGTCTTTCTCTTAAATCAACAAGGTCTATCGAAACCTTTTTAAACGGTTCCGAAACCGTGGGGATCTTTTGAAGAGGAGCCTGGGGTGTACGACCCTTATGCGTCGTCTTTTGGCACGCACTGCACGTCTTACAATATAACCGCACATCTCTATGTATCGATGGCCAATAAAAATCTTTTAGAACTCTCTCCTTGGTTCTAGCACTTCCCATATGACCCGCTAATGGAACCTCATGGGCCAGACGCAATACTGCAGCAATTAACGACCGTGGCACGACGACCTGCTTTTGAACGGAAGCCACCGTGACGTACACACGGAACAGAATGCCCCCCTGAACAAAAAAAGAAGATGACCCGTTTTTATATTTCCTTGTTTTCTCGGTTCGCGCTTCCCCAAAACATGGGTTTAATGATGGATCCTCCCTTTGTAATCTCGCCAAGCGCTCTGGCGTGATATCTAGGTTGACCGCTGGCGTAGCCAAAGGTCTAATCTTATCTTTATCGGCTACCCGTCGGCGTGTTTCGACCGCGGCGCAAAAGTCAATACCTTTTGATTGCGACCATGCTTGCACGTTCTCATCGGAAGGGGAAACTACCCGTGATACATTCCCAATGATGAGCTGGGCGCCTGGAAAACAACCAACGACTGCTTCGACTTCCCCGCTAAGGAAAGGTGTATCTATCATTATTTTTGCCATGGGTAATTTCTCAATGGCCCCCGAAAATTGGATGCACGGGACAGTCTCACCTGTAAGCTGTGAATCCCGAATGCAATCCCTATGCACTCCCACAACGGTAGATCCGGTATCTCGTAAAACCGAGACCGGTTCGTCCCCAACAAACCCCGGATAAACCCTAAGACCACCTCCTGTATGACATGAATTTATGACGGGGATCTTTCTCCCACAAGGTAAAACACCGGAAGATAATAACTTCTCACAACTGGGACACTTAGAATACTGTCCGCCTCCGTTGTCCGATGTAACACACGCAGCCGCATGATGAAATTTATTTGGGGAACATGGACTGGAGCTACTGTCCACGTTCGCCGCTATCCTACCTGCAGGGCAGTTCACGCTGATGTGATCTGCTCTTCCGCAGTTCCAACACTTCGCGGCCCTACACTCGCGCGAAAAGTGACCCACGCGTCCGCAAGTCCAACACTCCGCTCCCTGTGCTGTACTAGGCCTGGGTCCCCGTGACCCGTCGCGACCGGAACTAAAGTCCCTATGCCGTCGGTCATCGGCAAAGGTCACAACTCGCCCCCGGCCATTACCGCGACCTAGCCCTCCTGCTCGGTCAAACTTACCGGATCCATATGCCGGTGATTGGTGATAGCCCCTATGCTGCCCCTGGCCTTGCCCACTATAGGCACCACGCTGACGCGACCTGTCCCCAAGTCCTGCCGGCGACCCCTCGACAACGGCGACGTACCCAGCATCTTGGACGTACGCCCTGGCGACTGGTTTGGACGGGTGCGCCGTACGGTATGCCTCCGCCAACTTAGACGCCTCCTGCACCGTCGCGGGTTCGTTCTCTTTCAGGAAAGCCACCAGATCTTTGTGGCACGACGCGTACAGCTGGTCACGGATCATTAAGTCTTTCAGTTTAGCAAAATCCGTGCCCACATGCGCCAAGTCTACCCAGTTCGCGAAATACTCCGTTAGTCTCGCGACGAAGGCAGCAAAGTCCTCCCTGGTATCTGCACGTGCCCGCCTAAACTGCTCCCGGAAATATTCCTCGGTACGCGCAAATCGGCGAAGCAGCAAAGCCTTCAGCTTATCGTAGTCTTGCACGTCTTCGCGCTGTAGCTCTTTAAAGTAGGTTAACGCTCGCCCCTGCAATAGCGATGCCAGGTACGTGGCCCATAATTCCTTATTTTCCCCCCATTGCAATTGTGCGTTCAGTTCGAACCTGTAAAGGAAGGCGTCTATGTCGTCCTTCCGGTCGTCGAACGTAGGGAGCTTAATCCTAACGCCACCTTTATTGGGTACCTGCCGCTCAACTGTTTCTGTTGGCGCACTCTTTTTGCTTTCTAATTCTGCGATTCTTACTCGCGCGTCTGTCTCCCGCTCTTGAGCTTCTATCTCCTTTAACCTTATCTCCTGCTCCCTTTCCTTAGCCTGTCTCTCCTGTTGCTGAGCTTCTAACTCCTTTAACTTAAACTCTCTTTCCTGTTCCTTATCCTTTTTTTCCTGTTCTCTATCCTTAGCACGCTCATCGCGCATTTCTGCCTGCTGTTCTTTAATCCAGCCGCGTAGCTCTTCTCCCTCCAGGCCAAGTTCCTTACCCAACTTCATTAGTTGTTGGAGTTCCGCCATTTCACCGATTTATGGTTATGGTATCTATTATAAGACGACCAACCTGTCGGTATGATCACTAGCGATACGACCAGAGACCTGAGATCACACCAGATATAACAAAACCCAAATACAATTCAGAAACACCCCTAACTAAACATTCTACAGCCTACTCTCTCTAACTAATTGTATGTTTATAAAATGTCTAGCACTATTAAATAACAAAACGAAAGGAAAAGATAAGAATGAGAAAATTCAGTAGAAGGACCACAAGTACGTCAAGGACAACGAACCAGACTAAGACAAGGCCTAAAAAAGAAAATATAATGGAAAAAAAATGCAACCTAAATACGCCGATTACACTACAAGGTACGAACAAGAACAGAGTCTGAAAAAAAAGAACGTATTTACAGACAGGTAAGAGAGGGACAAGAGAAACGTCTTCCTAAAACAACGAGGAAGATATCGACGCTACAACTAAACAATATTACAGGTCCCTACAGAACTGGTCACTGTGATGAACGAAGTTCCAAAGTTTACCACACCTTTTTAAAAGGATAAACTAAGTTCAACACAGCAAACCCGCGCCACCGCCCGTATAATCAATTACAACGAAAACAGCAAAAACAGGGAAACAGACAGATGAAAAGACAGCCCTTAATCCAGGGTACAAAATTTTAGACTTTTACTTAACTTTCAGCCTTATGAGTTTAAGTCCTCGACCTAATCGGAGCTCTGGCTGCTTGTCTCCTCAGGCTGCACGCACACACACTGTCTCTCTGAAATTTAAGTACACATTAATACATATTCATCAAAATACATGCATCAATACATATTATTATTCATAAATATACATAAATCATATCATGAAATGTCCATTCATCCAACGAACAAGACAGCACAAATACCTACTAACTAACTACAACTAAATATTACGAAAATGGACGAGTCACAATGGACGAGCCCCCAATGTCACAACGGACGAGCCCCCAATGTCACAACGGACGAGCCCCCAGTGTCACAACGGACGAGCCCCCAGTGTCACAAATCCCAGACTGGGAGATGTAATAGTTATGACAGGACGACAATCACGAACAAACAAGTTTAACACTTAACAAAACAATCCATCAGACTCACACATTTATTAAACATAATTATACATATAATAGCGCAATTACATACATTATATTATTGAAATGCACTGCCGTACAACGGCCTTATTCTCACACACACTCTCCCTCGGATCCACACTCCGGTAGTTACTCCTAAAGGCGCTTCGGCCTCAGCCTCTCCCCTCAGGGTCTTAATAGTACATTAATGATTCACTGGCACCGCAGTCTCTCAACATCACCTTCCTATTGTCATACACCGTAGCACTCCCCTAGCACCTCAGCAGGGCAATAACACATTATTATTTCCATAGCCCATCCACATGGCAACAACATAATATCAGTTCACTAGCCTATCAACATGGCAACAATATAGTATCTCATTCACTCTCATATCTACGTCCCTGTCCGTGGCCTGACTGCCACGACTTTATGTGCCTCTACTGTCCTGCACTGACAGCCTCACTTCTGGCCTATGTGTGGCCTCCGGCCCTATGCTGGCCTATCCCCTGTGCTCATCGAGGTGGCTCTGCGGCCCGTCCCCGACACCTACAAGAATAACATTACATTGGTATAATATCCTACCATTTCTATTCACTCCACCTCTCCTTACAACCCCTGAAACGTACACACACTAGTTCACCTTTCACTCACCACACATCTTACGGTAACACACTTCCATCGGAGTACACACTACTCACTCGCGCTACAAATCCATGAACTCACTTTCATCTATCGCTCGTGGCGCACATTGCTATATCCAATATCAAGGACTTCCACATTCCTCACATATACTTATTTACATCATGGTAATAGACGAATATAATATAATACATCAATCATAATAATCAATCAACGTTCTACATACCAGTCATAACTGGAAAGACTCTCACTAGTCTTCTCGACTGCTTCCCCTTTATGTCCGCCCGATGGGCTTTTATTCACAGGTCCGATCCCTAGGACCTTCTAACTTGCAGTGATAGTAATACCGCGCTTTCGCCTCCTTCAGACCCCGCCCCCACTACTACTCACAACAGCACGCTTAACTTGCTGTCTACTGTGAGCCTTTCTTACTCTACACCCGCTCTGTAGCAATCCCCTTAATTGCACTCACTCCACTCGTGACATTCACGTTCGAGTTGAATATCCTCAGCTTTGTTTTTAGAGATATATCCTTGGTTCTCCAAATCTTGCTTAAGGATGTGAAAGCTGCCTGTGCCTTTCCAATTCGTGCTTTGACTTCTGCCTCTGTTCCTCCCTTATTGTCAATGATACTACCAAGATAGCAGAAGGACTCTACATCTTCCAGTGGTTGATCTCCTACTGTGACTTGTTCGCTTAGGGGTGCAACAATTTTTAGGACCTTCGACTTCGCGGGATGTATCCTCAATCCAATAGATTCTGAAATTTTGTTTAGAGCTGCAGTCTTTGCTTGCATCTGGTCGTGTGTGTGCGACAATAGTGCCAAGTCATCTGCAAAATCTAGATCGTCCAGCTGTGTCCATGGGGTCCATTGTATGCCATTTCTTCCTCCACTGGTGGTTTCTTTCATAAGCCAATCAATCACCAGGATAAACAGAAATGGGGACAGCAAACAACCCTGCCTAACACCAGTCTTGATATCAAAGCTGTCAGTAAGCTCACCATCATGTACGACTCTGCAACTTGTCCCCTCGTACATGCTCTTGATAAGATTCACCATCTTCTCTGGGATTCCATAATGTCTCAATATTCTCCACAGTGTTTCTCTATCGATGCTATCAAAGGCCTTCTCGTAGTCAAGGAAGTTCACTATCAGTTGGGAGTTCCACTCTAGCGACTGCTCTACTATGATTCTCAGCGTGGCGATCTGGTCGGTGGTTGATCGATTACTCCTGAAACCAGCTTGCTCCTCGCGAAGTTTTTGGTCTGTTGCATTCTGTATTCGCTTGAGAATAATCCGATTGAAAACCTTTCCTGGGATGGAGAGAAGTGTGATTCCTCTGTAGTTACTACAATTGCTGAGGTCCCCTTTTTTTGGGAGCTTCACGAGGTGTCCTTCCTTCCAGTCCTTTGGAAACTTGCCTCCGATCCAAATCCTCGAGAATAGTGAGTGCAGACCCTCTGCAGCCCCAGCAGCATCTGCCTTCAGCGCCTCTGGTGGGATCTGGTCTGGTCCAGCTGCCTTGCCTCGATTTAACTGCTTTATGGCATCATTAATCTCTGCTTTAGTCGGGGGGTCGCAACTGATCAGTAAATCATTTCTTGCGGGTAGAATGTCGGGTGGGTTGCTTGGTGGAGGTCTGTTCAAGAGGCTGTTAAAATGTTCTATCCATCTTTTTGCCTGAGCTTCCTTTCCAAAAATAGCCTTCCTGTTGTAATCCTTGACAGGAACTTCAGGTTTTCCATATTTTCCAGCAAGAGTCTTTGTAGTCTGGTAGAGGATCCTCATGTGTCCTCCTGTTGCTGCCTTCTCTGCTTTCTCTGCTAACATTCCTATGAACTCCTCTTTGTCTTTTTTAATTGATTTTTTGACCTCTTTAGCTGATGCTCGGTACTCTTCCTGGTTACCAACTCTTGAGCTTCTTGTACGACTTGCATTTACCTGTTCTTTTAGGTCTCTTCTTATCCTTATCAAGTCCAGTGATTTTTGGCTGATCCATTCCTTGTGTTCCACTTTCTTTTCCCCAATAACATCCTGACATGTCGATGTAAATACTCCTTTTACCTTAGCCCAGTTAGTCTCCAAATCTACTGTCTCTTCGAGGTCAACAAGGGGTTTGAATCTATTCCTCAGTGTCAGCTGGAACTCTTCCTTCTTGTCTCCATCCAGAAGGCTCACTTGAAACTTTCTCCTCTTTGTTCCTGCTCTGGTACCTTGTTTCTTGAGGCGGAGTTTGAGTCTTGCCAGCAGCATGTGATGGTCAGATCCAACATCTGCTCCTCTCTGTACTATGACATCCTCTAGTGAGCGTCTGAATCGTCGGGTGATGCAAAAGTGGTCAATCTGATTTTCAGTTACTCCATCCGGTGAAATCCAAGTGGCCTTATGGATCCTCTTGTGTGGGAATACTGAACCTCCAGTCACATAGCTGTTAAATGCGCAGAAACTTGCAAACCGCTCTCCATTCTCATTCATTTGTCCTAAACCATTGCACCCCATAATGTCCTCATACCCTGTATTGTCCTGTCCTATCTTGGCATTGGCGTCTCCCATTATAATGTTCACATCTTTTCTTGGCAATGTATCAACTATTTCCTGAAGCTGGTTGTAGAAGTCGTCCTTGTCCTCATCGGTTGCTTCATTTGTTGGGGCGTATATCTGCACAATGTTCATGTTGATGTTCTTGTTCTTAGTAGTAAATGATGCCAATATAATTCTCCTTCCATAGGGTTCCCATCCCCTCAGTGACCTCTGGGCGTGCTTGCTCAAGATGATCGCTACTCCTTCTGTATGCTTTTTGTCCTCCCTTCCAGAATACAAAATCTTTTCCCCAGTATTAAGTTGTTTCAGTCCGGACTGTATCCAGCGGGTCTCGCTAACTCCAAGTATGTGCAGTCTGTATCGCCTCATCTCCATTGTAACCTGGGCACTCTTTCCTGCTTCATACATGGAGCGGACATTCCACGACGCAATCCGGAGTGACTTGCTTGATGAAGGAGCAGTCGGGCCAGTGGCGTCCTTTCGGCTTTGTCCATTGTCCTTCATTGAATCTACAGGTGCAGATGCTCCCCCTTCTCCCAAGATAAAAGACTGATTTGAAGTATTTGCTTGTGTTTCTGTAACTGGTTTATTTTTACAGGTTGGGTAGTTGGCCCACCGCCAACTGGCTCTTCTCGGGAGACCAGGACCTTTGCACCTTTAGTCGCCTCTTACGACACGCAGTATCACGTCAGATGTATTCTCTGCTGTCCCTCTTCTACAAGAGAGCCCCGCATCTGCACGGGCGGACAAGCAACTGGTCATGACATAATTCGTCCCTTCCCAACCACCTTGCGCATTCCCCTCTGCCCATCTCCCGATAGATCTCTCAGCGGCGCAATATTTTGCTCAATGTATTGCATGCCGTCGGAACGAAAAATGCCATTGTATCAGAGGTGTGCTGTATGTGCCGCAGTTGTAAACAAGTTTTTTTTTACTTATGAGAAGAATCTTTGAAATGGGGATTTTAATTTATGCCGTTGTAACCAAGGTCTCGTTCAATCTGGCTGTTATACTTGAGGTCTACTGTACTTGAATGTCAATTGATACTCAAAGCACCTGCTATAACGAGAGAATTAATTTTGAGTGCGTACGGCAGATGTTGGGGGCGGCCACAGAACAAGGTGTTGAGAGTCAGTCCAGTCAGACAATAACAACATACATCGTTCTTTGTTTGTTACTACTCACCGGCCTTGCGAGTTGTGGCCCCACCTGTCCATCTCTTGCTAAGGCCTAGTAATAAGTATGCTTTCTCTCCCCATTGACCACGTGCTGTGATAGCACACTACCCACAGCCAGCTCAAAGTGATGACTCATCACTCACTGGGGCAAACTGTGGGGCTGGCCATGAAGGCTACAACCGTGTAGCTTCGTCAGACACGTATGAATTGAGATCTTTATTTTGGGAGGTTCGCTGCCGTTAGCATTTATGCCTCCTGTTTCTTGTTGGTGTTTTCTTGTTTTCTTGGTGTCTTCTTCGTGGCTTTCCTAGCCCTCAAAAGGGCTGCCTTATGGGTATCTTCTTCTTTCGTTGTTTGTTGGCGCCAGTAAAAAAAAACAACAGGAGAGAGTAAAGATTCCTATCCTGGGTAAGGGGGGGGGGGGGGTAATGGGAATCCTTGTAACTGTACATCAGACACGTGCACTCTCTGGTCACTACTTATGATGTGCGATAATTATTACTCGCAGCACGGTCTTTGATCTGCGTAAAGCACTACCAGTAATTTTTTTGGTTGCGTGGGTGGTGGCATAGTGTGCGGTCAGTAAGAAAACAAAGCTTCTTTGGTAAAAGCAGGATCTTAAGAGATAATTAGACAGGCGGGCGGGCGTAAATTTATTGTGTGCGTGGGTGGTGGAAGTAGACAACGTTTGCTAGGTCTACGTAAGATATGATTGGACGGGTGGGCGGGCATAAATTTATTGATTTCGTGGGTGGTGATCTACAGTGCTGTCACGGCACATGGTCAGCAAGTAGACAGCGCTTGCTAGGCCTATGCAAGTCATAATTGGATGGGTGGGTAGGCTGGCAATGTAAATTTATTGATTGTGTGGGTGGTACTGTAATGCTCTATCATGACATGTGGTCAGTAAGGAAATAAAGCAATGTCGGCCTGAGTGAGAGATGACTAGACGGATGGGCATGCAGTAACAGACAAAGAACAAAATTATGTCTGACTCGCTACACAATGTACTGCGGCCGCTCCCACAATTTTTTGTATGCACTCAGGATTAATTCTCTCGCTATAGCAAGTGTTGTGATTATCGATTGCTGTTATGCAAGTATTTTAATATATAGCTTATATAGTAGAAAAAACGGACGGGGATTAAAAATGTTCTCACTATAGGCAAAGTTCTCGTTATTAGCAGTGTCATTAAACATGATGGTCCACTGTATGTACATTGATGTACAGGACATGCCGACAAGGGAGGTAACCATTAAACTACCCACCATTTTTCATGATTACCTCCTTTATTAGCATGTCCTGCTCATAGTGGGGTATTTTAATCCCTTGAATTGCCTTTTATACTCTTTCCTGACATAGCGAGAAATATAACAAGACATTTTTGGTGGAACATGACCTCTTGTTATAACCAAGTTTCACTGTACACTTACTTGGAAGTCATCCAGAAATTAATTATATTTCGATTTACCGGAGTTTGAATTACACCTGAGTAGTGAAAATAACCATTGTTGCACTGTTTCCCCAATACAGTGACTGCATCCCTTGTTGCAGACTACTATTTTACTAACCAACATATAAAGGCACACTCATCACATACGGGCAACCTATGGGTCTATCTTTAGATGGAATTTTTATTCTTCTTTTGTATGTGATCGTACTGCAGTGGTAAAACCTCAAAGCCTAACTATGGCCAGCAATCCCTTTTGTGTATACTGTCTTGACTGCATAGGTTCTATTGGTAGGCCTGCTCACTAAGCATGCAGTGTGGTGAAGTCATCAATCAATAAGGGCAATACCAAAATCAGTGTGTAAGACTGTAGGCCAACTATCTCTTGTATTATCCCTCTTGTTGGTTGACCTTATTGTCAGCGGTGTACTGGGAGGCCATGCTCACTGTGTTATGATATTCCTCTGGATTGCTGTGCTTAAGAATTGTTGAACAGGGCTTTGAAGCTTATATTTGGTACTGGGTTTTTCAGTGGACAGATATTCGAAGTTGTATTGGGAATGAGCATGTTGATGATTTCGAATTATCAGAAATTGGGGGATTCAAATTTTGATTGTCAAAAAATTTTGAATAGAAATAAAGAAAGAGGAAAAAAGAGACTGAAATTACTTTGATTTAAAACAAACTTGAATTATCAAAGTTTGAATAAAGTGGACTCCATGTATATTGGTTCCCATTTGCTGAGTCTAGAATGCAGTAAATATTGTATTTGAAAGTATTATTTTGTTTGAGATTATTACAGTTCATTGCCAGTCATTATCATTATATTATACTATTTCATATTTATTATTATTTGTTTATTATACAGTCCAATCCACATATCTCGACATGGCTTTTCTAGACATTCTGGGTAACTCGACACAATTTTTAAGTCCAACCTGTTCCTTCTTTAATGCTACTAAATATTTCCCTGTAACTCGACATGTTATTCCATTCTTTCCTCTTGTATCGACACATTTCTCTCCGACCGTGGCAAAACATGTGCACTAGATTTTCTACTTTGCTACCAAATATGCCCACGCAACTCGCTGCATATAAGGTCTCTTTATTTCTTTTTGCGGTGTTGGCAGGGAGGGGTAGGAGAGGGGTGTGTGGACACAGAGGATGACCCTCGGCTTCAGTAATGCGAGTTTGGAGTGCCAAACTGCCATGCATACGCGCACGGCAGTAAAAGTAGGCCTACAGAGTACTACAGACTGAGTAATTTTTTTTTCCCCACAAAACATTCATGCGCCGTTGATACTTGGCCTTGACCTAGATCTCTTGGTTAACTGCCATACTGTGTGTGTATCGGTATCATCACTTCTTCTGAAGTAACGGTCAGATCGAGGTTAAAAAGAAAAAAAGTAAAGCCCTGCGCATACATGATTGCTAAGGCATTTCGCCAACATAGGCAAATCTTTTCCTCGCAACTGCTCCTGCACAACAGTGACATTGGAGGAACAGGTGACAATATGCCAATAATCAAAAGAAAAGGGGACATAATTGCGTTATTTATTGGACACTTCCAATTATGGTGATGTTTGGTTCCCCCCCCCCCCCCCCTTTCTTTTCTCTTCCACTGCTATTTCGACTTTCTCTTTACTCGACACAAGTCAGACGGTCCCACTGATGTCGAGATATTAGGATTGCACTGTAATATTATTTATTGATATGTTATACATGTAATTTTTTGCTTCTCCTGAAAAATTGGTAAAAACCACAGACTAATAAATCAACCAGACTGGAAACACAAGCTTCGGGCTGTGTCGTTTTTTACGGAAGTTAATGAGATGCGGCCGTATAACCAACGTGACCGCCGCTCGGGAAATTCCAATTCTAGTTCTATCTGCAGTAGAAATTTCTTTTTATTTGTCAAATTTGGTTGTACATGTATTAATAATGCATTAACTTGCCTATCCTTTCATTTTATTGTCTACAGCTGCCTTTTTTTTTATTGTTATAAATTATGACCGTATGCACTTTTAGCGACCGCTGCATTGTAGCTATGCTGAAGCGTCGGTCGCAACCGTAAACCTAATGTGGTGGATGGTTCATGACCTTTCGCTGTTTTGTGACGTCACACAATGGGCTCATCCAGTCTGGGTATTTTATTAGTCTGTGGTAAAAACTGAGTTATAATTCACCTCACAGCCCTTGATATGGTTTTGAAATTCCTGATAATATATATAACATTAACAGTGTATTGCAATAACTGTTTGTTATTTTGGCTCAACTTAAAACTGAACTTAACGAAGGGACAATTTGCAGCAAGCCTGTTGTTGCAGGAAGTTTTAGTGCCTGTTGAATTACCATTCTTTCTTCATTTGTTCAAAACAGGTGAGCAAGGTGGCTACAACATACCTCAGGTGGTTCCTGTTCCAGATTTTGCTGATTGGCTTGCGGAGGGCAGCCTACCAAATCTGATGAAAGTGAAGGATGATCGGGACTTGCCTGAGTTCCTCCGCAGAATTTTGTGTGATGGTTATATGTGCATGTATCAAAATCCAGATATCATGATGTATAAGTGAAGTACTTTTGTATAGGCGTATTTATTTATTCTATAAAAACAACTTTCATTTAAAAATTAATCTTTGGCTGCCAGGGTACAGATACACAAAATGGTTGCCAGCATGCCGGAAGTTGGCATGAAAATTGTTTTCGAGCCCAGAGTTGGACTGCAGTAGCCCAGAGTTGGACAGCAGTAGCCTAGAGTTATCGATATTTTCTTTAGCGTCTAGAAAGATCAGCTGCACTCGGGTCGTTTGACTAGATTTAGAATCTAGACACTTCATTGATCACGACTTTCTTGAACTGGCGCTAGGCCTGACTGTGATGCGTTATCGAGTGCAGAGATCAACAGCATAAGCTATTAACTGCTGTATGGCTCTTCAGCAGCCGAAACCTACAAATGGTAGTAGCGTTATCCTCCCTCTTTACGGGTGTAAAGTGTAGCTGTCACTGTCGGTGATCCCATTCAATCATGTTCATTTCTACACTGAGATAGCTATGTTTTTGTCAGTGTTCGTGCACAAGACTATAAAATGAAGAATGGGGAAAGTAGATAGATATAGATCTAAGTCTGAGTAGCATAGGAATGACAGTTTTTCAAAATATCTAAAAAAAATGCAGTGCATTAGATCTGTCGGTAGATCTAGTCCAGTAGAAGGGAATTTCGAACAAAATTTTTTAGTGTTTTGGCCCACGGAGAAAGTGCAGCACATAAGAAAAAAATTTGATGTCGCCTTTAGCAGTTTCAAACCCAATTTATTTTGTAAAGAAAATGCCAATTGCTACTGAATTGAGCCCATTGCAACCTCAGTTTTAACTCCAGCACTTTCCACCGCCTCTTCAGTTTTGAGATGGTTTTTTATTTTGAAGACGATGTCATCAAATTGACACATATGTATAAGTGCTTGAAGAGCAACAGAGTGGACATAACTTTCACTGAATACACATTTATTAATATACAGTCCAATCCACTTATCTCAACATGGCTTTTCTCGACATTCTGGGTAACTCGACACAACTTTTAAGTCCCAACCTGTTCCTTCTTTAATGCTACTAAATATTTCCCCATAAATTCTTTCCTCTTTTATCGACACATTTTTCCCCGACCGTGGCAAAACAAGTGCACTGGATCTACTACTGTACTACCAAAAATCCCCACACAACTCCCCGCATATTTTAAGACCTCTTTATATTGCGAGGAGGGGGGGGGGGGGGGGAGAGGGGGAGGGGGTGTGTAGACACAGAGGATGACCCTTGGCTTCAGTAACGCGAGTGTGGAGTGCCTTGCATAAGCGTAGGGCAGTGAAGGTACAGAGTACAGACTGAGGGCATGTAATTTTTTTCCCCCACAAAACATTCGTGCGCCATTGATACCAGGCCTTGACCTAGATCTCGCTGTTAACTGCCTTACTGTGTGTGTATCGGTATCATCACTTCCTCTAAAGAAACAGGTCGAGGTTAAAAAAAACAAACAGTAAAGCACTGCGCATTTGATAGCTACAGCATTTCTTCGATATCGGTAAATCTTTGCCACACAACTGCTTCGCACAACAATGATATTGGAGGAGCGAGTGACAGAATGCCGATAATTAAAATAAAAAGGGACATAATTGCGTTATTAACTGGACACTTCCCGTAATGAATGGTGATGTTTGATCCCCTCTCCCTTTTTTTTCTCTTCCACCACTAATCTGCTATTTCGACTTTTTTCTTTACTCGACACAAGTCAGACGGTCCAACTGATGTCGAAATATTAGGATTGCACTGTATTGTATGATCAGTCCACTGAAACTGAAAGAGTAGATCTACAATATAGTAGTCATATAACTTAAAGTGTTGGCCTGTATTTTTGTCAATGCCATGTAGATTTATGTAAATTCTGTTTGACCTGGGTCAATGCATGAAGCAACAAATGAAGAAGTAGTAAGATCTGCAATTTGTCACAGCCATCCCATCCTAAAGATACATCTGTATGTAACAGTGGCAGGATTACCTGAGGTATAAAATAATAGCCTACTTTGTTCACGTCTATTAGAACAACAATGTTGAAACATGATTTACTAGAGCGTATGCATATATTATATTATCATTTTCACAAGCTAGAGTATTGGAGACAGCAAACAAAGTGCAGAGCTAAGTAGGGGCCTACACTTTTAGGTAGTAAAATGCAATTTTCAATTGAAAGAATTATTGCTCAGTGTTGTGCAGTTTATTTGTAGTGATCATTCTGTAACATTTTTCTCAGTTATATCTTGCAGCCTGTTGCAAATGCGTTTCGTCCCTCAGTTGGACATCCCTGAAAAGTGGCCCTCAGTTGGCACTACTGGTGAATGCTGGCAACCCTGGACACAGAGATCAAAACAAATCATTGACATCCCAGAAGAGACCGAACTGAATTAAAAAATAAGCTTCCAAGATTTGCGAATTTCTGAAAAAAATTTGGGAGTAACATAGGTTTGATGAAACATAATTAGCACAACATTATGGAGTTGGTTGTCAACAACAGTCAAACTTTCCATTAAGTGTTTCTGATAATAATGAGATCTAAATGCTAGTCACTCGTACTGTCAGTGTCACAGTTATTTTTTTATTTTGATATTGGAACGTGTCGGCCCAGCCCTGATTTGAAGCACCGGCAGCCGTGGGGAAGGAAAAGAGAAGGGACTTTATGTGAATGGTTATAGAAGGCAAGAATGGTAGGCAAAGTGAGTAGAGCAGAAGACTAGACATAAGGAATGGGACCAGAGATTTGTGTAAAATTACAAGACTATTTAGGAAAATAACAGGTTGATGTTATGATATGAGGTATTGTCATCCATCCCACATAGTAGGGTATTTATGATTTTGGTGGGTTTGAGTTACGGCTACTGTATCATCGCTTTACAGCTACCATACTTGATCATCGCTTGTGGTGAGATCTGTAGATATATTCTCATAAAGTTACTTATCAGTATCGTTAATAGGTTTGAAATTATAAGCAGAAACGTTTTTGCCATACGCTTGTCTGCAGGAAATCTCACCCTCATCAAAACTTTGAAATGCTCTCCTGTGAAGTGAAAAAATTGCTATTGTGTGAGTAAGTTGACAAATTAAACTGTACTCAACAGGCAAGAAGTTCTGATTTCTTCTGTTATTAATTTTAAACTCTGAGATTTGTAGTGTACTTGTAGACCGTACTTGTTCAGCAGGTAGACTTCAAAGAGGAATACGAACAATATTTATTTAGCAGGTAGAATTCGTCTCTATTACTGTCTGATTCAAGCGCCACATTATATCAAGAGATTATTGTCTTCCTCGGTTACGTACTCTTGTTCAGTATTCTCCCCTTGCACTTGTTGTCACTTTCCATTTATACATAAGAGAAAAACAAATGTCCCACAAGTTCAAACCACGTCTTAGTATATCATGTTTTTTTAAAAATAATTTTCGGTCATATTTATCTGACTTTTAGTTATACTGCAGTAGATTTTAATAAAATATAAATGAAGTTCGTTTAGACTTTCTCTGGAATCATTAGTCCTAAGGAAAAGGCAAGACATGATATTGTTGTTTCGTCAATATGTTAAAAACAAAACAGCCCTTGGCAAAAAACTGATTTATTTACTGCATAATGTGTCACGGTATGCCAGATGCATTGGAACTAAAAACATTGTGAAGCAATTTTTCAGCATTTATATTAATGTATAAGAAGGAACAAATGAAAACTTTAGTCAGTGAGAAATGCATAGTAGTAGCCAAATTTCAGTCACAGAACTGATTGTTATGATTACATCCCATGTCACCATTTTCTGTGGATATGACTCAGTCATAGATTTGAAGTGAATGTGAAGCCTGTCTTGAATGGTAAAATTTTACTAAAACTGTTTGGTTTATGATGTAATGTGCCGCACCCCCACCCCCCCATTATTTTTTTTTTTGGTATAAATTTCCATTTTCAGGTCAAGAGACTATCTTATAAAGTGTCACAATATCTGAAATAGCAGTGCCAACAGGAGAAAGCAATACAGTTAACATAGAGAAATTATTTACATTCAAGATCATTTCTTAGTTAATCACAAGATATTCCGTATACCTCCGAATTTTATTTCCAGTTTCATTAATGTTTAAAGAGCTAATTTTAGAAGAGTGCAATATTTGCTAATTCTGGTTCCATTATGCCCTCCAAGTTTTTCTGAAGTTTCCAGAATTTTTCTTTTAGAAATGTTTGTCATTAAGGTTTCATGTTAAAAACTGTTCGTAATGTAGGCCTACTGTCATAATTTCCAAAGAAAGTAGATCACAGGTAGAGGTTTCATAGATTTGTATATCAGGCAAAGGCAGTATATGTGCAATTTGAGTAAGAGCACTGTCGAAGTATTTTTTTTTCTTTTTTTGTAGCATGACTGATTGAATTTGATGTCATTCTGGTAACAAAAATAGCATTTACTATGGATTGGTGCAGATTTATCATTTTAAGAAAATGTCACATTAAGACTTGTTTTTTTGCCCCCACAAGTATTGACTCTATAGGTTTTACAGTCACTACTTTCAAACCAATTCCCTCACACAAATCAGTGTATTGCGTGTGTGCTCCACCACTCAATTTCCTTTCCTTTTTGTATGTGCACTGCTCTGATCAGCTTTAATAATTGAATTTTTACATCAGTGCTCAGTCCTTACTTGTCCATGTCACATGACGCTGATCAGTGGCGGATTCATTTTCAGAAAAGCACACGTCTAATTGATATATAGTCATTCAAGGCAAGACATGCAACTTAGTGTCAGCGAGACAGTCACACGATTAATTTCTTGGTTCATTTATATCACAAATGTTGTCAAGGACATTTTCTCAGTGGAATCAATTTGTTCTTTTCCCAACATCTAATTACAATAATTATACTTTGTGCCTATTTCCTGAACTCAAATTACATGGAATGTGATGTTCCCTGACACTGCCTACAAGGCAGTTGTGATCTGGTTTAATTGGTAAAGTATTGAAAGACAAATACAGTAGACCTCAAGTATAACGGCCTCGGATTGAACGAGACCTTGGTTACAACAATAGTGTTATGACCAATTGCTACTCCTTTGTGTGAACAGATGCGCGATTGTGCAATTGTGGAAGGTAGGGTGTGGGATGGCAATGCACAGCGGAGGTGGGTGATGAGGCAAGGCTAGTTGCACAGTCCTTTGTGTGAATGTATGACCAATCAGGTAAACAGGACCCACAAGGTTGGCACGTGTGTGTAAACTTAAAAAGGTTAGTCGCACGTGGTTGGTCCTTTGTGTGAACGTATGACCAATCAGGTAAACAGGACCCACGGGGTTGGCACGCATGTGTGTAAACCTAAAAGTAAGGGAGTGGTCATTCTGTGTAGATAATATGCCCGACGACCAAGACAGACAGTGGTCACTTGCTACGCTACCTTCTGAGCAAACGCACCACCATTCACTTTTTTAGAAAGACAAGCTGCACTGTGATGTAATGATGGCAACAAGGAAGAGAAACTGAAAATGCTTTTCTCTTGAAATGAAGGCAAAATTAATTGAAGAGGTGGACGGGTGTAAAAAACAAGGCTGAAATCGGTAGGGACTATGCTTCCATGACAAGCCTGTGTATAAATTTATATGAGTGCTTTCCCTTTGGCCTTGTCTATAACAGCACCTCCTTTGAACGGCAGTTTTGCCGTGGTCCCATGAATGCCATTGTATCCGAGTTCCACTGTATCCTGCTGAGAAATTTTGTGTGGTCTTGGTTTGAGCTTGACTGAGAATTTCCCTCAAAGCTTTGGCTCAGTGATTTCGAATAGATAGAGATAATGGATCAACAAAACAAGAGTCGTTGGAGAGAAACTATAAGTGTACAAATGCGGTCATCAGGACATTCAGAACCTTGAAAAAATGAAGTAGGGCTAGGATGTGCTTTGTTTGTGGGTTATTTTAGCCCAGAGACATCTAAACATTTCAGCTTTGTAGCTCATAATGATGATATGGAAGACATTTTGTCAAATATGAGGCTAAGCAATTTAGCATATCTGATAAGTTGTAAAATAATTGTTTACCAATAAGTTTCTGAAGTACTTAACAGTGAATCAGTTTAATCATTTTTATGGGTTCTTTTCAGAACATATCTGTTTAGTGTCTCTTGTACGGAGACAGAAAGATGGTCATTATTTCAAAATAAAGAAATCCAAGACGTAGCATTTGATTTATGCACCTTTGACCTCATCCACAATGCGGTCAGGCAAATCACTCTCCAGATAACTTGCAGAGCACAGTGACGATTGCATTTGTTGAATGTTTCAAATCAGTAATTGCCATTATATACATGTAGTAAATCGTATTTTTCCTGAGATTAGCAAGTGTTAGAACAACCATAATTTTTCTACCTTTTAAGAAACTGACGTTTAATGTATTAAAACAGTCAAAAGTAGTGAAAAATTTACAATTTGCTGTCAGGTAACTCCCAGAGGTATAAGCAACCATTTTTCATCTGAAGAGAGTGCACAAAGATAAATGAAACAGCATATGCTTTGGCCATGAGACTACAAAATAGTACAAGTGAATTTGGGCTCATGTCAGTGCCAAAGTCAACTTGGGGGAAATTTTCTTCATTTCAGAAAGTGCCTTGAAGTAGTTGCACTGGCATCTGCTGGGCTCACCAAAAAAAAACAACAACAACATACTGGCAGTGTGATGAAGGTCATGAATTAGCTTCATTTGTTCTTCACTGTATGATCTTTTTATATAGCCTGCCTGCAATATTTGACTGTGAAATCTCATGACATAATAGTTATTCTCATTCAATGGTTTTCTTCATTCTTACTGCAATAAATGCTGAATAAAATGTATGATGTCAGATTTCAGTTTTCTAATATCCGGACATGAGACATTTTGTGCCAACAAAAAAGGCAGACCATTTTGTTACATTCACTGACATTAGCACTTTATTTTAGGAGAAAATGCATCAAACCTTTGTGTACACTACAGTCTTTTTTCTAACTCCTCCCCTCTACATGACCCACACAGATCCATACACCCCCATACACATCCCCTCATCATACAAACACCAGATATTTCAGTAAAATACATCATGTACCAGCAAGGAAAGTCAAGACATTACAAGCAATGGACTCTGAAGGCGGGCAACAGACATTGGTTGAGACTCAGCTGTCACCAGAGTATATTGCCTGATTAAAGAATATTGTGTGAAAATATATAATATTCAAGTACAGAACTGGTTCACATTTTCTGCTTGATTTTCTTGAGGACATTGCTCTGCTCTATTGCTGCTTTTCGTTTTTTCTGTAATACAGAGAAAAGTAAAATGAGTAAACTCAAATAGTTTTATATATCGATACAAAGCATGGAAAACTGAAATGCAGAAAATTACAGACTGCTATAAGTTTACTGGTCTGAATAAACAATGTTTTTCTGTGCACACTATGAGTGATAACTTTTGAATAGAGAAATAATAAAATAAAATTCATTTTAAAGTGTAAACTGAGCCAGGAAATATCAAAGCACAAGCAAAGGAGTCTATACTAATCATCCTCTCTCCCAATTATTAGGTAACATCAGTATTAAAATTATTTTTTTTTATATTCAGGAAGTGCTGTCAGGTGAAGCATAATAACAGAAAGTACTGTGCACTTTTCAGGTTTATTTTCTCTGTGCAGTTTCACCTGCAAACAATTTCTGTCAAATCATTTCCTAGCAATAAAAACAAAACACTAGCTCGGAAGTAAAACACAGTAGTCTCTAAGAAAGAAAGGAAAATATAAAACAAAACAAAACACAACAACGAAGAGAATGCTGGTGCAAACTCCATATGAAAGTAAGCAGAAAGAAAGAGACAAAATGGAGAAAAAATAAAGCTCTTACACTGGGAGTATTGGGTGTGCCCACCACATCTATCGTGTCGACCAGTTTTCTTTTGGTTGGTGAACTGCTGGTACCATCTAAACTGGTCTCCCCAATTATATCATCCACAATGGGGCTGTGTAATGTTGATGCTTTGCTCTGTGGAATCAGCAGGGAACTGGTAACTGCTCCACCACTCTATGGAATTCAAAAGGAATGATGACATAAAAACACACTGAATTTTGGAGAACTGGATCTACTTTCAATATACATGTAACAAGAAACAGCCTGCAACATGATAAATTTTATAGCCAAGCAGAAGTTTAATCAAATGAAATCAAGGGGTTGAACACCTTCAGACTACTCACTGATCAGAACTTCGTGTGGCATAATAGTATAATACTTTTGCATATTTTAAGTTATTGCAACATTTTGCCACCAAAATAACCTCTGATTAATGATGTTATTCTCCGGAGCCTACACATATTTAATCAATTCTCCAGCCATGTTTTGCTGAATTTGCTATTGATTCAAACTGACTGTAGTACTTTGGATTGGAGTAGGCAGCATTGCCAATAAGCAATGGCCTATCACTTATTTGGATCACATCTGAAAAATCTACATTGGCTGAAGAAAAAAACGAAGTATTTCAATGAGATTAGAACTTAATTTTCATTTCATCTCTCCAAATTTCACATCAGCAAAGAACACTTACACCTATCCTTAGGACTGACTGAATCGTACACACGAATATCAAGGGCCATATATATGGTAAACTATCGTCACTCTACTTTTTAAACAAAATTTAGATATCTGGGATGCTCATAACCCTTGACTGAAAACTAAGGGTTAAATAACGTTTAAAATATCATAACTATTAAGTCTGACAAAGAAATTTATTGATTTTTTTTGCTTCTCCCAAAAACTTTGTCAAAAGCTGGGGCTCTAGACATCCAGGCATATCTCCCTTCCTAAATTCTTGAGTCCTTGTTTGACCAGGTATTCTTTCTCTCCTATGTGACAATATATATATATATCCCTCTGAGCTCTTACCCTGTTTGTCACCAACTGATCATGCCGGTGTTTCAGTGTCTGCAGTTCATATTCACATGTAGACATAGCCAGTTTCAGCTCGTACAACAAAACTATATCTTGACGCAATGCATTGAAACCATTGACAATCTCTTCTGTTGGCATGGGATTGAATTCTGAAAATATTGGGGGAAAAAAATGTAAAGCTTACTACACGCATGAAATTTTTTTCCATTCAAATGACGAAAAGCTGTCTACAGTAAAAATGATACCCACTCTGAGCAAATCCAAAATGATGGTTTTATGAATATGATATAACAGTAAAGACATTCAAATTTCTTTGACGATTCTCAAAATTTGCTTGCAGTTTCATTAAAATGAAAATACATGTAATTTCCTTCCGTAACTCCTATCTAAATATGTATTGTTATATTAATTTCTTGGTGGATGACAATTGACGTAGTCTTGAGTGCTGTCCGCTAAAACTACTAAAAGATGAAGAGAAAATTCCCAAGTGGTAACCGTGTCTAACCCAAACACTGTCTCCAATAAAATCTGGTTACAACATCAGATGGTAAGGGATAGTGGTTTTATTACCATAAGAAAATTTTCACTATGATATCTCTAAGCTTGCTTGTAGATTCTTAAATGACCGACATTTCAATTGTGCAAACATGAAGGTTAGTGATTAACCACTAGATATGCAATGCGCCCGGAGTCGCCCGTGACGGTTCATTGGCAAATCGCCCATAATCACCCGCCAGGCCTACGTTGTTTTTAGTCAACCTTGTGGACCATAATAAGCATGGATTATAATGGAGAAGACATTTCCGGTGTAATATAAAGGCTCTACTTCCTTTTGCTTTTTACCGGAACGAAATATGTGGAGGCAGCTGTTGCTACGACATTTAGTGAAAATGGCCTTCAATTTTCTGAAAAGTTTGGTGGCGTCGGGTGATTTTCATCAAGATAATGAAGACATTTCTACCTCTGTAGATCTAGATGAAGGGAAAGATAGTGAAAGTGATGTAGAACTTGATTTAGATGATCCCCCTAGACCTAGATCTACTCCCGATATAGGCCTAGACAGTGATAGATCTAGAGTCTAGATCTAATGAAGATGAGAGTGAGCCAGGGGAGACTGATTTCAAGTTCAGAATTTTTTTGACAGTTAAAAATGCAAGCAAAATGCATAATATCAATGGAAAGGTCATTCAATTCTGGATATTTAAAGATTTATTTTATTAAAATTGATCAAGAAATAAGAAAGTGATGACCTTTTCATTGCGACCAATCACAAAGTCATTTAGAGTTATTTTCCTTGATGGTGATTCTAAGGAAGGTTTTTGGCCTGTGGGCTGCCAATCTAGTGGTTAAGAGAAGACCACAGCACATTCTATGGTGTCAAGTTGATACCTAGGTGTGATATGATTAGGTATTCCACCTCTTTCTACTGTTATTTTTTGTGACATTAATGATCAACACACACTCACCAAGTCCCAGTTCCTCTAATACTTGTTCAATAGCTTTTGTTTTCTTCTGACCAATGGTGGCTGGCAGTTTCATCTTCAGACAGACGGAAATTAAAATATGGTATTGTCAGTGGATCAAATACGGTACACATTTCATCTTTGCTCTTTTCTGTTTTATTCTTCACTCCATCAAACAAATGTCCTATCTAATATCTGTCACAAGTATTTTTCCATGCTGACAAACACCAGTGATGAATTAATTAAACAAACAAACATCCATTCCAATAAAACTATCATATTTCTAACTAACTCAATACTCTGGTTGTCAAAACCCATTTTGTTTTCTTTGAGCCATTGATTTTGCAGTTCAGGCCTCTGCAAACAAGCCAGTAGATGAGGTCAAAACATGCTCATTTTTTTTTGTAAGGCTGATCCTGATTATCTACTGCCACTGTGTTATGATGAGCCACATTAAGTGCTGTCAATGTATATAAATTTACATGTTAAAAGCCATTTAGTCTTCTATTTGAGTACTGCATCTCTTGCAACCTTGGATCCAAACTCATGATCTGAACTTTCTACAAATTGAAAAGGAAAATTATTCAACACCAAGCTTTCTCTAAACCATATAAAAACTGAAGACATTTACCCTCTGACTCCTAAGACTTGTACCAGAGGCCTTGAAATCAGGAAATTTGATTCCTCCAGGTTCTGGTGTAACCTGAGAATATGAAGCAGCTGTTACATGTCTTGAAGCAGGTCAATACACAAAACGAGAAAAACTGAATTCTCTAATCCATTATTACTGTCACCAAACAAGAAGACAGAAGTATATAATAAAATATAAATAATCAAACAACAATCTGGCACATAAAATGCCATAATTTGAAACACTATTTTCCACTCTTTTTCTTCAAGTAAAAGTGTGAAACATTTTAATTTTCTGGACTGTTATGTTAATTCTAAATTTTAATGACTGCGCACGAGGCTTTGCTACAAACAAGTTTTTCTTTTTGCCATATTTTGACTCTGCCAAAAGCAAGAAATGTAGATTATAATCTGTACTAATCATATATTTGTATAATAACCCTTACACTGGTGGTATAATCATTCACTTACTCCGCCTTCTTTCAGTTTCATCTCTCTCGCCTGAAGTTTTTTCTTTGTATTTTTCTTGTCAGCTTTCCGGCTGTCAGATGTGCTATCTGCGGCTGTGATCAATTTCTGCAGGTCCTGCTGTTTCTTTTCTCTTTCTTTCTTCCTCAATTCTATCTTCTTCAGTTCTCCAATAAGGTATTCTTCCTCTTCAACCTGTAAAATGTTTGCACAGGATTCAGAAAGATTCTACTTTTGTTAAAAATGCTAAGGCAACAAACAAACAAACAAAAGTCAAAACAAATCAGGAGATGTATTTTACAGACAGCATTGTGCTTATTCTTCAACTGAAAAGATCCTATGATGTGCCTATCGTGTTCAAGCCCAATACAGGCAGTAAGGTTACCTTATAATCTTAAAAGGTTTAAGTTTCATATAGTAACACTTCTGACCACATTCATAATCTGCAGTATCACACCCATGCTTTTATAATGGCCCTATTCTGGATATGAATAATCAGCACAGCATTGCTGCGGTACCAAAGTCTACTATCGTATTATTTTTAAACACATAAGGTAATAATCCTCATTATTACATTTTTTTCCTCCATGACCCATATGTTTCTATTACAAGTACCATGCAAAAGAGCCAAGCAAAGGTGCAAAAATTACCATAAAAGAAGAAAAGAACTTTTTTCCTTTTTTTTTTTAAACATAGTCAATTTCAAATAGTTTGTTCTCTGACCTGCTCCTGAGTCCTGTCAAATAGTTTTGTCAGCTGCAATTTTCTTCGTCTCTCATGTTCAGCATCAAAAGCCTTTATCTTTGGCTCTGTTCCCTGGGGTGCTCGAACCTTTGATATTTCATATATAAGTTATTGCCAATGTAGAAATACATTAACACTTGCAGAATATTAAAAATGGCTGCTTACATGAAGAATGATCTGATTTGCCAAATAATTGTAAAGATCGGTTTTCTTTAATTTTCAAATATTCACACTTAAATCATTACAAAGTTTTCTAACAAAGATGACAAACTATTCTTTAACCCCTTAACCCATAACATTTTTTCACTCTTGAAGTTTGCCTCATAAACTCTAAGGTTATCATAAAAAAACGCGTACCATTTTATAATCTCAATTTGTGGATCGAAAACTGCTTTTTGTACCATTAAAAGTATATATTTTCTTGAAGGTAATTGGATGGAGATCACTTTGAAACAGGACAGAGCATTGTGAAGTTTATGTACGATATTTTAGATTTTACTTAACAATGATGTCCTTGCACACTGGCTCGAGAAAAAAAATCATTTTCATTTCAGCTGCCTGTGCCCCAAAATATCCACTTCAAATAAAAAGTTTCCCAATGAAAATGTCAAACAATAATATGTTTGTCAAGCACACAGAAAGTTTCATTGTAATACAGGCACTACAAGGTATCCTAGATCTGATTTTTTCCTGGTGGTAAGGTAAATACCACCAACACCAATACCAGTTTCTTCATCGACACTGCTGTCTAATACTGAGCCGTCACCTTCTCCTAATATGAAATAAAGGCCCTATACTAAAACCTCCGTCAAGTACTGTATTATTTAGATAATATCTAGATGTAGGTCTTTTTTCTCCATAACTGAGGCTAAACATTACAGAAGCAGGAACTCAATGAACATCATGATGAGGTATGGGCCACACCCACACCACGCGCCCCAGTTTGATAATGCCCATCAATCCCATCCCAAATTATTGAATTAGCTCTGAGAAAGTTCCCCTACACAAAGACAGGTGAAAGTGAAAGTAGATCTCGATCTAGGATAACTTGCCTCATGCCTCTGAATCACTATCAGACAGTGATTCCTCACTAGTATCTCCATCACCGTTTTTATTTTCAGAATCACTGGACTCACTTTCATTTTCTTTCATAAATATCGCTCAAAAATTGATAAAACCACACTGAATGGCACAAGAAACAACCGAACATCAGCCATGCCAGCTGCACCGGTATTGCCAGATTTTTTTGGTGTTTATGTCAAACGCATTGGAAGCTATGCCTTTCGCACTCTACCAGGGAGCCCAAAATCGGGCCCACCGCACTCATAGGGTTAAAGATCACTAACAATTTAATAACAACTAAGGAACTGCAATTCATGACAATCAATGATAATTAAATCAATTATGAAGTAATCACTGGGGTTATGTGAAAACAAACATACGTGGAATAATTCTCTCTCAGATTATCCAGCATTCGAAAAAAAAAGTTAACTAAAGTGTGTCAAGCCAACCTATTTTCCCTCCCACAAAAAGTTGTTTCAATTCAAAGTTCTGAGTGGCAGGTTTGTTTCTTTTCAGTTCTGTCTTCTGGAAACAAAAACCTTGTTTCATGGTGATGCTGAAAATATCACCTTAGAAAGTGTGTTGCAAATGTTGTAGTATCTTTCTTTCAGGTCCTCTACACTGCGGTCTTTATATTTTTCTCTGTCCCAACGATCATGAACGATAACGAAGCGGATATCAAATCTCTTGCACAAATCAAACAGATGGTCTGTTTCTTGTCTTGTCCAGTTGTCATCATGAAGATGTTGCTGATATTCTAAGTCAGAGAATGTTGGCACATCCACTGTCTAAAAGACCAAAAACACCATCTTATGAATGGCAGCTGCCGGTAATGCATATCAGTATAAAAGTTCTGTATAGGACGGGTTACAAATGATATGTCGAAAATGATGAAGAAATGTGTAGAGTTTTCAGTTGTTTCATGTACATTATAAAGGAATAGCAAAACTGAGCAAAATGTGACATGGCAACTTCAAAGAGAGTTATACCATACGTCGCACACAATAATAGCACCAACTTTTATACTAATAATGAAATCAACATCAATAAAATAAAAAACAAAAACAAAACTTGAACAGTGCAAGGAGGAGCCTGGTGACTAGGGAGTGAGGTCAACAAAGAGGCATTTTTTTAAAGATGGTAGCAAAATATTTCAACTAGTGGTATTATTTTTTGGGGGGTACATTTCATAGCACTCATATTTTGGCAGTTTGTAACAAATTGCTAGAATGCCTTAAAATTAGTTCAAATATATCAAGGAATATATGGGGTTTCAAATGAGGCCATTGTAATTTATCTCAAAATCTGATGATTGCATGTTAGTTATCATTAAATGTGATCGTCCATTTATGTGAAATGTATACAGAAGTTCTGAAACAATAATATACCACCATGATTTATATATATACTTTGTTGAATCTTGCAAAAGGGTAGTCTTTTCCTTCATCTGCCACTCGCCCCCAATGGGAAAATATTGCACCATCCTGGAAAATAAACAATTATTTGTCACTTTCATCACGAAACAAGAAAAAATGTTAAAATGAATCTAATGGACCATATCTATCTAAAGTTATTTAGTGTATTATTTCCTCACAAATGCATTCACTTCTAAGGCAAGTTTATGTAGTTTTTATAATATTTATTTTTTATATATTTGCCTCATTTTTGTATGAACAGAGTGAAAAATGAAGTGACTTAAGTGTTCCATGAGCTGAAAACATCCCTTCACAAAACTGAAATCATCACTTTTTCCATACAATGTCACATAATAAGGAATGGCTGAATACCTGATCAAATATGGTGAAGCAATTTTGCTCTTCAAAAACAGGAAAATACAACATGCCGAAACTTGCAAAGCAATGCGTTACTGTTACTGTACCTTTCTGGCTGGATTTGTGAAAGGCATCCATTTCCATGGTCTTACACGACTGCTTCCAATGCGTGCCTTCATCTGCTTGTACCCTTGCTTTGAATCTGATGGAATAATTGGCGCAGCATCTCTGTTGAAAGAGTGAAGTGATCATTTCATAATGTTTTCACAAAGTAGCAAAACGGACCCAGTTTTCCTCTCTAGTAAATGAGCTCTCTTGACTCATACTCCCAAATCAATATATAACTCCACAGATAATGAATGTAACAGATTCCTGCTATAAGGCAATTTCACAGCATCTTACAAGATACACATGTACCTGACAATCGAGTTTCATTTTTGGAAAAGTACCTAATGGAAATGAATACATCTGAAACTCACGTCTGATAGCGGCTGTCTGTATGTAACAGACCCCACAATTCTCTGTGCATGCCTTCTGGCCGTTTAATAGCTGCATCTGGCTTTCGCACTTTTTTCTGGAGAAAGAAAGTATTGGTCAAGGAATCACACCATGAAAGATACTCAATGCAAGTTTCTTCCTCTTATGAACTTAAAATGTTAAAGATGTGGATTTTTCAAGATGTTTAAACATATTTGGTATCATTTTAAAGCTTATTATCTAAGGATTCTGAAAATCATTTAGAAGCAGGAGACTCTTCAGTTATGGGAAAAATTCAGTCAATGTTGTCTCCCTCCCCTGAACCAAAAATTTCAAATTGAAAAAGACCCCATTTGTGATCATAATGATGCCTTCTGTGATGAATGAAATCTTGCAATCTAGCTCATAGCTACCATACATCATCAGATTTAAACCATTATCACTGCTAGTGGAGTCCATATGGTTAGACAAGGAAATATGAAGGAAAAATAATGACGAAACCTATACAAATACTGATGAAAAGTGAAAAAGATACACAAGTATATACTGTTTATTGTGGAAATGCAATGTTATTTAAAAAAAAGCGATGGCCTGTCATGGCCAATGCAATGAAATTTGGGGGATGCAAACTCCCAGCTACAGTTTTATGGGGTGCCAGCTGAGATGAGGCTTATGTCAACAGTGTCCCCTAAAACTTGCAATCTCCGGTTTTTCTCTTGAAAAACTTCACATAAAAGTCATAAAAAGGCCATAGGAGAAGGAATAATCTGAAAATGGCAGAGAAAATGCAGTTCATATTACAAATGCGTGTACATTATCGGTTGTATGCCAAAACAAACTCCACTGTTGACATTTAACAAACACTACTGATATTGCTGCCACGAGACAACTTAAAGCGTGACCAAAACCACAAACAAGAATACAGCAGACACAACAGCAAAGTAGATCTAGATCTAAGTTTTCTTTATTCTAGATCTGAGTAAAACCATCAGTATAATTAATCATATTACATACATTAGTAGGTATGTGCATCAGTACTCCCACTGAGATAGATGACAAGATTCCAAAGGAAAAATGATGTTCTAAAATACCTGCTTTGGCTTAAAATGACACCATTACATATTATCAAAAGACAACAACATCCAGAAAAAAAACAACAAAACAATGCAGCCGATTCTAACTATATAATCTAAGCATGATAATTGGTATTGAACTTCAAAACGCGTTGTAGATCTATCTCCAGTCGATCTGTGACATGTGTTTATGTCTTTAGGCCAGAACCATGTGTTTTCACGATAGTCACATTTTCCACCAAGACGTAATAAACTACAGTTGACGATGATCGACACATCTGATTTAAGTGCAAATAACATTAAAACGAGGAAGTAAAGAGATTGCATCGAGAATGAAATCGGTCCGTATACAGATCTCCTCACTTCAGTTAAATTAACGCAAGCTGAAGAGGTATGGTCATGTCATGAGGTCATCAGGCCGTGCCAAGACAATCCTGCAGGGCACAGTACAAGGAGGAAGGTGGAGAGGGCGACAAAGAAAGAGATGGGAAAACAACATCACAGAGTGGACGGGCCTGGAGTTGAGGGACGCGTTGAGGAGGGTGGAGTGCCGGGATGAATGGAGAGGACTGGATGTCAGCCACAGAGGTGCCCCTATAGACGGGAGTCTAAGGGATCAAGGACAAGGACAACATTAAAATCCATTCTCAGCACACAAATGTGTCCTTCGAAGGAGATAAAATGCTAAATTATTTACTCTACGGCTTCGAGTGAGGCATTTGTAGGCCTAGACCTAAATCTAGTTTCCAATCCCCGGCTGTACCGAAACAGAAAAACTATGAAGGTAGTGTGACACTGCAACTATGTCACAATTAGGGCCTACTCACCTTTTGAATAAAAATAGTCCAAAAATCCATACAAATGAATAAAATTTAGCCAAAAAAGTTTATTTTACCTGAATTCAGTTGCCCAAGGTGCGTACGATACCAATTGGACCGATATATGAAACCCACTACTGTTGCAGATGGCTGGTGACACATGACCAGATTTACCGACTGTTTAATGTAAACAAAGCAATACGAAGTTGTTTTTGACATGTAACATTAAAAAAGGATCAAGTTTATTTCATGCAAGTGTTTTCGTAATTTTTAATATCTCATTTCACATAGAAATAGTCATTTGAGATGAAAATAGCAAATGAGTAGTTTTCATCTCCACTGTTTTGAAGGCCCCCTTGTGAGAAGGAAAAGTTGGGTATCTTACTTCAGCAGGTTGACTCAGTTTGACATGACACAGAAAATGAAGTATTTCTCCTCGATACTGCTCTACCAGCCAATGGAAAAGTAAATAAACCACACAGCACAAAGAAACCTAACCAGTAGGCACACATTTTATTGAAAACATTGGACAAACACCGAAAATGCGTTTTCTGCCTTCTGAGTGTTTTCTGCCCTATACAAGTATGCAATGCCCTCTTCCTTGCCCTTTTTTTTTCCTGAAAATCAAGTCACACTTCATAAACTAAAAAGTATCCAGGACAAAGACAAGCAATACTGTCAAATCCCTTGCTGTGTTGACTGGTGTCTAGATACATGTATACAATGAATCACATTTAAATGTGCTTACCTTTTTGCCATCATTCATCAAAGATTCCTTTGTGACAAATTCACTGCCTGCTTGACCACTGTCCAGTTCCAATATATCTCGTACATCACTGCTGGTAGCCATCTGCGGAAAGAATGAGTGTATGACTATGAACAGAAAATACACCTTGCATAATAAAGTTCATTTCACACATTCAAAGCCTAGAATATCTATTAGTTATCATTTTCCATTCTACTTTCAACCCTTACCAACTTACTGCTCTGATCCAAATACCACTGACCTTATTCAGATAGTACGCACGTATTATAAATCATAAAAACAACAACAATAACAACAGAAAATCTGTGGGTCGCACTCGCAGCAAGATTGTTTCCAAACTAGACAGCATAGATCTAGATCTAAATCTAGATCCTCGATCTATTCTAGATCTAGATCGATTTATTTCTTTACTCTTATTAGTCTTAGTTATGTCTATGCGAAACTTTGCAACAGCCAACATGGACATAGGGCCTACACCTTCTTGTTTTTGACATATTCAGTTCTTTACCTTTAAATCTGACAGCCAAGCTTGAAGCAAGAATGTGGTTTGAGAAATCTTGAGATCTGTCTGTCCGAGAGCACAGCTTTGAACGTTCTCTTCACTTCTTTTCAGGAGAGGTTGACTCCGACTGAGTTATGGCCCATGGTAAACTTTCTAATAACCGAAAGTAACCGCGATATCAACCACATGTAGAATCGACGAATAAATTCTTCGTTTTCGTGGTCCCCAGCCTTGCGATATCAGCCGTATGCAGGCTCGCAACAAGATACGCTTTTGCTTGAACCAAACCTCAGAAGTGCTGATTTTGGAAACATGTTAATGCCTATATTGATTCAATTTCTTTTATTCCATGTTCCCAAAATGCAGTCCTACTTCAGAGCAGTTCACACACACACACACACAAGGAACCGGTAGTGGGGTAAAAAGAGGGTGGTGAGAGAGTGCAAACTTAGCCATATCGAAATGACTTGGTGTGTTGATGAGTTGATGTGCGGTTGTACATAATGGTGTAGACATTTCACTCAAAACAATATGGAGGTGACATGAACTGGCGTGAAGTCATCCAAATACAAAACTGTAGGCCTACATGTAAAACACTAATCTGCCAATAAATTTCAGTTCTTTGGGCGGGGAGAAGTTTCTTGACAATCCAAGTAGCCTACATTTTAAATTAATCATTTTTTCGGGTTTTCGCTCATGATGCCAGTAATCACTGTCTCACATCAGGTAAAAGCCGAATTGTCTCATTTTTATAGGTCTCTTTATACATGTATTGTCCGTTCCTTCTAACAGTTCAGTAATAAAATTTATTATAATTTAATTACGATACAATTCATAAATATGCAGTCCGGTACATGTACATGTACAATAAAATTCCAACACGAAAAAAAAATAATTAAAGAAAATCAATATCTTCACTTTCAACAGCCCTTACCAATACTCGTGGAACACTGTGTATTGTATAAAACATACATTATATACATGCTGTCTGGCTACTCAAATTGTCTATTCCAATAGTACATGTACTTAGTAGTATAGTACGCGCAGTACCAGTAGACAGGTGTATGTTCGTATTTTCTCCTTTCACCTTTGTATTCGCAGTTAGGCGGTAGTGGCAGACCAGTGCAACACACAATGTTATGACTATGAGATTGTGCATTAATTTAGTGTGTGCTACACAACCAGCTACACGTACAAACTATTGGTCCTCTTTTCTAGAGCTGGTGTTTCAGCAGTGCACTTTTCTCAACATGTCATTAACATTATGTATTTATGTGTGTGAGAAAAAAAAAAATACGGTGTAGTCTGGTGTGTGTGCGTGCGCGTGTGAGGAATCAGAAGCTGTCTTCGGCTTTCTCACTGAAGTGAAAACTGCTCAAGTAAATTTTGTTGATGTCCGTAACAAGAATGCAAACAAGGTGTATCAGATTCCACCATACTGATACCCTAAGATAGAACCAAAGACAGGAGCAAAACCGTGAGTAAGAAAATACTTGTAATGCTTGCACCTTAGTGTAACGGGAAGAATTATGTACCAACAGTAAAGCACAGTAGTTACACTTAAAAGTGTATGTTGTTATTCACACAGTCTCACGTTCTGTTAGTTCCCCTTGAAATCCACATAAATATTTATAATTCATAGTTTGTATTCATATAGTTTGACGCAGATACAACTATCAGTGCCATCACCCTCTGAATCCCTTAGTTTGCACTCAAGTGTATGCTGTTGTTCACAATCTCCCATGTTTTCTTAGTTCCCCCTCAAATTCACATGAATATTTGCAACATCAGTAAAACGTGTATTTGTGCACATGGTTTCATGCAGATACAACGGTCAGTGCCACCACTCTTTGTATTCCTTATAACAAGTACACAACAATAAATGTAAGCTAAGCTAGTCATAAATGTTTTTTAAAAATGTGCCAGTAATGATATTTCTGGTATGTAAATCTTCAAAGGCAACGCTGTGTCACCAGCCCAATATTGCCAAGAGAGAGAGAGAGAGAGAGAGAGAGAGAGAGAGAAAGGAAGTAAAGGAGAGATTGAGATGAAAATCTATCATTTTATTATTTTTGCCACTTCCGCTTTGTTTTCACTGTAGTTTACTTCTCTCTCTCCATCATATTTTCTTCTTTGCGTGCAAAATCGTCTTCACCATATTTTCTTCTTTGCGTGCAAAATTAATGTCAAATTAGGTGTACTCTGGTAATACAAGTTGTAGTGCCACTTCTGTTTCAGAAGTGCTTGATGAATTGCAACTGACAATTAGTGAATTACATGACTAGTAGTAGTAGTACATGTCCCCCCTTAGATGGCTTCAAATTACAGAGATGTCTAAAAGCCTTTGTGGAACAAGATATGTGTACTAACTACTATGTAGGCTATTGAGTCTTCAATGGTTGTATTTTTAAAAATGTTTTTGGGTCACGCTTGCCTTGTCCTCCTTGAATCTCCTTAACCCATTTTCTAAGAGTCTGGATGCTTGGGGATTTATCTCCCAACGCAGTTGACCCAATGAAAGATCACTGCATTTCTAATGATATTTTGCAAAGAACTCTCATAAATTTCATGACTGCATGAAACCATATTTTGAGAACACAGATTTCATTAAGTGCTCATCTATGCTTGAGCAGAAGATCTACGATGCCCTCCATAAATTATATTAATATCTTTGCATCCTGACATTGATAAGCTAGAGATGAAATCTGGTTAAGAGAATAGGCTTAACATGAAATGTCACCCTGCCAAAATGAATTGAAATTGCTTCATTTGTGTGGATACTACAGAGGAAGTGAACTTACTTTCGGGACGGACATCAAAATAGAAAACTACACCAAAGACAGAAATAAACTTAAATCGCAAAGCATGTACTTAACAATGGCATTTTTTGTTTGTTTGTTTATTTGTAAATCAATCTTGTATGTCAGACATAATGCCAAACACTTAACTATGAAACAAGGCAAAATATATATAGAGTTCACTTTTAAAAATGAAAAACAACAACAAAGGACAGGATTACAAATTTGTATATTTAGAACAATGCAATGAACACTGTAACACATCTCTACACCACTTCACCCACTCTGACTGCTGTTTATGTGCAGACAGTAGGGACATGCTCAAATTAAATGCATACTGTCACTCTGCTAATTATTTAGTCGGACAGGATAACTTAATTCCGGCTCCCAGTCAGTTCCGTCCAGTTTATTACTAATACACATCAAACATATATTATAATTTGAACATCATCTACAAATACCAATTTTTGTTTTCTTAAACCCTGAAATCACCTCAGCTTGTCAGAAATGTACAGATTCAACCGTGTATCATACAGATATTATGTGTACTAATAAAACTGTCAATTTCTTGAACTTAGTGCTGGTCTTTCATGTTTGAAAAAGAAATGAGAAATATTCTGAGCATGTGCCTGTCCCTCTGCAAGAATCAGATTTCATTCTTCCGTATTCTCATCTTCACAATAAACCTGATATCCCCTAAGTATAATGAATCAGGCACACAAATATTAGATTTGACTTTGAAAGCAAACATAATTTGTTTTTCCACTTTATCTCCTTCATATATTTATTTTCAGGTCACTAAGAACTTTCATGCAATTGAGCTATCAGCAATAATCAGTAAAATTCAACAAAACTTGAGTTCACCATAACTATTAACCCCCCCCCCCCCCCCCCCCCCCGCGAAGAACATAAGGGATAAAAACATATCTATACACACGAAACAATTCAAAGCCAGCCTTTCACAAATTACAGCCCAAAGTATGTACATTTTTTTAAATTTTGCAAACACTACATTAATATTTCAATGATGTAATTTTTTTGCACATAGAAATTCCATTATTCTAATCTTCCAGTGTCTAAATTTCAAAGCACCATTTAAAACAGCTTGTAGAATTGCGAACAGGACATACATTACATCTGAAACAGAGATTAATGAATTGAATGATTGAGAGCAAATGAAACAAAACAAGTCATGGGGGAAAAAACAGAAACCCGTCACGGATGTACAGAGAGAATATGAATGTTTTCATATTTTCACAGTAGATGCTGCTTTGTTGGACATTTAAGACTTCTATCAATCGTAATGATTAAATACAACAAAAGATAAACTGGATAAACTTATTCTTATGAATTTTGCCACTGCCAAAGCATCACTGGACACATTACTTTGAACTCCCTGGCACAAAACCTGCGGGATTAAGGGGAAATTCCATTTGAAATTCTTTCTCTTTGGCCATCAGATGGTTCCACTAGTTACCTATCCACATCCTGAAACTGGACATTGCAGTGGTACATCAATTAGGGCACAATGAACTCCTAGAAGTATAAAGAACACACATGAACATAAATACATGTATGTCATGTCTTCCCAAAAACTACATTATTTTTTGCTTGAGTTCATGAGGAAAAAAAAAAAATTCATACTTAAGAGTTCCAGATAAACATTACAGTTCATCACTTCACGTGATGAAAAACTTACTCAACCCTCTCCAAAGTCTATAGTAAATCATCAAACATCTCTCTCCACAGTACATCTGATAACAGAGCCAATTTTCAAGTAGTACTGTCTGGTGCACCAGAGAGAAGGTGGAGAAAAAAAAAAAAGGCAAAACCTGGAAGTCTTAAGTGTGAATACAAAGTAGGTACCAATGTATTTAATTAAAAAAAAAAAAATCATCGCATTGGTGGCTGTGACATGAATCCTGTTTGATAAGATGCAGACAGTGCTTGTGATGATGGCATTAGCAATTGATTTGCTCGTACAGAGTCTGCAAACAAGCTGTGGTAGTTTGGGAGAGGTACATATGCTGCAGTTATAACGCGACCTGAAAAAAGAAAAGAGGTGTTATTAGACTGTGGCTAACATAAAACAAATTTACATTTTTGAAGAGACATGCAAGGGGGACTTGAGGGGAGACCATCTTAGGGGACAAGGTGGTCTAGAGGCAAGGTGCTCGCCTCTCATGCCAAGGGTCCTGGGTTCTGAACCCGGGCAGTGCAGGCATGTTGGAAATTGGGATTTTTCTCATATTTTCAAGTCCCTGATCCTATTGGGGGGTAGGATCAAGTACCTAGTCTTCTCGGATAAGGATGAAAAAATTCGGAGGGCCCGTGTGCACGTTAAAGACGCCGTGGCAGTTGGAAATCATAAAGAGCAGGCCGTTGCCCGGGCAAAATTGAAATTAACTCACTGACGCCCGTTCCCGCACAAGTTGCGGGATACCTAAATCGACGCACAACCCAATCCTGCACCGCCTGCGGGGTACATGAATAAAATTTCTAACCCCTGCACTGTTCCTGCAACGCTTATGGGATTGATTCTCTGCGGCAGTTTAACATCTTGACTTGTCTCTGCGGCAGTTTAACATCTTGACTTGTTTTGTTGAAAGTTTCACCGGGTTCGGCTGGCAACTTTTTTTTTTTAACGATTTTTTAAAAACTATCACTCTATGCCGGGTCGAAATAAGAACTTCTGTCAGTTGCGCGATCTGTCACAGCTGGTCACTAGATCTAGTCAAGACAATGGCTTCAAAACGCAAGAAAACGAACATTTTCCAGCTGTTTGAAGATACCAGTGATGAATCTGAGGTAGATGTAGCCTATAATTCAGATCTAGATCCTGAATTCGTGCCTGGGAAGGGAAATTCTGACTCAGATTCTAGATCTAGCCCTCCCAGTACCAGCGATCGTGCTAAGGCTAAGGCCAGTGCACTGAGTAAGGGCAAGGGGGAAGGCAAAGCCAGTAGTAGGTCTAGTTCTCGTTGACTAAGGTGAATAATAACATTACTTTCAAACACTTGTGACACTTTCATACAATTTTTTTGACATTTTTATTAGGTCATCAGTACAATACGCAAAGGCCAGAAATTTTTGCGAAACAAGAAACTTGCCAAATTTTGAAAATTCATGAAAATAAAACTTTCTGAATAAATTTATTCAAGTTTTGTTTTTTTGCATTGTTCAATTTAAAACCTGTTATGTGTCAAAATATGGAATGGATTGGTGAATAAATGTGGTTGTGGGAATTTTTTGAAATACCCCGCCCCAAAACCCCTGGTCTTTAAGAGTTGTTCCGCCGAGTCGGGCTGGTCTTCAGTGAGTTAATAGATTAAAATTTATCCATATCATCCCCCGCCAGCAACAACAAAATTTATTATTCATTATTAAATATATATTATTATAATAAATATTCAAATATTATTTGTATTGTGAGTTGTGTACTGCGCCTAACAGGCTGCCTCACATTTTGCTCTGAGATAGAGAGAGAGAGTAAGCGAGATAGTGAGAGAGAAAGTAGCAGTGTAGTGTGTTGAGTGCTTCGCCGGTGCTCCATTCTGCTCTGTGGTTGACAGGTTTCTTCTGTAAACCGCATAGAGCATTTTAAAAATGGATCACGGCTGTTAACCCTCATGCTGCGCGGGGCGGCAATAGTCGGTATTGACTTGCAAGCGCTCTCGCCGCACGGGCGGCAAAAGTCGCCCTGGTCAAGCTGACCGCGCCAGCCCTATTTTCAGGCGTCGTGTCACTGACCTTTTTGAGACGTAACCACCGTGTTATTGTTCAGTGTATCTCTTCTAAATCAAACGCATTGTGACATGGACATGTTAACCAGTGAACCACTGGTCGGAATCACAAAGACTAAGCTTTCAAAGGCTCTCCCCACACTTTCAAAAGATGTAACATCGACATGCGAACTGTTGCTCAACAAATTTGCAATATTATCTCATTTTCTCACAAGCTGACCACCATCTGGAGTTGTCTGTATCTAAGAACCAATCAGAAACAAGCTCTGAAATAATCTTTGCCCCAAATGCCCACATTGGTTTATTAGTATGTGTCAGTCAGGATGAAACCATTTATGTCTACAGGGCTTGGGAGGGTGTGGGTAGTAATCAAGCTTCATTCTCACGAAAACTACAGCTGTCACTGTCAGTTTGGAATCATAAGTCCGATCCTTGGTTAGAGACTGACAGACTAAGGTTTTGCTGGTTAATTCATTATCAAGCGTGATAAGGCATGGCAGCGAATGTTTTCATACCGATCAATAAAAACCGAACCACGTGGACAGCGTATGTGGTCATTGTCTAGCGGCACGGGTCAGTGACCCCAGATAAGATTCCCCGTGAGTAAGGTCACTGACGGGGCAGCGGGCTTTACGGGTAGCGCGCAGGGTATGGGTTAAAAGGCGGTATTCTAGTTGCCGAGCCCAGTCGAGCGGGCTCCCCGCTACCGGTGACCTGACGCCGTTGCGACCTCGATTCGAGGGGGGGTTTCCCGGAGCCCGTGTAGCGCTTCTGACTCGCTGTTTTTATCGGTAATCAAAGCAGTCTCAGTCCCAAATCAGCCCATTGGTCATATTTTTGTAAACATATAATAATTTTGCGATATATTGTAAGTGTATACAGTGAACCATAGAAATGTATTCAGCACCGTAATAGAGATATAGAGGCACAAAGTTATACAATATTTCCTCAAATTAGCACATTGTTCATAATTTCAGATATGAAATTAGATATGATTGCTCCCATCGAATGAGGTGAAATCATCACACAACATGAGAGATAGGTTAAATTTCAAAACTCACATGACTGCATTCATGTATAGATATCCAGTCGAGTTATTTGAGTTCGACGATCATTTTCCGTTCGCTTAACTGTCAGTGTCATGTCACGCCTGCACTTAACCAGTCGATGCTGTCTAGTTGTGAGCAGAATGGGCCCTGACCTAGGGCTCAGGGCTCAAAATATGTGGGAAGTTTATGTTCTTCTTGTCTAAGTGGCCGTGTCGGGGACAGTTCGAATGACTGGGAAAATAACATGTCGAGTTTAAATGCCGGTGAGGTGTTGCTGTCTATCATAACCTTTATAGGTTTGTGTGGCGTTGATGTAGCAATATGGGAGCCGCTCAACTCTGCCTCATTAAGGCCACTGCTAAAGGACGGTGTGTTTTCTGTTAGCGTTGTGTCCTCGCAAGTTGTACTACAGATCATTGATAGGCTGGATGTGTCATGTAATGTAGCTTCCGTTATGTCATGATGGATTGCGTCTTGTATTGTACATGCCATCGTTTGTGTTGGTGCTGTGTCCTCACATGTTGAATTTTGTGTCATCGGCGAAGGGATTATGTCCTCTAATGTCGTGGTTGAACATGCTGCTGTGGAAATTATTGTATGGTTTCTGTCTTGATGTGGTGTGGAGTCATTTGAAACATGTCTACTCCTCAAACTAGTCTTTAAATACTGTGGACCTAATACACAATCTGCGGCCTTCGTGTGTGGCTGAAATTCAGTTCATAAATGTTAACTTCCTTGCGTTAACAATACTACCTTTGAAGGCATGGCGTTTGATGTTTCCTATCATGGCCAAACACGAGTAACAAATAGTTGAGGAATGAATATGATTCAAGTCGCCGGTGATGGATACACCGAAAGCAAGCAAAATGACATTCTCAAAGTCCTTGCACTTCTTTGGTTTCCGCTTTTGCTGTTTGCTAAGTGTCCCCCCACCACATGTCCGACACAGTTTGTGGAGGCGCTCAACGTGGATATGTCCTTCATGGTGCTCTATTTTGCAATATTTTTCACACAAACTACTAATAACAGGCGGCAAACAAACAAAAACTGGCACAGAAGCGCCTCGATTGAGTCGCACGTTTTCAAAAATTGTTAACAAATCACACAGAATCTATACATACACCAAACTTGCATAGGTTAGAGGTTAGCCTTTACACTCTCGAAATATTGATTTTATATTGAAATCAGAGGCGGCCCGCGCAAAATATTGAAGATCAAAGAGAACTAATGTTGAAAATCAAATTCCAAACTCTAAAAAACACACATTGGAAATATCAGCCGATAAAATCAACAATCTTGAAAAGTAAGCAACAAAAGTTATATCGTCCTGTCGGTACAATCCTGACGTTTAAAATGAGATCTTGCATGGTGCCGTAGCATTATTAGATCGGAAGATATCGCGCTGCAAAAGTATGCGAAAATTGGTGGAATCGTATTACGCAGGCTTGACCAGGGATGGCATGCCGTCACGGATGTGCACACGGCTGACAGGTGATTTATGACCGCATCGCGGGAGGTCGGCAGGGGATTTCAGTCGGCAACTAGAATACTGCTTTCCAAGCGATTTAAACAGCTGTGGGATATGCGCTATATAAAATAATAATAATAATAATCTTCAACGATCTTGTTTTTATATAGTACTGATGACAAAGAAGTGCATATTATTTTCAGTACAAAACAATCTGTTGTGGAGACAAAATGCTTACACAACATTGAAGAGATTAAGTGGAGACCTGATAGCCTGGCACGGTGGACTCCACTTAAGTTCATGTTACCGGGGGCTTGAAAAAAAAAAAGAAAAAAGGATCCACCGCCCACCCAATACGACTTGTCAAGTCAAGGGACATAACACTCTTAGCTTCACGTTTGCACTGGTTGTTCCCCTTGTTTGATCTACACAGGACTCGTGCTTGAAAAAGGGGAACTTAAGTGTCTGAAATGGAGTTGTAATCATGAAAACAGACATTGTAAGCATGCCAAACACTACTGACAATGGCTGAAATTCCGCTCTAAATACTGACAATTCTTTTGTATGGTTAATTTCAACATCCATTATCTTCACATTGATTCTCCTCACCATAGAAATACAGCCAGAGAAAAGACCAACCTTCCTTATTTGGCAGATTTAAATCATCCAGGCAATATAAAAGACAAGGAATTGATTCTGGTAAAAAAAGACTAGCTTACCTGCATAAAAACGTCCATGCAACGAGTTGACTGAGGCAACAGCAGCTGATATACTTGGGCATTTAACATAGACATTTCCTTGAGGTGAATTTTTGTCCACATAGAGATGGAGAACACCTCCATGTTTATTGCATTCATCTATAACATCATCACGGACTTCCTGGTCCCAGTTTGTTCTTGTTTCCCTGTACAGGTTAAAAATTATGTGCTTAATACAATTGGGAAAAATTAGCTAGTGACAAGAAAGTTCTGAAGAAAAGACTGAAATAACAATGAAATGAACCAAAGTTTGTTTACTGCCAGACACTGATACAAATGACCATTTCACCCACCCCCCCCGGTAAACAACATTTTATCGATGTGTCTAAACTGACAATATTAAATGTACTCTTGATGATCGATCATAAATCACAAATAAAAGGCAAAATAAATTTCTAGTCAAAATTCCACACTGACTGTTTTTGGTAAGTGTGACAGATATTCAACTATTTCTTGATGATTTGTCATTTCTACAAATTGATTCTTGAATTAATTATTTACTTTAACACATTTCTCTACTTACGTTGCTGGCTCAAACATGTTTGACAACATGAAGCACTGTGTAGCAATAGGCGGGGCACTGTTAACTTGAGTAAGAGCCTGCTGTGCAACAGCTGCTCCTGGTGTAGCTGCCAAATTAGACTGAACTCCAGCTTGGAGAGGCAAAGGGGCTTGTGGGTTGATCGGTATACCTCCAATTGTGGATGATGTATGGTTAAGGTTATTCAATGCATTGGCTGCATACTGTGGTATTTGGAAACCAGTTCCTGAAAAAGAAAAAACTGTCACTTATTACCAACATCTATTATTGTCATCAACTTTCCTTAATTTATCCTGGGTCCTTGTGATTCAAATGATTGACATGTTCAGAATTTCCTGCATTTAAAGGGATTCAATGGGCATGAAGCTGCACCTTTTCTTGTTTTCGTTTTATAAATTTGTTTTGTCTCTGAAATGCCATTTGTTTGAAGAAAAAAGAATGACAAAATCTGAAAATTATAGACATGAGACACAATATAAGCCCATATTTTCATCAATGGTATGAGCATTATAAGCACTTTCCTTCACTTCAAGATAAAAAAATTATCTAACAGTACCTTCTGTGATCTAGGATATTTTTCTCTCTTGATCTCTATCATAAACTTTTAATTACAGTCACTTTCTACAAACATCTATATTTACTGTTCATTTCACTTCACTGAAGGTTTTACACCATGTCACTGTACCAACAACAGCCTGCATCTAACTATTGACTGCCAGAAAATGAATGGTATGAATTCCACTGTACCACTGGCCTAGGGGAATCTTGGAAGCAGAAAACAGGTGAACGTCATCCACGTCATTTAGTGTTAAAAATTAAAAATGTATTTACATTTATTCATTTCGTATACAAACCTTCTGCCAATTTTGCCATGAGTTGTAGCCGACCAGTGGCACCCAAGTCAATTCCTGCTCTGTCCATTTCGTCTGTATCAAGCTGCCCACCCTGTCCCTGACCCTGACCGTTCTCAGATGTGCGTTCTGTGACATGTCCTACTTTCATAGGTCTGCCAGCCAACTCAAACCCATTCAGCTGATCAAGGGCTTTCTTTGCATCATCAGCATTGGCAAACTTAGAGAAGGAAATGTGAAAGAATCAAATTACTGAAAGTTATGAAACTCAAGTTTTAATTAAAAGCACAAGGAGATCACCTTTGACCTTTCTGCACTTAATTGGTTATTCCTTGCAACATTTCCACCCTCAAGTCCACTGTGGATGGGGAATTACTGCATAACCATGAACATTTTAAGGCATGGTCATTAGAAAATGCTACAACGTGAGAAACTTCTTGAATATTAATTACATGTTTTCATTTCCCCATCACTGTTACATGTGCTCCTTAGCTACAGGTGGAAACAGATGTAATAAAAATAGCTGACACTATGATCTATTTTACTTTCCACATCACACTTAATAGTACAAAACTCACACTGATAAATCCAAAACCAAGTGACCTCTGAGTCTCATGATCCCGCATGATCTTGATATCAATGATCTAAAATTTGGAGAAAAATAAATACACAAATAAGATTACATGCCACAGAACATGAACAATACACATACATGTATTGTGGACGACATGAAATTACCGAAGCTGCTACTTTTGCAAGTTTTGTTCACCCACACATTTAAGACTTCAATCAATCATAATAATTAAATACAACATTAAGATAAACTGGATAAACTTATTCTTATGAATTCTGCCACTGCCAAAGCCTCACCGGACACAACTTAAGTCCATTACTTTGAACTCCTGGCACAAAACCTGTGGGTCTGAGGAGAAATTCCATTTGAAATTCTTTCTCTTTGGCCATCAGATGGTTTCACTAGTTACCTATCCACATCCTGAAACTGGACATTGCAGAGGTACATCAATTAGGGCACAATGAACACCTTACTTCCCTTCAAATTACTGGACGCAAGTTGTACTAAACCAGTCTCCCAAGCAACCCCTCCTGTTACCATAGAGAGAAATCAACTACGAAGTGTCAAATCCCTCAGAATGCTGTGTCATCTAGCCATTTGAGAAATTTCATCACCGTATACATAGCTGCCAACTTTCAAAAACCCAAAAACAGACTTATATCGAAGTGCCCCCCCCCCCCCCCCCTTAAAAACTTTGTCACATTATGGAATATTATTCCATCTAATAACAATATAGGTCTAATGTATATACTTCAAGGAGCAGAAAACAAACATTCTGCTTCAAATGCAGATACATGTATTGTTATCACCACTATTTTCTGTTTCTAAAGAAAGAACTGACTATTATGATACGAGCTGTCCTCAGAAACGTATATGGTAACTCTTTTATACTAACTTGCTCTGGCAGTATTGAACAATGTCAGACTTGCCTCCATGTGACTGTGAAACTGGTGAAATTGAAGTCACGACGACAATGTGACTTATGACACACTATGCATTTATTGGACAAGTTCGATGATAATGCAAAAGGAATTCCTCAGAATAGTTTGCACTAAATGTCTACTCACGGCTTATAATGATTCATGAGTTGGACAGAAAAGACTTCTGATAAAAAAAAAGAATCTATCCATTATCACAAATCATGTTAGGCATAAAAGATGACAGATGTAGTAGATCTAGAACTGAAGCCAGTTCACAAGCCATGTCCACATTGTTCTTGCAGACCTAGTTCTAGAACTTATTCTATTGTTTTACCAGCTCACGGGCTCTCGATTTAGATTTCTAGCGCCCTTGAAACACGTCTATGCCTTAGACTAGGCCTAGTTCATCCGTGATCGCCAATTACGTTAAAAGATTCTAAAAGACTGCCGGCCTCGATCTACCGGGAGTTACCATTGTAAGCTATGTAATATTGAAAAAAAAAACAAAAACAGTGAAATAAAATGAAACCTCTTAACAAAATGTGTCCACTGTTCTTACTCAATGACCACCATCGTTTACAATACAACAATATGTGACCCACACGTGCTTATTTTACGTACTGGTTGGCAGCTATGCGTATATATGTCAACCGTTTCGTTTCAGGGATTTGTTTTGATTCATGCGATTGAGACAAACTGCAACCAAATCCCTCTAAGTCTCTTAGTTACACGAACAGACAAGTAACCACCACAATTCCTAGCCTATTTGAAATTTCCTCAAACTGAATGAGGGTTATTACATAAGCAGCAATCATAAATTGACAACATTATATAAAGCTGCCAGACATGTGAAAAGCCTTCATAATTAATGCCAGTTTGTGGCAAACCAAGAAAAATAAAAGCTATGCCAGTAAAAAACAAAACAAAGCAAAAAACCAAAAACCAAAAAAAAAAAACAAAAACCCCAGCACAACAAATATGCCACATAACTGCAAGTACTTACTTTCCCAAAAGGCTCAAATATGCCTCTCAGCATATCCTCAGTGATGTTGAAGTGCAATGACCCTACATATAATCTGAGTGGCCCTTCATTGGGCTTCTGTGGTGCAGGTGCAGCTGCTGGTTGGGCTCTATTCTTTTCTGCTTGAGAGGGTTGTACCAATATTGGTACACCTAGTAGTTTCTGACCTGCCAGTCCTATGGCCAAAGGAACAGATTCCGGATCAGCAAACTCGACATAGCAAATACCCTTCGATCTACGGGTCTTGTTATCTGTGATGAGTCGGACATCTCTGACCTGCATAAAGAAAAATTAAATTCAAAATGTTTTTTCTTATAAGCACAGTATGTCTAACCACTTAAAATGCATTGTGATAAATATTTAAATTGCCTCAAGGTAAAATGTTATACACATCTGACTACTATCAAAGCAAAAAAAAAACCACAGGCGACAAGTAACTATGAAGATGTCTGTGAAATTTCAGTGAGTGCAGGTTTGATGATTAAAGGCTCGTAGTTTTATGGTGAAAATAATTAACTTCTTTTTTTTAGCGTTAGAGCAACATGGTAAGAGAGTGAGCAAAAAGATTGTGTTTAGTGCTTCACAAGTTGTCAGTGTTTCTTGTTTCACTTGTGTACGAGTCTTTCTCAATGTGGGCTTAGGCGTAGTGCTTCCTTTTGTTTAACTCTGGCAAATGGCAAAAACAAGGTAGGACTGAAAAAATTACCATGGTAACCTAGATGGGGAAAGATAGGAAAAGATCAAACTCCACAATTAACAAAGATAAAGATGGTTGACCACGGAAATGCCGTGTTTATCATCTTTATTTTCTGTTGCATCGTGATGGGATTATTTTCTGTTGCATCGTGATGGGATTATTTTCATGCCACTGAACCACATGAAATAGAATCAATAAGGCACTAAAAGAATATGAAAATGAACTAAAAGGAAGGATTGAAATCTACAGGCAACATTCCAGTCCTCATTGTGATCTGCATTTATACACAAAGCATCTTCAAAAATGCAAACTTGGTCGCGACAGTATGGGTCACGGTGCTACGATTTTTACTGGAGTATAAACCAGCCCAACTGCCCAGAGTTAATATTTAAAAAAAAACAACATCATAACTCTAGGGTGTGGGGGTGTGTATGTGTGTGTGCGTGCAAATGATCAGGTTACACCACTCCTGAGTATGTGGGTCATTGTGTTATGAACAAGCCTTCTCTGCCAAAAGCATTCAAAACTGGTTTCACACATTTGCATACACAATGAATGTAACTATGCCAGGTGAACTCTCCATTATAATATTACCAAACAAGTGGGATTTTCCGACAAAAACGAGCAGGTCATCGGGAAAAGTTATGACTAAGCTCACATGGGCAGCCCAGCCAGCAAAATATCGATTTCTTCTTCTCAGGAAGTGTTTCTGCAGAACATCAAAGATGGTCCTATAAACAAGCCTCAATCAACTTACGCTAGTCATATCTTGCTCGTAATGATTAGATCCAAGACTAATGCATGAATTGTGCGACATCAATTACGACGAAATGGGCTGTACGTCACTCCTCCAAATAAGTTATGATCAAGTCACTGCATGGTGCAAATTGTGCTGACAACAAACTTAGTATGTGGTTACTGAAATTAGAGGCTTTCGGCAATGTTGGGAGTGCAGCCATTGCCTTTTAAACTACAATCATCATAAATAATGCAAATGATGCTGAATGTTTCCCAATTGCAGTAACTTACAGGGATGTCAACAGCCGGCGACAGTATGGAAGGAAATTGTGCAGAATGCCCAGACGCCGCATAAAAAAATGATTAGTATGTAATGTAATTAAATCTCGACCGTTTTAAAAGAACCAAGCCTGATATTGGTAACTGAATTAAAATTATGCATTAGATCTATTTTTTTATATTAAGGGAAAGATAATAAGAAGAAAGAATCTGACACACTTAGTTTTAGAAGGGCTGTACTTTAGATCCATTACACTTATGGTCTTATAGAGGGACTGATGATGAGTACGCTAGTTAACCAGAACAAAACAAGCACAATGCATAACTGTCTTGGCCGATTTTCTTAAAATAGAAGTTCATACCAAATCCCCGTAGCCTATGTGTCGATTCTTTTTAGGTCTAGATCTAGATCTAATCTTTGCCGACTGCCACCTGAGCTTCTTCAGAGTCATGCCGTCTGCCAATAGCATTTGGTGATAGATCATACATTTATTCATACTGTTAAAATATATAAATCTCAATCTAGAGCTGGCAAAGCTTTTAGCATCATCACCACCACCAAATTCCATGTCAGAAACCGCATATGCAACATTGCTACAGGTAGTGAGGCTACACCACCAGGCAAACGGAAGTGAATGGCAACAACAAAAGAAATCTTCTATGCGAAAGATCACGATTAGACCTTACTCAATTTGCCAGACTTCTAAAGAACTGCCGACCAGTTTGAGGACAACGGCAGGTGTTCGTGCCACTGGCAGATGATCCATGATCACGCCTTGGGCGGAAAGGGCGGAGTCGGCAACTGCACTTTGGACGGAAAAAGATGGAAGATTTACATCCCTGAACTTAGATCTCGTGTGTCATAGTTACAACCCAACTTTCTTTTCATATTCAGAAGCACTAGAAAGACAATACTGAAGAATAAAGTAAATTTTACTCTCTCTACAATGAAATGAAACAAATTCCATTGCAACACTACTAAAAAAAAAATGCCTGCCTTTTTCCCCCCCAAGGAAAATGAAAGACTACTGCTTACCTTGGTTGAAACAGTGTACAAAGCAGTGGATAATTTCTCACAGATCAATCACTGTTGGCTTTATCTCATAACAATAACCACTAAACAGTCTGTGTGTCATCAGTTACGACTGAGACAAGAGACCAATCACTGTAATCAACTTTATTGAACAATCATCATGCACAATCATCTTCTTAACTTGAAAAGACAATAAACAAATTACCAAAGATTACATAAAATTCAGAAAAACTTATGCACTCCTCATTTGGAAATTTGAGTACAGCACAACATTTTTCGAGCTGACCTTCTGAGAATGGCTCATATCTTTTAAACTGACAAAACACTCAGTATGGTCAATGCTTTGACAGGTACACTTGCTTTCATTATGTGTAGGCTGCTTACACAGTGCAGTGCCATTTTAACTTGAAAATTATAATGTCCGTGCAGACTGTCTGACTTTTATCCAATGCCCCACAAGCTGTATGCAATAACTTTTCTTCTTTTTCCGTATAAATGGATCTCCAATAGGTATGACAAGCTATCTAAAAAAGCACAGATAGCAATTGCAGGATTATTCTAAAATATTGCCCACTTCATAATCATGACATGTAGGAAATGAAACTTTTGGGAACTTTTTTTTTAAGATTGACCACCCTTATGAGGCTATAGAGAAAAATGAAGGTAGACCCACTATAACAATTGCTTGATGTCTACAAAGCAGTAGCGGGTTAAAGCTCACACAGGATGGTATAAGCAGCCATGCAAAAAGTTGTATAAAACTGACAGGTAATTACTGGAGCATGACATGCAGATGTATGGATGATATTCACTTTCTCTATTCACAATCCAAAAAGATAACAAATTCATTATCATCATTATCACACTAATCCCCCGGTTACTTCATCAAAGACTGCGATAGTTCGAGACAGATGGTACTTCCAGCAGAATGGTTACACAGCAAAACCAGGCCCAGTACAGTTAAAAACACCAACAACAAAAAAAAATATCTGAGTTTGAAGACGAATTTAACTGTAACTACCTTTCCAACTGATGAAAAAAACTCTTCCAAATCCCTCGGTCGAATCCTTGCTGAAAGCTGCATGCAGAATACTGTGCGAATGTCTCTCTCCTCTGGTGTGAGTTCTGGTTCCCTGATAAATTAAAATACAGAAAGAGATTTAATTACTGTCAATGATTTTTCAGTGCCATATAATTTTTCACTTGCTTTGACGAAAAAAAAAAAAAAAAATTTGTAGGGCATCTGTCTGATAGCAGCAATACCGCACCGCAGCAACATTCAAGTTGCTAAAACATGCAAACAATGGACAATTCTTTATAAGAGGTGCACATTTCACTTGGCAGCTTAAACATCCAGGATTGATTGAACTATCATTATTTATTATGTCTTTTTCCCACAAACAGAGATGCCACCCTAAGAAAATCTGAACCTGGAAAAAAAATGTGGATAGGTGCAAATAACCGTAAAAATTAAATTGTATCAATACTGAATCTCTATTTCATAGTTGTTCTTTGGGTCACATAAGAATATACTTAAAAAACATACACGCTATTTACAGTTCATTTCAATCATATCTTATTATCTGCTCTTTGTATTGATCTTGGCCAAAACTGAAAAACAGCCCTCTCCGAAGAAGCACTATGGTAACCTTGATCTTTGCTCTGGAGCAATGTTTTTGCCCAAATTATGTAATGCTTTGGCATGATAAAATTTGAGTGCCTGAATGCACAAATGCAATGCATAATTTTTCCCCATTCTGCTGTGGCATCATTTCTAGTACATCAAATTAACGATTTAACATTGATATACTAGCTCCAATTTGCTTTTGACCACACAGCAGCATTATGTACCTATACTCAACAGCTGAGATTTCTTAAAAGCACTATTAAAATGGCATAGTGAAGACAATAAGCCAGTACAATATGCAAGTTAAGATGGGATTCACTTCCATGATACCTCATTCCATGAAACACTAGAAAATAATATACCTAAGGGGACTTCTGCTGCGCCTCTTTCGTGGAGATCGACTGCGCTTACGCCTGTCTCTGTCTGCATCTCTGTCTCTGCTGCGACTCCTTCTGTGCTCCCTTTCTCTTTCTCGTCTTCTTCTTTCCTTGCTTCGACTTCTAGATCGCCTGTCCTTGCTCCTTGACCTTCTGTCTTTACTTCTAGATCTTTTATCTTTGCTCCTATTTCTACTGAGAAATGAAGTTGAAACAAGCTTATGTTTCTCTTTGAAACACATACATCATACAGTGCAAAGTTCTACAAATTTGCACATAATTCCTTCCATTTGAAGAAAACAGTGAATCCCAACTACAATTCATTACTATCCTTCTTTGTCCTGTTTAAGGACTGCCATAAAAATAACTTTTATCTTTCCTGTTCTCATTTCCACAACTTTCAGAAATAATGACAGAAATTGTTATGAATTTTACTTATGTCAAAGTTCTCATGCTATAGTTTTTGAGAAGTCCCCTTATGCTCAGCACCATACTTAATTGTAAACCTAACGTTCAGTAAGTCCTGACTACATTAATAAATATTTACTTCCATGCAAAACATTCTTTCCTGTGAACTGGTGTCTTAAAAATGAGTATCGTGGTATTGAAAAGTGAAAAAAAAGACCATTATAGAAATTATTCCCTAAGTCTCATCCAGATTATGTTCATTGTTAATGTCATGCACTGCTTTTGAAAGGTAAAAACAAAGTAGTACCTGGCTAAAATATTTTGACACCAACAGACTCAATAAAGAAAAAGCTTACATGAAAATTTGCACTTGATCATGGCAGCCAGAAACTGTCCAAGTAGAAGTCAAAACCTCTGTGAGTTGCTATATTACTGAAAAAAATGTGCGCCTAGTACTAAATGAAATGAATTTAGAATCTCATGATAAATGAACAAGACCAAACTTACCTTCTTTCTTTGCTTTTCTCTCTACTCTTGCTTCGGCTTCTCTTTTTTCTGTGAAAACGAACAGTTGTGGTCTTTTAGTTTAAAAAAAAAACAACAACTCATACTATGTACATTTTTAAAGTTTGGAGTTGCTTGTAAAGTTAATACACACAAAACTCAATTTAGATGCCTTCATGGCATAACAATCACACAGCTTTTTGGATTACCCTTGTTGTTTTGCACAAGAGTCTCATTCTCCCTGACCATTTTCCATTTACAAAAAGGGCTAAACAGCATATCTGCATCATCCTTTGACTGAAGTAAAATGTAATAAAATGTGGGTATAATGCTGGCTGAGGAAGTCAGGTTATTCAAATTTCATTGTCCCATCTTAATTATTTTTGACAGTGACAAACTTATTTGTCAATGCAACAAAAAGCCTCAGCAAAAAATTATAGCTTTGCTTGCTGGGTGCAACAGCACCAATGTGAAAAACAACAACACTATTGACTGCACATTAAGAAATATCGTACATCTGTAAAGAATTGGTACATCACGAGGACTTTCAATGATGCTGAACAAAAAGACTGTTTCTGTGCTGTCTTAGGTAATGAAATATAAACTTTATGAACCTGATAGTTTCCTTCTATGCAGTTACATTTGAAACAAACGCAATTCACACAATATGTGATATAACAGCATCATATATTTCTAGAGGTGTCTAGAGCCATCTCCTTAATGTTTTTTGGTACAAGCGTGCTAGAATACAATCACATACCTGGCAACACATTCATGTCAGGTTTGCATCTATTTCAAAGTTCTCCATAACAAGATAGGGGCACCTATGCCAACACAACAAGAAATCAAATTAGGTTTATCAAGTAAAAATTGATCATTAACAGCAGCGTAACTGGCTGCTAAAAGCCTGCTGTCCTTGGGGCCAAGACGAGTGCCTATGAACAAAACACATTTAAGAGAAATGGAACGAGTAGGCTGCATAATCCTCACAAGTACCCAATACATATAAAGCGCAGCTTGGTTATCTTTATTCAACCTAATGTCTTCACCTGAAATGAAAAAATTTAGAAACTTCAGTAAGTGGCCGCAGAGACTAAATTTTTTGTTCAGGTCCTTGATCCTTTTTCAGCAACCTTGAATTATATGGATTTCCATCAAAGGCACGTCTCTCCTGGAGAAAACAATTTCACAAACGCATGGAGACCTTCAGTACTTACCTTTCCTGAAGATTCTTCACTTGGAATTACAGATTTCATGTCTGTTGTATTTAAATCATTTCAACTCATCACCTACAAACAACTGGGTTTTGCCACTATCAAAATGGAATGTGCGTACTTCCAAGCATGCACACCATTGGGTATTTTATTTGAACTGCTCAATGCACCAGCACTTACTTCTTTTCTTTTCTTGATGATGAGGATGACGACTTGTCATTTCTCCCCTCTTCCTGAATATCCGAAAACATCATATGAAGTAATCAGGAACACAGCGTGACAGGGACAAAGGGGAAGGGGGGAAAAGAGAGAAATAACCAAAAAATCGGCATTAATAACAAACAAATCTGATACAAATTATTATGAGCATACATAAAATAGAAAGGTTATTCCTCAAGCTAAAAAGGAGCTGAAAATCAACAAGAACTAGAACTGTTTATGAGTTTCTGCCCAAAACATTCTTGTGAGGACAGTAGTTGTATATATTTTACAAAGCACACACCAACAAACACAAACAAAAATCAAAATTTGGGATTACAAATGGCGAGAAAAAAAAAAAGAAGAGTAGTGAAGGGTAACTGGGATATATTAAAGCACCACACTGTTTGTAGGAGCTTGTCACATTCATCAAGGCAGGAAGGACTCTCAGAACCATGGATCGCTTTGCCTATGATAGGAGCAGAGTGAGGCGAATAAATTCACTTGATACGGAAAAACACACATGAACAACAGCTATACACTAAGACATAATTACTTAAAAGGATCATTACTCCTTTCACTACTTGCACTAGCCTTTGTCACTATGCCATCTAAACAAAAGGTCTGTAAACAGAATGTTGTATCATACAATGATCTCTTATGCCAAGAACATCCACGAAATGAACACTCGGGTAACATTTTCATAACACTTGAGAAAAAATTTGGAGTATTAAATTCATTGACTGTCCTACTAAATCTGATTTTCTGACATCAATGCATCCACTCAAAGGTATAAATAAGTCTCAAAATGCTTCTGGTTTACTAACCTCTTTCTTGTAAGGTGCCTCTAACATTGCTTCAACATCAAGTTCATCTGCCATGATGTCAGAGTCAACAACAAGAGCTTGATCTGAAATACATTTAATAAACTTATGATAAATATGACTTGTGATGAGCATGCACCGAGTACTGGCGTCAACAAATCTGAAACATAGCCTACCAGCTCACTGGTACAATCACAGAAACTCATGATTCGGATGTTGTTAAAACTCACGCAGAGAGTGAGTTGTTGTTGTTTTACCAGGGCCATGAGAAATTGGCTGGTGGCCTTGAACGGCCCTCGCGAATTATAGTTGGTGAGTAAATAAATGTAAAGTTAAACTGTTAGATTCACGCTTGTCGGTTTTAATGTTCGTGATTAATAAGTAATGGAGTAGGGGTGAAACAAGGTGGGGATAGTTGACATTGTTAAGTATGACTAGACAAGTTTTTGCACGTTAACTGGCTGGTAGAATAGTGCAGACGTATTACTACAATTAAAATGGTGGGAGGTTTCGACCAATGAGATAGCTGAACTAATTGGACCAGCGGACTAGCACTGCTGGGTAGTTAGATAGTATAAAACATCGTGTAACGTTCAGATTTATTGAATACAGACGAGCAGAAGCATCGTGTCGTGAAGTATCTCTGGTTGGCCAGTACCTGAACTGTGATTTGAAGACTAGAAGTCCTTGCTAACGGACTGACTGAGCTCTAGAAAGAAAGGTCTGAGTGGGCTGACCTTTGAAAGCCCACGCTGCGCTATTTTGATGTTCGCGCCTACCAGTAGGCGTGACCATTGGTAATATATCTTATTTGTTTAAGCATAATAGAAGATCAGAGATAGAGAGAGAACCACAGCCTCATAGGAAGTCTAAGGAAACCCCAGCTGGCACTCGACGACGAGTGGCCTGTGTTATACTATAGAATGATTTCCATAGTATGATTGAAGTAATATGGCACATTGTTGATGAATTGAATAATGATTGTGCATATATATAAATAGTTTTTTTGCAACCTACAAGCCGAAGTGTGCTTCTGTAGGCTTGGAACGTACTGGGCTCTCCTAACATTCAAGCCCATATGATTTAGGGAGAGTTTGCCTGGCGACTGGCCAGTGGCGACTCAACTGTCACTTTAAATTGATATCTATTTTCGTATAATATACCTATTTGCTATTGATTGCAGTACATCCAATAAGGAACCATAATCACATGAATATCATAGATTAAGTTAGTAATTAGAATTTATTGCTTTGAATATACCTCTATTGTCTTTTGTTTTGTTTATTAATATTTATGTAAAACATGGCCTGACATATATAGATACTCTAGTTGTTTAGTACTTTTCTTGTGTGGTTGTGTCCGAGTGTGAGTTAGCTGCCTCTCGTGAGTCGAATGCTCCCCAAGACCCTAACTCTGCTCCTGACAGAAACCTTCCCAACACTTGACTAACAATCCCACTTTCACCATAATTCTTTTTCTGAAAATAAAATAATGGATCTAGATCTAATCTTCTCACTCACTGAAGCTAATCCACTAGATCTAGATATTCAACTCCAGGTCCAGATTTACTATATAGTTATGGTGGTAGGCTCCCAGTGCAACCAGGTCAAGAACATGACCAAAACCGAAACTGGTAACTACTTACTATTGTAACCCTTATTCTAGCACATGGTCATCCAAGTTTGATGTTTCATTTTTAAAAAAAAGACGCATTTTTTGTGAGAGTTGCAGATCCCCGCTTATCTTCTGGCCACTGTGTTGCTGATGATTTTCAGCTGAGGAAAACTTTCTTAGGAACTCAAGATAAGTGTACCAGGAGTGATCCTAAAGCCCTCTATTGGCTGTGGTAAGTTGACAATGCCTACATGATTGCTAGAGAGGCACCAAAAGGCCAATCAGTTGTTTGAAGTGAGACAAAATAGAAAAATTCTCATGAAGAAATTATGTGGATGGTTTTGCTTCAGTCCAGTCAATGGTCACACTGGGGTCTAATGGACGCAAAAGGGTCTACTTAGCTTGGGCGTTGTTGTTCTACAAATTGATTGTGGCTCTGGATGTGGGTGAGATCAATTCACACTGACCAATAAAAAATTTTGCTAGGCTACAACAAAAAGTCCAACAACCGGAAGAAAATGAATGTGGTTGCACACTGATCCAGTTACTCTAGATTCGACACTTGGAAAAGCCGTCCTTATTCGCCAGCACTGGCCATTAAAGCCTTAAAAAAAATTTTCATTAGAGAAACATATTTCCAATTGAATAGCCTATTTTCATCAGTTTTAACCCTCTTAGCAGGTGACATCAGATAATGGGAAGTGGGCTAAAATAGCGACAAATATGTGAGATCCGATATACTGGATGTCTTGTTTCGGGAATCTGTGTGCCAGCTCGAACTATTTTTTTAAACTACTTTTCACTTCAAGGGAAGCTACTCCCACAATCTTTCTGGGCTGAACAAAGGGAATTGAACAGAGTTGTTCCAAGACAAGTTTTGTGATTTTTTGAGAATTTTTTTCTAGTGACTGTTGTGAACTATGGCATCAAGTGATGAATCTGATCTAGATACTACTGCAGTTTGGGGTTTGCATGACAAAACACAAGTGTAAAAAAGCCAGGACTGCATAAAAATGTGAGTTACTGCATGCAAAATTTCTCCAAGTTGGTTTTCTTGCTCCAATTGTTGCCAATTATGTTTTGAATATCCAAAGAGCTAATTTACATGATCAAATTAAACGTTTCCCCTGTTTCAAATTCATATGGCCACGCTTATTCGCAGATGGATTTTTGGTTTGTGATTTTTATTTAGGAAGAGCTCCTTAACGCTCACACTGCGCGCTACCCGTAAAGCCCACTGCCCGGTCAGTGACCTTACTCACGGAGAATCTTATCTGGGGTCACTACGATGACCACATACGCTGTCCACGTGGTTCGGTTTTTATTGATCGTTATGAAAACATTCGCTGCTATGCCTTATCACGCTTGATAATGAATTAACCAGCAAAACCTTAGTCTGTCAGTCTCTAACCAAGGATCGGACTTATGATTCCAAACTGACAGTGACAGCTGTAGTTTTCGTGAGAATGAAGCTTGATAACTACCCACACCCTCCCAAGCCCTGTAGACATAAATGGTTTCATCCTGACTGACACATACTAATAAACCAATGTGGGCATTTGGGGCAAAGATTATTTCAGAGCTTGTTTCTGGTTGGTTCTTAGATACAGACAACTCCAGATGGTGGTCAGCTTGTGAGAAAATGAGATAATATTGCAAATTTGTTGAGCAACAGTTTGCTTGTCGATGTTACATTTTTTGAAAGTGTGGGGAGAGCCTTTGAAAGCTTAGTCTTTGTGATTCCGACCAGTGGTTCACTGGTTAACATGTCCATGTCACAGTGAACAATAACACGGTGGTTACGTCTCAAAAAGGTCAGTGACCTGATGCGTGAAAATACGGCTTGTGCGTGGCGCGGTCAAGGACCTTGCCGACTTTTGCCACCCGTGCAGCGTGAGCGCTTGCGAGTCAATACCGACAATTGCCGCCCCTCGCAGGGTGACGGTTAAAATGGCGTTTAGTCACCAAAACAGTTTTGATGGCTATAGAGCTGTCTATGGGATACAAAATCGCCCAAGTACCATAGCAAGCATGCGAGAACCAAAGCCCTCTGAATTTTAGAGAGTGATAAAATGAAAACCTAAAAAGATCAGATTAACTTCACAGACATACACTGAAAAGCTGAAACTTCTTCTTCTTCTGCGTTTTTCGTGTCAGACTGTTTATATCAGGAGGCCGGTAGCCTTTATGAAGGATGCTGTGCTCCTGAGTTCCTCTGCTGTCCCATATAGCTTAATGTGTAGTGTCGCACCTCGGGGCCAGCTGTTTTCCCTCTGTTGTCTGTATAGGGGGCATTGTTGGAGGACATGTTCTGCATTCTCTGGGCAGTTTCCACATGGGCATGTCTGTTTCTCCAACCCTGAATTTTTTGTAAAGGTGCTGCCGGAGTCTGTTATGTCCAGTTCTCAGCCTAAAAATGACAGTTTGCTCCTTTCTGCTGAGCAAGTGTATCGCATAGTCTGTTACATGGCTTGGATAACTTTGTTTCCACTTGGATTTCAAGGCTGCCTTTATGTGAGTTTTGGCTTCTGAGAACGTTATGTTTTCTCTGACTTGAGGGAAGTTAAAAGCTGAAACGAACAATTCCTTCGTTCAACGAGTGAGAGGCCAGCAGCGGCCACCCCCAGCATCCATCTCAATCACATGACCAGAACAAACGATGTGCATCACTTCTCATTCAGAACACGGACCAAAGTAAACAAACAGCGTGTTGAGGGGAAATCGTAAAGCTAGAGGAGTTCGTCCTCCACTGCCGCTCATTCTTTTTCTATTCCAAAAACCTACCAGAAGTAAACTCGCCTGCCGAGTTGGAGGGTGGGGGGTCGAGGCTCTTCAAGATCTGACTTTTTTTTTGGTCATTTTTTTTTGTTTTCCCCTTACTGATCATCGTTGCTTTGCTCCAGAGTATAAAATTGTGACAAGAATTTTTGTATTTTTAAAAAATGTTTTACAATCTTTTTAGATGAATTATTATTAGTGTAGTAATATTAGCCAATTTTGTCGGGAGTGAAATCACAGAGAAAGTCAGGCAGAGCAAATAAAAATGAATTAAAGTTCCATGGAAACAAAAAAAAAAGTAATAAAACAAAATATGACAAATAGATCCAGATTACCGTGGAGAGAGATGAGCTGTTCATTTCACACCGACCAAAAGAAATCATTTACATGTGGCAGATTCCATGAACGTATACCAAAAAGGAAACTGAAATTTTGATGTTCAATATTTACAAAATAAACACCTGAGCAAGTTTCTTTTTATGTTGTTTTATTTGCCAGTGCCATAAGGGAGCTGCAAAAGCAAGATTATTTTCATTTGCTTTCGTGTTCTATTTTTTCTCGATTTTTTGTTTTTGCGAACCTGATGAAAAGAGACGCACGCAATATCCCAATTCTGCAGTACCCTGATCAGGCAAGTATTATCCAATTTGTGTGAATGAACAAAATAAAACCATATTGTGTGTTTGCTAGCTGAAAGTTGGCACATTGTTTTGTTGCCAGTTGGGTGACGATACGAGCTGATGCTACCGAGCTATAGCGCTAGTATGATTGCGTCATTTTCCAGCCGCGTGCGTCGCCTTTCGCAGTGACATTTGGGGCCTCAAAAATATACTAATAATTGCAAAATTACCGTTTTTTTTTGCCCTGGAAAGTAATATTAGGGTCTGCTCTGCGACATTTGCGATAAAAACGCAAAAAATAACAAAAACTAAAAAAACTGACGGGAATAACCGACCTCAACCCCTCGTATGTCTCCGGAATGTCAGTCTCGCAAATAAACATCCGGTGCTTCGCGCTGCCTCAATAACGGTCCGATCCGCATGTAACGGGGTGAAATCGAAATCTGGCACCATCCTCCTTTAAGATCTGTGAATATTTTGGTTTTATACCATGTTTAAGATCACAAAAGGCTTGCTTTCACTTGTGCATCACCTCAGTTTCGCATGATTTGTCTCATGCGATCGGCGGCGTGTCTTCTTCACCCGAAATTTCCCCCATCCAGATAGATAGTCTTCAGTATTAGTGCGCAATGTCAGTGAGAAGCTTAATTCAGTCAAATCTACCAAGAATAGACTGCACATTTTACAAGCACAGAAGTTTATTGTGGGTTGATAATGTCGCGCCTGTGCCGAAAACAAATGTGCGAACCTGATGGCGGAAGGATGCACAAAATAGTGAACCTGACGAGGAGGGGGGGACGCACAAAATGGCGAACCTGACGACGAGGGGACGCACAAAATAGCGAACCTGATGACGGGAGACGCACAAAATTGCAAACCTGGAAACGTGTGACGCATTAGATGGCGAACATTAAACGCAACTTAGCAAATGTCAAAAGTTGACACGTTTAGTGCACCTAAGAAGGACGGAAAGTACCGGGGACATATTATTGGAGCAGTTTCTGATTAGGGATTTGTAGTAAAATAATTTAGAATCTTTAGATCTAGATCTAGATAGAATACATACAATGTATCTGATCTAGATCTTGTCTAGTGTTTGTAGTAATTTTATATAGTATTTAACTGTCTAGATCTAGATAGGCCTATCTAGTTCCATAATCTAGAATTAGGCCTAGTGTTGTGTAGAAAACTGTCATGCTAGAAATATAAATGTATAATAGGCCTAGCTAAGATTTTTAATCAGAATGTTTTGTCGAGTTCTGCTTATTAGGATGGAAAAATCACCAAGCCTCTGTTAGCTGAGATATAGCCTAGGCTGATAAAAAATATTCTTATATATTGTCATCATTTGAATGTTGTTTCCTTTTTGTGGCAGGGAAACACATTCTCATCGAGGCGTGGTAAGCTCAAATTACCAAAATGAGAATTGGTATTGTTATTATTTATTGATATGATATATCACAGTAATCACATGGTAATAATGTTATACTTATAGGTACCTTTAGTCTTCAATAAGATAATTTCCATGACATTGAATAAAAAATTCAGGATTCTATATTTTGACTGTAACATTTCAGATTGTCAGTGGACCTCTGGAAGGCGGAGACATGACAGTGTCCTTCCTCGGGCAGAAGGGGACATTCTTAATTCTATGTTTACCCAGACATAGAGGAACTTGTTATCCTTCACTGAACAAGAAGGACAGCAACATTAAAGAGATTTAGGAATATTGGAAGCCCCAAGAGTCGACGGGAGAGGGCGCCATTTAAAAAAAAATAAACTTAAATCTTTGTCTATGGCTTTGTTAAATGATTTCTTTTCATTTGCATGCTAGTGTGTGACTGGAAATATTAGGCAAGAAGATGTAAAAGTAATAGAAAAGATTGTATTAATAAAAAAAAATTGTATGTAGGCTTCTTTTTTTTTCAGGTATCTCCAGATTTGCATTTACCCTCAAACAAAAACTGCTTATCATGCCTTTTTACAATTTCATAAAGCCAAATTGCCTCCCTGGCGTTCTCATTTGTCCATGAACATAATTGCTGCACAACATTATTATAAAGCCAAATTATTTAAATGGAGTAGAAGACATTCTTGAGAGACTATTTCAAGTAATTTAGATGCAATAAAGGTGAATTATATGAATGTTTCTGTACTGATCTCAAAAGGAAACCTTTCTAACGTACTCGTACAAAATGGACTGTAACTTGTAAACCAAGAGCCTGTTGCTCTTAATTCTTGCAGATTTGAATTCAGCTTTAAATTTCCTTTCTTTTGATATATAATATGACCATATTAAAGCAGTTTGAATATTTTTTGTTTTTGGGATACTTCTCAATTATGTTCACGGAACCTGCCAATGCCATGTTTAACCCTCAATCTTCTTTGGTTTTTATGGCATATTTATGGAAACTGAATGTTGCCGACAGATAAAGAGCCCTATTTCTTTTTCTATTTAAGATAGAGTAGCAAGTTATATATCAATGGATTCAGAATTGAATTAGCTGCCATTTGATGATAGTTTTGACTAATTATAATGACAATAAAAAGATCTGGGGTCCAAATTTTATGGGGAAAAAAAATTGAAAAGTACATAAATTTACAACCACAATGGACACTGTGATAGAAGAAAAAAAAAGTATTTGAAGGAAACTGAAAAACTTTATTATCTTAACAAACTACATCCAATTTTACAACATATATCCAAATTTCAAGACATTCTGTCAGTAAATGACTGAAATATTAAAAAAATTGAAATGCATATATGTGAACTATTTGTGCCGAGAACTGCCACAAACCACAACGGAAAAAGTTGTACAACGTGTCATGTTATATAAATATTTTGTTATTCATTTGAATTTTATACAGGGAAACAACCTTAATTTTAAACAGAATCAGGATTAACTTCATCATGTACAGACAAACATCTGAGGCTTATATTCAATGATGAATATGTATAAAATTATATTTTGTGGTAGTCTACAAGACAGTTCCGTGTGTCATGCAGACACAGAAAAACATTACAAGTTCTGCAGAAGTATCTGCTTTTCTGTTCAACATGTAATTTATCATAACATAGCTTACAGTTCTTTCTCTGAGAAGTTGGAACAATACCAGGAATAATTGGGTGATTAGTAAAAATCTTTGGTTTTGAGGCTGTTGGAACATCTGCAAAGTCGTCAATTTTCCCGAGTTGCCTGATTAGTTCTTCTGTAAATGCAAGCTGATTAAACTTGTTACTTCTATCTAGTTCTTTCAAATCAGGGTTTTGCTTTCTCCAGTCCTGAAACAAAATATATCTATTTACTCTGGCAATATCTAGAAAATGAAAAAACAATGTCTTCCAATATTTATTTGTCTTACGTAACATGTTGTATTTGGTTAGTAATTGGTCACTTTTATCAACTCCGCCCATATGCATATTATAATCTGTTATGACTTTAGGTTGTCTAAGTTCCAAAGTTTGACAAGCTTCATTTGTTTTAGTTCTCCTATTAGCCATACAAAATTCATTTGCCCCATGCATGGTAGAAATCACAGACACAGTTTTATTGTCCTTCCACTGAAGTGCTAAAATATTCCCATGTCTACACCATCTCATTGCCCCTCTCTCATTCTGTTTCTCCCACTGTTTCACATTTTTCAATTCTGCTGGAAATCCCCTCCTATTGGAAATAATAGTACCACAAGCTAAAATCCCTTTCTTCAACAGATCAAGAAACAAATGAATGCTTGAATAAAAATTATCAACAAAAAGACGGTAACCCTTATTGCCACGAGCTAAAAGAAATTTCAAGAGATCCATAACAACTTCATAGGCTAAACCATTTCCACTAACTTTCCCAGACCCTGTCTTTCCCAAATAAACCTCAAAATTGTAAGTGTAACCAGACAAAGAATCTGCTAAAACCCAAAGCTTCATGCCCCACTTAGTAGGCTTGTCACGTATATATTGCCTAAATGAAAACCTTCCTTTATTTTTTACCATCCTCTCATCAACAGAAATATTCAAACCTGGCTGATAAAGATTCATGCATTTTCTCCTCATAATATCAAACAAAAAACGAACTTTACATAACTTGTCTCCTTGTTTCTCAGTTTTTCTGTCGGATACTTTCAAAAGTGGCTCAGAATAAGTTGGACAGAAAGGAGAACAAATACAAGCATCTTAGAACAGCTTGGCACCACCAGAAGAATAACACCTGAAATAAATAAAAGAAGACTTGCATACATCGGCCACGCGGCCCGAAACAAAAGCACGGCCCTTATGATATCAATCCTTCAAGGAAAGACAGGAACAAAGAGAAAACAAGGAAGACCACCCATTACATATCACGATAACATCAAGAAAGTCAGCCAGCTGGAAATAAGTGAACTAACTAGGAAAGCTAAGGACAGGATTGGGTGGAGGAGATTTTGTCGTGACATCCACTGTAGCAGCTAACATCGATGACGATGAAGCCGACAGGTGACAGGTGAGGTGACTTTCAAAAAACACATAATTTGTTGAAATCGAAATCTTGTCATAAATGACCGCGCCCAAAGGCCATTGAATAGACTCTTTTTACTCCAATACATTTCTACTCCTGGTACTTGAATCATTCCCATGTACATAAGCAGCCCAATAAAACGATAAAACTCTTCTTCTTCTAGAGGAACCCAGCCTTTGTACATGCTGACTTTTGTCGGTCCCACCTCCCTGGCGTTCTCATTTGTCCATGAACATAATTGCTGCACAACACATGATGAAAAAAACAGCTGGAAAATAGTGAATGGTGTCAGGTACTTTCTTCTGGACCCTCGTCATGGAATCGGGGAAGTGGGCTCCGGGTGGTCGTTCAGGGTTAAAGTTTGGGACGGACGTCCTAGACCAGTTGTCATAGTCTCCAAAGCTATATATGAGGAATAGAAAAAGAAACAAAAATGTGTTACAAGAATCATTTATACCCAAACCTAATAATAAAAAATTAATAGAAATAATGTGTAGCAATATAATACAATATACCTAAAATTATGTTGAAATCTATCTCTAGAAGATCATAATAGTAGATACAAGAAGCCACTGACAAGAGATGGTAACCACAGTAAACAAAACATAGGCCTTGGTTACTAGGTGCAGTACGTGGAAAGTTGTAATCAGCCTGAACAAATAAAAAAGCAGATCAAAGCCTAAATCCTGACTGACTGCTGCTCAGCAATGATTGAAGGAGCCAACTACAATAAATATAATTACCTGTGATACCTGTAATTAGATCTAGATCCAAAATGTTTGTGTTATGATTACATAGGCTAAAGAAGAAAAAACCTTCACCTTCGTTCTCGTATGTTCCGGCCGGTTGATGGGGCTTCATTCTCATCAGAGCTGGAATCTGAGACGTCTTCTTCATCCCAGACTTCATCCTCGCTTGACTCATATTCAATTTCTTCATCGGAAAGATTGTTTGAAGCCATTTTATTGCGCTTTGTTGACAATGATGGTAACTCAGCAGTAGATAAAAATCCAAGATGGCGGCGGAACCGAAGAGACGCGATCGTCTTATTTCTCTTTCTTTCTATTCACTTAAAAGGCTTCATTTTATACTTTTTTCACCTGTTTTCGTTAAAAACCAGTTTCGCCTTTCAAATCAAAACGATTTTCAAGCAGTTTTGAACAGTTTTTCATTAAAATAACGAGGGATACAAGCGTCGATCACCGGTGATCGAAATCTTTGGTAAAAGAAGATTGAGAGTTAAAATTTGATTTACATTTTTATTTCTGTCCCATTCAGTGAACAGGAATAAAGTAATCTGGAGCACACTAGTAACATTGATTAATTTCCCCACGACATCAATTTTGCAAAAACCTAAAAATTTTTTTTATTAACTCTCACCCTGCGCGCTACCCTTAAAGCCCGCTGCCCCGTCAGTGACCTTACTCACGGAGAATCTTATCTGAGGTCACTGACCCGTGCCGCTAGACGATGACCACATAGTGACATACGCTGTCCATGTGGTTCGGTTTTTATTGATCGGTATGAAAACATTCGCTGCTATGCCTTATCACGCGTGATAATGAATTAACCAGCAAAACCTTAGTCTGTCAGTCTCTAACCAATGATCTGACTTATGATTCCAAACTGACAGCTGTAGTTTTCGTGAGAACGAAGCATGATAACTTAAACTAAGCCCTCCCAAGCCCTACACAAATGGTTTCATCCTGATTGACACATACTAATAAACCAATGTGGGCATTTGGGGCAAAGATTATTTCAGAGCTTGTTTCTGATTGATTCTTAGACACAGACAACTCCAGATGGTGGTCAGCTTGTGAGAAAATGAGATAATATTGCAAATTTGTTAAGCAATAGTTCGCATGTCGATATTACATCTTATTCTTTTGAAAGTGTGGGGAGAGCCTTTGAAAGCTTAGTCTTTGTGATTCCGACCAGTGGTTCACTGGTTAACATGTCCATGTCACAATACCTTTGATTTACAAGAGATACATTGAACAATAACACGGTGGTTACGTCTCAAAAAGGTCATGGACCCGACGCGTGAAAACACGGCTTGCGCGTGGCGCGGTCAGCTTGACCTGGGCGACTTTTGCACTTGCAAGTCAATACCGACTATTGCCGCCCCGCGCAGGGTGAGGGTTAAAAGTGAGCAGTCCTAGGTTTAAAAAAAAATGCTCTGGCGTGGGATTGAACCTGAGACGGATCGGACCCTCCAACTGATAACGGCAGATGCTAGCCATTGCACCATCGCAGATTGCAGAATGCGGGAGAACTTTTCCATAGTCACCTGTCGGCTTCATCGTCATCGATGTTAGCTGCTACAGTGGATGTCACGACAAAATCTCCTCCACCCAATCCTGTCCTTAGCTTTCCTAGTTAGTTCACTTATTTCCAGCTGGCTGACTTTCTTGATGTTATCGTGATATGTAATGGGTGGTCTTCCTTGTTTTCTCTTTGTTTCTGTCTTTCCTTGAAGGATTGATATCATAAGGGCCATGCTTTTGTTTCGGGCCGCGTGGCCGATGTATGCAAGTCTTCTTTTATTTATTTCAGGTGTTATTCTTCTGGTGGTGCCAAGCTGTTCTAAGATGCTTGTATTTGTTCTCCTTTCTGTCCAACTTATTCTGAGTTTTCCATAGTAATTAGTAGACATCACAAAACCGAGAAACCCCCCATCTGCGAATAAGATCCTGGTCTTATTCGCAGACGTCTGCGGAATATATAATATATAATGGGATCCAACAACTCAACTCCTCCCTTGTGAAAAGTGTGATTTTCTGTGAACAGTCACTTCTTATCCCTGGACCCTGTCTCTACAATTTCATATTCTTGTCAACAAAATGCTTAAAAAGATCATATGCTAAGAGGGTTAAAAATATTTCATACAGTGCAACCAATATCTCAACATCAGTGGGACCATCTGAATTGCATCAAGTAGGCTGAAGAAAGTCGAAATAACAGATTTGTGGCGGAAGAGAACAAAAAACAAGCAGGAGATATCAAATAATATCACCATTAAGCCTATGGGAAAAAGTGACCAGATAAACAATGCAAATATATCCCGTTTCTTCTGATAAATATAGGCTATAGCCGGTATAGGCCTAGTTCTATGTAGGCAAACCACACCCCCCCCCCCATAGGTTTGCAAAGTGGGGAAGTTATCTATTTGCACAATAAAATTACAATTACATTTTATTTACACCCATTGGCATTGATGATAAGGCTGAACCACAGAGCAGTTGGGTACACTGAACAGGGTAGTTCAGAAGGCTTCAGACAGGGTGATCTCTTACAGTACAACACAAAATCCATTGGTGAATGAACAATAAAATCCTAGACTCTAGAGTAAACTTTAAAAGTTCAAGTACAAGTCTGTGCTGGTGGATTGATCTAGATATCTAGAGTCTCTCTATCTAGATCTAGATCTAGATCTAGTCAGAATTGGGAAGTTCATACAAAGATCAGCTAGTCTAGTACTACCTTAAATAGCAGGTTGAATGAGAGGCCCTTTATTATGCTGTATTAGTCTTCCGGGCTGAACAATGTGGCTCGGAACTGCCAGTAGCCCATGTTAAACAGGGAAACAAAGAATGTAGCATAATGGCTAAACCTTTCCAGATAGCCTACACTCGGCTACACAATTACTGACTTGGATTCAGATCTGGACTATCTAGATCTAGATTTCCCTTTCTCATTATCAGTACTTACTTTCCGAAGGTAGTTCCTCAATGGATTACAACATGAGTTGCGCAAGAAACGTGAAAAGGTCAATTTTTATAACCTGAAACGATTCTAATACCGCCGTTAAACGTCGCCGACAGTTTTCAAGATGGCGTAGGTACAATCTCGTTCAATCTCGCTGCGAAAAGGGTATTTGATAATGCCAGTTTGTACTTTTATTTTAGCTTGTTAGCTCATGGTTTCCTAAATTTTCGAGTTTGCGAGATGACATAGAGTCTACTTCCAGAGAAATAAAATTGCCAGTGTTGGTAGAACCAGGTAGTTTACACACAAACACAACTTCAAATCAGCTTTCAATTGGATTAGAAAATCGATACTCAGGATAGTGGTAACAGAAAGCTGGTCCAGAGATGAATGGCTTATCTCTTTACAGGGTTGGCATGATTTAAATCAAGGTGATTTAAATCAAATGATTTTTTTGATTTAAATCACTTTGATTTTTTAAATTAAAATCAGTGATTTAAATCACTTTTTGATTTTTTTACTTTTTAAGGATTTTTTTTTTTTCAAACTGCTTGTTTTTGATGTTTTTATTGTTCAAAAGCACTAGACTTAAAGGCACTGATAAGTAGGAGTGCTTCTCTATTATTATTATTATTATGCATCATTCAATAATTTCTGATTTTGGCTGATTAATACAACAGTTGGAGACTTGAATGTGTCGCAGGACACAATTCAAATATAACACCTTGAACAAAAATGTAAGTCTGAATTTGAATTTTGTGTACCTGTGTAAGACATTAAGACAGTCAAGTAAGTGAAAAAGGCCTATATTTTATTTCAAATAAACATCTTTATTTTTATAAAACAGTTAGTGAAATCCAGGCATACAGATCAGATCCAGAAAATTCTGATAAAAAAGGTGAAGAGACAGAAGAGACTTAACTTTTATCAATTACATGTACATGGCTGTAATGATTATTAGGAGTCATTTAGCTATATCCTTTTAGTACCCTTATGCTTATGTTATGAAATCAGAAACCCGGGCAGTGCAGGCATGTTGGAAATTGGATTTTTCTCATATTTTCAAGTCCCTGGTCCTATTGGGGGGTAGGATCGAGTACCTAGTCTTCTCGGATAAGGACGAAAAAATTCGGAGGGCCCGTGTGCACGTTGCGCACGTTAAAGATACCTTGGCAGTTGGAAATCGTAAAGAGCAGGCCGAAAGGCCGCTGCCCGGGCAAAATTGAAAATTGAAATTAATAGATTAAAAGTTATCCATATCACCCCCGCCAGAATTTATTATTCATTATTAAATATATATCGTTATTAATAAATATTCAAATATTATTTGAGTTGTGTGTTGTGTGAACTGATGTGAGTTGTGAACTGCTGTGAGTTGTGAACTGTTGTGAGTTGTGAACTGCGCCTAACAGGCTGCGTTACAATTTGCTCTGAGATAGAGAGAGAGAGAGTGAGCGAGACAGGGAGAGAGAAAGAAGCAGTGCAGTGTGTTGAGCGCTTCGCCGGCAGCTCCATTCTGCTCTGTGGTTGACATGTTGTTTCTGTAAAGCGCATAGAGCATTTTAAATGGATATGCGCTATATAAATGCTATACATTATTATTATTATTATAGAAAATATTTTGTCGACAAAATATTGAATGTATTATGTATTAAAAAAAAATTTTTTAAAATCTGATTTAAATCAAAAAAATCTGATTTAAATAAAAAAAATCGATTTTTTTGATTTTTTCGAAAAAAATCTGATTTTTTTCCAACCCTGTCTCTTTATCTTCTTTCATATTTACAGATCTATTATTTATTCACCAATTAGTTTACTTATTTATTTATTTATTCACGTATGTATCTATTATTAATTAATTCATTCATTCATCCATTTACTTATATTCATGAGCAAAATCACCGAGTTATGACGTACACAATGGATACTGAACAAATCACATTTCAATCTGAACCTGAAAAAAAAAATCAAGTCAGCAAGTTAGCTGGACGTGCAAGAAAGTTACAAAGAGACAGGAACTTGGTTTCTATTTAATTCATGAGCGTGAGGATGATTTTAGTTGTTATGAGTCTGTACATTTATGACAAGTGAGACAAGTCTTTAAATGCAAGTGTCATTGAATGCATCCTTTCTTTGTTGTTGTCGCCCATACTATCCTCGGGAAAGAGGGTACTTGATTACACTTTGCAGTGTTATTTAGTTTACATTTCACAGTAATTTTCATGCGTTTCGGTAGAATAACGCTAAATTAACGCCAACAAGCATAATGGGATGTCAAATACATTGCAATATTGTCTATGTCAAAATATTGGCATTTTAGATTTTTTAAAAATCAGTCGAAGCAAATAATAATTCCCTAAGATACGTTATAAAAATTGCTTTGCACGGATTTCTGGCAAAGCCACTCTCCCTCATCCCCCCCACCACCAAAAAAAAACAAACGACGACCGGCGCTGCACTGTGGCGACGACGTGCCTGCTCCAGTTGTAACTGGGGTGCAATGGCACAAAGGCAAATTTCCCAAATGGGATTAAAGAGTTATACAAATACAAATACAAAAATACAAATATAACCGGCAACCCGCCGGTTTTCCTTCATGGTCAATCCAAAAACCAAATATTTTGAAATACGTTCAAGATAAAGCCTGGGTATGTATTCCACAATCCCTTGGCTACGAAATCTTGATATAATAATTGTTATTATTTTTCTTTTAGAAGGCCTGAAATTGAAGTTGCATTCGTTGTAAAAGCAGATTGTTTCCATGTCATTTTCAAGAAAAAATTTTGGACTACAAAATTGCAAAGGATTTCTACAATATTAGAACACCCCAATAGTAGATTCACTAATCCATGCATGTTCACAAATATACGTTACTAGCTGAGGTCCCCGGCCCTGCCCGGGATAAATCGATTTGAATATTAGTTTCAGTTATGGGTGGTTATTATGGACCTGCTTCATCTTGCCTGTTCCTATTTGTTTATTTTATTTTTGTTTGTTTGTTTTTAAATAAGTCTTACTGCTCTGCCTTTGTATGTTGACACCCTGCGCATCCCGTGCAATAGCATGATTTGCGCACGGGTTAGTGTGTTTGATAGTGAACACATCGCAGGAAGTGATAACGAAACCTTAAAATGGCGAACCATGACTCGAAACAGATCTAAAGTTGGGGAAACAATAAATTTCCTATAAAAAAAAACTACAACGATTTGAGACTTCTATTAAAAACTGTGCACCCTTACGTCCATTCTGATGCTCCGTATAAAATTTGAAGTCTGAGTGTTGAGTGGTTCAGAAGCCTTTTGCAACGAAAAATCTCAAGTCCACAAATATAGTATAGATTTCAGCTGTAGTATAAAGAAATAAGATGTATGAACAGATCAGACGAGGGATTGATTGTGAGCCAAACATCGTGCATAATGGTTTATTTGACTTATTGCAATGCGTCGATTGAAGAAATGGCACCATTTGGATATATTTGATTTTCGAGGGCATTATCTCTCAGATGGGGTATTTGTATGTATACATGTAGAATCTTCATAATGTGAGCAACCGATATCAGGTTTGAATACAGGTTACCACTGGTTTTTCACTCTTTGTTGTCAAAATTAAGTAAGTGCCAATTTTTCTGACTGTGTCTCACTTATTTCTTCCAACACAGTGAGCAAATATGTTTTTGAGATTTATTTGCAAACTTTTAGGCCTTGTTTAAAAGATACTAGATATGATGAAATGGGACATTCCCTTTTCTGCAAGTGTTCACCTTTCACCAGAGGCCCCTCCCACCTCGACATGCTGAGCCAGCGCTTTGTACACTGGAAATGTACTGTATAGAAAATAAGGCACAACACAGACCGGTTTCACTTCCAGAGGCAATTTCAGCACCAAGTTATTATAATAATATGCAATGTCTAATTTACAGTGAGTGAGTTTCCCCATAAAACAAAGCACATAAAATGGGTGGGTGAGGGAAAAAGATAGAGATTTTTCACTTCATCAATAGGGTTTCATCTAAATGTATTTATTCTCTAAGTTAGTTCAGCCTTGCCATGAACTGGAGTGGTTTGCAGTAGCGACCTCTTTACATTTCCTAACATTACTAACAATTTTTTAATCTGAAACTTGCAAGGACACAAGTGGCAGAAAACTGTAGGAGCATGTGGTTTGATTTGCTAACGTGGCAAACAGCATTCTATAGCTTTGTTTCAGCCTAAATCAAATATGATTTCTCGAGAGATCCTAGAGATAGCAGCTGGACCGCACAGCTGCAGCAATATAGTGACTGTATATATGGCCTTTAGCGTCTTTACAGACGGTCTTAGCAGCTAGAATATTCACTTTCACTTTGACTGACAGCTTCTCTCGTGGCTTATTCTACCAATGTTTGACCCGAGAGTACGATGGCAGTGATTGCAGGTCAGTCTTTTGGGTTCACTTTGGCGAGTGTTTTCATTCCGCCTCTGTCGTTTTGTCAGGTATGTTTCTTTTGCCTTGAAGTCTATTGCGAGCGTGCCACTGCGCAATTTTTGTCTCCATCTGCTTCGATCATTTGCAAGGTTCTCCCATTCATTGGGGTCGATGTTGAATGCTTTCATCGTGACCTTGCAAGTGTCTTTGAATCGCAGATGTGGCCTACCTCTGGGTCGGTTGCCAGTAGCAAGTTCCCCGTAGAGAATTTGTCTGGGGATGCGATCATTTTCCATACGGTGGAGATGTCCAAGCCACCGCAGTCTTTTTTTGCCTAGGAGAGCCTGAGTTGATGGAATGTTGGCTCGGCTCAGAACTTCGATATTTGAGATCCTGTCTTGCCACTTGATCTTGAGAATTTTGCGTAGGCAGCGCAGGTGGAAGGAGTTGAGGGATCTTTCATGTTTGGAGTAGGTGGTCCATGTCTCTGAGCCATACAGCAGGGTGCTTAGGACGCAAGTTTGGTACACGAGTACCTTTGTTTTGATGGTCAGCTTGCTATTGTTCCACACCCTTTTTGAGAGTTTGCCAAAAGCTGTGGTCGCCTTTCCTATTCTGGCATTTATTTCAGTTGTTATGTCTGTGCTACCACTGATGGTTGAGCCTAGGTAGCAGAATTTTCCCACTTGCTCCAGAGGAGAGCCATTCAGCATGATTGGGTTGGGGTTTCTCAAGCCTTGTGTCAAAACTACAGTTTTTGAGACACTGATCTTTAGCATGAATTTGTCACAGGCTTTGGCAAGGCTATTGATGAGAGCCTGGAGCGTGGTTTCATCGTGGGCCACGATTGCAGCATCATCTGCGAAGAGTGACTGTAGAGATGTGCCAATAGCCTACTATGTGTTCAGGTCGTTGTTCTCGGAGGATCTCTGCACTTGGCATTTGCCCTCGACCAATAGCCTACCAGACATGCTCTCTTAGCCAACTAGCAGAATATTTTTCATTTATAAGGACCCAGTAAACGCATTCGCAGAAGACAGGAAATGATCCGGATCTTCAATTTAATAAAACCTGAAAAGTTTTAGCAGAGTGAAACTAAGTAAACATTTGATGAAAGTAGCTGCGGCAGCAGAGCACACGTTTGAGAATAAACACAGTTAGAAATTTTGAAGTTATTGCCATTGATTGAATAGATACCGTACGAAACAGTAAGCCGGGGGAACCATCTCCAGAGTTAACTGCTCCGGGCGAGAATAAAGAGAATCGAAATACAGTAACAGATCCCGATGTAGAATCTAGATCTAGCCAAGATAGTCTATAATGATATGATATGATATGATATATTTCGGGCTTTTTAGGCCTTTTGGCCTTTTGTCCGATCTTTTGATCGTTACCATTCTATTCTATACATTGTGATCTCCCCTGACTAAGTTCAAACTTGGTACATTCTATTCTTCCAGTGGGTATCTAGTCTGTTCTTAAAGCTGTTAAGTGTTGGTGCATTCACAGTGTCAGCTGGCAGATTGTTCCATATGTCCGTGGTCCTAATTGGAAAGAAGCCCTGTCGGATTCCTGTGTTGACTCTGTTCTTTTTGAGTTTATAGGTGTGTCCTCTTGTTCTGGTGTCTTCTTCTGGTGTTAGTGGTGATTCAGTATCATACATGTCGTGTGTGAACTTGTACACCTCAATCATATCTCCTCGGTCTCTTCTATATTGCATACTTGGTATGCTTAGCTTTTGAAGTCTTTCTTCATAGGGCAGTGCTGTCATACCTGGCACCAGCTTGGTGGCTCTCCTCAGTACTCCTTCTATTAATTTTTTATCTTTCTGGTAGGCCTACCTAGGTGACCACACAACGTTGGCTAACTCTAGATGAGGTCTTACAAGTGACGTGAACATGATTCTTGTACTTTCACCATCCAAGAACTGGAACGATCGTCTGATGAGTCCAAGTATTCTGTTTGCTTTGTTTACTTGTGTTTCGATGTGCTTGCTGAATTTTAATTCGTCGTCAATCAGAACACCGAGGTCTTTTTCTAACACTGTTGTACTCAACACCTTCCTGTCTTGTGAGTGGTGCAGCCGCATTGTGTACTCATGTGTTGGGTTGTTTCTGCCGAAGTGGATGATTTTGCACTTGTCTGCGTTGAAGCGAAGTTGCCATTTGTCGGTCCAGTCGACTAATCTATCTATATCTCTTTGAAGATCTTGTCTGTTAGATTCAGTGTCTACTATTGAGGAAACTTTGGTATCGTCTGCATACATGTGACACCACGAGCTGATTACTTCTGGCAGATCATTGATAAAGATCATGAACAAGACTGGGCCTAGTACACTCCCCTGGGGAACACCACTTGACACTGTTGACCATTCTGAGTAGGATCCATTCACTGAAACTCTTTGACGTCTTCCTATGAGAAACTCGTTAATCCAGTCCAGTAGTTTGGATCTGATGCCATAAGACTGCAGCTTATTCACAAGTCGTAAATGTGGCACAGAATCGAAGGCCTTCGCGAAATCCAGGTATACCGCATCCACAGGTCTGCCGATGTCTAGTGCTGCTGTCCATTTATCCAATACCAGCAGTAGGTTTGTCGCACATGATCTTTTTGGCCTGAATCCATGTTGGCATGTTGATAAAAGTTCATTCTGCCCTAGGTATTCCAAAACTGCATCTACTATTATTGACTCCATGACTTTGCAAAGAATGCTGGTAAGGCTTACTGGGCGATAGTTCCCCGGGCTGGACTTGCTACCTTTTTTAAACAATGGGGTGACATTTGCATCCTTCCATGCCTCCGGTAGTTTTCCTTCTTCCAACGACCTTGTGAAAAGTATCGTAAGTGGCTCCGCCAGCTCATCCGCAAGTACCTGTAGGACACGTGGGTGTAGACCATCTGGTCCAGGTGACTTTACCGGATCAAGCTGTTTTAGTTTCTTTTGTACTGTCTCTTTTGTAAAGGTAATATCTTCAAGGACTGTTTGCAATTCTCTGTTCTCGCAGGTTGGCATTTCTTGGGTGCTTTCCTGTGTGAATACACTACAGAAAAATCTATTTAGGGTGTTCGCTTTGTCCTCGTTTCCAGTGACTGTATGTCCGTCTTCATCTATCAGGTCGGCGATTCCCTCTTTTATTTTCAGCTTTCTATGAGCATATGCATAGAATACCTTTGGGTTGCTTTGCGCCTTCCTTGCTATAGACTTTTCGTATTGCTTTATTGCGTTCTTGCAAGCCGTATTTGCTTGATTCCTTGCTTTGGCATATACTATGTAGTCTTTTCCCTCTTTCGTTTCCATGTATCTTGCAAAAGCCTGTTTTTTCTTTTTGACCTTGCTTAAGGCTTTCTCGTTCATCCACAACGGGAGTTTCCGTTTTGTTTGATTTCCTGTGTATTTTCTTGTTTTGGGAATGCATTCCTCCACTGCCTGATTGTACGCCCCTTCTAGGGCATTCCAGCCATCTGTTATGGTCATGTTCTGTAATTTGTGACAAAGATTCTGGCCCTTGATTTGGTCTCTTAGTTTACTGTAGTTTCCCTTTGAGTAGTTGAATCTTACTTCTTCTCTTCTCTTGTCCTCCATGCTTGTTTTATACTCAAAGTGAAGAAATTGGTGATGGCTTTCTCCCAGTGGGGCGCCATGTACAATGTTCTCCACCATGCATTCTTTCTTTCGTAAGGATCAAATCAATGAGGGTTGGTCTTTGTTCAGCTCTGTAGTGAGTGGGACTGTTGACATGCTGGTACAGGAAATTGTCTCTGACCACAGATTCCAGAAACACAGTTGCCTTGTGTTGTTCACTTGGTGGCGATGTTTCATTTTCCCAGTCTATCTCCGGGTGGTTGAAATCACCTGTAAGTAATATATTTAGTCTTCCCTGGATAGCGATCTTGATTAATTTGTACAGTTTGTCATCTACAACCTCAGTGTTATTAGGTGACCTGTAGACACACCCTATAAGCAGTCTGTCGCCTGCAGCCAAGCGAATCTCCACCCATATTGCATCTTTAACTGTGTCGTGCTCCCCAAAACATGTCTCTTGTGCTCTCAGCCATTTTTTCACATAAATAATCACTCCTCTATCAGCATTGTCCTTGTCTATTTTGCAGAAACAATCGTATCCATCCATCTCCAGCTCCACCTTCTGTACAGCAAACTTAAAATTTTTCGGAAGAACCTCCGTTAGACAGACTATGTCTGGTTGATTTGAAGCAACAAAAACCTGGAATTCTATCCGTTTGTTTAAAAAACAGTCAACATTTGTATAAACGCAACTCAAAAAATCCTTAGTAACTTTAACTGAAGAATAAACTTTCTTAACACTGTGTACATTCTTGGTCTGGGGTTTTGTTGTGTTTCCTACACTGTGGCCCCGTGCTGGTCCCTCGCCTCCGTTCTTGCGATGTTTATCACTCGATTTCTTCTGATTGCCCATATTGCCGTCCCTTTCTGTGTTTCTGTCTCCGCCCTCTTCTGGTTTCTTAATGAAACTAGCTTCCTCGTCTCTTCCCTTTCTAAAAAAGTCATATCCCTTTTGACCGAAATAGAGTGAAAGCGTTTGTCTTGATGTTCCCTCAGTTTCCGTCCTGATTGTAATAAGGCTTGTGCATGCTGATGTGTCTTGACTTTCAATAATAATGGACGTGGTCCTTTCTTATCCTTTGCCTCGTCTTCTTTTTTCCCCAGACGTCTGGTTTGCTCGATGACTGCATCAACACATCCACTAGATATTTCTGGAGACAGCCAAAACTTCAATAACTTAAAACTTTCAATGGCTCTTAAAAACAGTAGCGCAGTTGGAAAAGAAATGGGTGGCCAAAGCTCCGGAAAGCCACGTTTTTGGAAGCCAGGTAAATTATTTAATCATAGATTGTCAGTATGTTTTAATCTCACTCTCTTTGTTTTTTCCCTTTTAAAATTGTGTTTTGGAAAGACTTTTTGTTGAGATCGCATTGAGAAAAAAAAAAAATTGATAGAAAATATGAATTTTACATGTGACTGGTTGGTTGGCGGGCATTCTAAATGTATCAGTTCTTGTAAATTAGTTAAAATATACTCACAGAAGTCTGCCACAAGAAATGTGGCTGGTCGATCATAATACGACTATCATTGCTGAAGTGAATTATCAGTAAGCCAACTTCAGTCACTTAAAAACTGGATATTACCTTGTAATATGTGTTCAAAATGTAGAGCTGGTATGCTTGGAGACTTGGAAGGAAACTGTATAATATATAATATTGTTTACTTCTGTTCAGTTTATAGGTTGTTGGTGACTCATGAGCAGCTTAAATCAGATTCTCAGTCATAATTTACAGGGCAAACATCCACATAGTTCCTGCATATTTAACTCGCCATTAATTTCAGTAATATTGAATTGATCTAAGTTCAGTGAATGTATTTACTGATTCAGGCACTGCGGCTCCAGGAATTACCAATGTATCAGAAGAAAGAGCCTCAGCAGCAGATCAAAGTGGCATTGGCAGTGCTAGTGTAACTTACAATCCTTATAGAAATCTGTCCATTGAACAACAGAGACAGAAGTTGCCAGTGTTTCAGGTAAACTTGTTCCTCCTTAGAACTCTCTCTTTTATGCAAAGGAGATCAGACAGAAAACACTTAGTTCAAAACCTGCAGATCATAATCTATATTATATATATTAAATCTTCAATTTTTACAGAGCGGACTAATGCATTAACTCAGGATGAGGCACTGGATTATTAAAACAGTAGAGTCACTGCTGTTAAGAGGGTCCAACTTAGTTTGAGGAAGGTCCTGCCGAGTCACCAGGGGTGAGGCATGGGTCGCGTAATCCGATACTTTAATGACTGGTTTTCCCCTCTGCCGGCTGGTTGCCAGTAGTGAAATTTGTGTTTTTCCTTAACTATAAGGCTTTATATTATCTCCACGAGTATACAACATACAAATTCCAGTTATGGATGAAAAAAAATTTAAATCTCATATGATTTCACCAGTGCAATTACATAATTAGGAAGTAAAGAATAAAGACTTCAATCCTCCTTTGAAATTCGTACCCATTTTTACATTTGAAAATGATAAAATATGGTTTTAAAAATTTGTACAAACCTTATCTGGGTTTTTCCCACATATACTATTTATATGCCATGAAAGCAGAACCAATGTAGACTCATAAGCAGTTTGAACCATGCTGTTGCTCTAAGGAATAACAAAGATATCAGCTCACTTGTGCACCATACAAGAGTCAACTTCAACAAATACAGCAAATTTTACCTTATCTGCTCTGCATAGTTCACTGCAATGTTTTCTTCTGTAGAAGTTTTCACTTCTAAACAATAAATTAAATTAAATTATTCTCATCTTAAATATTTTCTGAAAAAAATTACACTTATGAACTGAGCAAAAAACATTGAACATAATTATTGAAACACAATCACACTGTGTGGTATAATTTAATAAATTCATGTAAGTTTCATAACAAATTAGCAGCAGTTAGAATTACTCAAAAAGCAAAATCCCCGTTTCAAAGTATTATTTGTAAGATAAGTAATTGCGATGTCCATAAGTAAAAGCACAGCACGAAATTACCATTTAATGGTCTGGACGTCTAATTTTTAAAATCATTTTTCCAGATCAGATGTATTTTATTTTATCTTGGTAATAAAAAATCACTTACATTTCTTTAAATATCTAAGCCCTGTTGCTCATCTGATGTCATAGCCATAGTCACTTTGACAAGGATTCAATTCCTGCTTAGGTGTATGCCTTCGGTGGAGAAAAGCTTATTGAAAGGTTGACCGAGTTGTTCAATCATATGTTGAAAGCAGGGAAGCTGCCACAGGACTTCAAAGATGCTTCAATCATCCATCTGTACAAAAACAAAGGGGACAGCCAAGTCTGTGACAACCATCGGGGAATCTCTCTACTTTCAATTGCTGGCAAAATATTGGCAAGAATGCTTCTGAATCGCCTTCTTGATCACCTCTCGTCAAATGACTTGCTTCCCGAGAGCCAATGTGGCTTTCGTAAAGAGAGGGGAACGGCGGATATAATTTTTGCTGCCAGACAGATTCAGGAAAAATGCATGGAACAAAATAAAGCGCTGTATATCACATTTGTTGACCTCACAAAAGCATTTGACACAGTGTGTCGTGAAGGCCTCTGGAAAATCTTGGCGAAGTTTGGGTGTCCACCCGAATTCATCACAATAGTGCGCCAGTTTCATGATGGCATGCAAGCTGCAGTCAAAAGCAACGGCAGTGTTTCAGAGCCCTTTGCTGTCACAAATGGGGTAAAACAGGGTTGTGTCTTAGCCCCAACTCTGTTCAGCATCATGTTCTCTGCAATGCTACAAGAAGCCTTTAGCTCTCCTCCTCAAGGGGTAAGCATCAAGTACCGAACTGATGGCAGTCTATTCAACCTCAGGAGACTTCAGGCAAAAACCAAAACCAAAAGTACTCAAGTCTGTGACCTACTATTTGCTGATGATTGTGCACTTCTGGCACACGATGAGGATAGCATGCAAAACTGTGTTGATAAGTTCTCTAGTGCCTGTGACAACTTTGGCCTCACAATAAGCACAAAGAAGACGGAAGTGCTCCATCAGCCTACTCCAGACGACAAGTATCCTGTGACCCCAAATATCAAAGTCCATGACAGTCTTCTGAAGGTGTCGGAGAACTTCACCTATCTTGGCAGTACACTGTCTTCCGCGGCTCGTGTTGATACTGAAATTCTCTCAAGAATCAGCAAAGCCAGCTCTGCATTTGGCAGGCTTCGAAAGAGAGTATGGGATGTCGCCGGCATTCGCACAGACACTAAGCTGAAAGTGTACAATGCTGTGGTCCTTCCCACCCTACTCTATGGGGCTGAAACCTGGACAGTGTACCAATCGCATGCCAGAAAGCTAAATCACTTTCGTCTGGCCTGCCTTAGAAAGATCCTAAGGATCAAATGGCAGGATAAAATTCCAGACACTGAGGTCCTCAATCGTGCCAAGGAATTGAGCATCTTCTGCCACCTGAAAAAAATTCAGCTACGTTGGGCAGGACATGTTGTCAGAATGCCCGACTCCAGACTCCCTAAGCAAATCTTCTTCTCTGAGCTCTCCAATAGAACGAGGAATGTTGGGGCCCCAAAGAGACGTTACAAAGACGCTCTCAAGCAATCACTGAAGGCCTTTGCCATTGATGTGAGTGAGTGGGAAAAGCTCTCGCTTGATCGTGCAAATTGGAGGGTGGCCCTTACCAGAGGCAGCAAAGCATGGGAAGCTGACAGAGTCCAGCAGGCTATCAAAAAAAGAGAACGGCGCAAGAAAAGGCCCAGTGGTACTGAACCAACGGAGCACTCTTGTCATTTATGCGGAAGGGTCTGCAGGGCAAAAATAGGACTTATCAGTCACATGAGAAGCCATAAGTCATGAAAGAACAGTCTTTCCATTCTGTCCTCTGTGTCCTTTAGTTCTCTTTATTGTCCATGTGTTGAAATTCTCAACAATTTCTGTTCTTTATTCCTCTGGTGTTGTTTAGGTCATCATCATACCTGATGGACGAACTATTAGTCACTTTGACTGCATCAACTCAGTGAACTCAATCTTGAACATCAAAGTTTGATTTACTTGTTTGTTTTTAACTTTTCTTTTTCTCTTCCTGATGGAGGCTGTCAAAATTAACAAATCTGGAAAAATCTGTGAGAGATGTTTCTTCATCGTAGTGACAAGTTTGTACTCTTCACGAGGAATTCACAGAGACTGAATTTCTCAGATGTTTAAATTCTTGTGGCGCCACTCAACCCCCTGCTCACTATGAAAACCTAAGCAAAATTTATGTCTTTTTATCCAAGGAAGACCAAGGTCTTTGAGAAAGTGGAACTTGGGATAAGCCGGGGCTTAAGCCTTTTCCTTGCAGCACTTACAATATTCTTCGATTGCTTCTCCTGTGTATTCCTACTCAAGTGTTGGAATGATCTTGCTGTGACTGATAAATTTTATGAACATGTGCATATAATGAAGTAAGATGCTGACATGTTTGCAGTAGCAGCGGCCTCAGCTGTTGTCAGTGTTAGAAATCATGCTATCATTTCTTTAAACTTTCGTACATTTCAGTAGTTGCTGTTGCTTGTCGTTTTTGACTTTATTTTATTCATGTTCCCCTATGTCAGAGGACCTTCATGAAATATCGCCCTTCCTCCTCCCAATGATATTATTGATATTAACTTTAGCAATAAAGTAAAATATTAAATAAACAGCCATATCTTCCCTAATCACTGTTAGGTTCTTTTCACAACTGAGTACCCTACATACAACCATAGAGCAATTTAAGTGGACAAAAAAGGGGATAAATTGAGTGCAAATAGTTCAAATTATGCTCTTTCGTACACAGATCCTATATTTTAAAAGATAATAGCTATAAAAGTATTTGGAGCTACAAAATAAACGTTCACATATGGAAACAAGAGACGGTGGCAAATCATTAGCAACAAATTAGGCAAAACCTCAGGAGATTTTTAAAATTAAGTTAAATTTAAATTGACATAATGTTGTTAGATGTCAAAAACTGCCTTTACATAAAGCAATAAATAAATTACTTGTCCTTGCACTAACACTATGAAACTTTAAAAATATGTTTGTACTCAGAACAAAATGGGCAATAGCTTGATACCTTTTTCAAATCAAGTGACATGAAGGAAAATCATAAAACAATGGGTCAAAGTACCTGAAAATCTCCCATTTTTAAGCTACATACAAGCCCGTACAGGTAGAAAGGAGAATCCAAGGGCCATAGAAGTTTATTGCCCCAAGACAATTGGGCATTACCATCACAGATATGGGTTGAGGAGTTTGTGAAAGGTAATGGGTTACAGGACAGAAGGGAAACTAAGTTGTGCACTTCTCAGTACAAATTAATAGCTGTGGAGTCCATGTAAACCGAACTTTGGTAATTCAAATTTCTGCTAAATCAATGTGATTTTGAAATGAGGTTTTCTTCCCTTCATCTCTATTAAACATTTACTGCTAGTTTGAGTTTGAACGGCCCCAGTTCTGGTAAATCGAACTGATCATGCGCGCTCATCCTCAATGTAACGTCTGACTTCCAGCCCCGCGGCCGTAAAAACGAATTTCCGCAAACATGCTGACATGAGACTGTTCAACTACTCTTTACTCTTAGCAGCGATCAAGGGGGAGGGTAGAGGTGCCAAAAATGATGCAATGGTTAGGCAGCAGAGCCTTCCTCTTACATGTCTGTCCGACCAAGCAAGAAACATGCCGCGGAAGGTGGCAGTAATACGGGTGGGGCTCCTGCACATAGCGTGATTCTGCCCCAATGACCAATGATAATATCAGCCAACAACACGCATAATTATACGTGATGGTGCTCGCATTATGACCAATAAATTTATCGATTGCTGACGTAACCACAACAGGTAGCCAAGACACAGTATACCGTAGAACATAAATTACACACAGTAAAATCATGAGCCTCACAGTGTGTCCATCATGCTCACATAGAGCCATTCTGCTACATACTTAGATAATGCTTGCTAAGCTAGTAAAAATTATGGTAAGGCTCTACAGGAACAAACACCTCACTTACACGAGGTTCTTAGCACTTCAGTACTGCAAATAGGTTGCTGCAGTATTTACACATTCACCACATTACACTCGATGGGGAGTGGGGATGATACGGCATTGTTACATTGCATAACAGTAATTCCACGCCATTGATAGCAAGGTGGGACAATGAAGTAGGCCTAGGGTGTTGCATTTGAACATCATACACGGGAGAATGTCTTTATTGATTGATGACATCACACACAATACATGCTGTCAAGATAAAGACAGGGAACAGAGTTCGCTGACCAGAACGTTCTACGAGGCCTAAGCCATTCAGTGCTGCTTTTTTGTATTTCTGCTACGTACCATCACTTTTAAAGAAAAAAATAATCAAAAGATCTCATGGCTCAAACAGGTTCCTGTGTGTTTTTTTGTATGTGTGTGTGTGTGTATGTTGGGAAGGGGGGGGGGTTCTGCAAGGGAATGTAATTACACGTATGGTATGGAGCAAACAGCATAATAGTGGTTATTTCTCTGCTCACAGGTAAATCGAACTTGGGTAAATCGAATTGTAATCCAATTCCCCGACGACTTCAAATTATGCGGACTCCACTGTATATTGTTGCAAGGTGTTCACATTTCTCCTTTTTGTCCCCCCTAAAATGCGCCAGAAATACTTGTTTGATCAGCCCACTTGTTGAGAAAGAGCATCCCATAAGTGCTGAAACTGTGTTTAACATCATAGACCCATTGATTGTGGGCCGGAAAGCTCTTATATGTATTGAAAAAACTCAATGCTGTTGTGCTCACACTCACAGTAGTTATTATTCCTATGCAGCTTTCCATTTGAATGAATGAATGTAAATGGTGCTTATGGGAGAATTGGAGTGTGAATAAAGTCCTGTGACAGGAAGACGTAAGTCACCAAAGTTAGGTAATTGTTTGTTTGTTCATTTCTTTTGTTTTTGTTGAAGCAGCCATGGAATTATGATTTTGGTGTTCCCATTTGCTCTCCATTTAGTATCGTAACCACATACTGTTCCTGGCAGAGAAGTATCAGACTGTTGTGGTTATAGGTGAAACTGGTTGTGGGAAAAGTACCCAGATACCACAGGTACCCAATCCGTTGTTCTAATACGTGGCATAAGTTTATTTTGACATCCACCCAATGTCACATACACATGTACATGAAAAGACTGTTTATCTGCTTTCAGGGTCATATTCATTTAAGAAACTTCAGTGTAAAATGCTGTTAGTTTTTTACTTGTTTAAGTGTCAGGACAACATGTTGGTACACACATCAATCAGTATTTATCATTCCATTCTAACATTGGAATAAATGCTAAAACAGTTCATTATCATTTTGTAAAGTTCTGTACTTCACACTGAAATTAGGTTGTTTAATAAATCCTTAACCCTTTCGGTGTCACAGCCCTGGGACATAGTGGCAAATTATATTATCTGAAAATCACTCTTGAAGCTCATGGAAAAGACATTATAATGCCCTTGTTCATATTCGCAAAATACTTTATCATAGATCCAACCCACCCCCGATCGACCGCTCCTGTGGTCTCGGCACACATATTTAGGAAAATGCCAGCAACTGCTATGGAGGTCTGTGACACTAAAAGGGTTAATTTAAATTACCTTGATTCCATGCTGTATATATAAATAAATTAATGTTCTTATATACAAAATATTATTTTTGTTTGTTCTTCTGGATCATTTACAGTATTTGTTGGAGGCAGGATGGGCTGCTGAGGGCTATCTGATTGGTGTAACCCAGCCAAGACGAGTGGCTGCTGTCACAGTAATATAACCATTATCTTCTAAAGTTTGTGTAATCCCATGCATTGCCTTTGATTCTCATTGTTGATTTGTATCCATTGTTTGTTTGTTCTTTATTTTCAAATTCAAGAAAGCAGCAGGTGGATATTCTACTGAAAGAAGGTTCAGGTTTAATTAAACAGATGCCATGCAGAATGTTCTTATGTTGAAACTATACCTAACTTAACTTCAGGCGAAGCGCAGTGGGTAAAGCCTACTGACCGGGTCAGTGCCTAATTCATGGGGAATTTTATCTGAGAAAATGATCCTTGCTGGGGGAGGGGGGGGGGGGGGGGAGGAGGAGGGAGGGACACAGTAGAGCTGTGCAAGTGGTTTGTTTTGGTGGACACATCGGGGGTTCCCAATCATAATGAAAACATATTTGTTATGCCTTATCATGCTGGATAATGAATTGGACAATGAAACCTCTGACTGTTACCAAAGATCTGACTTATGATGCCAAACTGACAGCTATAATTTTCTTGAGAATGATGCATGATAGCTAGCCAGCCAACCCCCCCCCCCCCCCCCCCCTCAAACAAATGGTTTAATCCAAATTGACACACACTAATGAGCCAGCATGGATATTTGGGATAAACATCATTTCAGAACTTTTCTGAATGGTTCCTAGACATAGACAAACTAGATGATGGTCAGTTTAAGAGAAAAGTAGATAACATTTCAAATTTGTTGAGCAACAAGTTTGTATGTCAATGCTTTGCTGTTTGATAGTGTGCAGAGAGTCTTTGAAGGCTTAGTCTTTGTGATTCCGGCCAGCGGTTCACTGGCTAACATGTGCTTGTCATAGTACTTTTGATTTAGAAGAGATAAAGACTAAAAGAGAGCAGTAAGATGGTAATTACATCTCAAAGAGGACAATGACATGAATCGTGAAATCACGGCTTCCAGGTTGCATGGGTTGGCTTGGCCACCTTTATTTTCACTGTGAGTGCAGCAGACGCTTGGGAAGGCGGCATCGTGATGGTGCGAGTATTGTACCGACCATCAGTGTTAATATGATTAATCTGAGGCTGAAATTGCCTCTTTCTGTTTGTCAATACCATTTGGAATTTAAAAAAAAAAGAAATAAATTATTGAAAAATTTTGTTTCTCTTTAATGTGCTTGGATGCAGTCTGTGATGAGATTGTGATCATTAACACAAAATTTGTGTACAATAGTACAAAAGCTTACTTTCCATCAGTCAGTCAGAAATTCCATGATGCTCAGCCAATCAACTGATACTAATACGAGGCAATACTCTTTTAACCATTGGTTTAGGTAGCAACACGCATGGCAGAAGAAAGAGGAGCAATTCTTGGAGATGAGATTGGTTATTTAATTCGCTTTGACAACTGTTGTGATGATGAAAGAACAAAGGTTAAGGTAAACACAATAAATTCAAGTCTTTAAAAGTGTTCCGATTTTAGTGCGATGTGTTCCTCATTTGCTTTTTATTTTGTCCAAGGACTACTATATGCATATAGATTTTATTCTAACTTTATATCTATTTGTCTGAAATTCCTGTTTGTTTCAGCCCAGCTAATTTTTAGCAGACAATAACATTAATATAATTCACAGTTATAGTCCCATTTAAAAAATCCATTTCTTGGCTGAATGTAATTGTTGATTTCCAAAAAAAAAAATGGAGCAGGATCAGATTGTTTGTCTACTTGGATTAAATCCACCAATTTCTGATAACCACTCTTGATTTTCATTATATATGAAATATTCTGTGTAAGCAATGACAAAGTATATGTAACATAATTATGTTATTGAATCTATCCCTTCTCGCCTTCGCATGACACCTCATGTTTTTACTATTATTGCCCCTATGCAGTTTATGACTGATGGTATGATGATCAGGGAAATAATGAAGGATCCTCTTCTACAAAAATATAGGTAGGAATTAAAACTTTGTGGTCATTGTTTTTGCTTATGTGATTGCAGAAAGTAGACACCAGATAGAATGATATCAATTGATTCTGTCAACACCAAATAAAATGATATCAATTGATTCTGTCAACAGATAGAATTGCCCCTTATAAGATGTTGTTAGTTCATTTCACAACAGTTTGTTGTACTTGATTCAAGGAAAATTATTCTCATACATTGGGGTGAAGTAACACCATTTCATTGCTCACTAATGCAGCAACTGATTTAGCACTGAGGATTTTGTATAAGACCCACTATTTTGGTTGACTAGAATATTGCACTATCTGAAGTTTACCACAAAAGAACAATTTTTTTTAATGTTTCTTAAGACTGCATGTTGAAAATGTCATATGATGCAGTTGTGATAAATTTTTAAAAATTATTTTAAAAATATAATTATATTTTATGTGGCCTTTCAGTGTGATACTATTGGATGAAGCCCATGAAAGAGCCCTGAACACTGATATTATCCTGGGTTTATTAAGGAAGGTGAGTAAGAATCTACATAACTTAGATTATTTTGAAAAGAGTAGTCTGTTATTAACAAGCATTCTTCCATGGCATAAGTGACAAAATAGTGTACAAAAAAAAAAATGCAGAAAATCTGTGGGGTTGCAGCAAGACTTGAAACCAAGTCAAAATGTGACAAAAAGAAAAAGTTGTATGTAGCGAAACGGTACAATAAAACAGAAAGGAATAGGAAAGACGGATCAAGCTTTCGGTAAACTAACTTTCTTCAGGAAGAAAATGTAACAGGATTGAAAATTAAACTAGTAAAAAAATCAGACAAATAAAAAAATCATAGAATGTTTAACAAATGGGGATATTTAATTAATGTCACTGTCAGCAAGTTCCAGACTTGGATTCTCAGAGTGCAGCACATCCGTCAATTAGATAGATTTAGAAGTTTGCTTTTTATTGAGAGCACATTGCTTCTCTGCAGTTCTAAGGTCTGAAGTTTTATATGTTCATTTCTCTTCATCATTTAAAGAACTACTGGCAATTTGAAAAGAAGAAGAATTACAAGCCAGAGTTGTGCTGTTTAGCTTTGCTGGAGCAGCAAAGATCTGAAAAGTGCACACAAGCAAGATTTTGAAACATGAGTTTTTCCTGGATTTCAGTTCTGAATTGGTACATTTTTGTTCTTGTATTTCAGATTCAGAAAAAGAGAAAAGATCTTAAACTCATAGTAGCATCAGCAACACTGGATGCAGAGGTCAGCTTTTTTTTATGCTAATCTCTTACCTTGTGGATTTTACATGTACTTTGTTTATTGGATACTCTTATGGCATTTTTTTTTCCCACAAATTTTGTAACTCTTTTGTATTGTTCACTCATGTGACAGATCATCAATAATTGTTTACATTCTCGCTCCATCTTTGCTTTCTGTTGCTTGCTCCTGGCCCCCAACCCACCTCCAGCTCCTGATATCTCCATCTCTGTCTCTACTCATCCCTCTTTGCAACATCTCTACATCTTTAACCTCTTTTCCTCCTCTCCCTCTATTTTTTTATTTCCCATCTTTTTGCCCTTTCTGTCCACTGCACATTTTCTTTTTAATTCTGCACTCTCTCCACTTTTACACAAGTGAAGGATGATAATCTGAATTGTATACATTAATGTAACAGAACAGTTTCACATGAATGAACATAAAAAAATTTATATGAGGCTACCAAAAAGAGATGATAATTTCATAAGCATGTTCAGTTAAACATGTGTATTACTTGGATCCAAGTAAAAGTATTAGTCATTGGATGGTGCATAGTGCTCTGCATTATTACGTAATTTGTTTTGTTTCATCAGGAAATGAGAGATTTTTTCAACACAAATGAAACAGGTGATCCTGAGTAAGTGACAAATGTTCTTGTAATAAAGCAAATGAATGGGTGCATGTGTGAATATTACAGTGGGAAAAATGGAAGTGAAATGGGGTTCATTTTGTGGAGATATGAAGGTGGAGTTTTGACTCACTCTTTTCTTCTTTTAGTTTCCATAAGATCATTAACTTTATTATTAGTTTATGATTCAGCTAATGAATTACACACTCTTTTTTTTATAGTTTTGACCAAACAGTAATCAGTGAACATTTAATATCCTGTTTGTGTAGAATGAAGAGGTCCTGAATTTGGTGGTGGTGGCTCCTTAAAAAAGTGTGCTACATTGAAATGAGCTGAAAAAATTAGTCATACTTATATATAGAAGAAAATACATACGTGAAGTTGCAGTGAGTCAAGGATATTATTGTTGTCGTTTTTTTCAGCCAATAAATCTGCAGTATTAATGAAGCTCTGACAATGTTTTTAAACTTACAAACTGACCTGCATCTGAAACAGTAACATTTACTTTGTTTAAAAATGCAACAAAAAATAGCAATACAAGCCATATTAATGAATTACTCTTTGATATGTTTTAGGACATTCAAGCTTTTATATGGACATTGTTTCTAATGAACATTTGTCATTATAATCAAGTGTTATGTTGGAGATTATAGTTTGAAATATCTCCAAATAGGAAGGACACAGCAGCTATACTGACAATTGAAGGTAGAGAATATCCTGTAGACATACATTACACACTGGAGTAAGTACCTGAAAGCTTGTGTGAATTTTGTCCTGGTCATTTGGAGATATTCATATACATTGTTGTTACGGGCAGTATTCTTTTACAGTAAAATTTTCTTAAATCAGTGGGTTGCGAGTAATTGAACAAGGGAAATCAGGAGACCAGAGAAATTGGGATGATTTTTTAGGAGAATGGAATCAGTTCTTTGTAATTTCCTACAGAAATCAGAATCACATGACTAAGAATTAGAGATAACCAGTAACATTTTGTCACTGATGTCTAACTTTAGGTCTTTTACAGCCATTTTGGGGATGATAACTGTCAGAGGCTTTGTTTTGCTAATACTTCCTAGCTCTGACAAATCTGATTCTCCATCTTTGTCTAATGGACATGCATTTTGCACAATAGGATGAAGGCATTGTAGTCTTCAAGGAGTTTCACCGATTGATCTGTAATTGATAGTTATCAACACAATGAAAGTGTGACAATATTGGTGAAGCTTCCCATTGCCATACACCAAATACATGTACTACCTCCAACCGCATCCTTCCAAGTGTGACTGAATGATGATGTTTGACCCACTTTTCTACTGCATCTTTGTTAACTTGTTTGTTTTTTCATTATTTCAGTCCAGTACCAAACTACATAAAGGCATCTGTTGAGACTGTCACCAAAATCCATTTCAATGAGAGACCTGGTGATGTTATTGTATTTCTGACTGGAATGGTATGTTTTGAGAGCCATCAAAATTGCAGTATCTTTTAATTGATCATTGAAAACTGGGTAAGCCAGGTTTACAAATTTTTGTTTCTCAGGCAAAACAGATGAAAGCATTGGAGGCAGTTTTTTTTTAGGGTTATTGCTTCCATAAAAGTTTCCTGCAAATTCTTTTCAATCACAGTTGTCAGAAAGGTTTTGGGAAAAATGTCGCTGGATTAATATGTGAAAGGGCAGAATGTATGGCTCATCAATTTCAGGTAGATAAAGATACTCATTGGAAAAGAAAAACGTATTGAGAAAATACAATCCCATCTGACAGAGCTCTTTGGAGGAACATCACAAATTTTGGTGTTTATACCTTTCTAAGAGAAGTCCCCCAGATGAAAGGCTTGAAAGGGTACAACATTCTGTTTTTTCACACATAGATCTTTACTTGCATATGGGTGTTGATAGCATTAATGCATTCTATAAATTTTGGTTTGTGTTAGATTTCTGCATTGGCAGTTTAAACTGTGATTTGTATGTACTAGAAGAAAAAAGGCCAAAACGCAATTGGAAGATTTGGAAAATGCAAACAAAGAAAGGAAAAAGGATAAAAAATGAGAGAGAAACCTTCTTTGTAATAGTATCACATTTACTGCATTATATCCCATGATTGTTAACAAAAAGGGAGATAACAATTCTCGCCTGGGTAATAGAATTGTATATACTTGGTTACGTCCCATTATCGGGAGGCCAAGCTCACAGCTTGACAGATCAGTTCCAACTTCCACCAGATGCTGTAAAGAGAGGCGATGAACAAAATTTCCCATCATACTTTTCAGTTGTACTTGATGGAAATGTGTCTCTTTTTCTGTGGCTTAGAAGGATAATTGTAAATAAATATTAACGATTTAGTTTTGTCCAAAATGGATGTGTCCAGTAATTTATTATCAAAACATAAGGCATTTCAGGTCTCATAATTTTTGGCTACATAGTCACACGGTTTTAGATGCTTACATGTTCAAGCTCCAGCTTATTTATAGTATGATGTAGTATAATTGTCCAGTATTTGTCTTTTCCAGAATGAAGTGGATGAAGTTGTATCTCAGTTAATGTAAGTATTGTACAACTGCCTGAATTATTGGTGTTATAAGATTAGAACTTTTTTGCAGCAAAGGTGTCCTGTACGATACAATTCTTATAATTCTCGTTGCTGAGTTCTTGATACAGCGCTAAAATAAGGAAATGAATGATTTTGTTGATTGACATCCTACAAACTCCTCAAGTATGGGATGTTTCTCTGTTTTGTCTTCAAAAGAGCTATTTCATCTCCATCACCCTGGAATGGTCAATCATCCATAGTAATATTTCATTTTTACTTTTATAGAACACCTTATTGTTCTGTTTAGATCTTATGGAATAGATTCTATTTATTTCATGTATGAATTTAGTGAGAAACAGTTTTTAGTTTTCAATTTGAATCCAGGACAATTGCTCCCTGAACAACTTCCCTCAGGACAACTGCCCCTTCGCAAAACTTGAGTCCCCCACTCTCACCCCATTCCTAATGAATGAAATATGTCTGTTCCTTTCCACTGTCACAATAACTTGCACCTGTTCACTGTGGGTGAATATAGGGATATGAAGTTGGTATCCTTGGACTGACCAACTGTCAGATGATGGGGATTTTGCCACTGGAATTAACTGTAGGCAACTTTTCTCCACTGTAATCTTCTTGTTATTTTTAATTTTTGTGAAACGCGACGACTCCAGGTCAAGAAATTACATCATAACTTACAGTTTAAGGATGTGTCATTATTATGTTTGTTAGCTATTATGTATTGATCGTCACTGCTTGGTTGTTGGTATTTTTGACTTTAATGACAATTACACGTGTGCCTGTGATTCTAACCATATGATGACAAGTAAATTAAAAAATGTATAAACAGCTGTTAATGTCATTTGTTCCTCCATATTCAGCAGAGACCATGTTTAATACCAGTCACATGGCTGATAACCAATAAATGATAAATCATGAAAAGTGACCTATTCATTTCTAGGAAAGGGCGTCCGAAAATTGTCTTTACATCTTTGATACTAAATTGGATAAGACTAATAATGGTAATTAATTTTTGGAAACTCAGTTTTAGTCCTTCCTCAGTTGTCCGGGGGACAGTTATCCAAGGGCACTTGTTTGTGGGTGGCTATCTTTATTTTGACAGTGTCCGTTTCTATCATGATCCTTCATGTAGTTCATGTACATGAATTTAGCACAGACTAAATATCTTGATAGTGATTATTTTTTCCCTTCTAACATCTACTTGTATCATTATCCTAGATCTGAAGCTCGCAAACTGAAGAAAGAGGACATGAAAATGAAAATTTTACCCATGCATGGAAGTTTACCAGCTGCTGAACAGGTAAGCTTTATCGTCTGAGAACTGTTTTCACAGAATTTACAAGAGCCGTGTGCTGTGTGTTGTTAATTTGACACACTATCAAGCTGTGGCTGACATTCTTGTACAAATTGAAAATGTAATTCACTGTGTCTGTCTTGCTTAGCAGTCAGACCATAGACTGTATTGTACTGCAGATAGTGTTTTATTTCTGTCGAAACAATAAGTTTGTAATGTGTGGACAGATATGGAGAGTCATTCTTACTTTGGGTGAACCTTTGATTTCAAATTTTGTATTTTATTACTGTGCTACTGACATTGACATTGACATGGCATAGTAGGACAAATAAGAACCCTGAGCAGATATTTTATGACCTTTGTTTACAATTCTAGATGAAAGTCTTTGAGAGAACTCCACATAATACAAGAAAGATTGTTGTGGCAACAAATATTGCAGAAACCTCCATCACAATCCCAGGGATTACGTACAGTAAGTTGACTTGTATCTCTAGATTATTCCAGTAACGTAATGTTCACATATTCTGTTTAAATTTTCAGTCTTTGGATTTGTTCCACAGGTTTCATATGTAACACAGATGAGTATGGCATGTAATGAAACTGTTCATGATGAGATGTCAAAATTAACAAATCTGGAAAACTCTGTGAGAGATGTTTCTTCATCGTAGTGACAAGTTTGTACTCCTCACGAGGAATTCACAGAGACTGAATTTCTCAGATGTTTAAATTCTTGTGGCACCACTCAACTCCCTGCTCACTATGAAAACCTAAGCAAAATTTATGTCTTTTTATCCAAGGATGACCAAGGTCTTTGAGAAAGTGGAACTTGAGATAAGCCGGAGCTTTAGCCTTTAACTTGCAGAACGTTCTTTCAAATTCAAGTGTTTAAAGTTACATAAAAGCATGAAAGAATCGCTCTCAATTTTGTTGAAGAGCTAGCCTGTCATAACATTATGCTTTGTTCTTTGACAGGGATTGGCAGCTGCTCTGTGGCGCTTTTAGCCTTCCTCTGTTCATCTGTGGCTCTTTCCTTTACTTAATTGCTGGCAACAAAATCTGTTTATGAGAAAAAATACTGCTATACAGACTTTCATTTATATCATGGCTCAGTTGAAAGTTGAATTATATAGAAAATCTCAAATATGGCTCTTCTCATGAGAGTGGAATGGCCCTTCACTAGAATGTAGTATCTAGCAGTGAATTGTATTGGTAAATTCTTAACAATTGAAGTTCTTTTCTTTGTTATGGTAGTGAGATAATGTTTGATGAAAAAAATACGAGAGGAAATATTGGGCATTTGATTATCTAAATGTTTTGATTTTTCGTTTTTTTCCAGTTGTGGACGCAGGATTTGTAAAGTTGAAAGCATATAACCCCAAGTCTGGCATAGGTTTGTATAGATTGATGTATTTCTGTTTTATAAGTATAGTTATGCTCCATGTCAGGTTGTCCTTTGTTTTGTGATTTGCTGTAGTCATGCTACAAAATTGCAGTCTGAATGTTCATATAGATGTGCATATTGTGATCAATCTGAAGTTAGATGAGATGTTATGAAATAGTTTATTTATGATGTAGATCCACTGCCACAATAAGATTTGCCCTATAAAACCAAATTTAAACATTCTATCTTCAGTGCACGTGATTTGCTCTTTCATCAGATCAAGATCTTGTGTTTGTGTGGCACATGAGGTTTGAACAAAGGACAGTTCTTGCTGAATATCTCAAGTGTTTACATGGAAAAATATTAATGTTTTATTTCTATTTATGTTAGTGATATACTTCCTTCAGTTCTCCCTGCCAGTCAGTGTGGGTTTCTCCATAGGTATTCAGACATATCATGAATATTCTAATTATCAGTATTGTTTTTGTTTTGGGTATCTAAGAGTCCCTAGTGATTGTGCCCATCTCCCAAGCCTCTGCTGACCAGAGAGCGGGACGGGCAGGGCGGGTGAGAGCAGGAAAGGCCTACAGACTATACACAGGTAAGTCAGCCAGAAAACACTTATCATTCATGAAAACTGTCAACTACTTAGAAGGGCTCAGATGAAGTGAGGTTTTTGGTTCCTCCTCTGAGTGGAAGTTTCTGCTGAGATCATCATGATGTGTTTATTGTGTTCAAGAAATGCAAAACAAAGTTGTAATGAGCAGAATGAAGTAATAAATGGGCCATTTTGAAACAGATCCTGCATGTGATGATGTGTTCTTTTTGTGTGATTCAAAAAGTGACACGAAATGACAATCCAGAATGGCACAAAATCACAACATATTTTGCATTTAGACACTGGCTTCTGTGTGCCACATCTGATTTTCATAGTAAAACATATTTCCCAGTTTTCATCTATGATATATTGAGAATTTTTTTTTCTGTCATGATGTTTGACGGTATAAATTGTCACAAAACATCTCCTATTTCATTTGTTGCAATAAAATCTTGCTCCTTGCAAACATTAGCAATGTAGACCAAAGGACATATCGTCTGTCGGCTGTTAGAACCTCGTTAAAACTAATGTTTGAGTCTGGTGTTCAGGGACAGTGGTTTAATTACAGAGCCAATTAGAAAAAGTACTGAGCTGTGTTCATTGTTCAGAGATAGCTTTCTATGTAGGCTCCCCTAACAACAACATCAAAGGCCAGTCCCAACCAGGTTCCAATAGGTAGAATGCACATGACGTTGCAGAGTGTTTTTGCTTTGTTCTCACGACACAAAAGATGGCTGTTGGATCAGCTGATCAGTGTAACTTCAAGATATGTCTAAGCGGTTAAAATGCTTGCTGATGGCATTGTAGTTGATTGTTATAACAGGGGTGGAAAGGATGGATCCAAGCTGGTCAGATTCCCTACCATCCGTGTAAACAAGGGAAAGGAAATGAAAGAATTGACCGAATGTCTCCCATGTGCATGTACACACGTGTCATTGTTTACTGTAGTGAACTACTTTTAGCTCGCCGCCGATTGGTTCGCGGCATCTGAAGTGTTCACACATGCAAATCAGCTAACGAATCAAAATCAATGTTACAATCGCCATGGTAATGTGTGGGTCCTTACAGCAAAGATGGTGGATATGCGCATTCTACCTATAGCTGACTAACCATATTTGGATGCTCAATTACTTTGACTCTTTGTGTGCCATGAATTTTTCCATGTTTGCCAATACAGGAAGAAAATAAGGGGGGAGATGAATGAAGACTAACTATAGCAACATCTATTAATATGAAGTCAACTCTCTTTCTCCCCGAAACAAAATAGTCTAGCATTCTTGTGCACTGATGCATTGGTGATTGGTACAAACATGACCAGCGGAAGAACTGAAATATCGATGATTGGCACACAAAGAGTTAATTTGATCTATGTGTGGATAGTGTTCTTCCAAAGTCCCTTGTCAAAATCCCCTAACTGTGGAGGTTGTCCAAGTTAGATTAATATTGTCCTTTTAAATGATGCAGTGTATATTTTTAATACTGCAGAGGAATCTTATGCGAAACTTCCTGCTGCCACAGTACCAGAGATGCAGCGTAGTGATTTGGCTCCTGTCATACTGCAACTCAAAGCCCTGGGAATTTCAAATGTTTTGAGGTTCCATTTCATGTCTGTAAGTATAGATCATATTCTGCTTCATTTTAATTGAATTCAGAAATCAGTGTGGGCTGTAGCACTCCTGAATTGTGTTTGTACAATGAAAGTTGTTACTATTTACATAGGCTTTATAATAAAATCTCTGGTAATCTCAAATTGTTTAATCATTTCATAGGGTAGAGATCTTTGTTTTTGGAGAATTACTGCTCCTGGCATTTGCACCTCTCTTTTCTTGTCATTTTTTTTTGTTTGTCTTCAGTTTCTTCTTGTTTTCTGCCGTCCTCCTTTGACATGTTCTTTGCCCTTGAAAGGGCTGTCTGGCACCTGAAGAGACAGTAAGGAGTGGAGGAAAGGACAAAGAATTTCTATAGGGGTTGGTTTGAGAGAGAGGGGGATGTGAAGTGGTATTTATACATATGTAACCACTTTCATGATGCTGGATTCCAATTTTCTTGACAGTTTCCTGAATATCGACTTTCCCAGGCCCCAATATTACATACATGATATTTTTTGTGCACGCAGTGAAACGGTTATCAACCCGGATTTGTTCTTTGTTTTCATAGTACATTAACAACAATTGTTTTGACTTCTTTTCCTCGACAGCCACCACCTGCACAGAATATGATTCGGGGACTTGAATTGTTATATGCCTTGGAAGGTATGTGTGAGGCACGGCTGTGTATAGGTGGATGTTTCATGTAGTTATTTATTTATGAAAATATATCATAAGCATACATTGTTTATGAACTTTTTGAAAATTTTGAGCTCATAACAAAGTGTTTGTTTCTGAGATGTTAAGTTGATAGTTTTACTGTGTTATTGTTGCAAAACTTTGCCATTTGTTACCATCATTTCTCTGCAGCCCTGGATGATGCTGGAAATTTGACGTCACCATTGGGGTTACAGATGGCGGAATTTCCTCTTTCTCCCTCATTTGGCAAATTGCTTTTATCTTCAGGTAAATGTATTAGTAAGTGAAAAATCTAATGAGGCCATTGTCAGGCTATGAAAAAGGCAATATGGGAAAGGTGACATCTATATAATAAAGCTACAACAAAACCCCTAATAGTCCTATGGACTCGGAAACTACACAACGCACCGACCTGAAATTTGGCACAAAGAATTATGGGATAGCGAGCATTGTTCCTATCGCTATATACAAACAAAACCGTTTGTTATTTCTGAGTTAATCGGTAAATGCGGTTATAATTAAAGATTAAATTCACGAGAGCGTTTGATCCGAAATTTACGATCAATAAGATATTGATGTGTTTCTAATAATAGTCCACTTCCGCCTACACATGACGTTATCACTTCCTGCGATGTGTTCACTAACAAACAAACTAACCCGTGCGCAAATCATAGCCATTTGACGGATGCTGACGGGATGCACAGGATGTCAACACGCAAAAGGGAGAGCATTAAAACTTATCTAAAAACAAACAAACAAACAAAAATAAAATAAAGCTAAAGGAACAGGCAAAAGTGAAGCAGGTCCATAATAATCACCAGAAGTGAAACTAATAAATCGATTTATCCCGGGCAACTCAGCTAGTGTATAAAAAGGTTTTCACATAGCCTTAGTTAAAAGATTTACTGTAATTTGGCTGAACAACATCCTAATGAAAGGAAATGGCCAAATGATTACAATAAATACATTAAAGAGATTTGCCACACAAAATCTGTATTAGATAGGTCATATAAAAAAAAAAAAAATGCGTGATCACCCTGTGGATTGATTTTCATTCTGTTTTGCTCAGAAATCTGTTTGTGTCAGCGCAAAACGCTAAAGAAAAGAGAATTGTGCCTTTTCTGCATTTTAAAGGTTTCTGTTTAACGTAATTGAAACACATGCAGCTTTTGTAACAATAGATCATAGGTGTACTCGCTGCTCTTAACAAGCATCTACCTTCTACAGGTTTCTTCATTGCCAGTCTAGACAATTTGAAATAAAGAGACGTGGCTTTGAGCATTGACATGTTCATTGAGGTGTGATTGATATCATGATAGTCTGGTCAGACGTACTCTTGGCCCTTGATAAGGTCACAGATCTCAGATTTGTCTCTCAAAGTTGAATAACCCAAGGATGGGTAATCCCACAGACCAGACATGAAGTTACATAATGAAACCTTACATCTGGCCTTTCACCAAATTTTGCATGGCCTCCTAAATCATTTCGTCTGAATCGAACATTGGTTTGTACCATTGCACTGCCGTCTGGGATCATGCAGAAGAAAACTTTTTCCTACATGGCAGCAGAGTGACGGGAAAAATTCTTTTCAGTATAGACACAAATTGATTTAGGACATCAAGCAAAAATTAATGGAAATAATGCAATGTGGACATTTTTATGATGAATTTTTCTGCGGCACAGATTCTGGCACAGACTGTAATTGAAATTTTTGTGGCAGTCCTGAATATTAATATTATTTGCTCACTACAGATTGACATCAAAGTGTCACTGTGCTAACACATTGGCTTAAGTCAGAGATTGGCCAAATGTTTATCTTGAGGTCAAGCACAACAGTGTTATGAAACAAATAAACAGATGCCCCAGACCTGTGCTGGTAACATTTTGGACTAACTCGTCTGGTGATGTTTTGAGGTCTTTATTTTAGGAGGTTCGCTGCCCTTGGCATTTACACCTCACTTTACTTGTTTTATTATTTCTTGTTCTGGCGGAGGGGGGATGATATGGATAAATTTTAATCTATTAATTTTAATTTTGCCCGGGCAGCAGCCTTTCGGCCTGTTCTTTACGATTTCCAACTGCCAAGGTATCTTTAACGTGCACAACGTGCACACGGGCCCTCCGAATTTTTTCGTCCTTATCCGAGAAGACTAGGTACTCGATCCTACCCCCAATAGGACCAGGGACTTGAAAATATGAGAAAAATCCAATTTCCAAGAACTACTCGATCCTACCCCCCAATAGGACCAGGGACTTGAAAACACGAGAAAAATCCAATTTCCAACATGCCTGCACTGCCCGGGTTTAGAACCCGGGACCCTTGGCATGAGAGGCGAGCACTTTGCCTCTAGACCACCTTGTCCCCAAGGTGATGTCTTGATAAGCAGTGGTTTTATTTGCTGTTCCCAAAGATGTGCAAAGTGAGATAAGCCACTATGATAGCTCGGTGTTACATACTAGTAACTGCCCCATTCGTCAAATGGTAGAAAACAAAGGACACCATTTCAGACCGAAAGGAATCAGCACAAAAACATTGATGCCGAGATGCGTGGGATCATCCACAAAACTCAGTGATTAATAGATAAATAGGACAATACACAGTGTTCAGTGGTGGGCGCCATAAATTTTTCAGAAAGTGATGATGTCATGGGCTCATGTGTTCATGAAAATGAAGGATGGGGTTAGTCAATTAGAGACACAAAACAAACTAAAAAAAATCAAGTCTCCAAATCTAAAAAGGAACCTTCTGCAGGTCACAAGGCAGGCACCTGTAAACTTTCATACAAATCTGAGCTGTGTGATAATTAAACATGAGAACTGAAATGGATGTAATAAATTGTTATGTAGGTACATCATGCAAGGGTAAAAGGGAGTGTTTAATTTCAGTACAGTTTGATGAACAATTTTGAAAATGAATTTGATAGAAATGTAGGGACTTTGTCTGGTAAGAGTAACTGTTTTTATCAGCAGTATTTCACTATTTGACTTGATGCCTCGCTGATAAACTTATTCTGAATAGTGAAATGTTTCAGGGACTGTTCATAGGAGCTCTTTGTTAATTAATGAATGATTTGCTGAAAGTATCATTTTTTATGATGAGAGATGCCTAAACAACCCTTGGAGTAGCAAAACTTTACATGGGCCTTTTTAAAAACATATATATACGTTTATTTTTGTATGAAATGGTGATCTTGATATACGGGATGTCAAAAGAGTATCCAGCAAGTCTGTAATTGCCAGAGTATAATACACGTACATGCAGCATCAGTGGCTAACATTTGCAGTGCAATGTTTATCATCTTGTTCAGAATTACATATGGAGGATATTTCTTCCTGCATTCATTCATTTTTGAAGTAATACAAATTTCTATTACACACATTTTCCAGGAGAATTTGGGTGTTCTGAGGAAGCTATGATCATCTGTGCCATGACACAAATTCAGAATGTATTTGTCACACCATCAGATAAAAGAGTTGCTGCAGTAAGTAAAATACAGTAATTCTTCTACTTGTTTCCAATTTTTCTGAGCTGCTGCTTCATTTTACCTGCTCTTTTTAACAAGCAGCATCAACATGTATTAAACTTTGCAGAGGAGGAACCACGTGTAGGAGAGAGTTAATGTAGAATATTTTTAAAGACAGCAGCTGGATGTAAGTGGGCTCGGGTGTTTTCTAAATTTATCAGAGATTAAGGCTGATCAGGGATCCAAGTTTCAAATTATTATTACCCTGGAGCTGAGGCCTGATTCTTTCCTTAAACAAGTCATTGTTTGTAAAATTAATTGATTGGAATATAACAGAACTGAAGGTGAATGAGAAGAGTTACATTATGTTTCAAGCTTTGGATAAAAGTACCAGGCCCCTTATTAGAAACTGACAGCTGTTCTGTTCCCTGTTCTTATTCTTAACTTCATCATTCTTTTTCAGGAAAAAGAGAGACGAAAGTTTTCAGTTATGGAAGGTGACCATCTGAGTCTCGTCAATGTATATAAGGCATTCTTAAAGGTATTGCAGCAACTGTTTTATTAAATTCATACAGCTTTATGTAATAATTATTGTTCTCACACAAATTAATTTCATTTTAGCTTCAGGTAGTATTTGCCTCCAAGGTGATGTCACAAGCATGAATTCATTCTGTTCCACACCATCAACAATGGCTTTAAAAAAATTAGTGATGGTTTTATATGAGTGGCATTTGAGCTTTGTGTATTTTTAATAACATAAAAGTATAGACATAGAGGTGATTGAGGTTGGTAGTAAATCAGAGGGCAGTTACTCACAAGTCATTGCTTGGACTTATATACGTAGATCTAGGCTTTGGATTTGTTTTCCAAGGTTGTACTAATGACAACTGTTAAAGGTCATTCAAAGCCAAAGGACTATTTAGATGGAGTTGGAATTAAAGCAGAAAACTGGCATTAATAAAAGTGGGTACTAGGCTGAGATAATGCAGTTTTGAGTATCTGTCATTCACCATAGCATGGCATGTCATTGTTTTGTGCCATGTGAAGAGAGTGTGACGAAAATGAGAGGTACTAATTTTTATTTTATGAATTTTGTAGCTAACTTACGCTATTCATGTGAAACATTTCTTTCTCTTATTTTGTGTTCTTTACCCTTTTTTTTTTTTTTAATCAGGCCGAAGGGCTCAAGCATTGATGGCTGCTGGTTACTTTTTTGTTTCTTCATTTCAGCATTTATGTTTTTCTTAATGTCTTATTAACAAACAACCAAAAAATCGTTAATAATAAAATGTAAAATTTCCAGAAATTTGAAACTCGACTTTTTGCCATTCATACCCATGAACAACTGAGTATCAGAATGATGTAGGACTCAGCTAAGCATGCAGTAGTGTATTGATGAAATATTATAAAAACCACAGAAAAACTATGGGGTCACAGCAAGGCTTAAAGCAAAGTCAAAAATTGGAAAAAGGAAAGACAGAAAATTCCCTTTTTCTTTGTGTTTCATTGTGTCATTTAGGTATTATTTCTTACGCAAGGCTTTACTACGTACGACTTTTTCTTTGTACCAATTTTTGACTTTGCAGTAGTGTAGTATATGGTTAGCAAAGTCATTGAATCCTGCTGTTTTGACAGTACGGTCAGAATTCAAGATGGTGTCATGAGCATTGTCTCAACCACAAAGGCCTTAACAGAGCTGTGGAAATCACAAATCAGCTGGGTCGTCTCCTGACCAAGTTCAAGATCAACATTGTCTCATGTGAAGGTACGTCAGTAAACTTTTGATGTCTTTCTACTGTGCTGCTCTTGTATAAGAACATCAAGGCTGAAATTTGTGTTTTGGGGGGATTTCGTTCTTACGACGTTCTCAGATTCTGTAATTGTCTTCTCTTTTCATTTGCGTTTCATTGTATCGTTTGGGTATTATGTCTTAAGCGAGGCTTTGCAGTTTGCTACATACAGCTTTTTCTTTTTGCCAAATTTTGACTTAAATTCTGTAGTCTTACACCAGCAAGAGTTTCAGTTTTTGTCTTGTTATTTTACTGGACAAGACAAAATTAGAAGTCAAATGGCAACTCTTTACTGAATATTTGGAAAAACCTGAGATTTGGAAAAATGTGTTTAGCCTATAAATACGTCACCACAGCCATGTTATATTTGTCACGATATGGTTTATGGCAAATGACTGCAATTTCAAAGAGGAAAAACCCACACTCGACAACCACACTAAATGTTCGTACTGGAAATACTAACCAAATCAAATGAAGTAGTTTTGTCAGGCCTGTAGGGCCACAATAATGTATTTAGTTAAACAGAAATGAATATCTATTATATATTTCAGTAACTTGCAACCTTTGGCATGACTAACTGACCAAACTATACACTCTTCAGGCCTTAAATTTGGCAGGAAAGTGGCAATTGAGATAAGGAAGATGATGGCTATAATTAAAAGTTGTTTACTTCAAGCATGTATTTTTAAAAAATAACCATGTTTATTGCTATGTAACATCTGTATTTTTGCATGTTTGTTTCGTAATATATAGTACCGTGCATGCCATAAAAAGTAACCGTATCAAGCGTTCAGTTTGGTGTGTAGTGTTCTGGTGCACATGAGTTCTGAAGCAAGACTGTAGTTTATTACTTTTATGAGAGAACTTTTATTTCACGAACTACTGAAGGTCAACAGTCAATTACAACCACCTCTCACCCTCTAACAACGCTATTAAATCACGGACTCAAGCTGCTCTGTCATCCCTAGTTTACCTACATAATTATATTCCTTCTTAACTCCTTCTCTCCATCTACAGTTTCTATGTTGAAAAAAAACATTACTCAAAACATGTTGCTCACGAGAACAGCTCAAGGACACTACACTACGTCTAGGCAAATAAAACTCACTGAATTTAACCCGTGGCCTAGCACGGCATTTACAGTACTAACTGAGATCTTGACAATATTGTAAACAATATTAGACATTTGAAGTATTGCATTTTCAATCACTTATTCCATTTCCTGGAATTAAACATTTGCAAGCCAATCTTTAACCACTTTTTTGTGCGTCCTGCAAAAATGTTAAAATCAGAGATCTGTGGAATGAAACATGTGGTAATGAAATTCATTTTATTGTGTCAATTTTTCTCTTTTTGTTTTAATTTTTGAGATTGGGTTATCTTGATCCCCGAGTACACGAGCCTGTTGCTGTCATCTATACTACCATCGCTGTTTTACCACTGTGGTTATGTATTTTGTCTGTATTGTATTCATTCTCTTCACCAATTTTGCAGTAATGAGGAACCCACTAATTGTCTGTCGTGTTTTGATATAGGTCTCAACGAGAGATTCAGTAGTTTTAACTGTCTTTAAGGAAAATTAGGAAAGAGCAAGATGAACTAAAGACATATCACAAATGAAGTCGTGCTGGGAAATGTTTATTTGCATTGCCTGTCCATATCTTTCTTGTCACTGTCACTGAATGAACCAAAAATCAGTGAATGAAAGGAAAGAGAGTGAAGGAAAACCAATGATGATGGTGGAAAATGAAAGAGGAATAAAGAAATTGATCAATGGTAGCCCAGCCAACACATTCCCATATCACGAAGACAGGTTTCTCCTTGTGGGGGGTGGGGGGCTTTGCAGAGTGCCAGTCCTCACATGGGAACATGGTTAAGTTCAGGCTCCATGTTCAAGTCAACTGTTTTCTTCAGCCTTGTGAATACCTTTTTAAGTGTATGGCCAATGTCTCAATATGCAAAGTCTGCCCTCTGTAAAACCCATTGGGAATATTATATCTAACATCTATATCTATCATGCCATATTCCATCATCATCATCATCATCATCAGCTTAACAATAATTATTTAAATCAATACTGCCAACCTCATCATCTTTGGATCCACAATGTTAAAAACAATAAAAAAAAAAAGACCAGATATAGAGAATAACATGCCAGATAATTTAATATCCTGAGCAGATTCATTTTTTTTTTCCAGTTCATTTTGGTCCACAACAACACAAAAATCTGTGTGTGTGATGACATCAAAAATACAATATTTAACACCATCAGATGACATTGAGCAGAACAAATAACAACAGGAGCATACAGTAAAATTCACATTTTCACTGTACTGAACTCAACAATTTGTATGATTCATAAGTTCATTAACCTTATAGAACCCAATCTTCCATTTCTGAAACATGTCACCTAATGTTCCATAATATTTGGAATGCATCCAAGTTTTCAAATAATATATCATTTTTTTATGACAGATGTTTAATACAAGTTTGACTCTTATTGTGCTAAAATCAGTTTTGCAAGTTCAGGATATTTTTGGATAAAAAGCAGAAAGTTAAATGGCCTGCATTTTAAACAAGACAGACCAGAATTGGTGTGAGTGAAGGGAGATGAAATGGGACTGAATGGTGTTTTCTTCATAAGACCCAGCTGTTGGAATTTCATAGAAAAGCGAGTTAGGCTGTCTGTCCTTAAGTATGCCTGGGAATTATTATTTCGAGTTGCTAGGTTTCTTGGTTTATGGTACACGTAAGCGTGACTTCAGTACACTTAAAATACTGTACTTACTAATTTGCTATGATACCACCCATGACATGATTATATTGAGAGGAAAATGTGGAAATTGAAGTCAATAAGTCGGGTGTGTCACTTTTGCTTGCTTTTGGCACATGAAAAATGAAAACACTCCTTGACATTAAATATCAACCAATTGTTTATTAGTTATAATACTTCTGAGACACATCCTCATCCATGAAGTGTAGTTTAGTAAGTTTACTATGGAGAATGGAAATATCAAAATACAGACGCACTATATCATGTTTTTCAAGAAAGACACAATGGAACAAAGTAAAGATTTGATAGTAACAATTTGTCAATTTAACATGAGAACTGTGATTTTACCTTCACAATCATATACAATCCGAAGCAAGCATATACTGGGAGTATCGCAAGGAAATTGTCAGTCACAAAATGAATGAATATGATCTTCTGTTTCCTGCCATTTTGTGATAGGAACACATAGTGGCATTAGTAAGGGTTGCCGGCACCAGGAGCAGGACAAGTATAGCACTCCCTGACCTGTGGACTGTTACCATTTGGCCACGTTTATTTGCACCTTCATGTTGAAAAACATGAGCAGAATGTTCGAACATTGGGAGATTTTCTGTATGTGTGTGTGTTGGGGGGGGGGGGGAGAAGAGGAATTGCTATTTTTTATTTATTATTACTAATTTATTGTTTTTTGTCTTTTTTGCCGCCCCTAAAAATTTTGCGTCTGTGGCACTGCCCACGCTACGCAACTGGGAACACAGAAAGATGAACATGATGAACTCATGATGACAGCATATTTGAGCTTTACTTCTTGTGATGTCGTTATCGTGTCCTGTTTCAGCTGATTTGCTTTTCCACAGTAATTCATAAACATTTCCTTGGGATTGCACAAAAATCAAATTTTATGATGTAACTTCACACTTTCCAGACCTACCGAGCTGCAGACATTTTGGTAATCAATGAACACTTAAGGAGCAATAAATAAATGCTGAGGTCAACAGATTATTTCTATCATTGAGATGACTTGATTTGAAGATGAAAGAACTTGATTCATGTCAACACATTAAATAAGTAATTAAAGGTCATTACATTATTGTTTTGGACATCAGGGCTGTATAAAACCAGGACATAACATTTGTTGATTTGACTGGGCATCATAAGATAAGATAAGATAAGATAAATTTTATTCGTCCTTGTACAAGGAAATTTGTTTTGATCATTGAATACATAACTATACAGTTACACAATCATGAATAGGTATAAAACAATATTGACATTTCATCAAATGTAACCAGCACAATGCAGTATTGTGACAATGAAGCCTGCCAGCAATGTACAAAAGCAGCATACAACAGTTTAAATACAAAGACATGACTGATTCCTCATTGACTTTGTGTTGATCAAACTGAGACTATAATGAATGAAGTTCATTGTAACATTTTACTTAACTAGGAATCGCAATAAAATGAATGAAAATGTATTCAAAAGACAAAGATACAGAATAATGAAACGGGGGGTAATGACCACAGTAGGACTGAAGACATAATTTTATTTTGATCTATATGTTGCAGGGGATTTTGTTTCTCCTTCTGTGTGTAATTCACATAATTGTTAATTACTGGGAGGGTAGTTGATGGGGGGGGGGGGGGTATATTGCACTTGATGAAGGGCTGAATATATTGAAATTATAGTTTGAGAATGGCATCACGGCCAACATTATTTATAGGCATTGGTGACATCTGTGAATGAAGACAGTGTCAAATTGAGTGAATAAGTATTGACAGTAACTGAGTAAAAGAACCAGCTGATAATATTTGAATGCCAATTGATATACAACGAAAGAGAGAACATATGAAGATCAAATAAAGAGGGAAAGAATAGGGAATAAGTTAGATAGAGACAAAAAGAACCAAGAGATATAACAGCAACGAACAGATAAGTACTTAAAATAAATAAATATACGGATGTAAACATCTGCCAGGAATGGATCAATAAATTCAGAAGTTGACAGAGACGAGAAGAGAAAATGTGACATCTTGCATCTCAAAGTACAAAACCCATTTTAATTTGAAATAGTATTTTGATACAAAGGATAGCAAAATAATTCACACTAAATCACATGAAAAAACGAAATCAGTTCTGCACAGACACAAGATTTTAAATACACGTAATTGATCTGAGATCACTGGAGATGTTTTAGTTGTGCTAAAAACAGAACAAAACAACACTAAGTATGTATAATTATATACATGTACACATCAATACAGTGAATATTGTTCATGAGAGGAAGGGGGTGGGAAGAAAGAATGGTGTATAGTGCGCAAGGATGATCTGTTAAATCCAGGAAATATACATTTGGTCTAATCTGTTTTTCTATGTTTGTTTGACGACAAACCCAGTGAAGTTTCTGGTTTGTTGATGTTTTCAGGGTGAGCTTAGCTCTTGCCGTGATGCCTGTTTGTTCTTTCCTTCATTGTTGTCAGTGTCATTTATAGGGATGTTTCTTGTTCTATTGATCGTGACTTCATTTAGTGCCGCGATAATTTGCCAGGATTACATCACAGGGTCCTGCCAGATTTTACTGATTCTACAAGTGAAAATTTTTCAGGGCCTTTTCACTGTGATATTGCGGGATGGGGCTCTGTAATGCATATTCCGCCAAGAGAGGTTGCACATGATTTTATTGGACGCGATGGCAAAAACGAAAGACGTGTACAAAGATTGAGATGATAAAAGAGTTCCAGACAATGCGTGAGTGAATGTAGCACTGGAAAGAGGACAGGAAAAATGTGATCAGGTTTTGACATACACAGATGCCTGCGTTATCAGTTAAAGTCGGTATTAAACATCACCACTCATGAATTTAGTATAGTGTCCTATTTGCCGTCTTTTGGAGATGTAGTCGACTGAGTCGATTATGTGGATCATGGAACAGATACTGTATAAATATTTATTTATTTATTTAATATACACTGTATTTATTTATTCATCTTGTACGTGAAAACTGAATCCTCAAGTTATGAATATTTGTGATGTGATTGATAGTGCTTGATATTCAGCACACACAGTCATGGATGTGACGGATCATTTCAGTCAACATTAAAATTTAATGCCATGAGAAAACCATGGCTAAGGAGGGAACTAGTGAATGTACCCCCACCCCGCTCATCAAAGCCACCCAAAAATGAGTATGGAGAAAGCGAAAGCATGATGGAAGGAATGAAACTGAAACAACAACCATTATATATATAGATAATTTTATGTCAAAGAGTGCGTTGATTTCTGATTGCTTTAACACGTTCTGAGGTTCTCCCTGTCCGATGCGAGAAATAATACTGGACCCGCCAGTGGTTACTTACAATAAGAAGAAAAAAAAGTATGTTCTTAAAAAGGTACATGAATTCAGTGAGAAGGTCCAGATTCCACCGTAACCAGACTTGGACGTCAAGAAATCAAAATATTTGCCTTAATATCATTATCTCTGGCATCTTGGACAAGCAAATCGTGATCTTGATTCCTTATACTGCAATGTCATGTTTTTCATTTATTTATTTGTTGTTTGAGGAGGAGGCAGGAAGAAGGAAGGGTACAGATGGAAATGGGGACTAAGGGATAAGTGATCATTTCTAAGAAATCTTGTCATCCGACGATAATTATGTAAAAAAGCCGTCGGCATTGACGCCAGTGTAAAACAATAATAACAGCAATAATAGTGGTGAACCTGACAAATGAAGACAACGGTGATATACAATAATAATACCAGTGTTCAGCCATCACAACACCGAACTGCCATTACAACAGTCAAAAGAATTACTGACATCCCAACAGTACCACAACAACTGAGTTGACTGTGCCTGAGAGTCGGCATTCCGAACTCTGATCCACGTATATCGATACCCCTTACAATTGATCACTCCACAGGGATATTCGTGAACTGGCCTTGTCCAGATTAGTTTCTGTATTGAAACTCTTAGTAATAGTGTTCGGTTATTCGATATCAAGTGGAAACGGAATAATGTAACACATGGCACACTGCTCATTTATTCGACAGGCAAGACCTTGGCGTAGCTTATAGTTCATAACACAAGCTACGGTAATGTGTTCATGAGACTATCGCGGAGTTTTTGGGCCCGTAAGATCCATCGTAATTCATTCATGTCAATTTTTCATGTTTGTGGGTTGAGGGTTTCACCTGTAAAATGTGCACGCTTAATTCTGGCCATTTTAACCCATGTCTCTCCACGTACGTTTTCCATATGATTGCCCCCCCCCTCCCCCCACCCCCACCCCATTGTACATGCGTATGGCCATTAGACTGAAACATTTCCATAATAAGACCTTGGTGTTTTAAAACTTCCATGGCATTTCTGCACGGGTAGTTTGACTATTTCATTAGATTTGTAGTCTATATTACCTGACAAATGAACCCTCCTTAACTGTTCAGCCATCACAACACCGAACTGCCATTACAACAGTCAAAAGAATTACTGACATCCCAACAGTACCACAACAACTGAGTTGACTGTGCCTGAGAGTCGGCATTCCGAACTCTGATCCACGTATATCGATACCCCTTACAATTGATCACTCCACAGGGATATTCGTGAACTGGCCTTGTCCAGATTAGTTTCTGTATTGAAACTCTTAGTAATAGTGTTCGGTTATTCGATATCAAGTGGAAACGGAATAATGTAACACATGGCACACTGCTCATTTATTCGACAGGCAAGACCTTGGCGTAGCTTATAGTTCATAACACAAGCTACGGTAATGTGTTCATGAGACTATCGCGGAGTTTTTGGGCCCGTAAGATCCATCGTAATTCATTCATGTCAATTTTTCATGTTTGTGGGTTGAGGGTTTCACCTGTAAAATGTGCACGCTTAATTCTGGCCATTTTAACCCATGTCTCTCCACGTACGTTTTCCATATGATTGCCCCCCCCCTCCCCCCACCCCCACCCCATTGTACATGCGTATGGCCATTAGACTGAAACATTTCCATAATAAGACCTTGGTGTTTTAAAACTTCCATGGCATTTCTGCACGGGTAGTTTGACTATTTCATTAGATTTGTAGTCTATATTACCTGACAAATGAACCCTCCTTAACTTTAACCCTGTAGTTCCCAGACGGAGACCTCCTTATTCAGAAACTTTTGAAGCCTGTACAGCATGCAAACTGATGTCTAGTGGTCAAATAAAGACGAAGTCTAAATTCTATTGATCATGAGAAATTGGGCTACTTGATGATAAATTAGTAAGTCTTCCAAAAATAGAGATTCAGTGTTCATTTGAAGATGGCGCAATTTTGTTCTTATTACTGCAGCTATTGTTCGTAAGGCTTCAGATTCAAATGATACGTTTACCTTCAGCCCAAGAAATTTGTTTACCGGAATTCTATGGCAAGTAATAAACATGCAGTAGCTGTACGGTCTACGTCGGGCCAAAGCAGACGGTGCGATATTTTCATGAGAAGATTTGTTGGGTTGTCCAGTCGTGGCTATATTTTCAAGTGCGCGGGCGTGGTGTCCATGTGGATCTGTCACCAAGCACCTAAGTGGAGTATCCAAATGTGGATTTGTAGTCATTTATCTAGGTGGTTTGCCCATTTGTAGATGTGTTGTCAAGTTTTAAGGGAAGAGTGAAACTGTTCTCTTTCTCCATATTTGAATGATGATTATCAAAGTCATTTAGATGGACAACGTTCTTGTCATCGAGCTGCTGGAGAGAGTCCATGTTATTGTTGAAGGGTATGTTCTCGTCGGTTTCCACCATTGGGAAGGTGGAGCGGCTGCGAGCATCACCGGTGCTGTACCGGCTGCGCCAGCTGCAGAGTTTGTCTAAGTGGAGCCGCCGTCTCCACTGGCGCATCATCCGCTTGAAGGCTCGCAGGAACTTGACGTTAATGAACGTGTACATCAGAAAATTCAGTGACAAGTTCAACCAAACCAGGAAATTGGAGATGTGTTGAAAGATTTGCATCTCGTGTTTCCGGCAGCCGAACAGAAGAACGGCAATTTTGATGTGAGCAAAGGCTGAGGGCAGGATGAGTATCATAAAAACAGCGACAATAGCGATGAGCGTTACCGTCAAGCGGGTCTGTTCCCTGGACCACACTGTTTCAATCCTGTTGTGTATACCCAGCTCATCACGGCGTTTGTGTTGAATACGAACTTTATAGATCAGGAATGAATTGAATATCAGGAGCAGTAAGACTGGCAAGAAGTTGAGTAAGACACTCCAGGTCCAAGTGATGATTTCGGCGAAGTAAGTGTCCGATATGTAACTGACTATAAGATACGTTCCCACCCGCGTTGAGTTGGCAGTGAAGTTTGAACCTGTGTCAGGATATATGATGGTAACGTAATAAAAGAAAAATCGTGGGAAATTGATCACACAGCTGGCGATGAAAATTAAGAATATTTTGATTTTGGCATTGGAGTTGGTACAGCGTATGGGTGCCCACAGGGGAAACTGGATAAAAATGCACCTCTCCAGCGTCATCATGACCATTGTCCACACTCCCATGGTTGCTGCGATATTGGACAACGGATAGTAGATTTGAGCTCGGAAGATGAGCCAGAGTCTGATCTTGGTATCGTGCTGCTGCTCCAACAGAATGAGAAATAGCCCGCCTAAATCCGCCATAGCGAGACCGGACAAGTGTATGTATGGAGATTCCTTTAGCTTGGGCTGCCGCAAGGTCATCAGTGTGAGAATATTACTAATGATGCCGAAGATTAAAATTGGAGGTCCGATATATTTCAGCCCTATGGTGATGGCAGTTAGTGCGTGACATGCCGCCACAGAATCACACCAGTTGGAGTTCTTCAAGAAGACGGAGCCATTATGAGAGCAGTTGAACATGGCTGAGAGGGATGCTGATGGCTTGGATAGCTACTGCATTGGCACTGAGATCCACATGTCTAACCGACTTGCAAGCAGCGCCCACAGCTCACAGTACCGAAGAGGTGAAATGACTTGACGAGCAGTGAAACTCCATGAAGTATACAAAGGAAAGAGACTCGTTCTGCACTTTGTAGTTTACTATTGTTTCTGGATCTCATGGACATGCTGACAAGGTCACAGCATCATGCACTCTTTCCACTTGAGGGTGTGTTTGTTTCGGGGGTCTTAACGAGCAGCGCCTTGTTCTGTGAATGTTCAGTCTAGTCCACACTTGTCTGAATCGATTCAAATTCAACCGCGTGGCCTAACTGCTTCTCACTTTGCACCGTAGCATGCCAGGATTTTGAATCTTGCAAATCATCACTGGAACCTGAAAGACAACAACAAAGAGACGGTAATTAACTATATATCATTAACATGGATGGAGAGTTCCATCAGAATTTTATACCAGGTGACTGAACAAGAACAAACATGCAATTTTGTTTTTCATTGTCAAATGTTTCATTTTCTGGAATTTTTGTGCACATTTGATTTATTTTATTGCAGTGGCTACGTTTACGGCAGCTCAAGCTCATACCCCAATAGAACAAGCAAAGAAAGGAGGCGCTGCTGTATGAACGGGAGTAAAGCTGAACAAAGAAAAATGATGAGTTGTGTTCACCAGCTGCCGTAACTGTAGCCACTACCTTATTTTATTGCAAGAATCTCGTGAAAAGGCGCACTCCGGTGGCTCTGTGGGTAAAATTGCTCTCATTTTGCTGGGAGTCTCCACTTCTTTTTCTCTTTATATTTCAGTTCTCCGAATCTTCTATCGAGATGGTCCAAGAAAGGGTACATAGACATTTAAAGTTTGTATACCCTTTCCCCCTTATATTTCCATTAGTCAGACAAAGTGCAATTGATGGACGTTGTTTATTGAATTCTACGTTTCCCCATCACTTGGTTCGTAAGAGAGTTCACATTATACCAGTTGCCAAATCCGGCTTCCATATTGCGGTGTTTTATCGGGTATTTGTATGTCCGGTTCATACTGCAGAGCTCATTGGAAACCCCCTTTTGCACCCATTCACTCAATTCCCTAAAGAAGTATCCATGCACTAATTATAGACATGTCTTTGGTAATTCTAGTCAAACAGTGAAAGAGGCATGCGCCCAAAAGAGCCCCGCTCTGACGATTATGTCGCAGGTGGTTACCCCGCTAATCAAGTTAGTGATTTGGTGATACCTGTTGGTTGCTGATTTGCCATGAGGTAGCTGTAACTACCTTCCCGTGCGTGCACTGCAGCTGGAGGCTGATTATTGTTACAGTGTTGCTGCTTACTGGGAAAAATGGGTTTGGGCACATTGTGGTATTTAGTTCGGCGGTTCTCAACACTTTCAGTAGAGACGTAGATGTATGTATGATGAAGACAGTATGACTAATATTTATTTATTTATTTATTATTTTATTATTATTTTATTTATTGAGCTTGTCTGTGAAAACTGAATCCCCAAATTATTCTTTGTGATTTGCTTGATACTGCTTGGTATTCAACATACAGGTGGATATGACGGATCGTTTAATGTCGTGAGAAAGCCATAGCTAAACAGAGGGAGAGCGAAAAGATAAAAAGAAAGAAAAAAAAGGGGGGGGGGGGGGAGGAAAGGAAGATTTCCTGGGGCGGGGGCGGCGGAGTATTCCTGAGAATTCAGGAAAAGGGGGGGGGGGGAGGAAAGGAAGATTTCCTGGGGCGGAGGCGGCGGAGTATTCCTGAGAATTCAAAAAAGGGGGGGGGGGAGGAAAGGAAGATTTCCTGGGGCGGAGGCGGCGGAGTATTCCTGAGAATTCAGGAAAAGGGGGGGGGGGGAGGGAGGAAAGCAAGATTTCCTGGGGCGGGGGCGGCGGAGTATTCCTGAGAATTCAGGAAAAGGGGGGGGGGGAGGAAAGGAAGATTTCCTGGGGCGGGGGCGGCGGAGTATTCCTGAGAATTCAGGAAAAGGGGGGGGGGAGGAAAGGAAGATTTCCTGGGGCGGGGGCGGCGGAGTATTCCTGAGAATTCAGGAAAGGGGGGGGGGAAGATTTCCTGGGGTGGGGGCGGCGGAGTATTCCTGAGAATTCAGGAAGGGGGGGGGGGAAGGAAGATTTCCTGGGGCGGGGGCGGCGGAGTATTCCTGAGAATTCAAGAAAAGGGGGGGGGGGAGGAAAGGAAAATTTCCTGGGGCGGGGGCGGCGGAGTATTCCTGAGAATTCAGGAAAAGGGGGGGGGGGGGAGGAAAGGAAGATTTCCTGGGGCGGGGGCGGCGGAGTATTCCTGAGAATTCAGGAAAGGGGGGGGGGAGGAAAGGAAGATTTCCTGGGGCGGGGGCGGCGGAGTATTCCTGAGAATTCAGGAAAGGGGGGGGGGAGGAAAGGAAGATTTCCTGGGGCGGGGGCAGCGGAGTATTCCTGAGAATTCAGGAAAAGGGGTGGGGGGGAGGAAAGGAAGATTTCCTGGGGCGGGAGCGGTGGAGTATTCCTGAGAATTCAGGAAAGGGGGGGGGGGGGGAGGAGGAAAGGAAGATTTCCTGGGGCGGGGGCGGCGGAGTATTATTAAGAATTCAGGAAAGGGGTGGGGGCAGGAAAGGAAGATTTCCTGGGGCGGCGGAGTATTCCTGAGAATTCAGGAAAGGGGGGGGAGGAAAGGAAGATTTCCTGGGGCGGGGGCGGCGGAGTATTCCTGAGAGTTCAGGAAAAGGGGGGGGGGGGAGGAAAGGAAAATTTCCTGGGGCGGGGGCGGTGGAGTATTCCTCAGAATTCAGGAAAAGGGGGAGGGGGGGGGGAGGAAAGGAAGATTTCCTGGGGCGGGGGCGGCGGAGTATTCCTGAGAATTCAGGAAAAGGGGGGAGGAAAGGAAGATTTCCTGGGGCGGGGGCGGCGGAGTATTCCTGAGAATTCAGGAAAGGGGGGGGGAGGAAAGGAAAATTTCCTGAGGCGGGGGCGGCGGAGTATTCCTGAGAATTCAGGAAAAGGGGGGGGGGGGAGAGGAAGATTTCCTGGGGCGGGGGCGGCGGAGTATTCCTGAGAATTCAGGAAGGGGGGGGGGGAGGAAAGGAAGATTTCCTGGGGCGGGGGCGGCGGAGTATTCCTGAGAATTCAGGAAAAGGGGGGGGGAGGAAAGGAAGATTTCCTGGGGCGGCGGAGTATTCCTGAGAATTCAGGAATGGGGGGGGGGGGGGGGGAGAGGAAAGGAAGATTTCCTGGGGCGGGGCGGCGGAGTATTCCTGAGAATTCAGGAAAGGGGGGAGGGGAGAGGAAAGGAAAATTTCCTGGGGCGGGGGCGGCGGAGTATTCCTGAGAATTCAGGAAAAGAGGGGGGGGGGAGGAAAGGAAGATTTCCTGGGGCGGAGGCGGCGGAGTATTCCTGAGAATTCAGAAAAAGGGGGGGGGGAGGAAAGGAAGATTTCCTGGGGCGGGGGCGGTGGAGTATTCCTGAGAATTCAGGAAAGGGGGGGGGGGGAGGAAAGGAAGATTTCCTGGGGCGGGGACCGCAGAGTATTCCTGAGAATTCAGGAAAGGGGCGGGGGAGGAAAGGAAGATTTCCTGGGGCGGCGGAGTATTCCTGAGAATTCAGGAAAGGGGAGGGGGAGAGGAAAGGAAGATTTCCTGGGGCGGGGGCGGCGGAGTATTCCTGAGAATTCAGGAAAGGAAGATTTCCTGGGGCGGCGGAGTATTCCTAAGAATTCAGGAAAAAGGGGGGGGGGAGAGGAAAAGAAGATTTCCTGGGGCGGGGGCGGCGGAGTATTCCTGAGAATTCAGGAAAGGGGGGGGGGAGAGGAAAGGAAGATTTCCTGGGGCGGGGGCGGCGGAGTATTCCTGAGAATTCAGGAAAGGGGGGGGGGGGAGAGGAAAGGAAGATTTCCTGGGGCGGGGGCGGCGGATTATTCCTGAGAATTCAGGAAAGGGGGGGGGGAGAGGAAAGGAAGATTTCATGGGGCGGGGGGGGGGGAGGGGAGAGGAAAGGAAGATTTGCGGGGGCGGGGGGGGGGGGGAGTATTAGGCTGTTAAATATGCGCATAAAAAGAAAAAAAACCCTGGCCATTACATGCAATGTTAGAGTAGAGAGTGCTTTCATTTTTCATATTCCAGGTAGTGGTAATAACTTCTATTGCCGTTCAGCTCAATCTTTGGTGTTTAATCCCTTTTAACTGAGGTTACCCAGTCATTGTTGCTAGTTCTACCGGGTCGATATCGCAAAATGATGTCTCAAACACTACAAGCGGTACTTAAAAGTAGAAAGAAGAAGGTGGAAATATTCGGCAAAAACTGGCCAGTAGGGGAAGTGCTCGGAAAGCTAAAGGACACGAATGTAAAGCAGGCATATTATAGTAAGGGCCAACATGAAAAATGTGAGGATACAGACGGCTGGATAGTCTCACTTCACCTTAAGTTAAACCATTTCTGTAAACGACATGCTATTCTGTATAGTATTCGTTTGGATGTTGCGTTTTTTAATAAAAATGTCTTATTTGTCTTATTTGATCGATGAAATGGGGGGGGGGGGGGTATTAGGGTATTTATATTAGCTCAGTGATCGGTGTGTAATTTTCAGTCAACCTTGGGGACCGGATCTGGCCTCCAGACCGTAGGTTGTCTGTGGGTGATGTGGAGGGAAACGTGTTTGAAAAGCTGAGAACCACTGCACGAGTGCGAGACTTTTAGTGGCTGTAATTAATGTTTGGGGTTAGTCTTGGCTCGTAGCTCCCAGGGCTGAAACTACAATTTGATTAGGGAATGGGCATGGGTTCAAACCTGATGATGCGATTTGTTTGCTAACTTTCACAGCTGTGTGCCACTGCAGGAATCAGAAGGTGAGGCGTTTCCACGAGCATCTATGGGGAATTTGCCATGTTGGTCGTGAACAAAATATTAATCATACTTCGTATTTATCTATCTATGTTTATAATCAGGTACAGAGCTACATCTATCGGTAAAGTATTGAGGAAACTTAATGACCGAGATATTTTGGGAGAGAATCGTTTCTATTAGCAAAGTTCTAGAATTTGGGGACCCGCATTTCATGTTGACACCACGTGATTAGTTGGTGCGAACAGGTCGCCTTTTCCTCCCACCCCCTATTCCCAACACCCGCCTGCGTATATTTATAGCAGTCGTTTATTTCCATATTGATTGGCTGATGGAAGGCTGGAGGTTTAAGGTTAGTCCATCGCCCAGAATGGGCCAGAAAGTACTATACACTGTACTTGAATGCGAATAAGTGACCAAAATTATCCCATACTTAACGAGAGTGTTTGAATATCTGAGTATGTGGCAGGGGAAACGCTGGCCTGGCTAAACAGAAGGAACAAAATGTGCATGGATACTTTACTTTCATTGCACATATTATTATTCCAAACAGAATAAAACCCATTCGTGTGATTGGGGGCGGGTTAAATGGTTTAGTAGTGAGAAAAATGGAGAGCAGAATACTAAGAAAAAAAATCCAATATTGATAGTTGCAAGGCAAGATTTAGTGCGCACCAAGAATTTCGTTCAGTGAACGGCCTCGTTCGTAAAGTAACCCCCCAGGCCAGCTAAGAGTTAAGTTATTTGAGCATTTTGCGGATCGCGAAAAAAAATTGTATGCAATTGCATAGACTGTTTGACCTGCAACCATATTTCACTTCTTGAGGCCAAATTTCGGAAAGATCCGCCCTTGAGTTTCCGAACCTATTAGTGTCGTTCTTGTAATTTTATATAATAAAAACTATTTCAGTAGCATGTCTCTGATAATGGTACACTTGATAGAATAGATTATTATGTATGCACAAGAGATGGAAAGGGCGGTTTCTGACAGTTTGGGTGTGTGGAATTCAGTAGCCACAATACTTCAGCTGCTGGAGAGGGAGCTGATGTTTGGGTTCCATTCTCGGCCATGAGACGTTACCCCCCCCCCCCCCGGCGTGTTTTTTTCGTTTTCTTTTTCAGGCATTCATTTGAGAGTGTCCACTCATGTCCGTCTTTCTGCCGAGTGAAAAACACCACCTGATGAATTTAGGCTATCATGCACGTCTGTGGTAACTGTCACTTAGTGGACGTGAAGCAGGTTTGAAATGCGGTTAATTGTCTACCAAAACATCCCACAGATCTAGGGAATTGCCCAGCGAATTTGGTCTGCATGGAAGCAGTTGGCATTTGTCTATTCCTCAACTTGTTACATTGGTGCTGTGAAGTTGAAGTTAGATATTGGCACTGCATGGACACAGTCTAGCTGAGGGTTTTTATCTTGGATAGTTTTGTCTTTCGTGGAACTGGAATGGGCCCAGGCAGTGTACGCTTATTAATTATAGATTTACTGAACATCTGTGTTGAAGCAGCGGTTAGAGAAGAACCACAAAGTGCAAAAAATGTATAGAAATGTTTGGGAGTTTGTCCGTGCTGTATACTAACTAACTAACAGCTAGCCTTCAAGAAAGTTGATTTTCACTGCACTAGATTACGTAAATTATATTCACAAAAATTACGTTAAAAGCAGCATGACTCTACTGTATTTGATTTTCGTAATCCAGTTTGCCAGCTACTCGAAAGCTAAAATGATAGAGTGTTCACTCACATGCAGTCGTGCAGGGGCATTGGGTTCGATTCTCACTGTCAGTTAGTTTTGCAGCTCGGTCAATTTTCATCCTCATTCTTTTGATTCTACATCATTATTTCAGTGATTGTTTATGTGAAGTTCTGTGACCACCGACTATTGATTGTGCCTGGATACCCCGCTAGTTCCGGTGCAGAGAGAGAGAAAGAGAGGGGGGGGGGGTGGGAGAAATAAGAAGGGTGAAAGAGATGGAGAAAGAGAGGAGGGGGAGAAAGGCAGGAGGTTGAGGGAGGGGATGAGAGAGAGAGAGAGAGAGAGATGAAGAAAGAGAGAAAAAAGGCAGGGAGGGAGAGAGGACGAGAGAGTTAAAGCCAGTGAGACAAAGAGAGAGGGTGGGAGAAATAAGAAGGGTGAAAGAGATGGGGAGGGGAGAAAGGAGGATGAGGGAGGGGCTGAGAGAGAGAGAGAGGATGAGAGAGGGAAAGTCAGTGAGACAGACAGACAGAGAGAGAGAGAGAGAGATAGACCGACAAACTAACAGAGATTGTGGCGTTCTTGCACACACTTTTTTATACCAGCATGGAAATTAAAAATTTGCTCCATGAAGCAAAGTGATCTAGGGAATTACATTATATGCCTCAAAGGGAAACCTTCCAGGGTGTCCCCTTTTTTCCTCTCTGTCTGATTCGGTGTTAAGAAGAAAGTGTTCAGAGAGGAGAGCAGGAGCGTATATTTATTAAGTCCGATAATAACTAAATAAGGTTTCCAAGCCATACTTAGGAGTGCATGACAGATTGATGATCTCCCTTTCTTTACCAGCCTCCTCACACAATAGTCTCGCCAGCTTGGTATTGTAATGACTAGACAGAATAGACATTTGCAGCAATATAATGTGCACTACATATCTGAACCATCAGCATACAAACCCCAGCCCATTCCGGACCGTAATCTAATCACACCCTCCATCGCACCCCTACCACCGCAGAGATTTAAAGGTTTGGAAAAAAGAGTGAGGGAATAACCTATGAGAAATGGGTAAAAGTTGTAACAGTGTACCCATGAGCCATTTTATTTGGTGAAGGCATGAACGATTCGTTGAGAATTTTGTCGTTAAAATAGTCTGTGTCAGTCATAATTGGAAAGGAGTAATTAAAATGAAACCTGCACGATTTGTAAGGTGAGGACGAATTTTACAGACTTCCTGAAATAAGAAGTGTGTTAAAAACTTTGGAGGATACTTTTATAACAGATACGATTTACTGAGGAGTGGCGAATTACTGAATGGCGGTCTAGGCTGCATGATCACTGACGTTGCTCATTCAATAGTATAGACGAATCCGTGACAGGGACGACATTCTGTAACACTGAATGAACATTTGCAGGTGAAAGTGAAACATAGGGCGTCTTTTTTAGAAGGAGCGGGATCAACATCAATTTTTTCGGAAACTTTCTTGTAAACTTTGAAATTTTGCTTAGGCTCAGATTTCACCTTTAAAATTTATGGCGCTGATTTTATTCGTTAGACTAAACCTGATTTTATGTTTGTTTCTTTGCACTCTATGAACAACAATAATAATTAGACCAACTTTTTAACAGAAAGTTTCTACAGTGCTAAACTATGCGAAACACTGAAAATTTGTGTTCACTTTGATTCGGGAAAATCATTGGTTTTATACTCAGCAAACTGTTATACTCCAGGTACTTCAGTACACATAATCTTATGTAATAAAAAAAACAACTCGCCAGATTCTTGACAAGCCCTACCGCCGCTGCACTCATACAGCTCGGATGTGCGTGAAATTTTAAAGATGGCTTCCTTTCGACCTGCAAAAGGTTATTTTTGAGAGACTTCAAAATGGTGGGGAAGTATTTTTTTTTAATCTGTTTTGTGTCGCCAAATTCGCCCCAGGATTCTTTCTTTTCCACGAACACATTTATAACGTTATCACTATTTCTAGCGATGTGTTCACTATTAAACACACTGACCCGCGAGCAAATTATTGCCATTTCATGACAAACTTCGTCTCGAATACGCGAAGAGTAAAGCATAAACGCGCTAAAGGGGAACAAAACAACCAGCTGGTATACATGATAACGCGGGCGAGCACATGCACAAGTATATGGTGGAACTTGAGTCGCGGGATGGACACACCCCCGCCGCCATTTTGTTAGACCAGGCGGGTTTGTTTACTTCGGCTTCCCGTTAGGAAGCATGGATCCTGTGATTGCACAGAGGTTTTGTGACAAGTTTAAACTTATTAATGGGGTTCACCCAGACACTGTGAAAGACTGTGAGTGGAACAAAGATGTGACTGCATTTCCTCCCATCACACAATCATGCTGAGATATTTTCATAGTACTTACACTAGCTGGTCACAACTTGCAATGATTTTGTTAATAACTTGAATAACAACAGGCAGACTGATACCATCTTATTAGATTTCAGTAAAGCCTTCGATAAAGTGCACCATGCTAGTCTCTTGACTAAACTAAACCATTATGGAGTTAGAAACAGTACTTTGAAGTGGATTACGTCTTTCTTAGAAAATAGAACACAGATAGTCGTCGTTGATGGAAAGTCATCCAATCCTGCAGCTGTTCTCTCGGGAGTACCCCAGGGTACTGTAATGGGCCCCTTACTATTCCTAGTTTATATTAACGATATGCCAAGTAAGATCTCTCCAGGCACTAAATTACGACTGTTTGCTGATGATAGCCTCCTGTACAGAACAATAAACTCAAAAGAAGATACGGAAATTTTACAGAAAGATCTAGACAGTCTACAAAAATGGGAGAGGGACTGGCGTATGGAATTCCACCCCAATAAATGCCAAGTCCTGAGAATTTCAAATAAAAAACACAACATCACCTCAGACTACTTTATACACGACGAAAAATTGAGCGGAACACATGAGGCTAAATATTTGGGAGTTACATTGGACAGAAAACTTACATGGAACCAACACATTAATAACACATGTAACAAAGCAAACGGTATACTAGCATTTCTAAAAAGGAACATCTCTAACTGCGATAGGAAAGTAAAAGAAAAATGCTATAACACCTTTGTGAGGCCCTCCCTAGAGTATGGCTGCAGTGTCTGGGACCCCCACTGTCGAATAAACATAGACCAACTGGAAAGGGTCCAGAGGAGAGCTGCCCGCTTTGTGACAAATGACTATACTAGAAGTAGTAGTGTAAATAAAATGATGAGAGACCTCGAGTGGACACCATTAGAAGAGAGGAGAGCAAAAAACAAAGTAAAAATATTTTATAAAGGCAGGGAAGGAAATATCCATATCCCACTGAACCACCTCACCATTAATACCAGAGGCAACAGAAGGAATAATATAAAATATAACATCCCAAGCTCACGGGTTAACAGCCATCTTTATTCTTTTTACCCTAATGTCATCAGGATGTGGAACAACCTCCCGGCAGAAGTCCAAACACTATCGTCTGCAACGACTTTCGACAATGAATTTAAGAACATTATTATCTGTTGCAGCTACCATTGTAACTAAAGTGCGGGTTGTATTTCTGTGCACAATCTGGAAACCTAGTGCTGTTGGGGAATCGTCTTATAGACGAACCAACTATAAAAGAAGAAGAAGAAGACTTACTGTCAGTGCCTACACCCACGGGCTGTTCAAGATAAATTTTGGAATTAGCACCCCATACCTGTCAGTATTAGGCTACCCTGTTTTGTTTTTAATGTTCTTCCCATCCCTAACCCTAAAATGGATTAGATCTATCAAATGTGGACACTTGATATTAAATTAGTGGAGGAATCATAATCATCGAGTAGACTGGATCTAGATCTAGATCTAGATTCTATATAATCGGGGAGTGACGATGTGGGTGCTGTTTTAGCAACAACTGTAACAAGGTGTTATAGACCCTAGTTAGTATTGTGATGTCAAATTAGGGTTATACATTAGGCCTACAATATCGGTTTCAATAGTTTTGCCCAAGAAACCAAAGAATTTTAGTGTAGATATGTCTATATGAACAACATTGTAACACTGCATTCGGAACTCCTTCCAAACCAAACCCCTTCATAGCATTTCCCGGTTAGGAACTGGACTAAGCCTAAGGTCTAGGGTTAGCATTAATTTGTGTCCAAGTGGCAGTTTCTTTGTTCATTTTGATCCTTCCTTCATCGCTGGATTAGAAAAAATAACCTTGTGGTGAACTTTTACTGTTCTATTGGAGATGACTTTTCGGCCGATGGCCTTTGTCCACTCTCTCCTTCGCCTTTCTGATAAACGCTCAGTGGCCTCGCCCCCATTCTTTCTTATATACGGAATAGAAAACATCCTTCGTCCAATTTTGTGTTGTTGGTGCAGCCAAAAACTGCACACAAATGCGGCATCTATCTCGTTACTCGGTCTCAGACACGGCTATGCACTCGCTTTCAGTCTAACACAGAGATCTCTGGTCTAACAAAATGGCTGCCTAGCTCCGGTAAACAACGCCGTGACGTCACGAAAGTTCCACCTATAGGTAGAATGCGCATGACGTCACAGAGTGGTTTCGTTTTGGTTTTCCGCCATGTTGTTTGGCCAGTGGAGTCGATTCAAGTGAGTGCGAGGCGTGACGAATTCTACTTGGATATTAAAACAGTTACAATGATAGCGAAATGCATCGTTGTTGGTTGCAGCAACAAGGGTGGAAAGGGTGGCTGTAAGATGTTCAGATTCCCTAGCGTCCGTGTTAAGGAGGGAAAGGAAGTGAAAGAATTAACGGAGCGTCGACGTCGTCTGTGGTTGAAGGCAGTGAACAGAAAGGGAATTGACTCCAAAACTCTGAAGCCTCACCATTTTGTTTGTGCCGAGCACTTCGTCTCAGGTAATCATCATTTTAATTGAATAATGTGATAAAACTAAGCCTGCTATTTTCGTCGCAGGAGAGCTAGATCTAGATCTCCATAGGCTACATGTATTGCACGAGATTGCAGGCCAGATAGATCTAGCCTAGGGCTCTAGAGCAATATACTATATCCGAGTGAAGGTAGGTGTCTGACAGAATTAACGGTTAGGACCAGGCAGTTCGGTAGTAGGTTTTGGAACTGGGTTAGTTGTGAATTTTTTTCAAGTTGAATCATTAAGAACATCCTACTTGTTAGTGTGTTTTCTGGAGGTAAGCAGATTCAGTAAATTCCTTCTGAACTGCACTGATCAAGATCCTAGATCTAGTAGGCCAGATATCATCCATTTTAAACAAGTTCAACATGTTGTCCTTTCAGATTACTGTTGCTTAATGATACAGTGTAATTTAATTTGATAAAATTTTATGTTAAAATGACAAGGCAAAACTGAGCTGCCTCGAACTATTAAGGAATACCACTCGAGATAATGAATTTTTTGTGTTCTTTTGTTAAACTAATCGAATCTTAATGTTGTTTAATAGAGTTATGAGGTATTTTTTCCCCGCATAATAACCCACAGGCAAAAGAAAATGCGATAATTTTTAATTTACGTATTTTCCTTTCTCCAACTCCCTGACAAGCACTGACACACAATCATGTTCTAAGACGAGCTGCAGATACGTCATGAAATAAGACAATAGCATATACAATTGATATGGGCTCTAAACTCTCACGTCCATAGCAGTAAATCTCAAGATTTTTAGTCTTGCATTAATGGTTTAAGGTTGTTTTTTATTGTTGTTTTCCCCATCTCTCTTTCTTAATCAAAATGCATGCATCCTACAGTCTTTTGTGGATAGGCCGAGAGGGCAAGGAGAAGCAACGATGTTGATCTTATGATGATACGCTGGTGGAGTGAAACTCCGCCCATGATGACCACTCAGTGTCCGGCTTAGTGCCAAGAAAGGTGGATAATCCGAGCTTTGTCAGATGGATGGTTTGGGAGAGTAGCCTCAGGTTGGTGGTGTATGTCAGGTGGACTGCACGGAGCCTCACCGTTCATTTACCTGACTACACTATCAGCCTGGCCCGATGGATGGTTTTAGTTCCGATGAGAGTTAATGAAATCTGCACGATTGGGTACAACGAGAAACTCAATTTTAAAGAAAAGGTTGCCGGGGATTTATTTACACAGCCTGAATTGGATTTTGGTTGGGGGGGGGGGGGAGCTTTTATTATTTGAAGTGGCTAATTGGAAGCATGTTATTGGACCGACGATAGCTGGGTGGATGAATGGACGGACGGATGGAATAATGGATGGATGGACGGGCAGGCCGACGGATGGACGGATGGAATAATGGATAGATAGATGGATGGATGGGCCGATAGATGATCAATATTAAAACAATTGACAGGAAAACAATTATTTGATAGGTAATCTAGGCAGATGAATGTATGTGCTCTGTGCACTGATGAAGCCTCAGATTTTCGTCTCTGGATCAGGGAAAGGTAGAATAGCAGGGAAAATACGAGGAAGGAGAGCTAGAGAGAAAGAGAATGAAAGACAAGAGTGCTCAGCTACCAGTCCAATTTTCCAGTGGCCAGTTTTATGAGGACTGGACAATGGAATTAGTCAGTAGTAAATAGAGCGTCGTAAACGTAATCATCCGAGTTGGCATGTACCCGGCAGTATCTTGTTCTTCTTCGTCACATTTCGAGTATTCTAAATTGGTATACGGAAAAAACCAGCGTCAGGATAAGTTCATGACAAAATCTGAGGATTTGACAGTAGAATTACCCCCTCCCCCCCCCCCTTCTATCTCTCTCTCTCTCTTCTCTCTCCCTCTCTCTCTGGCAAGGGGGTGGGGGGTCGGGAAAATGGGAGGGGTTGGCAGGATGAACTGACTTCTCCTGAAATTGACGAGCGGTGCACTTCCGAAAAATATGACAGTGAAAGCAACAGTGTTGTTTGAAACGACTACATCCAAGTGGCATTGATAGTGAAGTATTTTGTGCTTGAGATCAGTATTCGAGCCTGTAGATCTTAGTCACCGACGGTAACCATTGTTACATGGCTTGACAGTTTTACATTTGTCACAGGCTGTGTACACATAGCCATAGCCACAGATTACCATGGAAAACCACAGCGCACACAGGGATCACTGAGGCCAAGTGCTCAATGTAAATATTTCATATAGACCAGTTTATAACGATAGTGCTACTTTATTATGAGGCTAAGATATCCGTCCTCTGATGTTGGGTGACTGACCTAGGGAATTACAAATCCCATCGATTCCTTCAGCCGTACATTATATTATTAATCATATAACGCCAAGCGCCAGGTTTAACCTCACGCCAGTTAGAGTAATACATCTGGCTTACCATTATCAATCTATTTACTCGCCGCTCGACATTCTGGTATCTTCTTTGCACAACATTGGAGAGGAAGAAGAAAATAAGATAAGATGTAATATAAGATAGAACTTTGTTATCGTGTTGTCAGGAAATTTGTTGTCACAGCATTAGTAGCAGTACTTCATTAAATACAATATCAAAGGCACACAGGTCCCTAATGCATATTATTTTTTTGGTCGCACAAAATCACCAGCATAAAGAACGCTGCTCGCACAGTCTGAACACTCGATTTGGAAAACTCACAACAGCATACCACATTAGGGAATACAACTGCTTGGAATGGCGGATGAAAAGAAATCGCCTATAACGCTCTCTGTTTGTTTTTAAGTACAGTATTCGTCCACTTCTTTAGACTCGGACTATCTGATGGAACAGGGGGTGCGTGCAATCATTTAGAATTGATTTCAATTTCTGTTTGCACGAATGCATGAATAACTCATCGAAGTTCATACGTTTACCGTTACTTCGATAGCAAGCGTTTTTGATAATAGAGTTGTTAATTTTGTTCTTGTCGCGCTCCTTTGCCTTTCCTCCAGTGTTGTGGATGGTGGCCATAGAATGTAAGGAGGTGGAGGATGGAAACACCAGTCCTGTTGACGGCTGCTCTTCCTGTGAGGATTTTATAGCTTGCACTTTCCTTTTTCCGAGAGTTTCATTTTTCCCCCCATTTTTTCCTTCTTGTGGTACATGCAACACAAATGAATGTTGTATGAAAGTACCCTGGCGTCTGTTTGTCCAGCATACCATAATAATGAAGCAATTTATTGTGTACGTTTTTTTATTATCCCACCGTGACAGTACGATGTCAGTGGAGACAGCGTAATTCATTCAGTGAGCACGTTATCTCCTTTGGGATATAATACAACTCTTCTTAAAAACTAACTTTCCTGAAAAGATGTATGGTAGAAAATACATGTCGGGACATTTGGGCCAGAGATGGCTTTCTTGTTTGGAGGTCTTACTAATGCCTCTTTCTTACAAGGAACAGGAGTCATATGTGCACTTCATAAATGCTTAATGTTCAACTTTCGTGTGTACACTCATCAGTTTGCTGCTCCTGAAATTTTCTGTTCGTTTGTGTTTGTTATTGTTTTCATAATTTACACCGCTATTGTCTTTGACTATTCTCACCAGTTTGCTTCTTTGTTTCGGAACATGTGGTAGAATGAAATCCTCGGTGATTTCAGTTGCTTTACCTTGAAATTGAAGGGCGCAAGTGTTTGTACTTTGTTACGCAGAGAAAAGTATCGCGCGAATGGCGCTGAGAATTGAAACTAAGTTTGCGTTATCAAGGCCCTATACTATAACATTTCATATTTGTGCCTTGAGAAAACTGGGCACAAATACACTTGCAATTAACATGTTACAGTGGTGGAAAAATTCTCAGATCTTTGTAAAATCAGGTCGCAAAATCAAATCGATTTTTGTTTGGTTTATCTTTTTTCGTCCACCTACCCCCCCCCCCCCACCCCAAACCACCATCAACAAAGACGATAGTATCACTGTTGTGACTGCGAAGAGAATAGCTGCATTCCAACCGTCAAAACAACTTAAACCTTATGACTTGCGATATCGTGCTGGGATCAGCCTTACGCCCCTCCCCTTAAGGCAAGAGAGGCATCTTTAGTAGTGTATATGAGAGGCAGAGGCATACATCTATAATTTCCAGTGTACATCGGAGCGAGACAAACACCATAATGGACAGATATACAGTACGAGTTATAGATTATCGTAATGAAAACAGACAAGGGCCAAGGATACGTCCTTGCCTATCGCCATCGGCAGTGAAAGCGGAAGCATTTTTCGTAGTCGAAGATTTATTTCTATAAACATCAAATTGTCCGAAACTAGGACGTCGACAATAGAGACCCCAAGGTGACCTTTGGTAGTGGATATCATGCATGGATCATCCAAAGCTCATAATCAACATTTTGAAGCAAGACTTGTCAACTTTTGTCCATCATAAGCATGAACTAGTCAGCATACACTGGCATACATGAGATATCCTGCGGCTCTGTGTAACTTTTGTGATACGGACTGTAACGTATAAATAAGTTGATAAAGTCACGTTGGGCAGTAAACTATCTTTTGTCCGTTTCAAAGATATGATTGATATTGGCTGCCGCAGGACAGATATAAACCAGTTTCACAACCCCTCTTCACCGAACCCCACCCCACCCTCCTCCTCGAATGATATTCTGAACTGTTTGTCAGTGTATCCCCGTGCCCAGGAATGTCAGATTGTCCTGTGACTGTTGTTTACATATTATATATATGCAATTTGACCACCAGCTGTTGCTCTAATTACTAAACATGATTTATTTGGTTGAAGAGCCAGTTTGTTACCAAAGCCATGATATGACCAGCAGTGCCAGTTGCAAAGGATCATGTACCGTGAAAACTGACTATTGAATTTGGCCTTCATTAGTTGTGGGTTCACCTTTGAAAATTCCCTATCATCCATCCTTAACAACCGTATTATCCGTCGTCGTTAATCAATAATGACTTTCCAGTTATCTGAGTTTTATGCTGATGTAAAGTCTTGTAATGTCAAGCCAGAAATTGGCAAAAAGAGAAAGTTGTATGTGTAGCAAAGCCTCGCATAAGAAATCATACCCAAACGATACAGTGAGACCCAAACTAAAAGGGAAGACAGAAAATGGCCAATATTTCTGCGACAGACTTCGTCAAGGAAAAAAAAAAAGAAACAACATCAACACAAAGAAAAAAAAATGGACAATTGAACAGATAAAACAATCGAACAATAAAAAAAAAAAAAAAAAGAATATGAAATGCATAGAATCTAAATAGATTATGTGTACTTAACTCAAGTACTTAAGTGCGAGTTCTTGCTTGTATTGCAGCAGAGAAACACGTCATCTCATTTGAGTCTTTGACACACCCTTTTACAAAAAAAAAATAAAAAAATCTTTCAGCTCAGATATTTTATCAGGATTGCATATTTTTTTTTAATTTACCTTTTTCAGAGGCCAAACCACACAGATACAGGCACACCACTGAAAATGTAATTCGCGTTAAAACCAATGCAGACAAATATATCTGTATTATGCGAACTTTTACAAAGAGAAGTCATTCCCTGACATCGGCTCTTGTCTTCTTTTTTAAAAAAATCTATATATCTGATTGGGATCTTGAGAAAGGAGAAATAATAGTTTCTAATGTGAAATATGGAGCCAGTAAAGATAAAGTATTAGGAATATTTTTAATCCCAAATCGGAAAAAAAGAATAGATGAGCACAGAGGATAGCAGGTGGTGTTCGTTGCAACAGTACTGTGACTAGACGCACATTTCGCAGCATGAAGATTTTTAATCGGTGGCCTCATAGTATTTGTAAGCAGAAATTCGTTTCGAAACCGTTTTACACTGGCAGACTTTCAGAGAGAAGGTCGGACGGACGGATAAACAGGCAGGCAGACGAATCTGTAGACAGACAGTCGTCGAGGCTAAGATGGCATGAAGTCCACATCGAAGCGAAACATCCTGTCATTGTAGACACGGTAGCAAGGAAATTATCGGTTTAATGAAGACAGTTTTCCATTAACAGAATCTTGAAACGCTATTTAGGGATCCTCTCTCTACTTTCTTTGTGGGTTTAGCACTCTTTTCTTGAGTAGGCATGGAAGGGGGCAGTTTCCCCGACGGGTCCAAGATCCGGTCACGTCAAAGTAAGTCAGCTTGGTGATGAGAAGCATGCCTCTATCCACCCACTAGACTACATTTCCAGACAGGTTTGAGTGCCATGAGATTAAAGCCCCGTAATTTCCTTATTTGCTCTGTCCTGTTCGTTGTTCAGTACAAATTAAGGTAGAAATGACTTGATAGCGATATATTATACTGAAAATGTAATCTTGGCGGACGACTGAGAAAATAGCTGAACGTTGTCGTTCCAAGTGACAATAGTTCCTTACAGCTGAACGTTGTCGTTCCAAGGATAGTTCCTTATACCATTAAGGTAGAAATGACTTGATAGCGATATATTATACTGAAAATGTAATCTTGGCGGACGACTGAGAAAATAACTGAACGTTGTCGTTCCAAGTGACAATAGTTCCTTATACCATTAAGGTAGAAATGACTTGATAGCGATATATTATACTGAAAATGTAATCTTGGCGGACAACTGAGAAAATAGCTGAACATTGTCGTTCCAAGTGACAATAGTTCCTTATACCATTAAGGTAGAAATGACTTGATGGCGATATAAGTCAGTCAAACCCATTAAAAGGACTGTTACTATCTGGAATGAAAGTGTATGTGAAAAGATGCGTGGATGTTTTGAATGTACTGACTGGTCTGTTTTTCACCATGCTTGTGACAATATTCATGATTTGACTTATACAATATCCGAGTATGTCAAGTTTTGTGAAGACCCTGTCTGTGAAAAGAGGCAGATTACATGCTTTTCTAATAACAAGCCATGAATTAATAAAGAGATAAAATTATTATTAAATGAAAAGAAGAGAATGTTCACGAAGAAGAGTGCACAGGGTAAGAAAGAAATTCAAAAGAAACTGAAAGCAAAATTTAAAATAGGCAAAGATGAGTATGAAAATAAACTTGAACAACTGTTTGCGTCAAATAATCACAGGGACGCATGGAACTGCCTGAAGGGAGTCGTAGGGTACTCACCTAAACAAACACCTATTGCTGTTCAAAATGGAAACGAATATGTCAATGAACTAAATAAATTCTATGCTCGTTTTGACACCCATGACTTCACAGAAAATAGGAGATAAAAACAAAATCATTGAACAATTTTTCAAATGAGGAGCCCATTGTTGTGAGTGAGCCTGAGGTAATTAGAGTCTTTTCTAGCTTAAATGTAAACAAAGCTTGTGGCCCTGATGGGATGAAAGGTAAAATTCTTAACATATGCTCATGCCAATTAGCAAAGGTGTTCACACCTATTTTCAACATGTCGCTAATGAGCCATATCGTTCCTATTTATTGGAAAACATCAGAGATTATACCTGTGCCAAAAAAGGGAAAGAGTGTCCGAAATGAATGACTTACGTCCTGTCGCTCTCACATCAGAAATGTTTGGAGAAAATTGTACTGTCTAGGCTGCTGTCCTTTACTAAATCATTCCAGACCCAATGCAGTTTGCCTACCGCGAACAGAGAGATGTTGATGATGCCATACTGTACTTTTTAGACAATAATATTGACTCCCCCAAAAACGATGCCAGGGTGCTATTCGTTGATTTTTCAAGTGCCCTCAATACGATCCAACCTCATTTACTTGTTTCACAACTTTTAAACATGCGGGTGAACAAAAATCTTGTGGCATGGATTTTAGACTTTCTTATCCATCGACCCCAGTATGTTAAATTAAAGGCAAGTAACAGTCACAAAGGTACCGACACACATTACTACATGTCAACAAATATTTCCATCAATACAGGCGGCCCCAGGGCTGCGTGTTGTCACCTGCCCTTTTTACTACCTATACAAGCCAGTGCAGAAGTAAGCATGCAAATATCCCATTGATAAAGTTTGCAGATGATACCGCCATACAGGGGTTGATTTCTGCCCCAACTGATGAAGACGCTTATTTTAATACTATACAATGGTTTATCCAGTGGTGTGAAGATCACTTCTTATTATTAAATGTAAAGAAAACAAAGGAAATGGTAATTGATTTCAGAACAACTGTAACATCACTTCCACCACTTAAAATTTATAATCAAAATATTGATAGAGACGAGTTTTACAAATATCTGGGAATCCATGTTGACTCCAAACTCGACGGCACGCTCATACCACCTCAGTTCACGCAAAGGCAAACAAACGCATGTATTTCTTGAGGAAACTTATATCATTTAATGTAGATAAAACACTCATTCAGATGTTTTATAAATCAACTATCCAGAGTATCATTCTATTTTGTATTACAGCCTGGGGAGGAAATGCAAAGGAGCAAGACAAGAACAAAATTAACAACTCTATTATCAAAAAGCTTGCCATTCTAACTGTGAATACGTGAACTTTGATGAGTAAAACGTGCATTCGTGCAAACAAAAACTAAAATCAGTTCTAAATGGTTGCTCCCACCCCTTGTTCCATCAGATAGTCCGATCCCAAAGTAGTGGACGAATACTACATGTATTATTTAAAAACAAACAGAGAGCGCTATAGACGATCTTTTCTGCCATCCGCAATTCGAAGTAGCAGTGTTTCTTGATGTAGTAGTATGCTGTTGTTAGTTTTTTCCTAATGGATTGTTCTTACAGTGTATATGTGAGAGCAATGTTCTTACTTGTTGGTAATGTTGTGTGTGCAGTGTTCGTTAAAGACTTGTAGGTCTTAAATATTGTATTTGCTGTTGTACTGTTACTGAATGCTGTGACAACAAATTTCCTGGAAACAGGATAATAAAGCCATATCTTATCTTATCTTATATTACTGAAAATGTAAGCTTGGCGGAAGACTGAGAACTAAACATTGTTCCCCAAGTGACAAAAGTTCCCTGTACCACGAAGGTAGAACTTGATGGTGATATATTACTGAAAATGTAAACTTGATGGATGGCCGACGAAACAGCTCAAACTTTGCCTTCCTAATCACAGTGGTACCCGGCTCATGGACAGACAAGGGTTACGTGATGCTGGCGGTGATTCCTGTTGAGTCAATGACTTTCTCAACCGAAACCGCGTAAGACGGGCAGTCTGTAGAGAGGTCTCTTGCACTTAGTATGCAAAACTGGGGAATAGAGACACGCGATGACCCGAGGGCAAGGAAAAGTCAAGGTTAATATCAAAACTTCCCCATAATATCTCGGCGAATGTTCACGTCAGATATTTTGGAGAAGAAAAATTATATTCGCCACCGAGGGAAGAAATGCAAACAGAGCAAACGTCGTGCAGGATTGCCTAATGCTAACTTATTGATCTCTGCATGCCTTAAGATTATTGATGGTCGGGGGCACAAAGCGCCCAAGTGCAGAAAGGTTAATTTTTACAAGAGGAAGGAAACTGTGGAATGCGCGAACTGAGATAAAACAGTTTTTGTTTTAAAATAATTTTCTACTGTGTTCAGTGATTAGATGACGTGTTTACACGTAATGTAGAATATCGTCACTGCTCTACGATAACGGCATAATGTCAGACTTCTGTCAATGGGCAACTGCCGTTTCATTGCATTCCTGAGCATGGGGGCTGCCGGTCTATATAAAAAAACAGCAAGGAAAAAAAAGTCACTGCTGCGAGGAAGAAATGCCCAGACCTGAAAAAAATTACACGTGGAAGATAGTTCTTTTTGCTACTATGTCTATTCCTTTGACATGAAAGCGAAATATCGTAATTTTGCAATAAATGAAAATAGGCCTAAAAATATCGAATAATGCTTTCTCCTCAACAATGATGGCCTCCCTCCTGCCTTTGTTTTGTTTCGACTTTAGTAATAGTGCCGTGCATGTCATAAAAAGTAACCATATCAAGCTTGGTGCGCAGTGTCCTGGCGCGCATGAGTTCTGAGACAGGACTGCAGATTACTACTTTTATTGTAAGAGAGAGAGAGAGAGAGAGAGTACGTCATCGAATAATGCTTTCTCCTCAACAATGGTTGCCTCCCTCCTGCCTTTGTTTTGTTTCGTCTTTAAACTTCTGGTTGCGTTTCAAAGTTTGAAGGCATGAGTTTTTGTGCCGTCTGCTTTATGCACGGTACGGGCCATGCGGGTGTTACTGTGCCAGTTGTGAGTTGTTTTCTTCCTAGATCTACATAATCTGTGTGCTGTTTGTGCGTGTTGTTTGCAACCCGTTCTTTGAACGGATCTTTACACTAGTATATATATTATAAAACAAGACATGAGCCCCATAGGAGAATGCAATAATCCATAAGAATCACAATGGTAAAGTCACCAAATGACTGGTAAAGAAACAGTTTTTTTCTTAGTATCTGAAAAGTGTCAAAAACGACTTACGCCATTTGGTGTGGACCAGTGACGATATGGCCCTCTTCCTTTTTCATTAAAAAAAAAAAAGAATGCTAGTCTTGGGACGTAGGCGGTTTGTGATCTTAGATCATCGTTATTACTTTGGTCAGTGGCCAAACATATGCGCCCACACTCACTTCCGGTTTTTGCATTGGCGCTGAACTGAATTGGATTGCGTGTTTCCTTCCTCTTGTGTTGATTCTTCTGATGAAATTCGGATAAATAACGTCCTCGTTCCCTTTTTCCAGTTGTATAGAACGTGCAGCGTCTGGCTGTACCGAAGAATATTCCGTGAAATGTGTTGTTCAGTCTCTAACTTCAGTAAATTATGATATTTGCGTATAAAAGAAGATTTTGCAATTCCACCTAGTAGAGGTGGAAGACAAGCAAGCAAGACATTGAAAATGCAGGTTTAGCTGTGCAGAGTGCATTAATAACTCTGGAGTGACCGCTTGGACAAGGCGCTCTTCGTGAAGACTGGTGGCAAAGCACTGATAGACCAGCACTGACCACATCATGGCAATGGCAGTAATGATACACTCATCAGATTTGAATTCTGCCTGCTGCTGCTCTGCGCCACACCCACGCCCATGTATTTTGCAAAGCCCCAAAATCTAAACAAATTATGTATACAGTTTTGTGACACATGAACTTCTCATTGATTGCATTTGTATTTTGTGTGTGCCGAAGTCCTGTTGCGACCTCACAATCTAACTCTCTCTCTCTATCTCTCTCTCTCTCCCCCACTTTCTCTGTTCTGTCGCTTTCTCTCTCTCCCTCACTCTCTCTCTTCTCTTTCTGTCTCTCCCTCTCTCTCTCTCTCTCACACACACACACACTCCCTCTGAGCATTGTGTGTGTGTTTACGTATATATATGTGTTCAATGAGGAAATGAAAAGAATTTGATCAACGGTTGGCGAACAGTGTAGGAAGTGCACCTGACGACCCTCTTCCCCCTTCTTTCTCCCCCCCCCCCCTCCCCGGCCCAAAAATAAACAAACCAAAAAACGCCACCCGATTCTTCCTATGCAGCAGGTTTCTGATCATGATTCATATTGGACCTCCCAGGGTATATTTGCTGTTAACCACGGATGGGTCTGGTCCAGGGTCGGATACTACATGTAGGTGATAATTCTCTTGACCTGTCTGTTATCGCGATCATTTTCATACCGGTGTCTTATTTCCTTTGGAACGATGACCGTGGGTAGAAGTCTGGATAGTGTATGTTGATGAGAGATTGGGTACTCAAATTGTCAGAAAAAATGGAGATAATCGACATTTTTTCTTGGTGGTGGTTCATGACTGACAAGTGAGTCAGTTACTAAATTAGCCCGCTGCCAAATTCAAGTTTAAGTTGAAAGTCCTCTAAATGAAGCCTGGGTGACCAGGAAAAACCATGGGAGTTTCTAATGTGCCCGTCTGAATTCATATTATTCTGGATCCGCGGTTCTCAATCTTTTTCATACAAACGCTCCCTTAGGCTCTAAATGTTCTTTCATCACCCCATTTCTCTCTCCCTTCCCCTCCTATAATCCCTACTCAAATCCAGCAGATACATTTGATAAGAAGACACACAAACGATGATGCTAAGCTTTTTAAAACATTATTAATTACTATAGGCGTGTTGATTATTCATCAAATAACAGAAAGCATGCCTTTATCAAATGCATTAAAGAAAAATAGACCTTTTCTCGTAAACTAAACCCATCTATGCGTGCTGTAGAACAAGTCCGTGGCTGCCCTGTATTCGTCCTCCCCCCCCCCCCCCCCAAGCGTCATCCATTCATGTTTGCCCCCCCCCCCCCCGTCTCTTTTGTTTTGGCCCCCTGTCGCCCTTTTCTGCGTTTTCGCCCCCCCCCCCTTGATATCCCAATTTGAGAATCACTGTTAGTGTTGTAGATGAATCTTATATGAAAAAGAAAATTCAACCAGCCACTAATTAATGGCTTATATTCAAATTGTGTATCTTGAATAAGAAAAAAAAAAAAAGGTCAGTTTGTCCCTGATACCAATTTCTGGTTTGAATTCAGACTCCACAGGAGGCAGCATGAATGAACAGGGAACAAGTACCAGAAACAAGAAATCAGCTTCCTTTTGCAGAGTTTTTTTTTTCCTGCCTGATGTAGTGCATGACCTTTACTGCCCAAACACGATTTCTCACGGAGAAGGCGATCTCGTGAAACATAAGCAAAAAGTGCTTCACACATTGTATTATTTGTGATGCCGGTCTAGAATAGTCACGTGGTCAACATATCTAATGGAAGTTACACATTTTATAGAATTCCACATAACATTTGCACAGTGGCGAGGAGTAGTCATATAGTCAGCATATTTTATGGAAGTTCTATATTTCACAGAGTGGATAATTATAATAACGTTCACACAACATAATATAGACATGTGGTCAGTATGTTTTGTGGAAAGTCCACATGTTATGGACGTCCATAACAATAACATTCACTTTCCACTGTAGAATAGTCACGTGGTCAACAGATACTTCATGAAAGTACAGTTTATGGAAGTCTGTATAACATTCACACTGTAATGTAGAATAGTCATGTGATCGGCATATTTCATGGAAGTCCACACAGTAACAGAGACACTGAAACTAGCTTTATTATCTGGCATCATTGAAACAAAGTTCTGGTTACATCAACACATCGTCTTTCAAATCATTCGTCTCCTAGAATAAAACTTATGTCATTTTTTATTTTGTTATCTTTGCATAAAATTTAGTAGGAAACTGTTCTAGAACAGATGGTTAGCCTTATCCCACACAAAAACAACAACAACAACAACAAAATGCTCCGACAGCTGCTTATTCTAATTGCAGTGTCTGTGTAACCTGAGCTGGAACAGCATGTTGTCGCCGGTCCTAGCGTAACTCTGAATCTGTGCAATCATTTCCTTGTTGTTTTGATTGAACAGAAAGATGAACTTTTATTTTGCTGGCCGCATGAAAAGCCATGTAATCTTCTTATCGCAAATGCAAAAAAAAGGGGCTCTGCTGCATTAGTTTGATTCTTTTTTTTTTTTCATTTCTTGGCATGTTTTTCAGAATTCTTTACAAATTTAATGATGATGTCATTAGTTGGACACTGTTGTTGTTGTTGTTTTGTCGTTGTTGTTTTTTAAAATGAAATTTGTGCCCGTTTATAAGAATCATGACAAAGAAAGCATTCGTTTTTCCTGAGCCTACTTGCTTGTTCATCATGTGAAAGTGTCATAGAGTTAATCGTTGCTTTTAATGTTTTTTAAGGAAGTTTTCTTCAAAATATCTTTTTAGGTTTTTTTTTTTTTTTTTGCATGGTTTAATTAACGAGTTCAAAGCGCAGTTAGTAAGTTACAAAAATTGTGGATCGTTTGACCAATCAGTTGTAAGAATATGACTTGTGAGGAGACAATGATGCTGTAGCATTTGTCGATAAAAGCTCCTTTGTAAATATTTTTGTCAGCCGAAAAGCCTTTTCTGATTTCAGTATGTTGAAAAATCCGACCCTTTCCTATGCCCCAAATACCAAAATCCGAGGGAAAACCTGCACCTTGCGGGAGAAAAATGTGGGAAACAGCGGTTTTCCATCAGCGGATTTGTAACACGCAGACTGGCCCTGTTTTCTGTCGCGTTTTTTGTTTGCCTTTTTGTTCCTGGAGCAGTTTTCAGTGAAACTGGAGTTGGCCGTGAAAGTATTCTGAGGTATCAGTGAGATATCACTTAGTATGAGTAGTGGGCACACGTGATTAAAGCCGATCCTTCAGAGATATACCGCGAGGCGTGGCATGAGCAACAGATAAATGTCCTGATACGGCATCGCTACCGTCCGCTACCAGAGCTGTGGGATCTGGGTCCTGGCTACTCAGGGTATTTATCCGGGCAGTATTGATATGTAGCTCCCCGGGGCAGTGGAAACACTGAACTGATGGCATGTTGATTAATATTTGAGGCGTGGGATCTGTTTCCACTCATAGGAAGCGCCTTGGTAAATTATAAATGATACTGGAATTGTATACAATATTGCATCTGTCGGAGCGAAATTTCCCCCGGGACGCATTGGTTTGAGAAATTTGACTCGTAAGTCTAATGAACATAAAATGGGCAAAGATAATCTTCTCTGGCTTGCGTAGGAAACCATTAAAAATTTTGTGAAGACCCAACGTAACAATGGGATAATCTTGGGCGTTAGGTGAAAGATGTGGCCGACGTTCTGTCAGTTATGATATCGTGGTTTTGCTACCAGGGACGTGAATACAGAATATGTAAAATGTGAATGACTTCAGGGAGGGTTTTCCAGTTCGTGAACTCCATGTGGTCTAATGGTTAGGACGTGCGTCTTTCTTACAAGGCCGGGGGTCGGGAGATATGGACCCAACCTTTGTCAAGGACCAATTAAAATTTACCAAAAAAATGATGACCAAAAAAAATAAAATGAATACCAGCATTTTTCAGTGGCAGTATTTTCATGGGTGTATTTTTCACCATTGCTTTGGGATACATTTTCCATGCACAGAGGCCCACTAATTTGAAAATATATTATCATAAATAAATAAAAGAGATACTGAAAGTCTTGGAAGAGCGAGACTGCGGGAGATCTTCAGAGGAAGCGAACCCCCGTCAAATAAGCGTTTCAGCCCTTGACGTCCTTAACCCGATGGGGCTGAACCACATAAAGAAACAAACACATTTCTGACTGCTTGTATGTGGCTGTGAACGAATAACATGGAAAGTTTTCGTTAGGGTAAAAAAAAAATGTTTCCAGTGAATAATGGTTCAAAACCGATGTACATCAGTGGAATGCGGCTGTCGCAATGTGGGTTATATGGGGAGAATTCGACTGACACTCTTTCGAGGTCCGCTCCCACAATCGACGAACACACAAAAAAAATACTTGCACTCTAAAAACTAAATAAATCAATTGCTTTGATTTTTAGCAGAACTGTAGGGCAGTTTAATTACAGGAATTAATGTAACAAATATAATTATAAATATAAATATCAATTCAAAGGCAACTGAATCTAACTAATGAAACTACAGCTTTCTATAAAGACTAACTTATTCACTCTAACTACTTGCAGGTCATATGAGTTAGATGCCAAATAGAATCCGCGCACGTGGCGACGGATATAACAGTTTAAATTCTATTAATTCAATGAGACATGTTATGATATGGACATTTCCTCTAGACACGCCATGGAGAATGCTTGTACAACCATGCGTTGTCTGGCGGTAGCTCTGAAACTGTCTTCAAAAGTAAGTAGAACGGTTCACTTTCATCATTACAAATCAGTATGAACTCTCACCATTAGGCCCTCACTGGGAGTGAGAGCGCTGGATGTAAACGCTGTGGGTTTATATCAAACCAAGTAGCTTAGGCTCTGGAGCTTTAAACCATGGCGCTCCTCACAATATGGACTGCTCAGCTGCGTCTCTATGTCTCTCATCTGGCTGAGGACTATCGCCGTCCACCTCGTAAATGGATTGTCTACATGTGGCTTCTATCTAAGCTCTGCACGGGTTTAAATACTAAAGCTATGTCTCGACCTTCCGTCCAGATTCATATATTTGATTGGTGCAGTCGCTTCAGCTCAGCCTGCAATATTAATTTATGCTTGTCATGGCCTTGCGCCAAAATCAAGGTCAATTTTACGGTCTAGACAAAATTTAAAATGCGAAACATTAACTACTAAAATCTTCAAACCCCGTGCTTTCTACTCTTATGCACGAATTTCCGAACGCCAACTAAGCGTCTAAATAAACTACCTTTACTCGCCCCTTATCTATGTTAATCAAAATCACGGGGTCGAGAACTGCTCTGTCATTCCTAGCTATACATTTATTCTGTCTCGCCCCTCCTTCTCTCCAGCCATCTGAAAAAAGGTGTTTCAAAACAAACTGTTCACGAGAACAGCTCAAGGACAAATTACGCTGGTTATAATCAACAAGATCGTAAAAATTAACTCACTGACGTCGTGACCTAGCACGGCATTTATGATCCTAATGTGATCATGACAGCGGCTACAGGTGCATGTGGCAGGCGCCCTACTTCCAGAACAAGTCATCAAGCTTTTGGTGTGTGGGCGGAAACGCTGGTCACCTTCCTCGATAATTTACTCAAGGCCTGGCAATTTCGCTGGCTTCATCTATATTTAATGCAATGTATATTGTAATAACTTTGTCCTTTCTGGACCTACCTTTCCCGCTTTCACGTGTTTCCCTGGCTCTGCGATACTCACTCCATAGTTTGTATTTGCCTGAGCGAGGGGTGTGAAAATGCGAGAAAGAAAATGTACACATGTATGTGTACACTGTAAGGATGTAAATACATATGTAATGGTATAAATGTTCAAGTTTTATTGTTTCTGCTCGTGCGAGTGTTGGTTTTGGATTAGTTTTCGTATTAGCAAGATCATATAAGTACAGACGACATTGTTATTATGATTTTAGCTCCAAAGGGAGCATGCGATTTGATTTTCAATGAACTCAGAAAATTAGAGTACCGCCACACTTTATCATTGGTAGAAATTTCTTTGAAGACGGATGTGTTGTGTAAGAACATTTTTTTTTTTTTAGAGTTCTATTTTACTTTGAGCATTATTATGAAGTAGGTTTTCTTAATTACAGATTTTTTTTTTTTACAATGCAGGTAACGGATAGTGCTTGTCAGTAAGGCATGAAGAATGCGATAAATAGCGTACATGCTTACATGATGTAATCGCCTTCTACAGAGAGAGAGCGAGAGAGGGAGCGAGGGAGAGAAAGAGAGGGAGCGAGGGAGAGAGAGAGGGGGGGGGGAAGTTAGAGAGAGAGAAAGAGAGTTGGAATTCGTAAAGCCATAATTAATTGCAAATAACCAGTTTAACCATACGATAAATTCTCAAGGAAACAAAGCCTATAACCACAAGCAAGTGAGAGGCATGAAGAAAGTAACGTTGTTTTTTTTAAGGGACAGACTTTCGTGCGTAACGGAGGTCTGTGTTATGCTGCTGTAACAGGCCGACGCTGGGCGTAGTATGGACAAACGGCTGACTGTTTTCTAAGTTCTTGGTTGTTATCTCGTGGTCACTGGCATTGTTTTAGTTGCTGGTGACATATCTTATTATTATAAAGATTTAATTTTCTGCAGAGTAAGAAAAGATCAGACTAAAAAAAAAAAAAATTTAAAAATCGGTGGACTCAGTGTGAAATGTTAAGTTTGACCGTTCCAAATGAGAGATGTTGGGGCTTGAATGTTTCATTACTGTAATATAGCTGAAAGGTTAACATTAAAATAAGAACAAGAACTGATGTCAGAATCAGTCTGGGAAAGTGGCGAAACGTTGGCCATCAGAATGCAGTAACATTTCATCTCAAAGAAATCGAGACATTTCTCCAAAGTTTGCTCAAAACATACGAAGAAAAAGACGCCCATCGGTCGTTTAACGGATCTTTTGCACTGTGCTTTTCATTGACATTTCCAAGGTAATCAATCAACATTTCTGCTAAACGTCATTCCCGGTGGCAAAGTCCATTGCGTGATTGAAGAGTTCATGCCACAAAGCCCATGATACTAACTATTCAGTTGAAGAGGAGCTTTTTGTCTGATCTGAGAACCAGAAGGCATGCCGGTGAAATGTCCGCGGAACGATGACATGTGACACCTAAACTTTGGGATTCCTTTCCCCCTACAACATGATTGTTATTAGCTCTACTGTTGTCCGGGTGTGAAATGAGACGTACCAAGTACTGTTTTACACGGTTTGTTCATTCATGTTCACTCGGCCTGAAAAAAGTAATCCAATTACGAAACTGGGCTGCGGTGTAAAGGTATTTAGCTACAGTGTCTTGACAATCTGAGAACGAAAGTAATCTAGGGAGGATTTCGGTGCAAGGCCTTTTCCAAATACACTTGTAGGGGTTGAAATAACTCATGCCATTGAACCGTTTGTAGACATCAAGCTTGTGAACAACTCGTCGATCGGTGGCAAGGGAGTTCATTAAAAAAAAACAACAACAACCTAAAAGAACTCAATATAGAAGGCGACAGGACGCGTTTAATGAACAGTTTCTCTTACTTGATTACTTGCTTAAATTTCTCCTTTTACTCAGCTTTGAAATGTCCTTGGTGTATATTCAGCAGTGTTAGTCTACGTAATAATATAACTTGAAGGCAGAGAGAGAGAGAGAGAGAGAGAAAGTTTCTAATGACTAGTAAAACCTACAGTCGCAGAGGCACAGTGACAAAGCCACTGGGACGACCCACAGCGTAATCGTTAGAAAAATGCTCTCTACTTGTAACATTCTGTGAGGAGGGGGTGGGGGGGGGGGGGAGAAACAATCAAGGACCCCGTCTGCACGTGCTGACAGATCCAGGACTGAGGTCGTCATCCTTTGATGTAGGTTTCTCTGGAGACCTGTCATTCCCCCGCCCTTAGCCTATGGTGAGGGAAGATACATGGGAACAAATCATAGGAGAAGAGAACTGTCTCTGTAGTTATGGCAACACCCAGGTTCCAGAGCGTGCGGTCATCCGGTAACTGATACTTTTTAATCAAATGTAAATAAAACCATTTGATCTTTTAACAAGGGAAACGATGCTGGATCTCTCCTACCCCCTCCGCCCGTAGATAAAAATCCCTCTTTCTTGGCGTCTTACACCTTGATTTCTGATCCGTCTCTGGCACCCAGTATACTGGTCCCCGTCCGTAGAATGACAAAGTTCTAACTCCCTTCCGACAACTTTTGAGAAATGGATGATTTAAGTTTCATGTGCTCATAACTTTTAGAGATACGCTTTTTTTTTTTTTTTTTACAAATTAAACACCGAATCCACATGATACTTCGACACACAATGGAGAAGGCATGTAGAAATAGTGTGTAGTGTATACTTCAGTTGAGCCAAATAGTGGAGATAGAGCATTGTTTAAGGTGACGAACTGGTGGCAAGCACGGTGTTCACAGAACAATAGAAACAAGAACAAAATCAAGAACAGAAGTCTAACTGCCTTACGGCGTTGTCCTCGAGAAACAAAGATCTCCACCCTTGTGTAACAATTTCTAAGAGTAAACTTCCACCCGCGACCACGTATTAATTCCAACTGCTGATGATCTTTAATCTAGATCTATACTCTGAAAGTGTTTGAAGAACATCCCTGAGCACGAAGTTTTTCAATCAAAAGCACCACACCAGAAGGCTGATTCTACCTAATACTTTGAGCCCATGTCCGAAGCCTAAGCGTTCAACTCTTTGATGATGGTAGACTGCATTCATTCATAACAACTAGATGATGCACCCGGCATTATCCGGGATAAACCTGTGAACCCAACGTTCTTTCCCCCCCTCTCTCTCTCTTTTTGGTCTAGAAAGCTTCCTATATTCTGGTTTTACTACAGATTTCTTGCGCACCAGAACACTATGCATTCATTTCTGGTAGGGAAAAGCGCGCACGGAATTGAACGCTTATTATTATTAACGCCATTTCCAATGCGGTGGGCTCATTGCGGGGAGCCAAAACAAAGATCATTGTATTTTACATTTTTACAACTTTGTATTTAAAAATACCTGAAACTTGAATCAACACAGTCAGTCGATACAGAAGCGATTAAGCTGTAATTGTACTGTTGACACCTAAGAAAAGTAATTTTATAATTTTTGAAACAGTCATTTAGACTGTAGCGTCGAGCCCAAAAAAAGAAGGGGGGCCGGGGGGGGGGAGGGGGGGGGAAAATTACACCACAATGAATTACTCCCGCCACTATTTTTTTGGTAATAAGATGGCCGACCATAAACATTTAAATGCCTGTGGATAATTTAAAAAGCATAACAAAGCAAATCCGATCCTCTTGGTTTTGATCAGAGGTATCCAACTTCGTCCGCATTATTCATCTATATATATATTTGGACAACTTGGAGCGGTCCTTCCCTATGCATAGAAAAACGGCTAAACGGAGAAAGTTCAAACTTTCTGTGCTCATTAGTTAAAAAATCTACTAGGTTTTTACACATTCATTTTGAAGATATAATGTGTGGAAATGTACAAACTGAATTTATGAAGTCATTTGTTTTGTTACCAGTTCCAATCATCTTTTTAAAACACCATTTTCAACATCTATATATATATTTGGACAACTTGGAGCGGTCCTTCCCTATGCATAGAAAAACGGCTAAACGGAGAAAGTTCAAACTTTCTGTGCTCATTAGTTAAAAAATCTACTAGGTTGTTACACATTCATTTTGAAGATATAATGTGTGGAAATGTACAAACTGAATTTATGAAGTCATTTGTTTTGTTACCAGTTCCAATCATCTTTTTAAAACACCATTTTCAACATTTCCAAATAGGTTTGCCAGGTTGCCATTTTTATGATCATCTATACTATATATATTTGTGGACTTGAGATTTTTCATTGCAAAAGGCTTCTGAACCACTCAACACTCAGACTTCAAATTTTATATGGTGCATCAGAATGGATGTAAGGGTGCACAGTTTTTAATAGAAGTCTCAAATCGGTGTAGTTTTTTTTATTGAAAATTTATTGTTTCACCATCATTTAGATCTATTTCGAGTCATGGTTCGCCATTTTAAGGTTTCGTTATCACTTCCTGCGATGTGTTCACTATCAAACACACTAACCCGTGCGCAAATCATGCTATTGTACGGGATGCACAGGGTGTCAACTCACAAAGGCAGAGCAGTAAGACTTATTTAAAAACAAACAAACAAAAATAAATAAACAAATAGGAACAGGCCAGATGAAGCAGGTCCATAATAACCACCCAGAACTGAAACCAATATTCAATATTTATCCCGGGCAGGGCCGGGGACCTCAGCTAGTTAGATATATTTGGCCGTTTCTGAGTTCTTCCGCCCTCCGCCGACTTTTCTGAGGCGCTTGAAACTAAAGGGAGAAATGAATGGTGACGGTATCATCTTATTTAGAGGACTTCAACGTAATGAATATGGATTATTTTTACAGCATGCACTTGTCTTGCTCCGAGGAGGGCAAAAATCACGAAAGTTATCGTAGCAAAAATTGCCCGAGAGGTTTTCTTTGCGTGGAGTGTCGGTCACAAGCCAGGTGGCAAAGCAATGAAAATTTGTCACTGCCAATACGTTGAGATGTGGAATAATCATTAATTATGTGGAATTGGTGGAAAATAGGTTCCAGGAATTATTACTTTTCTTTCCTTTCTTCATCCTCACGAATACGTTTCTTTTGAAACGGTCCCTGAAATTTCTTCCTGTCTACACCTGTCCAGTCATCTCTGGAACTGTAAATTATTGGAAAGAATGGTATGGACCAAACCGCGGAAACTTGTGATGGCAGACATGCCAACTAGGCAAGTGGATGGAGGACTTGGGCGGGAGTTTGCGAAACGCAGAAGTAATGACACGCACATGAATGGGGGGATAATGAACATCGTATCGGAACCGAAGGTCGTAAATGCATGTTGAAGTAGTATTACTAGAGGCCAGCCAGAGGTCAGCTGTGCAATTTGGAGTACCATGAACGTGATTTCAAGAGTACAAACAAGGGGGGAGGGTTATTTGGTGGGTCAGGCGATGCAGCCCATTGGCTTGAGATTAATATAATTATGCCGCGAGCATCTGTTGTCCTGCTTTGTGTGTACTACTTAGTGTAGTGTAGACTGACGAAAGGACAAAAGTTATCCCACTGGCCATCTTGCTCGCACCTGCCACGTCAAGACAAACACTTCCTTAGTTTTGATAATGCAATAGTAAAACAAGTCCAGAGAGAAAGAGAGAGACTGGGACCGCAGAAGAACTACGCACAGCTTTGAAATGCCCCCCCCCCCCCCGGTTAACAAAAATAGCAAGGAGACTATATAAAATAAAACACCCAAAGAAACACAATTTCTCAATGAAAATAAAAATGAAAGAAAATATGCAGGTTTCTGGCCTCTGAAACTTTTGTGAGGCCTAAAAATAAAGTAATATAAAACAAAATCAGACTATTTATTACATTAAAACGAAGCCTTCGTAATCGATTATATTTGCGGAAATTTTATGGGCGACGCTTTTCCGAAGACGAGTTTTTTTTCCCGTCAGATCTTTAACTTCACTTTTATCCGACCTCATCTCTAGGCATCTGAGGGCTGAAAGCTAGCCCAAAGAGAGATCACGAAAAACCGTGAGAGGTGCAAAGTGGCTGTTAGCGTCCTGACGCGCCGTTAAACTCACTCAAACTCAAACCCGAGGACGATCTGCAAAAAGGTAGTATGTTTAATATATAAACTTTGCAGTTACACATTTAGGGAAAGGCACAATGCAGTGACGTACGGTTTTCTCTTTTATTTTAGATGAATTTTGTCTTCATCCATGTAACTGTAAGGATAATGATAATGTCTGAATGAAGGTCAGACTGGATGATGACTGTCGACGTCATCGGTTTGTCGGTCAGTTACGCGAGTACTTTAATTAAAAAGGGAAAATCCGGTCAGTAAACACGAGTCGCGTTCACTTGTCGTGCCATTAGCTTTGTAAACTCAGCAAACCAGAACGGGTATTTTTCGGTAGAAGTTTGGTACATGTATTAATTTTCGTCCCTGGATTTGTATGTCAATATGAAAAAACTTAACAGTACATAATTTTAGCAAAAAGAAGCGTAATTGCAGTGACTTGCGGTAGCCAACGAATGCGGGAAAACCGGACAGTACATTATTATGTCCATAAAAACCTCAGGAAAATCTACATGAGCAAACTTGACATACCACCGGGATATTGGAAGTAAATAACGTTTTTACAGGACAAACTTGAAGACCCCTCAAGTTGCAGTTCACATTACACTAAATTCCATGAGCTCATCTTATACAGCTTCTGTTCTCTATCCGTTTTGTGTAATTCTGTCACGATCAATATTTGTTAGACATTCGCCTTGCCGCCGTAAAAAATTCAAATGGCATTGACGGATACGGCCGGTGGATGCAAACAAAAACTTCCCGAGGATTGTTATGAAACTGATTATACTGCCTAATGATACTCATCTCCTTCACCCCCACCCCAACCTTCCCCCCAAAAAAGCCACCGCGCCTATTACTCATAGAGAGCAATAATAATGATAATATATGTAGCTTTTTCAGATGCGAAGAGAGTTTAAGTTGTTCGGTCGGTCTTGTGGTGTCTGTTAATTGTAGAGCAAATTTTGTGCAAATGTAATGCAAGTCCATAAATTTTAAATAAAAATTACAGAAATTCCTTATCAGATCTGTTCACCCAACACGTTCTTCAGATATGTACGGGTGGTTTTTTTTTTTTTGGTGCACATTTTTTTGTTTCGTGTTTTTTTTTTGTTTTTTTGTGTGTGTGTGTTGTTTATTTTTACTCAGGTATAGAGAAAAAATGCATTAAAACCTCCAAAACCCTGCATGGAGATGTACTTATCCTCGCGTGAAGCGTTAGGGCGGGATATTGAGTGGTTTGGATTCAATAAATCACAAAAAGTTTAACAAACACTACAAAAGCCATGATCTTATAGAACTTTATATACCGCATTCATAATAACTGAAGATATAATCTCATAAATACCGTTAAATAAAAAAAGGCAACATTTTCAAGTGCTTTTGTTCTATTGGTAGATGCCATTGTTGTTGTTGTTGTTTGCCAGTGTTGTTTAAGTGCTATAGAAATGTCTTACCTGTCAGGTGGGTATCTTGGTCAGTGTAAACCCGAGGACACCAGGAATTTTGTTTTCTTTTCTTAGTGCACGAAGTTCAGTTGTCAACGAGCAGGGTCATCACTCCAGTACAACACTGGGTCATTCTTGTCTTGCGTTAGATACACATCATTTGGTTATCATCGTTATCAATTGTGGATAATTGTAAATCTATAGCATCTTTGTCTCTCAAGTGGTCATCACAGTTAGTCGCCAGCCACACTAAGTGGTTTACTTGTCATAAATCAGATTTTAAGTGCTAGTCAAGGCGATGGATACAAAACCCACGAAATGTTATCGACAGAACTTGGCACTTACGCTCGATGTAATGTCCACTTGTACTGGACAATGATTACTGCAAGTCCAGTATAATTATTTTGAATCGAGCATTGCACTGACAGTATTTTAGGTTAATTAACACATGTAAAATTGAAAGAATGTCAATACAGATTAGTCGCTATTCACATAAAAGCTCAGTTTATACAATAAGCAACGGATCACAGAATAAAGAAACGCTCGTAAATGGTTGAATATCTGCGTGAAAGGCGAACGTCTCTTTTAATGCACACTAAGGAGTATAATGTCCCTAGAGCCAAGTACTCGGAATCTACTCAGGGGTGAATTGGCCATGACTGCCAAAACTGGACTTTGGAGGGATATTACGTCCTGATTTAGTGGTGACCGCAAGGATCACACACGTCCCGTGCACACAGTAGACTACTTGCTTATAAATCTACTGCTGACCGACCGCAATTGTTGGGCGAACCGTGGCGGGCCATGTCGCAGCCTGAACCTCACAACGTCTGCTTCACTGGCCGCCGTTGGCGGGGACTTAACGACTCTTGCGCGTGCCAACTGTAATAACCCGGGTGGCGTTCGGCTAGTGCTAACGTAACAGCTCACTCCGAGACTGAACATGCTGGAGGTATCAATCTTGGTGAAAAACAACAACAACAAAAAAACTTCATACTTACAATAAACTGGCGTAAGTTACTGATTTGAGGAGGTAGATTTTATAGAGGAATCTTCATACCAGTTTTATCAGTTCAACACACTTCATACCGCCTTTTTGGTAATGTCAGCCTCTGGAGAGACCTATCTATTGCTCCTTTTCAGTTTGTGCGCTTTAATTTCCTTCTTTCTCTTAATAACAACATTCACAATAGTGACTAGCCCGCGAGTGACCGCCGAATCTATTTTGTGTCACTGTCTTTATTTAGGTAGGGTCTGCTTGAGCCCTGCAGCCAAAATTCTTACGAGATAATTTTTTGTTACCAACTTGTGGCCAGTTTCCGAAAATGCTGTCGTAGTCATGTCGCCAAAGAAAATGTGCCCAGTTAGCTGAACGAAATCCCAGCCCTAACCTTAACCTTAACCTTAATACTTAAAAAAAAAGTCTGTGAAAACAAACGCAAGTTTACCACTTAACGCAAATAATCCTTCCCATTCATAATTAATCTTTCTACACAAGACGTTGCTTGTGTCTTTTATAAACTTGGAAATGACGTAGAGTGACTGTTGAATGACCAAAAAAAAAAAAAGGTTTCTGACGTTCTAGCCATCCCCAAAAGAGTGTTTTGCTGTATAGCAATTATCTGTATTATCTCAGCGTGTAGGTTTTTACCCATGAGAATAAAACTATAGCGCACTTCGCTCTTTATTCTTCCTCCAATATGAGCCACGGCTTCAGCATTTCCATCGTATCTATAAGTTGCCTCTTTTACCTCTTTTGTCTTTGCCCTTTCTTTCTTTTTTACCCGCAAAAGATCGAGCGCATAGATGCGTGTTCACATTTAAGCATACCCAGCTACATTTCTCATTAAGTGCTTGTGGGCAGTATCACTTAGTAACCCGAGACGCAAGTTCTGGGAGATGACGGGCTGGGGGTGGATGGTGTGAGGAAAGGTGCTCGTTCCAAATGAAAGAAGGAAATTAACGACCTTCACTGTCCACTGTCAGGTGTTGATGTATTGTTATTGTGCGGTCAGTGCAAAAAAGTTGCCCAGGTAGATTCGAGCAGTGCTTCTCAGACCCGTTTTTTTTTTCTTTCGTGATCCACCACAATAGTGTAACAGCTGGATGGGACAGAGAGGGCCGAAAAGATCCACTCACTGGGGCAAATTGCTACATGGATTTGTCGTAGAACACTAAGCATTTGTGGATTATGAAATGAGGTGGTAACAGTCGCAATCGAGTCGCTGTGGGGGAGGAAGGGGGATGGAGGAGGGGTCCTTAAAGACCCAACCATGTTTAGATTAAGTATGTACCTTTTGCTTCTTGCATATCGGCCGTGACCCCACCCAGCCCATCAATGAAACATCAAAGAATATTGGCAGGATCTCTAATTTTGTCAATTAGACGATCTCCCATGGGCACAGAAGAAGTCGTAATGTGGCTTACGCCATTTTTATTGTTTATATAGTGTGAATAAGTTTGACCAGCTATATCAAGAAATTGAATATCAGTCTCGCTAAAATAAAAGAAAATGGCATAAAACAGGAGCAGTTACTGTGCTTTTAATGGACCAACATTGAAATATCTGTTCAACAAATTTAGGACTCGAAAATTTTTGTTTGTTTGTGTCAACAGATGGGTAAATCAAAAAGTCAGTAAATTTAGTTTAGAATTAGAAAACGAAATAACTGCCACGCCCACGAGCCACTAAGAGAGCTTCACGAACCACAAGTCGTAGCCTCAGTGCTGCTCTGTTTTATCTCCAAGTCAGCGCGTTTTAAGAAAATCAGCTGTTAAGTTTAATGGCTAAACTTTACATAGTGTTAGAGGAACTTTTTAACATTTCAAAATCTAATCCCAGTAACAGTAGGCCTACGGTATTGGCAGGAATATTAGCATACGCTGTCCTTTGGCCTGATCTCTATTTTTGTCAATTTGCTGATAGGGTAGCGTACTCTAATTACCTAGCCATAATGTTGTGACTAGAAACTACCTAGATGTGTTCACTGCTCAGCTATAGGCCCATTGCGAATGGCGTCACAGAGTGTTTTTGTTTTGTTCTTCCGACACCTAAAATGGCCGGTGGATCACCTGATGAGTGTAATCTCGAGATATGTCTAAGCGGTTAAAATGCCCGATGGTTACATTGCAGTTGACTGTTATGACAGAGGTGGAAAGGATGGATCCAAGTTGGTCCGATTCCCTACCACCCGTGTAAACAAGGGAAAGGAAATGAAAGAATTGACCGAACGTCTCCCATGTGCATGTACACACGTACCATTGTTTACTGTAGCGAACTACTTTTAGCTCGCCGCGGGTTAGTTCGCGACGCCTCCCGTGCCGGCCGTGCAAATCAGCTAGCGAATCAAAACCATAATCGCCATGGTGATGCGTCGGTCCTTACATCAAAGATGGCCGATATACGCAATGCGCCTATTGCTTTCTATGTAAAATGGAAGCGCATGTCTGTACAACATGTTGTGCACACAATTCGATGACGTAGAACACACAATTTGAATGAATCTTTTTTATTCATAGAAGAGCGCTTACATTCTAGACCAATCAGGTAGAGCTACTCCAGCCCACGTCATCGAATTGTATGCACAACATATTGTACGTATATGCACTTCGATGTAAAATACTACGCCTCTCTAACAACAGCATTTTTGTAAAGAGTGGAGGTGGAATAAAGCAGCACTGGGATGGCACAATATGTGAGTGACCCCCACATCAAGAAACACAGAGCTGAACTACATTACCGGTTGGGATGAAAAGATAATAAATATTCATGAGGTGTGTGATAATTTTAGTTGTCCAGAAACGGTACTATGGTTAACACGGGCGAAACCTTGCAATTTGGAACTAAATTGAGCAGTTTCATGGCCTGCTGGTGTCATCATTCTCAAAAGTATGCTCTATTCATATTTAATTCTTTGTTGATATCAGTGTTCCTGTGTATTGTATTGTTTTTTCGTTGTTGTTGTTGTTGTTGTTTTTTCCAGTGAAATAGTGTAATCAGACTTTATCCCACCAAATTTCGACCACATTAATCAATACTCTTATATTATGCCGAAACTTGCCGATGCGTGGTACCATTTACAGGTTAAACCGCTAACATACAGCTTCGAATTTTTATATTGTAGGTCACAGCTGATATTCAGATCATGACGTAACCATTGATAATTACCAACACGAGTTCATTTATTTTTCAAAATTTATATTTTTTCGATTTATTTTGTCCTCGCTTGACCTCTTTTAGCTTTTATGGCTTTTATCTGATTCAAGGCCTGCAATTGTGTGCTTTTTTACCCAGCGTTATTAATTATTGCAAAATTTCATCGCTGCATGTGCGTGAAAGAGACTGATGGCTGTATTATTTAGTAGGATCATAAAGCCTTCAACTGTCTGCGATTCGAGTTGGCAGTTAAACACTTGGTGGCGAAGGAGCCTAGGCGTCATTAAGCTGCGTCATCTTTACAAACATTTATGTGCGAATGACAAATTTTATGTTTTTCGAATGACAAATTTAATGTTGTGCCAGGAGGCACATTTTTATTGTGTGTGTTTTGGTCTTCAGTATCAGCATCAAAATTGACACAGACGCAAAGTAAAATCCTCACGTCAGTATTTTGTTTGAGAATATGATGTGCATAGTTATATTAGTGCGTTTGGGGGTGCCCGTCTTGTTTGTAATTTTGCCTTTCCTGTCAAATTCTTTAATTAGAAGTTTTGGGCCGCAGTAGTTCACGATATTTGTTTGAAATAAACAGATAAATGAGCAAGTAAGTAAATAAATAAACAAATAAATAGATAAATAAATAAATAAACAAACATGTACATTTGACCAGCCTTAAAAGATACTACATATTTGATCTAGCCTTACCTTGGGAGGCCTGTGTAATTCAGGACAAGATTCTCTTAACGTTCGGTGAGTGACAGCAGTTTATGGTATGGCTTCATATTTACCCACAAACGTCAGGTCGGCTTCCTTCGATCTATATAGACAAGTGCCGCCTTTTCTGATTGTATTTTACCAGAGCTCATTTATTTTCAGTCTGCATTCTCAGCTTCTGTAGCCATCTCACGACACTCAAGAGAAGTTCTGTCCCCAGCTGTAGCAGTTATCTTCTAACTGCTCCCAGCCACCCACCTTCACGCCTAGCTCAGTGAGGTCTCTCTTACAGACATCTTTGTGGCGTAGTTGAAGAATTTACATTTTTGTCCCAGATGGCGGGGATAGGGTGAGTTCTCCATAGGGGGTGTCTATAGGTGTCGTCCCTTTTTCCACCCTGTGCACATTTCCCAGTTGACGAAGGCGTTATTGTTTTAAGAAGGATATGTGTAGTTGAGATCTCAGCTTGAATGAGTACCATGAGGACATTACTGTTTGATGTCGTGCTCGTCCATGAAAGCTGGACTGTGAGCTTTTTTTTTTTTTTTTTTGTATTTTGTATACGTCTTTAATTCCATTTGGGAAATCAGCTTTAGTGTCATTGCAGTCCGGTTACAACTGGGGCAGACACGCCATCGCCACAGTGCAGCGCGTGTCGGCAGGTTTTTTTATTTTTTTTATTTTGCCGGGGCAGCGGCCAGTTTGGCCTGCCCTTCTTGATTTCCAACTGCCAATCTATCTTTAACCTGCGCAGCGTGCACATGGGCCCTCTGAGTTTTTAGCCCTTATCCGAGAAGACTAGGTGCTCGATCCTACATGTCATAGGATCAGGGACAGGAAAATGTGAGAAAAATCCCTAAATTCCAACATGCCTGCACCGACTTGGAATCGAACCCGGCACCTTCGTCATGAGAGGCGAGCACCTTGCCTTTAGACAAACGTGTCCCCAAATGTGTGCTTGAGGCCGCGCAAATGGAAGATCTTTAGCCTCTTTTCTTCGTGACCGGGCGCAGAACATGACTGGCTGCCGACAGGGAAGTTGCTGGCTGGTGAAGTGTAGAGAACACGGGGGGGGGGGGGGGGGTAAAATTTTAAAAAAAGAAAATGTTTTGTTGGTGTAGTTGTTTACTTCAACATGCAGGTGGTGATGAAAGGGCAACTGAAAGCCATACTATAAGGAGACAGGCTCACAACTGTGACATTTCATTCCATTAGAAAATTAATTCATCCGCACTTTGTTTTTTGTAGCATGGCTGGTACTCTTTTATCCTATCCACAAAAAAGATTGATGATTGATGTGAGTGTCGGCTAAAGGTGAAGAACACACATTAATTCTGGCGAGTTTGTAGTTCGTTTGTTTTTGTTTTGTTTTCCGGTTAGATTTCTTCTAGTTCATTGTTTCAATACATGACTTCCCTTTTCTTGTCTTTCGTCATTTACCACAGTGAACATAGTAATTTGTATAGAGAATATTGGTGGCTGTAGCAGAAAAGTAACTTGTATAGGATATCGGTAGCTGTGAAAGACAAACTTTGGAGATCTCATGTTGTGATTACACAAATGTGTACCTGAAGCCACAATTAAAAACGGGAAAAATATTTTTAAGTGGTTTGAATTCAGGCGTTTTGTATACAGTTTTCCCTGGAATTCGAAATCAGAAGGATTTGAGCAGCTAAGCAACCATTAATGGACTTTCGTAAGAAGAGGATAACAGCGGCTACACAACGTTAAAGATTAACTCTGTGTTGGGCGTGGGTTTCCATCAGTCACATTCGCTGGTGGTCGACCTACATACGTTGATCACGTTGTCACTGAACTCTGGCCCGAGGCTCTGGAATAGAGGAAGCCAGCAAAATCATGATCTCGGGAAACTTATACAAACGAATCAATGGTGAGAGAATTCGGGCTGTCGGCAATCCATGCGAAGAGGCAACTACATGTAGTAGTCTGATAAAAACCTAAAAAATTATGTGCACATAAAATTCTGTGAGATCCTGTCCCTTTGGATTCGATTCATTCAAAATAAAAGTCTGTCCAAGTTCAGTACAGTACTGACGCATGGAGGTTTTGTGCTACTTCCATCGTAGTGTTAGCAGGAACCGTGGAGGCGGTGGGGAAATTAAAGTACTTAAGAATACTCATCTTTCTTGAGATTAATAACTCCCTCGGTTCCGACACTATTTCGTTCCATCTATGTTTATCACAGGTCCATTTGAAGGTAATTCATCTTGCGAGGGCTTGATCAGACTCGGTAGTGTTATACATGTCTTTAATATCGTGCGGGTTTCAATTTAATGAAACCGATCTTTCACCTAAGAACAGTGATGTAAATAAACTGTTCTCAGCCTGTTACAATTATTGTCCTTAAATACACTTTAGGCAAATTCTACGAAGGAGGAGGAGATACGGGTATGATTTGGGGTATTTATGGCACAAGGGAGTTTTGTTGAATGGAGAGTTAGATTGGATAATTGTTTTTAGTTTGGTAGGAATTCCGTGGTTTTCATCCCACTTTTCAGAGGCCCAAGAATCCTCCCATATTTGAGAACTCCGATGTAGATTCTGGTACTACGCAGAAGTGCCACGCCCTTAATTCATTCAATTTTTATTTGTGAATGTAATTAGAGTATATTGATTAAAGCAATAGGCGGATTGTTGCTAGGTTTATCTGTGTAGTGGTAACTATCACCAGTTCGGCGGCCGAATGAGACAGCCCAGTGCGAATAATAATGGACTTTAATTATGAGAAAGCAGAAAACCTTTCCATATGACCATTTTATTCCGGTGTTCAGGTCAGGTCATCGCTTAGTAGAACCTAAGATTTAGAGAGTCCCCAGGTAGAACTGAAAAGTGTGACACGAATTTACATTGCCACGCCAGGACCAACTTGTCAAGAACAAAATGGAAGGAAGAAAATATAGCAGGGGCGGAGACGCGAATGTGAGCCTGAAACCAGAGCCTGAATGGAACGGAGATCTGTGGTTTATAAAGATTCTGCTTTTGATTGTTAGGACGGGACGGTCCCGGTGCACGTGTGACCGAGAGACAGAGAAAGACAAACAGACAGAGAGCGAGAGAGACAGACAGACAGAAAGAGAGAGAGAGAGAGAGAGAGATTGAGTTATCAATGAACAAGGAAACTTTACAATAAATTGTAAAAGAAAAAAAAAAAGAAAAATCCTGACAGAAAATATGTTTTGGTCATCGATACCTTCATCTTTGAGGATGATCGAAAAGATGTCAATTTCTACTGGAACTGATTCAGTGTTGGCGTGGAGAACGTTTTGAGGTTATCAACTGACTCTCACTGTTCCCTCAGGTAGAATACCAATGGTATTTGAAGGTTGTAATACCTGCTGGAGTCTGAATTTATTGCGCATCCTATACAACTGTATATAATGTATATGAATTTGAGTACGGCAAAGTTCTGGGATACCTGATCATTGCAGTTTTGTCATTTGAAGATCGTAACAACCTATATTTATTGATGGAGAATCTGTTAATTTCTGACGAATATCGCATCCCAATTAAATACATGTACTGGAAAATTTAATAGAACATTTTTGTGGGAAATAATAAAATGAAAAGGATTTTTTAAAAAGAAAACACGCGCATTTTAGTTTTCACCGACAACGCGAAATGTGTTGTGCTAGCTGCGAGTCGCATAACCAGTAGGAAGACGTTGTGACCCCCTGACAAGATGAAAAAACAACAAAAACGATGGTAATGGCACCAACTACACACGTGGTTAACCCGTGACATGTGTTTTATTGAAAGTCAGGCTGCCATTCTTCAATTTCTCACGCATCTTTTTGTTAGCATTTCCACCAGTCACGATTTTTGTAATGCCAGTCCTGATGCGTGCTGGACAAATGCCTGTACTCCTAGTTCTCTTTCCGCTTTTACGGTGTCAGCCGCCCAATTTCTCATTTCTGAGATATCATTCCGCATGCTGACATACAGTATTTCACACCCCCCTGTGTCGGCATATTCTGATTGGTCAACCATTTTGTCCGCATCATGCGGGCTCTTCTTGCCACTTTTGTATTGCAGTTATTGTCAACTTTGCTGTATAATTTTCGTTTGGAAACTCTTTCTGTTCTGAACAGTGGCATCCGCTCTCGGGGCTAACTTGGCGCACTGAAACTACCGCGGCTTCAGTAATCTTTATCATTATGATTTTCCTCAACTGCTATTGAAACAAAAGTGTTTCTTCCATGTGAATGTATTGCATGTAGCTGGTGGGATTGATGATATGGAATTTAGCATGATTGAATTTACTGACATGCAGCAAGCCATGTCATTTAGGTGAATCAGCTGAGTGACATGAGGTGATCGTGGATCTTGATCATAGGCGTGGCATGGGCATGACACCGTGATATTGCCGAAGGACACTGGGCGGGAGGTGTTGGGTAAGAGAAAAGGATCATGTGGAAATGTCATGATGCCACCACAAACTTCCTAACTGTATCTTGATATTTTGTGGTGGCAGTGGGCATATAGAAAAGGGTGTGATAATGTGCAGTATTTTGTTTTTCAGCTTCACAATGAAGCAGTAGTTGAAACCATTGAGGCATACATTCTGTATTTGAGAGCCCCGATGGGGAATCTGGTATTACACTTTGTAATCAGAAGTGCCGCGCCTCTAATTAAATAATTTAAAAAAAAATATTATTAGTTTTAATTTCCAGCGTGTGCAGAGTTGAATTCCGTTGTCTTTAATGACATCTTTTTTTTTTTTTTTGCGCTGAAACCGATTTATTTTCTGTTTATCTCTGGTTTGTTCTTTTAGTGTCGCTTATTCCTACCAACTTCTTATTCTTCCGCTTAGTCAAATATCGGGCTTTTATATCGTTTGAGAATGCATTTATGAGGGGCGGAGAACAACATAGTGCCATCAGAAAACTGTGAAACACAGCAGTGCTGTATCTAAATATATCTTTAGTCTTTAGACACAAAGGACGGTAGAATATAGGAGGACACAACATTATTGATAACATCATTTACGAGACCGTTCCATGGATCGGGTTTAGGAACACAGAGATGAGAATTAACTGTGGGCTGTGGGGGTGGGGGTGGGGTGTGGCAAGGATTGGCAAGGAATTAACACAGACGTTATGTAATATACATCATAGGGACTGTCTGTAGATGACATGAAGAAAACATGGAAACTGGAAGGTATTTAAGAAAAGAGACGGAAGAAGAGAATTACTGGCACTCGGTCCTTATGACGGCAGAAGAAGGAGAAGGGGAAGAAGAAAAGAAGAACAGCCAGACTGCAACAAGGACAAGGAAACAAGAAGACGAGACATAAATGCCAGTGGCACAGCAGCTAGGAAATCAAAGATCTCACCACAATCGTTGGCACAAGATAATGAAGTAGAGTGCAGAGAAAGATTGCAAACTGAGAAGTGGGCAGATGGAGGAATTTGACCAAGACGAGAAGCCATACATGTAAATGGAAACAATGTAAGTCACTCGGTGATAGACGAAACAAAAAAAAACAAAAAACATGCAATTACTCCCTGAACGCCGCTTCCCCAGAGAGTAAAATGTCGAAATTCTCGCTCAATGCTTTGCTTTGCTTTCTGTTTGTTTTGTTTGTGTTTTTTTTCTGTAGTTTTTTTACTGCTTCTTAAACGAGGATGTAAGAGTGTGTCTCAGTGACATTCATGTCAGAGATCTCTGGCCTGGAAAATTACATTAGCCGTTTATCACTTGAAGCCCTTCACGGTCTGTGCTGCAACATGCTCTCGGCGAAGTCAAAGTGTAGCCAAAAAAGACAATTGTATGCTAGCAAAATCTCTCGCAGGAAGTAATACAGAAACGATACAGCAAAACACAAAGGAAAGAGAACGACATTTCTCGGCGAGCTGGTGCTAGGCAGGTGGAATAATTTCATAATTTCTTGCTGCGTTTTTTTTTTTTTTTCACTCTGTTGGAAAAGAATGTTCGATTACGTTCGGCGCTGCATGGCCAGAGTTGTCTTGCCTGTTAATTAACCATTGTCAGTCATTTGTTGTTGTTTTTTTGTCGGAAATCCGAATTTTTCTCTTACTATTATGTGCGCTGCCGTCCTTTCTGTCACCCGTACACAATATTTAATTATGCATGCAAATGTACACGCACATACACACGCTTGGCAAAGATACGGGTGCACAGAGGCTCAAACTCGCTTTCTGTGACACACTTTCTGACCCGTGCACCTTTAGTTTTCACATAAATGCACGGTACGCAGATCTGGGCGGGGCGGCACTCTTCCTGGCCACACTGCCTCTCCTCATGGTCGTTATGGCTTCTTCGCAGTTCTGATTAGAGCTAACAGACAGACGAACAGTGAGTGTTTATTGCCCGTTTTCTCTTGTTTTTCCACTCATCCTTCGTTCATCGGTCATCCGTGTAATCAACCATCTTTCGACACACCCGAATATCAGCCTTCAGTACTTTAGCACTTGTCTCTCTGAGCCCAGCCCCCCCCCCCCTTACACATACACACACGCTTCTTACTTGTTTCGTTTCATACAATGATTATTATTATCCGTTTGGCCCACAAGCTAAAATTATTATTTTGATTGTAGACATGCAAATGTGACATGCACCCATACATCTACCCATTCATCTATCCGTCAGCCCGCCTGTCCATCCTTGTACCCAGCTAATCGACTTGTTAGTTAGGCACAAAACAACAACAGACAAACGATTATTCAGCTGTATTGGAAGGGACGCAAAGAAGAGGAGGGGTGGTGCTCATTATTATGATTAAATCTAAAGCTAACTTTGTATACTTGTACATAATTGTATATTAGAGCAGGCTGCAGTGCCTAGTATAGGACAATACTTGTGAAAGGCATTGTTTGTCCGCTCTGAAATCACAAACGCCAGCAAAAAGGCATATTATTTTGTTCTAACGTCTACGTCAGTTAGTTACCTGACTGATGTCTCGGGATAGCGCGACTAGACCTTTGACGACAGTGTCGCCTGGGAGGTGGCCATTGTCACTACTGTTTTTGTCACGAGGAGTTCACGCCAACGCCCAAACTAAATGTCTCTTCGGGGACTTCCGTGAAGTTCAGTCTCAGTGACTAAATGAAACAGTTTTCAAACCATTCTTTGCGCCGTTACCACGAATTTTGAAAATTTACCGACCTGATCAAGGCTTAGGGAAGTATCATTCGAAGCCTGGTCAGACACAGTCAGATGCTGGCAGACAAGAAGTGCACACCATAATTTCCTACATTTTCTTTGTAAATCCGTGAAGACCTTGTCATACTAAGCCCGGCAACACACAGTCAGCTTCTGCCATTGTTTCTTTGGTGTACATGGCAGCGTCTGATTGTGTCTGACCGGGCTTGGTGTGATAGCTCCCTTAGATCTCATGTAGTCTGGTCATGGCATTTATCTGTAACACTTAAAGAGGAACTTCCGACGTTGTAGCGCGCTGCCATGCCTTTCCCTTCCCTTCAGTTAGCAACAAGTGTATAACCTTCAAATCTCAAACTTCCAGTTCATGGTCGTCTCCAGGTCACCGTCACCTAAAATTCCAGAGATCAGAAGTTGTAAGAAGTTCATTTTGATTTGTCTTTATCCTTCACGTAAGATTGCTATTGAGTACGCTAAAAACACACTGTTAAAGGAAATCATGCTCCAACACTAAGTAAATTTCCCCATGCTCATACTGCTGCCACTTCCGCCCGCAGCCCATAGACAGATGGTAGAAGGAATGGGTTAGGATTGGGTTATTGTAGTGTAGGATGGGATGAAGCAGAAAGGCCGATTTTTGTGAGGATTAATAGGTTCAAAGATTTTGGAAGCTACTCGTATGCGTGTACGCTAGATCTAGTGGATTTATAAAAGATAACAGTGGGAAAGTGAGTAAGAGTTAGTAGAGAACAATGAGAACGTCTGCTACTGTATTTAGCATTTATGTGCTTACAGAAATTCCATAAGTGACGAAGACAGCATATTGTTTTCCTACAACGACCCTTCTCTACCGTTTCTGATCCATTCCTTCAACTCCAGTTCAGAATTGTAGATTTGTACCCTGCGATCGTCAACCCCGGCCAGTTGTCGCAGAAAAAGAGACTGCTAAGATCCTTATCTCTTGCATGGTGATTGATATTTGGGCGCTGTGGCAGTGCTGGGCAGCTAATCGCCTGACAGTGATGGACACAACCAGGGGCGAAGCGTGGCCCTCTGCAGAGGGTAATCAGAATTTAAGCTAGTAAGATCCTTATAATAGGATGTATTGCTACATTATATTTACATAATTATAAATGAAGCGACTAAAACAACGAAACGGGTGCTAGGCACTGCAAAATCTAAAGAGCGGACTAATCTTGTCAACAGGACATGACAGGATTGCAGCAATTTACAAGCCAAAATAATCTGAAAATACCATTTATTCATACTAACAGACTCATAAACGCATATTTTTCATCAATTTTAAAAAAATATAATTTGAACGGCAAGTTTTCATTGTCATATTCATAGCCAGAGAATTTGTTACTCTACCATCTCATAACGTTTCTCGAAAAGGACCCATTAAATGGCAGAAAGTGCTTAAGTGGCATCTCTGTGACACAACGATGTGCAGCGATCTCGGAGAAGTGGCTATCTGCCGTTACGGTATGGGTTCGCTCGACCTATCAAGTGAAGTGGTGTTCTTGATAGGTTCGACTGCTTTTGATCATAGTTGTGTAGATCTGGACTATATTATTATGCCTTGATAGCTCTTGCTGTGCATAGAGTAAATTATTCTTAGATTACCTCAAACAAACAAGAAAATCCACACAAACTCTTTCACTCTACTCTTTACCTTTCGATTAGAATGAAAACTATCGCATAGTGAAAAACATGCATAAATCTAGATAAACACTAAATTCAGGTCAAACTTTGATTATAAGCCTATTTTTAACCCCACTATTCTGCTGTCTACGGGGCCGCGTCGACGAATACAGGCTATGCTCAAGAAAGCTTCTGGGTGTAGTCAAGTCTTCTTCGTCTTTGTTAATCACTGATCATGGACCAGTTCATAAGGTGTAGGTCCCTATAAGGATGCTTTTCGGTGAGGGGTGTTGGACTATCACAAATAGCGAGGTAGCATTGAATGCTGAACTGACTAAATGGACTTGGAGTTGAGCTCGATCTGTAAAGCACAGTAATTCTAGAATTGATATTCGAAGAGTAATCACTGATTATTTGATTATAAGGAAGCCTCGCCCCTGGATACAACCGAAAGGTCTCTGGTGACTCCAGTGCGTGCCACGTACAGTGGTCATTTCGTGGTGGCCATCAGCGGCTTCTGGAGCTGAACATTTTGATTCCGGGCGTGTGGACCGACGGTGTGATTGCTTCTTTGTATCTCAGTTGTCACACCCGATTACGCTAATACAGTAAAGAGAAAATGGAGATTGATGCCGTCGTCACCATCATTTCGTGACGAACGGTTTTTCGGATTTCCTGATTTCCTTTTGTCTTTTTTTTTTGAGTAACTTTTATTCTTTAAATTCAGATTAAATTTTTTCTTCGTTCATTTTTCTTAATCCATCTCCTAGGCATTCCTTAATCCAGTATGTGTCATCCTGTGCACTGTTCTTTCAAGTTTTTGTCAATCCTGATTTGTGCGCGATGGTGTTTTGTGTAAAGCCCACATATTTTCTGTCTATCTATGAAAAATTAGCGGTTTCGGTATTAATATTCTTTTTGCCGCAGTTTTAATCAGAGCGTTTTTTTTTAATGATCAACCCTGGTTCAGTAGTAATTCCTTAATTGAGAAGGATATTTCATTAAACTCGGAATGTTCTTCCCAAAGGAATCGCACTTTATGCTTGATCTGGGTTGAATTTTTTAGAAGGGAAATGGACGAACCCGAGCATGAGCGAGAGTTCGGTTTTCGTGTGAATATGGCGGACAGGGTCAGATATCCTGGGTCACAAGACGAAGTTTTTTGATGGAGATAACGTATCAAATCAAGCAAATTAAGGGCGAGAGCATCAACTCTAACAGTGCTGATATTTTACACACAGAACGATTGAGAGTTATGTGTTTAAGAACTGTAGGCGGGTTCAGTGTCTCAGATCGAGGATGAGAAATTTTGTTAACCAGATTTGTAAGCCTGTAGGCCGCGGGCGTGGACTGGATCATCCTGCTAGAATTTGTCTTTTTGAAAATCTTTTTTAATCTTCTTCACCGTCCGTGCTTTCTTTGTACGAAATTGTGTTCGACGATCGAATGCATGGGCCGGGCGTCTACTTGGAAACGCGGACATTGCTTGGAAGAGGCCGGTGCCGGTGCAACTGTACATTTATAACCTCTCCAGGCAAAAATTTGGTTGCTTCAAAAACACAGGCAATCGACCGTAATTAAATTCAGAATAAGTTAGTGTGACCCATCATTCGTCATGTGGTTTCAACTCAGTTTTAATTAACATCACAAGATTTATAAAAATCCACTTTCCTATGTTGCCCAGCATCATTAACGTTGCTCAATAGTGGCTGATTATTTTATCCCACCTGGCAACCCCAAGGCGGCAAGTTTGGCGTAGGTTGCGGGAAACTGATGTATCACAATAGGCTTTTTATAACGCGGAATAACACAGCTTTGTCCACATTTACGTAAGCTATGGAAGACAATGGACTGACCTAAATTAATTACTATTATTTTAGTACACTGTTTAGTACAATTTTTAGACCTTTAGTACCCAGCTTTCCATACTTGCAATATTTCACCAGGTAGGCCTACGAAGTGTCCAGTATTTAGAAGAATTATTTTTTTTTTATCATTCCATAATTTTTGGTGATAAATAGTAAGTAGCATTCATTTGAGCATTTACTGAGTCACATTTCGCCGCGTTCATAAGCAAATCATCTACATGTAATTCAATTTTCATCACTTTACAGGAGAGAGAGAGAAAAAAAACAAAAACAGAAATGTTTCACGGGTTTGAGTTTGAGTTTGAGTTTCGCATTTGCGGCGCGTCGGCGCGGCCATAGCCACCCTGCTGTTTTCACGGTCTTTCTTGGGTACCATCTTTATGTTTAGTATTCAGAGCTTCACCCATTTCAAGTTTCACAAGTAAAAGTAAATAGTTGCGTATAAACTTTATTACATGGTAAAATTCTCAAAAAAATTGTACAGGTTTAAATTCTTAAAACGAATTTTGTAAACAAAAGTTTTAAAATCAAGTTGTAGAGCCTTATCTCTTTCAGAAAAGACAAGACTCTATGTGGGTCCACGCCAAAAAATAATACCTTCATGGATCCACAAGCATAGTACTTTCATGAGATATTGAAATCCACACATTCAGTCAAAATATGCTTTTTGGATAGTTGGCAATAATTGTATGCCACATTTTCTCGGGGGGGGGGGGGGTGGCGGGGTGGCGAGGCCTGTTTGGCGCAAATGGTAAAAAGTGTCAGGCAGGCAATTCGCTTTGCGGAAAAACTATTAGGCCGAGGTCTGTGCTGATCTCACATTTGTCTTATGCAATTTGCTTTCCCGCCTTTTACGAGATCAGTTTTCTTTCTGAATCATCGGCCTTGGCGGGAATCGAAAACGATAAAGAAAGCAATTTTTTCTAACCCTGAGTTGGGTGATAATACTTGTGAGAGTGACAATATTATAGATTGAATGCGGCTACTTGTATGTCGTTTCTGAGAGAGGCTAAAATCTACAACTTGATTAAAAAACTTTTATATCCGTTTTCAAAACTTTTTCCAGATTTTTAAAACGAATTTTGTAAATGTGTATAAAAGTACAAAACAACTTTTTAGAATTTTACCATTTTGTTAAGATTATATGAATATATTGATTTCTATGTTAAACTTAACAGCTCTGAATATGAAACATAAATAAAGAAAATGTACCCAATAAACCGTGAAGGGCGCAAAGTGGCCGTTGTCGTGCCGACAAGCCGTAAAATCCAAACTCAAACAAAAAACCCGTGTTACTTCCGCCATTTTGTATGAAAATAGACTCGATGACCATGACGCCAGATTGTGGCGCAATGTAACACCACTGACACTAACTTGGGTCATTGAGATTCCGTTGGCAGGGTCAGATACCGGTACAGAAAAAAAAATGTTACCAAAATAAATGCCAATCAGTATTTTTTATATACCACAATGTGCTTTTGATTCTCAGAACAGCCCATTGAATTCCGCACTTGATACATGTACTTCACTGAAGTGGGCCATTCGGTCGAGATGGGAACCCCCGATAGGACTTACAGATCAGTAATATCGATATGCTCATTCTCAGGCTGGTCCGTGTCATCAGCTTAGGTTACTACAAAGATGTTAAAATAGTATTAACCGTTAATACTATTTTAAGATCTTTGGGTTACTATTTATATGAGACACCGGGCACGAGATAGCGTCTTTACCCTTGTCTAGGCATGGATTGCCCCTTGACCTTGTCAGATTTAATGGCCATATTTAGAAGAAACTTATTAGCCAATAATTTTATGGTCTGTTCGATTCCGTCGTGGTCCCTTATGCACATCGTTCTGCATGAATGGGGGGGTCTTGATGCCGATCGAGCTGTTGTAGGGAGGAATCTCTTATGAAACGTGACTTGATTATGTCATGGTTGTGTGGATCTTGACATCAAACTGTGAATTCTGCAAATGCTGCATTGTTTAAAAAAAACAAAAAACTAGCCTAGTGTGAATAATGTTGTCTATCAGAAAACGATCACCCCCCACACCTCCCTTATTTTATGAGCATCTTGGCACTGTGTGTGTGCGCGTGTGTGTGAGGTCATACATGTCTGTGCCCCCCCCCCCCTCTTTGTTCCCCTTATAACCTTGCAATTTCTTCTTTTTTTTTAAATCTGGCCATGGACGGAACTACAGTACTGCAACATTGTCACGTGTTATCCCATTTGTCTTCGGCCCAGTCTGAGTTGTGTCTTATGTAATGGAAGAGAAGTCAAGCGCCATCGCAGCAGGAGTTCTGATGGTCTTTTACTGGAATTTCAACCAGTGTAGATAACGCGCTGGCTAGAAATTTACCTGTTATAAGATTAAAGTGTATGCTGAGGATGTCGTCAAGGTGTTTGCAATTAGAGACGCGTATGGACAGTGTATCGCATTACTGTATTATTACAGGACATAGTTATTTACCATAATGATATCTGTCATGCTTGAGGTATAGATTGTGGACAGACGTATTCAATCAGTTTATGAGATCTGTCTCTGGTGAACGGCATGTATGTGCGTAGATGAGGAAGAAGGGAAATCTTTAAAAGAAAGGGAAAATGAAACGGATGAGAGAAAGAGTAGAAGAAAAAGAAGAAATAAAAAATTTGGAGAAGAACGATGATGGAGGGGGGGGGGGGGGGCTAGGTGATAGAGAAGAAGATAATGAATAGCGGGAGTCAAAGATTTTGCCCGCTTTCCCTTTCTCAGAAATCTAGACATTCTCTTCTCCAATGTACATGTATAATAATGATGATGAACAAAAGAGAAATAAATAATTTTTGACCTAAATCCGAAAAAACACTCTTATCAAATCGCACCAGGCGGATAATGAGATTAGAATTTTGATCATTTCGTCCTTGAGAAATTTCTCTCCATATTCGATAAAAGTCAGAAACGCTAGTGACATGAATCACATGTTCGTGAAAACAAGATACTCGAAGCGTATAATATACATGTAGCAGGTTAGGATTAAAATTTGTCATCGGGGTGAAATAACGGTCATCACTGTGGGGTGAAAGGAATCCAGGACATGTCTAATGACGCCTTTCGGCAGATTTGTTCTACCAGCTGTGCTCTTTTTATTGCCCACACAAAGCCAGCAAGGAGAGAGACATTTATAACACATACTGCTCGCAAACAGTTGTTGTTGTTGTTTTTGTTTTTTCATGGTTGAATTTACTGTGCACGGTATGCAGATACTTTTACCTTGGGGATCTTACTATAATTATTCTGCGGTTTTTACAGAACCGTTTACAAACTTCAGAATGATAATTAATTAATTTTTTTTTAATGAGATACTTACGTTTGACTTCAGTCCAATGTTGATACTGTGGTACATATACTGTATCGTATCTGGGAAGATACGAGTTGTTGAAGACATTGACTTATTTAATGTTTTACTCATGCATTGACTTTAGTAGCCTACTTTTTGTTTTGTTATATGTCCCTATACAGAGCGTTGTTGGCGTTAACAGTGTGTTGTATTGTATCGCCGCACAACACATAGTTCGTGTTAATTATGTTAATATTTAATCCAAACCCAGACTATGTTGAACTCTGCAACATGTATCAGATGTGACCAAAATACATGTACGTGTGATTTGTTTATTTGTTTTATCATTATCATTTTATATAGATGACACAGTATATTGTAAAGTTGTTTCTATTTTGTTCCATTACAACAGAAAAGACAGAGCCTCTGTGTAAATGCATCCTGTCAGGATTCTTCGCCAATGTGGCCAGGCTTCACTACAGTGGCGAGTACAGGACTATCAGAGATGACCACACCCTTCATATCCACCCCACCTCCGTGTTGGCATGTGAAGAACCCCCACAATGGTAAGTTCTAAATGACATTGATCTGCTGAAGACAGCCTCTATTGTATCGCATATGAAGAGCCTCTACAGTAGCGATTTTAGAAGTGAAATCTGATCCGCGCCTGCCTTTCTGTATTGCCGGAGAAGGATTCCGGGGTGATAAACATTTTGGTCCAGGCCTAGGCGGTCCAGGCCCAACCGGCATCCCAGCATGTGAATGAGATATTTTGACATTTGAACCTGAGCCACACGAAAATGTATTGGCTGAGCTCTCTCTCTCTCTCTTAATAATAATAAAAGAAAATAGATATAATATAGAAAAAAATGTCCAGTTTTAATACATGTACATGTAGTTATTTACCAGGTATGACAGTTGACATACATTTGTATGCATGAGTGGAGTGTTTTTGGGTGATTAAAGAAGATGGGTGAACCGACAAAGGGAGAGATCAGAGAGGGAGAGAGAGAGAGGTGTTGGTTCCATAGTACAGGTACATGTAATTACAGGTATACATGTTACATAATTGGAGGAGAGTCCTGTGACTCTTGGAATAGAGCAAACCTATGCATAATTTTCTCGCCACTCCTGCATGTATAATAGACGTGATACCTACAGATAAAACTAATAAAAACGATAGACCAAACCAGAATTTAAACAAACAAGCAAACGAAAAAAAAACTATGATTTACAAAACATTGCCTGTATCCATCTTAATATCATCATGTATGAAAACTTGCAATTATTATTGTTGTTGCTGTTGTTGTTGTTTGATTCAGGGTGGTGTTCAATGAAGTTGTCCAGACCAACAAAGACTATATGAGAGACATCACCGTCATCAAACCCGAGTGGCTGTGTGAACTGGCTCCTCACTTCTACCAGTTTGGCACGGTAAGATTTTGGAAGTGGAAGTGAGTGAATGAGTGAAGCATCAAGATAATATGAACAGGTCTGAGTGCACATTCATTTGTATATCGAAATAGTTTGTGGCTTTCTGTATACATGTACATGTATTTGTGACTAAATTGTATTTAACTTCATGAAGCATTGATTAAATACATGTAGAATTTCTGAGTTATGTATGGTACTGGTAGTGCATTCATATGATTACAACTGTTCCATGTTTTCATCCAGAATGAGTGAAGCATCAAGATAATATGAACAGGTCTGAGTGCACATTCATTTGTATATCGAAATAGTTTGTGGCTTTCTGTATACATGTACATGTATTTGTGACTAAATTGTATTTAACTTAAATACGCATGACCAAAATGCCCATGTCCAGTCGTTCATGAAGCATTGATTAAATACATGTAGAATTTCTGAGTTATGTATGGTACTGGTAGTGCATTCATATGATTACAACTGTTCCATGTTTTCATCCACAGGAAAGGGAACTTGCAGCTAAAAGGATAAAACTGAACTGAGTCTGTTAGAGTGATGGAAGTTTTGTTTTTCCAATTGTGTGTCTTTCGGGAGAAATGAGAGGGACACAAAAAAAAAAAGTTATCATCTGTCCATCCGATGATCATTCCGCAGCATTCCAAGGGTGAAAAGTTAATTTAGGGATGAAGTTAAATGAACCAAGACAAGATCTGGTTTTAAGTGTGAACTGAAAATGTTGAATGTTGTAAGATTTATGTGGGGTTTGTTTCAAACAGAACAAGTTGGAGATTTTATTATGAGTGAAAATTGGTCACTGAGATATCAGAAGTTAGTGATGCATAGGAAAGCATTTAAATGTAGCATTTCATTTAACAGGGGGTGCCAGTTTGCCCAAGTACATTTAACAGCTGAACAGAATCATTCCAAATTTCATATTCAGCAAATTTTTGTGCATGTGTTTAGAAATTATAAAATCATTAAGGGACATATTTGAAAGTTGTTTTCATATTATGTGCGAAAGTGTTGATCAGTTGTGGTGCATGTACTTGGTGAGCCTGGGGTATAAGTATCATAATTATGATGGCCATGTTGAGAAAATCTAGCAAAATGATGGTTGAGGCTCAAAATGTCTAGTTTTAGACTTTTGCCAATTTAAGCAGATTGTGTCTGATCTTGTTTGGTGCTTGCTGAGCAGTAAATTTTTGTTCCAACATTTTTGCGAGATTTATTAGACTTGGCCTGCTGTGACGTTACAGATTCTGTGCCATTTCAGCACATATATATTGCTGTAAGTAAAGTTTAAAACGTCTCCTGCTGTGAGTGAAGCTATACAAGTCATCACTGCTCTGTGCTAATGGCAAAAGTCAGTTTTATGTTAATATCTCAAAAGTGTCAAAAATGACTCTTTTCCTGTCATTTGGTAACTTATGCCATCATGATTCTATTGTATAATTACATTTTCCTGTTGGCGCAGTTCTTTTTCTAACCCTCATGATTAGGCATGCAATGAACATCACTTGCATTTTGACATAAGTCTAACATATGCCATTATTGTAGAACAGTAATGATGTAGGGAAATCTGTGTTGCATCTTTGTTTGAATTGATTGTCTTTGGTTAACTAGCTGATTTGAAGAAAGATGAGTGGATGGAGCTGGGTTGGGAGTGGTCAGGTTGATGTAGAACTAAGGTTTGTTTACGCTGGGTGTCTTTTGATGGGGAGGTTAAGTGTGGGATTGTGAAGGGATGATAAAGTCAAGTGGCACGAATGTGGGGTGGATGGAGTTAAAAAACTTGCTTGGTATTCTCCAGAGAGAAAATAAATGATTATTAAATTAAGAATAAGATTGTTCTTTCAGATTTGGAGTTGATTTAATTTCATATGTGATATTTGGTCTGTACTGTTGACGTTTTGTCGTTGTAAATACATGTATGTGCCTGACTTGCCTTGTGCTTTCTGGGTTAAGTAAAATCTTGAATCTGTAATTTGAAAGGGTGTCATTTTCATGTTTTGAAATAGTCTGGCAATTCTTTGTGCAGCCAACAATAGATGTTTTCTTGATCAGGAAAAAGATTCAGACCAATGGGTAATGAGCACGTGTTGCAGAAAGTGGTTTCTTCCTTTCACTGAGAAGACATAATTTGCCAGGGGTACAGCACATTATCTGTACCATCACCTGAGCATCTTGCTTTGGGGTATAAAACACTTTGATCATGTCTGCGAGGGGCTTCCTGTTTTAGACCAACTCTGTTCAATTGATAAAGAAAAAAGTGTCACAAATCCCAGACTGGGAGATGTAATAATTATTATAACAAGACAACAATCACGAACGAACAAGTTTAACACTTAACAGAACAACCCATCAGACTCACACATTTATTAAACATAATTATACAGATGATAGCGCAATTACATATATTATATTATTGAACTTAACTGCCGTACAACAGCCTTATTCCCACATGCACTCTTCCTCGGATCCACAACCCGGTAGTTACTTCCTAAAGACACTTCGGCCTCAGCCTCTCCCCTCAGGGTCTTAATAGCACATTAATAATTCACTGGCACCGCAGTCTCTCAATATCACCTTCCTATTGCCATAACACCTTAGAATTCCACTAGCACCTCAGCAGGGCAATAACACATTATCATTTCAATAGCCCATCAACATGGCAATAGTACATTATCATTTCAATAGCCCCTCAACATGGTAATAGTACATTATCATTTCAATAGCCCATTAACATGGCAATAGTACATTATCATTTCAATTAGCACATTCACGCTCATATCTACGTCCCTGTCCGTGGCCTGACTGCCACGACTTTATGTGCCTCTACTGTCCTGCACCGACAGCCTCACTCTTGGCCTATGTGTGGGCCCCCGGCCCTATGCTGGCCTATCCCCTGTGCTCACCGAGGTGGCTCTTCGGCCCGTCCCCGACACCTACAAGAATAACATTACATTGGTATAATACCATACCACTTCTATTCACTCCACCTCTCCTTACAACCCATGAAGCGTACACACAATAGTTCACATTTCACTCACCAAACATCTTACGGTAACACACCTCCATCGTAGTACACAATACTCACTCGTGCTACAAATCCATGAACTCAACTTTCATCTATCGCTCATGGCGCACATTGCTATATCCAATATCAAGGACTTCCACATTCCTCACATATACTTATTTACATCATGGTAATAGACGAATATAATACATCAATCATAATTATCAATCATCGTTTCACCTACCAGTCATCACTGGAAAAAACTCTCTTACTAGTCTTCCGACTGCTCCCCTTATGTTCGCCCACTGGGCTTTCTCTTGCGTCCGCTCTTTAGGACGTTCTAACTTGCAGTGATAGTAATACAGCGCTCTCGCCTCATTCAGACCCCCACCACTCATACCACGCACGCTTTTCCTTACTTGTCTACGTGCGTTAATTTTACTCTCCTCCTTTCCCTCCGTAATTATTAACTATCGCTCACTCCACTCGTGACATCATCCCCCACCCCAAAAAAATTAATGCAATTAATTTCAAATCGCATCAAGATGACTGTCAACGAGTGAGCGTGAGCAATACTCACATAAAAATGACCTACCAATGCCCCTAGCACATAAAATACCGGAATCAGGGGAAAATATGGGGATCAATATGCCCTGCACTATGCATATATGTATCACATCATCAATAGCTAACTAAACACAATACCCAATACAGAATCAAAAAACAATCAACCTATCAACCATTCTTCATATCATATTTATAATGTCAATATTTTAAAGTCGACGACTCATTCACACAGATCCTGTCAATGTTCCTGTCCTCCGATGTATAAGCTCCTGAAGTCTTCCCCTAGGCTCGACTAAGGTAGTTGGCGATATGATTGCTGGTTCCTGGAATTGGTTGAATAACGAAGGTATACGGCTGCAAAGCCAATGCCCATCTAGACAAGCGTGGGCTGGACGAACGATTCTTCGACAAAAACGTTAGTGGCTTGTGGTCTGTCTGGATACAGAATTCTCGTCCCATGAGATAACGTCCTAATTTCTGGACGGACCACACAATGGCAAGACACTCCCGCTCTATCACAGAATACTTTCTTTCTCTCTGCAATAACTTCCTACTGACATAACATACAGGATGGAAACATTCGTTCTTCTCCTGTAGAAGACAAGCGCCGACACCAGAGTCCGACGCATCCGTTCTGAGGATAAAATTAGATCGAAAATCGGGTAATATCAGAATGGGTGACGATGATAATGCTGTCACCAACTTATCAAATGCTGTCTGACATTCAGACGTCCACTGGACCTTATCGGGTTGTCCCTTCTTAGTAAGGTCAGTAAGAGAAGATGACAAGGAGGAAAAATTTGGAATGAACTTTCTGTAATAATTTAAAATTCCCACTAAGCTTCTGACTTGTTTCTTTGTTTTAGGGATTTGCAACCCTACTAATTTGTCAATTTTTGTTACTTCAGGTCTCTGAACACCTCTACCCACGATATGTCCTAAGAATACTATCTCTGGACATGCCAAATCCATCTTTGCGGGTTTAGCAGTTAACCCAAACTGACGTAATCGTTTAAAAATTACTGTTAGTGTCTGAATATGATCAGACCATGTCGACGTATGACATGCTATATCGTCAAAGAATGACACGACATTAGGTATGTCCTTCAACACCAGTATGAGAATACAGATACTCTGGTCTCTCATGAAACCTCTACAGCCTATCAACATGGAAAACCTTAACTGATCCATCAATGTGGATAGCGTAATCCACCTTCGAAACAACTCGCTCAATAACATAAGGACCTTTCCATGTCATCAATAACTTATTATGGTCCGTAGGTAACAACAATAGGACCTTGCCTCCTGGCTTAAAAATTCTCAATTTGGAACCTCTATCTTTATAGTCTTTTGCTCTTTTCGAAGCGATACTAGAAGCTTCTTCTGCTATAGTGCGCGCTGAAGATAATCTTTCTCTTAAATCAACAAGGTCTATCGAAACCTTTTTAAACGGTTCCGAAACCGTGGGGATCTTTTGAAGAGGAGCCTGGGGTGTACGACCCTTATGCGTCGTCTTTTGGCACGCACTGCACGTCTTACAATATAACCCTACATCTCTGTATACTGACGGCCAATAAAAATTTTCCAGAACTCTTTGCTTGGTTCCCGCACTCCCCATATGATCCGCTAATGGAACATCATGGGCCAGACGCAATACCGTTGCAATCAAGGATACTGGCACCACTACCTGCTTTTGAACCGAAGCCACTGTCACATACTTCCGGAACAGAATGCCCCCCTGGACTACAAAGGAAGATGACCCGTTCTTATAATTTCTCGTTTTTCCATTTCGCGCCTCCCGAAAACATGGACTTAATGATGGATCCTCCTTTTGTAATGTCGCCAAGCGCCCTGGTGTGATATCCAGGTTGACCGCTGGCGTTGCCAAAGGTCTAATCTTACTCCTACCACCTACCTGTCGACGTGTCTCGACTGCGGCACAAAAGTCAATATCTTTTGATTGCGACCATGCCTGCACATTCTCCTCGGAAGGGGAACCTACCCGAGATACATTACCAATGATGAGCTGGGCGCCTGGAAAGCAACCAACGACTGCTTCGACTTCCCCGCTAAGGAAAGGCGTATCTATCACTATCTTTGCCATGGGTAATTTCTCTATGGCCCCTGAAAATTGGATGCACGGGACAGCCTCACCTGTAAGCTGTGAATCCCGAATGCAGTCCCTATGCACTCCCACAACGGTAGATCCTGTATCTCGTAAAACCGAGACCGGTTCGTCCCCAACAAACCCCGGATAAACCCTAAGACCACCTCCTGTATGACATGAATTTATAACGGGGATCTTTCTCCCACAAGGTAAAACACCGGAAGATAATAACTTCTCACAACTGGGACACTTAGAATACTGTCCGCCTCCGTTGTCCGATGTAACACACGCAGCTGCATGGTGAAATTTATTAGGGGAACATGGACTGGAGCCACTGCGATTGTCATCCACGTTCGCCGCTATCCTACCTGCAGGGCACTTCACGCTGATGTGATCTGCTCTTCCGCAGTTCCAACACTTCGCGGCTCTACACTCGCGTGAAAAGTGACCTACGCGTCCGCAAGTCCAAAACTCCGCTCCCTGTGCTCCGCTAGACCTGGGTCCCCGTGACCCATCGCGACCGGAACTAAAGTCCCTATGCCGTCGGTCATCGGCAAAGGTCACAAATCGCCCTCGGCCATTACCGCGACCTAGCCCTCCTGCTCGGTCAAACTTACCGGATCCATATGCAGGTGATTGGTGATACCCCCTACGTTGCCCCTGGGCTTGCCCATTATAGGCACCACGCTGACGCGACCTGTCTTTATGTCCTGCCGGCGACCCCTCAACCACGGCGACGTAACCAGCATCCTGCACGTACGCCCTCGCTACTGGTTTGGACGGGTGTGCCGTACGGTATGCTTCCGCCAACTTAGACGCCTGCTGCACCGTCGCGGGTTCGTTTTCTTTCAGGAAAGCCACCAGATCTTTATGGCACGACGCGTACAGCTGGTCACGGATCATTAGGTCTTTCAGTTTAGCAAAATCCGCGCCCACATGCGCCAAGTCTACCCAGTTCGCGAAATATTCCGTTAGTCTCGCGACGAAGGCAACAAAGTCCTCCCTGGTATCCGCACGTGCTCGCCTAAACTGCTCCCGGAAATATTCCTCGGTACGCGCAAATCGGCGAAGCAGCAAAGCCTTCAGCTTATCGTAATCTTGCACGTCTTCGCACTGTAGCTCTTTAAAGTAGGTTAACGCTCGCCCCTGCAACAAGGAAGCCAGGTACGTGGACCATAATTCCTTATTTTCCCCCCATTGCAGTTGTGCGTTCAGTTCGAACCTGTAAAGGAAGGCGTCTATGTCGTCCTTCCGGTCGTCGAACGTAGGCAGCTTAATCCTAACGCCACCTTTATTTTGCCCCTGCCGCTCAACTGTTTCCGTTGGCGCATTCTTCTTGAGTTCTAATTCTGCGATTCTTACTCGCGCCTCTATCTCCCGTTCTTGAGCTTCTATCTCCCTTAACTTTATCTCCTGCTCCCTTTTCTTAGCCTGTCTCTCCTTATCCTTAGCCTCTCTTTCCTGCTCCTGAGCCTCTTTTTCTCGCTCTCTATCTTTAGCACGCTCATCGCGCAATTCTGCCTGCTGCTCTTTAATCCAGCTGCGCAGCTCCTCTCCCTCAAGGCCAAGTTCCGTACCCAATTTCATGAGCTCACGGAGATCCGCCATTTCACAGATTTATGGTTATGGTATGTATTATGAAAAAGACCAACCTGTCGGTATGATCACTAACGACACGAACAGAGACCTGAGATCACACCAGATATAACAACACCCAATTGTCTCAAATACTATTCAGAAACACACACACCTAACCGAACAATTTATAGCATACTGTCTAACTAATTCTATATTCATTAAATGTATAGCACTATTAATAATAAAAAGAGAAAAGAAAAGACAAAAATGAGGAAATTCAGTAGAAGGACCACAAGGACATCGAGGAACAACGAACCAGACTAGGACAAGACCTAAAAAAGAAAATATAATGGAAAAAAAATGCAACCTACTACGCCGATTACACTACAAGGTACGAACAAGAACAGAGTCTGAAAAAAAAAGAACGTATCTACAGATAGGTAAGAGAGAGGGACAAGAGAATACATCTTCCTGAAACAACAAGGAAGATGGAACGCCACAATCTAAACAAAAATACAGGTCCCTATAGAACTGTTCACTGTGATGAACGAAGTTCCAAATTTAGCCCACCTCCCGAAGAGGATAAACTACGCTCACCACAGCAAACCCGCGCCATCGCCCGTATAATCTATTACGACAAAAACAGAAAAACAGCGGAAAAAGACAGGTGAACAGACAGCCCTCAATCCAGGGCACAAAAATTTTGACTGTTACTTAACTTTCACTGACTATAACCTCTCCCTTTGTCTCGGAGCTCTGGCTGCTTGACCTCTACAGGCTGGCACACACACTCTCTGCAGAAATTTAAGTACACATTAATACATATTCATCAAAATACATGCATCAATACATATTCATAAATATACATAAATCATATCATCATGAAATTCCCATTCATCCCACGAACGAGGACAACAGCACGAATTCCTAGCACAACAGAAAAACAACTAGATGTAACGAATACACAATGTCAAAATGACCACAGGTAAACAGGACGAGCCCCCAGTGTCACAACGGACGAGCCCCCAGTGTCACAAATCCCAGACTGGGAGATGTAATAATTATTATAACAAGACAACAATCACGAACGAACAAGTTTAACACTTAACAGAACAACCCATCAGACTCACACATTTATTAAACATAATTATACAGATGATAGCGCAATTACATATATTATATTATTGAACTTAACTGCCGTACAACGGCCTTATTCCCACATGCACTCTTCCTCGGATCCACAACCCGGTAGTTACTTCCTAAAGACACTTTGGCCTCAGCCTCTCCCCTCAGGGTCTTAATAGCACATTAATAATTCACTCACACCGCAGTCTCTCAATATCACCTTCCTATTGCCATAACACCTTAGCATTCCACTAGCACCTCAGCAGGGCAATAACACATTATCATTTCAATAGCCCATCAACATGGCAATAGTACATTATCATTTCAATAGCCCCTCAACATGGTAATAGTACATTATCATTTCAATAGCCCATTAACATGGCAATGGTACATTATCATTTCAATTAGCACATTCACACTCATATCTACGTCCCTGTCCGTGGCCTGACTGCCACGACTTTATGTGCCTCTACTGTCCTGCACCGACAGCCTCACTCTTGGCCTATGTGTGGGCCCCCGGCCCTATGCTGGCCTATCCCCTGTGCTCACCGAGGTGGCTCTTCGGCCCGTCCCCGACACCTACAAGAATAACATTACATTGGTATAATACCATACCACTTCTATTCACTCCACCTCTCCTTACAACCCATGAACCGTACACACAATAGTTCACATTGCACTCACCAAACATCTTACGGTAACACACCTCCATCGTAGTACACAATACTCACTCGTGCTACAAATCCATGAACTCAACTTTCGTCTATCGCTCATGGCGCACATTGCTATATCCAATATCAAGGACTTCCACATTCCTCACATATACTTATTTACATCATGGTAATAGACGAATATAATACATCAATCATAATTATCAATCATCGTTTCACCTACCAGTCATCACTGGAAAAAACTCTCTCACTAGTCTTCCGACTGCTCCCCTTATGTTCGCCCACTGGGCTTTCTCTTGCGTCCGCTCTTTAGGACGTTCTAACTTGCAGTGATAGTAATACAGCGCTCTCGCCTCATTCAGACCCCCACCACTCATACCACGCACGCTTTTCCTTACTTGTCTACGTGCGTTAATTTTACGCTCCTCCTTTCCCCCCGTAATTATTAACTATCGCTCACTCCACTCGTGACAAAAAGCACAAACTGTCCAAAGTACTCAGACACCACCTCCAGAAATTTAATATGATTTATTCAGATTAAAAATGTACATTTAGAATTCACTGTCAGGAAATAGATGCTGTGTATGACCAATATCTGTTGTTGGAAAGTAGCACAAAACTGTAGAGATTGTCTCCTGAGACATAAAAGTTGTGAGAGACCGTCTTGTACACTACTGGGCAATCAGCAAATCCATGTACTGTTATACTGGCCGGTAAAGATTCAGGATGACCAGAAGTGTGGTCCCTGGAAATAAACATGTTTATGAGTATACAAAGTAATATAGCATTCTGTTGCTTCATACACAATGGTTGGTATGTATTGATGCATTACCCTAAACAGGCATATACAGTGCAGCCAACACTTGCCTAAAAGATAATGAAAGTTTCTTAGGAAAATCATATCTGTTGTACATGTACTTCATTTTTCCTCCTTTTTCCATGATGCTTTAAATTTTAGCACAGTAGTATAACTGCCTTAGGTTGAACGGAACCTCAGGCACAATGGCATAATTTAAAATCCTCATTTCATACACTCTTCCCAAAATTAAAAAAAAACTTGTTTACAACAGCGACAAATAAAACACATCTCTGATACAACGGCATATTTTGTTCCGACATCATGGAATACATTGATGATTGAGCAAAATATTGCGCAGCTGAGAGATTTTTCACGAGATGCACAGAGGGAATGGGCTTGGGGATGACAATGTTATGACCAGTTGCCAGTCCTTTGTGTATATCTGTGCAAGATCGTGTAACTGTGGGAGGTAGGGTGGTGGGATGGCCACACACCGCGGAGGTGGGCGAAGTCGCAAGACCAGTTGCACGTGCTCAGTCCTTTGTGTGAACGTATAACTATAAACAAATCAGGTAAACAGGGCCCACGAGGTTGGCATACATGACTTATAAACCTAAAAGTAATGGTGAATGCCTCGTGTGCATGCCTGACCAAGATGGTGGTCACTTGCTGTGCTACCTTTCGAGCGAATGCCTCACCTTTCAATTTTTGAGAAAGAGAAACTGCAGTGCGATATAATGATGGCAACAAAGAAGAGAAATGCTTTCCTCTTGAAATGAAGGCAGGGGTGTACAAAACAAGGCTCAAATCTGTTGGGACAGTGAAATTTCTTCCGGGACAAGCCCTGAATTTGCATGAGTGGTTTCCCTTTGACTTTGCCTATTACGGGACCTTGCTTAGAACAGGAGTTTTGCAGTGATCCGAGTTCCACTGTATTTCTGACATACCAACCTATGCACTTCTGATTTAGAACATACATATGAATTTGGGAAGGTAACTGAGGATTCTAACAGAGATGTATACATAATTAATTCCCACTATTGCCATGCATAATAGGGAAAAGTTTCACTTTTATCCATCAGTGGGTACAAATACTTGCACAAGCATTTCTCAATAAACATGAGTCCAATACACTTTTCCATTCTGCTAAGGAGAAAAATCGTTCCATTAAATCACATAGCTGAGCCATAAAAAGATACATTTGTATGACATTACCTCAAAGCATTCCACACTCTTTCAACACTCTGAGGGGTTATCATCCCTGAGACCTGAAACACACAGCAGCGGGGACAATTGTAACTGGGCTCTGGACTTGTGAAAGTAGATGTGTAACTTCCTGGGCCAGCGTCATCAGCTGTCCTGCAATGATGTTATAAATATTATAGATAAATAAGTGAAAATCACTGCCTTTTGTCCCTCTTTGTGATAAAATTTGTGAAATAATTAAAGAAGTTACAGGATTTCAGCTTTGCTCTAGAGAGAACATAACAAATATCAGCATCATGCAATGAAATACATGAACATGTACCTTCATGAACTGACATCCTGTCACTATGAAGACCAAGAGCATTAAAATGAATAGGCAGTTTGGGTTACCAGTAAATCTAGTTTAAGTCTGTTCCTATAAGATTTGAAACAAGATCTCAAGCTTTATATAGCAGTGCAGTACTATTCTAATAAAGGGCAGTATAAATGTTCAACATTTTTTTTATTGCAGTATTTTTATTAGAATCAACTATATAAATATGTAATCAATAAAACAGCTATAAAATTACATACATCTAGGCGCCCTAACTAAAAGGCCAGGTAACCGTAGAACACACAGCATCAATTGGAGGCCCAGCGCTGTGATGGAATTTCAGGGGGAGTGCGCCCTGACTGACCCTGTTTGTTATGTGCCCTTGGCATTGAATACTTGGGTGCTATCGAGTACTATCGAGTAACATCGTGTTCTTATTTGTCAGTGAAATTAATGCAGTTATGTCGAGTATCGAGTACTCTTTATACCTGAAAAAGCCATTGATACTGTCCACAGAAATTGGAGTGTGCGAATTTTGATTACATTGCACTTTGTAACTTTGTGTGTGGATTCGACTGTGCTCAGTGTGTTGTGATTCTGTGCCTTTTCTTTCAATTCACAAACTTTGGATTACTAACAGTGTAACGGGACTGTCGGTCTTGGTAAAACATTGTCACAATTATATGAGACTTATTTGCAAGGGCCCTAGTTTCTAGCAGTTTTATCAATCCCAACAAACATGGGTCGAAAATGCTCCGTGTATGGCTGCAGAACGGGTTACAGGGATCAAAATAAAGACCATAAAGTAACTGTCTACAGATTTCCTGTGAAAGATATGGAGAAGCTAAGTTCATGGGTTGCTAGTTTGCCTAACAAATTAAACATTGAGGAAGTCACAGCTAATATGGGCGTGTGCGCATTGCACTGGCCCACTGATAGTGATACACCCATGGAATGGAATTCTGGAAGAAATTTTGTTCCTGCAGTGCCCCCATCCATATTTCCAAACGTTCCACTATCATGTGTGCCTAGTGTACAAAGCTGCATTACTCCACGACCAACAAAGAAGGCTACACAAAGAGCACGTGTAATACATAGATGAAATGCCTTCATTTAGAGAGCATGGCTCGTTCAAGTTAGATACTTTTCATGAAACGTTTACATCCAGGTTACAAGTTCATGGACTAGTAGCGTCAACAATTGATAAGGCACAGTATGTTCTTATTAGTCATCAGAGAAATGGACCTGTTCCAGAGTTTTCTGTACACTTTAATCTACATGTTGAATCAGGAAGCATGAGTTTAACATTTGAAGCTTATCGTAACCTGAACAGAATTCACCATACTTTCATCAACACTGTACAGTTTTGGAGTGAATTGGATGAAGTGTTACGTTTTGCAGTCCATGAAGTAGGGTGTCGCGATGTGGGTTACATGGGGATATTTCGACTGACACTCTTTCGAGGTCCGCTCCCACAATCGACGAACACACAAAAATAAATACTTGCACTCTAAAAACTAAATAAATCAATTGCTTTCAATTTTAGCAGAACTGTAGGGCAGTTTAATTACAGGAATTAATGTAACAAATATAATTATAAATATAAATATCAATTCAAAGGCAACTGAATCTAACTACTTGCCGGTCATATGAGTTATATGGCAAATAGAATCCGCGCACGTGGCGACGGATATAACAGTTTAAATTCTATTAATTCAATGAGACATGTTATGATATGGACATTTCCTCTAGACACGCCATGGAGAATGCTTGTACAACCATGCGTTGTCTGGCGGTAGCTCTGAAACTGTCTTCAAAAGTAAGTAGAACGGTTCACTTTCATCATTACAAATTAGTATGGACTCTCACCATGCGGCCCTCACTAGGAATGAGAGCGCTGGATGTAAACGCTGTGGGTTTATATCAAACCAAGTAGCTTAGGCTCTGGAGCTTTAAATCAGGCTCCTCACAATGGACTGCTCAACTGCGTCTCTATGTCCCTCATCTGGCTGAGGACTATCGCCGACCACCTCGTAAATGGATTGTCTACATGTGGCCCAGAACTAAGTTCTGTATGGCCTTAAATACTGGTCTGCATCTGCAGCTTACCGTCTAATTCCTGGATTGTGATTGGTGCAACCACTTCTAGCTCAGCTGCCGAACTGAGTTATTTTAAGTAACAGCCCTACGCAACGACCTTGGGTCGACATCAAAGGTCGAATTACTTCATACAATATAATGTAATTTTATAGCAATAAATTCTTAACATGTTCAAAACCCCGAGCTTTTACTCTGGATCACGGTATTTTCTGTACGTCAACAGACGTCTCAATAACATTTAATTCCTACTCACCCCTTCCCTCTTTACTAAACCTAGTTCAAAACACGAGATATAACAAGTGCTCAGTCATGCACACCTACGCTGTCCGTCTATCCTTCCCCACACCTTCTGTCTATCTATTATAAAAAAAACTGTTCAAAACAAATTGTTTACGAGACCAAGTTGTGCTGGCTCGCACAATAATTACGTTTGTAAAAATTACTCACTGCTCTCTCACAAAAATTTAGTCAGTGGAAACATTTATGAATTAAATCTGTTCTTGACATAGGGGAACCAGTCAACAAGAAGACAGATTTTCTCATGAGAAATGTCAGGCTTCTAAATGCACCAAAGAATTCTCGAGTATATTCTGCTGATGATTTGCTACTTGCTTTTACTTGGTATGCAAAGTCTCGAGCGCTGTATTTGTTACTGAGAGAACATCTCCAACTACCATCAGCTTCAACGCTTAAAAAAATAACAAGCATGTCAAATAATATTGATGATGAAACTCTTTTCACATCACTTTTTGCCAAAAGGGATGATAAGAGCAATTACTGCATTCTGATCATTGATGAAGTCTATGTGAAGGCCTCTATTTCTTACCGTGGTGGCACAGTTTTTGGCTACGCAGTAGATGTTCCAGGGAAAGTTGCTACTACTCTGCTCTGTATTATGGTGAAATGTTTCTTTGGTTCTAAGTCTTTTTTGATTAAACTACTTCCCTGCCATGCCCTAAAAGCAGCTTTTCAGATGAAACACAAAGAAGGTGGCAAAACTGTCTTCTCAATAGAATTCAGAGGAATTTATTACTTCACATGGGATTTAGTACACCTGTTACTGGTAAGTTGATATTTGATATTATCATTTTTTCGGCACGTTTCCTTCATCTGTCATAACCGATTTTTGTTTTTTTTAAATGTTCTACCACTTTTGTTAAACACTAGACTAGACTATACCTGGTCTAGATCTAGATCTAGTTATAATCGGGTTCGTTTACTCACATCACTAGGCCTTCATCACTAATTGTTTTTTTTTTATGCAGCTCATCAAGTTATGTTCTGTTTCTGTTACGAAGTGTTTATCCGTCGATACTGACGGATAAAATTTTCCCTAGGATTTTTTTTATCCGTCAACATAATTTCTGTATTTGCGAGTCATCTCCCCTGATTTGAGCCCTTTCTCCATCTTCCTCCCCTGTTCCTTACGAGCGTACATCCCGACGCGATCAATGCTCATATTGGGCGAGTGTTGAAAACTACATGTATACTGAAATTGGAGAGACTTGGAATTTTATTGATTTAATGGATACACGAAGGTTCAGGTCTAACCCGTTGATATGGGTTTCTTGGTTTCATCATCATCATCATTGCCTTTCTCACCCTGGATCAGGGTATAGGCCACCAACAAACACTTTCCATCCCTCTCTATCATGGGCCAGTCTCTTTGCATTATTCCAAGTCTTTCCGCTTCGTTGCACATCATTTTCTCTGGCTCTTCTCCACGTTCCGCGCGGCCTTCCTCTTGATCTCTTGCCCTGGGGATTCCAATCCAATACCTTCTTCGTGATGCTGTTTCCTGGCCTCCTGAGAGTGTGGCCGATCCATCTCCATCGCCTCCTACCAATTTCCTCTCTGACTGGGCTCTGTCTTGTTCTTTTCCATACAATTTCATTGCTCACCTTGTCTGTCCATCTGATCTTAAGTAGCTTCCTCAAACATCTGTTGATGAAAACTTGGATTCTCTTTATGCAGGCCTGGGACGCATTCCAAGTCTCACATCCATACAACAGGACTGACTTCACGTTCGAGTTGAATATCCTCAGCTTTGTTTTTAGAGATATATCCTTGGTTCTCCAAATCTTGCTTAAGGACGTGAAAGCTGCCTGTGCCTTTCCAATTCGTGCTTTGACTTCTGCCTCTGTTCCTCCCTTATTGTCAATGATACTACCAAGATAGCAGAAGGACTCTACATCTTCCAGTGGTTGATCTCCTACTCTGACTTGTGCGCTTGGGGGTGCAACAATTTTTAGGACCTTCGACTTCGCAGGATGTATCCTCAATCCAATAGATTCTGAAATTTTGTTTAGAGCTGTAGCCTTTGCTTGCATCTGGTCGTGTGTGTGCGACAATAGTGCCAAGTCATCTGCAAAATCTAGATCGTCCAGCTGTGTCCATGGGGTCCATTGTATGCCATTTCTTCCTCCACTGGTGGTTTCTTTCATAAGCCAATCAATCACCAGGACAAACAGAAATGGGGACAGCAAACAACCCTGCCTAACACCAGTCTTGATATCAAAGCTGTCAGTAAGCTCGCCATCGTGTACGACTCTGCAACTTGTCCCCTCGTACATGCTCTTGATAAGGTTCACCATCTTCTCTGGGATTCCATAATGTCTCAATATTCTCCACAGTGTTTCTCTATCGATGCTATCAAAGGCCTTCTCGTAGTCAAGGAAGTTCACTATCAGTTGGGAGTTCCACTCTAGCGACTGCTCTACTATGATTCTCAGCGTGGCGATCTGGTCGGTGGTTGATCGATTACTCCTGAAACCAGCTTGCTCCTCACGAAGTTTTGGGTCTGTTGCATTCTGTATTCGCTTGAGAATAATCCGGTTGAAAACCTTTCCTGGGATGGAGAGAAGTGTAATTCCTCTGTAGTTACTACAATTGCTGAGGTCCCCTTTTTTTGGAAGCTTCACGAGGTGTCCTTCCTTCCAGTCCTTTGGAAACTTGCCTCCGATCCAAATCCTCGAGAATAGTGAGTGCAGACCCTCTGCAGCCCCAGCAGCATCTGCCTTCAGCGCCTCTGGTGGGATCTGATCTGGTCCAGCTGCCTTGCCTCGATTTAACTGCTTTATGGCATCATTAATCTCTGCTTTAGTCGGAGGGTCGCAACTGATCGGTAAATCATTTCTTGCGGGTAGAATGTCGGGTGGGTTGCTTGGTGGAGGTCTGTTCAAGAGGCTGTTAAAATGTTCTATCCATCTTTTTGCCTGAGCTTCCTTTCCAAAAATAGCCTTCCTGTTGTAATCCTTGACAGGAACTTCAGGTTTTCCATATTTTCCAGCAAGAGTCTTTGTAGTCTGGTAGAGGATCCTCATGTGTCCTCCTGTTGCTGCCTTCTCTGCTTTCTCTGCTAACATTCCTATGAACTCCTCTTTGTCTTTTTTAATTGATTTTTTGACCTCTTTAGCTGATGCTCGGTACTCTTCCTGGTTACCAACTCTTGAGCTTCTTGTACGACTTGCATTTACCTGTTCTTTTAGGTCTCTTCTTATCCTTATCAAGTCCAGTGATTTTTGACTGATCCATTCCTTGTGTTCCACTTTCTTTTCCCCAAGAACATCCTGGCATGTCGATGTAAATACTCCTTTTACCTTAGCCCAGTGAGTCTCCAAATCTACTGTCTCTTCGAGGTCAACAAGGGGTTTGAATCTATTCCTCAGTGTCAGCTGGAACTCTTCCTTCTTGTCTCCATCCAGAAGGCTCACTTGAAACTTTCTCCTCTTTGTTCCTGCTCTGGTACCTTGTTTCTTGAGGCGGAGTTTGAGTCTTGCCAGCAGCATGTGATGGTCAGATCCAACATCAGCTCCTCTCTGTACTATGACATCCTCCAGTGAGCGTCTGAATCGTCGGGTGATGCAAAAGTGGTCAATCTGGTTTTCAGTTACTCCATCCGGTGAAATCCAAGTGGCCTTATGGATCCTCTTGTGTGGGAATACTGAACCTCCAATCACATAGCTGTTAAATGCGCAGAAACTTGCAAACCGCTCTCCATTCTCATTCATTTGTCCCAAACCATTGCACCCCATAATGTCCTCATACCCTGTATTGTCCTGTCCTATCTTGGCATTGGCGTCTCCCATTATAATGTTCACATCTTTTCTTGGCAATGTGTCAACTATTTCCTGAAGCTGGTTGTAGAAATCGTCCTTGTCCTCATCGGTTGCTTCATTTGTTGGGGCGTATATCTGCACAATGTTCATGTTGATGTTCTTGTTCTTTGTAGTAAATGATGCCAATATAATTCTCCTTCCGTAGGGTTCCCATCCCCTCAGTGACCTCTGGGCGTGCTTGCTCAAGATGATCGCTACTCCTTCTGTATGCTTTTTGTCCTCCCTTCCAGAATACAAAATCTTTTCCCCAGAATTAAGTTGTTTCAGTCCGGACTGTATCCAGCGGGTCTCGCTAACTCCAAGTATGTGCAGTCTGTATCGCCTCATCTCCATTGTAACCTGGGCACTCTTTCCTGCTTCATACATGGAGCGGACATTCCACGACGCAATCCGGAGTGACTTGTTTGATGAAGGAGCAGTCAGGCCAGTGGAGTCCTTTCGGCTTTGTCCATTGTCCTTCATTGAATCTACAGGTGCAGATGCTCCCCCTTCTCCCAAGATAAAAGACTGATTTAAAGTATTTGCTTGTGTTTCTGTAACTGGTTTATTTTTACAGGGTGGGTAGTTGGCCTACCGCCAACTGGCTCTTCTCGGGAGACCAGGACCTTTGCACCTTTAGTCGCCTCTTACGACACGCAGTATCACGTCAGATGTATTCTTTGCTGTCCCTCTTCTGCAAGAGGGCCCCGCATCTGCACGGGCGTTTCTTGGTTTGGTCATACTTATTTAGTAAGACTTTTCTCACAAGTAGTCAGGGTTGTCAATAGCGTAGTTGTTAGCATCTCTGCCCGTCAGTCAAATGGCAGTTGTTCAATTCTCAGCACGGCAGCTTTTTTTCTTTTTTTGTCACGTCTTTTTATTAGGCATCAATTTTTTTTTTTTGGTCCAAGAACAATGACGGAAGAAATTCAGTTGTTATTTTTTGTATCGACCTGCCAATCGGGGGTACAGTGGTTCGATTCTCAGCCAGGTAGGGTGTTTTTTTTTTCTTAAATAGAAGTCTTATCAGTAATCAATCTATTTGGTAATTTTTTTTTAATCCAATAACATTAGGAATAAATCCAGTTTGCATGTTTGTTTGTTGTTGTTTGTCATTCGTTAATAGTGCCGATAGCGTTGCCGGATAAACCCAAGTATCCGCCGATAATGTTGACAATAATCAGTGTCTTTGGTAATTTTTTAAAATCCAATAACATTAGGAATAAATCCAGTTTGTTTGTTGTTGTTGGTCATTCGTCAATAGTGGCGATAGTGTTGCCGTACAAACCTGGGCAGTATCCGTCGATAATGTTGACGGATAAACCTGGGCAGTACCCGTCGATAATGTTGACGGATAAACCTGCGCAGTATCCGTCGATAATGTTGACGGATAAGGGCGGCCTTCTGTTATTTCTTCTTCTTCTTCTTCCTTAAAACTGGTATTCTCAGATTTGAGTATCTCACCAGTACGCATTAAAAATCGACTCGGCCTGTATGACCTAGTAGGCTACAGTGCACTCTCCCGATTACGACATCTCCGAATAACGACATTCTCCCGATAACGACATTGACCCCCGGTCCCGATTTTTTTACTATATGTTATTAGTAATAAAACTCTCTAAATAGCGACATACTTTTTAGACCACTCTCCGGATAACGACATTGAGTTAGCAATAATCGGCTGTGACTTTGCTAGATACAAAAATAAAAATAGCTAAAATATTGTTTCCGGTCAGTTTCATTTCATTCTCTGAGCCAATAAAAACACTTCTTTTCCGACCAATGAAATGTCCTACCAGAGGCACCTCATAGCCAATGAGATCGCTTTGTTATCGGCCAATGAGATCGCTTTGTTATCGGCCACACACACACACTTCGTGTATTTTACATGTTTGGAAAGTCCGATCACTGATCACCCACTATGGTTGGTACGTTACATTCTAAGGGTCTAACCACACCCCTTTTTCCGCCATCTTGAAAATCTCCGAATAACGACATGTTCCCGATAACGACATGCACCTCTGGTCCCGAGCCATGTCGTTATCGGGAGAGTGCACTGTATTTCCATTTAATAAAATACAAACACATACACACACAGAACTGCGAAAGGGAAGGGGTATTACTGTTTATCTCACGTTCCGTGAATGCATCGCTGGGTCTCCAATTACGCGTGACCTACTTCCGGGTGACCGGCCTGTTCATAGGGGCGCCTAGACATACATGTATTTCAACTTCATTCAAAAGGAGATAACAGACACTTACAAATCCAAGCCGCAAGCCATTGCTCCCATCCACTCAAAAACTTCGTGGAAATGGCAGCCACTCTCTGAGCCTTCTGGATTCTCTGCATCAATTTTTGGACAGGGTAAACTTGTACAAATACGGGTGGTTGTCTCCAAGTCTAACCTTTCCACAGACTCGCATTTGCCAAGAAAATATACGCCGATAGAACTTGAGCAAACTTTCTCATCTGTCAAATAAGAAAAGCATTTGTATAATATGTTAAAGGTTCATGATTGCAAGAAAATGCAGGTGTACACTCACATAATGACATAATGATCTATGTCCCTAGTTTAGTTTAAATGTAAAACTGTCTTTTTATCTATTGCAGCCTATTTGGGAAACTATTGTGACACTGCAAATCTACTTTTCACTGTCATTAGAAGTCAATGAACATGGCTGACTTCACTCATTTTTGTTAAATTTTGGCTTCATTGCCACTTAGAACCCTCCAATCGATATCTACAAAAACCACTATACTGGATGTTCCGACAAGGTTTCAGTTTTCAGCATCCAGGGTCTTTAATTCTCTGGCTGGGACATCTACAATTTTCATATGATTTAGTCAGTTTCTTCTCCATGTGAATAACTCAGGGCCATGCATTTAGAAATTCTAAATTCCAAACATCCATCTTTATGAGTGTGATTTTATTACGCTCCCAGCTACGATGCTTAATTAGAGCAAATGTTTTCTTTACATTTGGCTGTGAAAGCATACTGCTGTTAGAAGTGTACCATATGCCTGGCTATACATTGCTGTTAACAGGGTTCCAATCCCTGAATAGTAAAGAAGTCAACAGACAGGGCTTTAGAATTAAAAAACTGTCCTTGAAGTGACTGTATGCACCATCATATCCACATTTCATACTACATACCATGTGGTTCCCATGAGACCAGGAAATCAAACTTTAGGTTAAGCCTGTCCTTCAAGCACCACAGTGTTCTCTCATAGCCTTTTTTACCAGGATGAAAATGATCTGCTAACAGATTTATCTTGACAACTGGAAATAATAACAGAAAATGCTGAGAAAAAACTGAAGAGTATCTTAACCCTTTCAGTGCCACAGACCTCCATAGCCGTTGTCGGCATTTTCCTGAATATGTGCGCTGAGACTGCGATAGCGATCTATCGGGGGTGGGTTGGATCTATGATAAAGTATTATGTGAATATATAGTTGCTTTTCCATGAGTTTCTGGAGTGATTTTCGGGTAATATAATTTGCTACTATGTCCCAGGGTTGTGACACTAAAAGGGTTACTAATGTTCATGAACAATTTGAAAACAGTGATCAAAATCCCTTTTTGAATCATAAACGAAACATACCAAACATATTTCAATCAATCTCATGTTCAATAATAAATGACCATTTCTATTAGAAATTCTGAAAGCGTTTTCAGTAAATCCGTTATACAATTTCACAATGGGTCAAAGCCATCTGCCTGCACAAGAAAGGTTTTTCAGAAAGAAACTACATCTTTTCTTTTCGCTCAAACAACAAGTCGGTCCCTGATGGATTGCTTCCTGCATGCAGCTAAAGGTGTACCTGTGAATCCTGAAATGTTATACACGGAGGGAAATTCTTTAATATTTCATTGACAGGTAATCATGAAATTTTTCCGCACATGACCTCACATTTACAAAAACTTCAATTCCACTTGTAACGTACATGTATTATCAATGTATAGTTTTACACTATCTTACCATAGATATTTGATCCTTTCTCTTTGTGCATCTGCTTCACTGCTTCCAATCCTAACTCTTCATAAGTGTCCTTAGTAAGATGGAGTATAAGCCAACCTGAAAATTCAAAACGGTTAAAATTCATCAACTTTTAAACAATACAGCTGCAAAATCCATGTCCATCAACTCCAATGCTACAATAAAGTCTTCAAAATTACTGAAGATGCAACCAGTATGAAAATAAAATGCACTTTTTGTTTTCCCCACCAAAACTGTGGCTAGACTTTCCCCATATGCAATAACTCACTCACCTTAACAGAAAAACCCATATAATTAATTCTTAACTACATCGTATTAGGTTTGTATAGAATGGCAAATAATATAACTCCACCATAGAAAACAGTCTCATTTTCGTCCAAAAAATTCTACATCACGAGTCTATTTTTGATGCATCATATATTCAAAATAATCAAAATGTCCTTAAGTCTGAAGGAAATTTCTTTTTTATCTTTTTCTTTTTTCAGCAACCCACATCATTTAACACCAGTATACACAATTTTAATGGCAGGAAATCATTTATAAGTTACACATTTACAATGGGCACTCAGCCAAACCCACCAGTAGGTGTAACAACAACACAATCATGCGTGTCAAGCTTTGTATTCAAGGACAAAATATGCACAGCTCCTGGAAAGAGAAAACCAAGCGTCAGTTTGTGAGAAGATCTGTGAGATTTTTTTGTATAATACATTAACATTGTAAGTTACATGCAAAAATACCCACCAGTAACTAATGTAAATGACCATCATTTCCCCAATCATGGGAATGAAACAGACTGGCTTCTCTTCACACTAACTACTGAAATTCAACATTATACGGTTTGTTCATTTGCATTTCAAAAGTTCTGTTCATCATGCTCTTATGCCAGCCTCCATATTGATTACAGTGTGAACTTCCTTTCATATTATAAGTCTATTCAAATTATATTTTTCAAATCATTATCAATTTATAATTCTGTACTTTCACATTATAATTTACATGTTTCATGGGATAATCATGAAATTATAAATTTATCAATCATAATCAGAATTCAGTATAATTACTGTTAGGTCTTGACTTATGTCATCTTTCATGAATAACTTTTTAATTTCAAAAGATAGTTTTTTCAAGCACTTCCTGGGGCTGGTGAAATAGATCAAGTGTTCCCTATCATTTTCCATTTTGATTTAAATCTTTGTCTTCTAAATCATCATCCTTCTCACGCCTTGGTGTATCAACAATTTTTCCATTTTACAAGAGGTTTAGGTGCAAGGGAGACTTCCTCTGAAGAGAAATGCAAACATGTTTCTGTTTATAACTTCAAAACTGATCAAGATATTGATACACCACTTTGTGAGAGTGTAGATCACACCATAAATAATGATAAAGTAGCTGTAAACACCAAAATCACCGATGCCCCAACATGATATGAGAACAATATAATATTCGTACCTTTTTTGACAAATGCTTGGATAAAAGGTCTTTCAATTAATTTATGCAGTGGCAGCTGGCGCACTTTATAAGTTAACTGCTCTGTCAAAAGCTCAGGTATACCCTGCGGAATCATATTCACTCCAGGCAAAATGACTGTCAGCTGAAAAAGGACAAAATTAAAAGTTACTTTATAATTATACCCCCAGTGACTAGTTTTACCCTGTCAACAAACTAATTACAATGAATAGTTCTTCTGTAAAAAAAACAAATGATTTAAAGATCAACTATCCATGATTACCGTCTCAGCCAGTTTTGTGGGTGATTCCTATCATTTCAAATTCCCAAAGGTTGAAGCAATTTTGCCTGAAAGTAAAGTATTAAAATGTAGCTGGGGCTCTTTCAGGTTCTGCCTTGTTACATAAGATTTATGTTCTGAGATCTGAATTTCCCATTGCATTTATAATGCATGATGGCTGAATAAAAATAGGCTGTAAGGGAGCATGATGATGGTGTGATATTTCCAGAGTTTAAACAAAAAAAAAAATGGAAAGAAACAATTCTTGATGTGATGCCCCTACAGACAATAAGTAAATGCTGGTAAGAGATGAAATTTCTGTTTGTACTTAATAGATTTAAATGTCATCAAATATGTAGGCCTACAGAACGTCTTTGTGACACACAGGATCATCTTGGTTTTTCTCAAATAACAAAGGCCAGACGTCTGCAAATAACATCAGAATCTTATTCGCAGATGGAGTTTTTGTTTTTAATTTTCATTTAGGAAGAGCTCTTTTAGATCACAATGCTGGCTTGTCGTTGAATAGTTAGGCTCTCTGTGCTCAACAAGATGCTCGATTTGCAGTAACGCATGGTGTTTATTTTGGTAATGATGTACCAGGTTGTCTTTTTTTTTTTTAGCGATACGTATCAGTTATCATGTCTTCGGCCGGTGGCTTTAGAGAGACCTCGCTTAGTAATGCATACTCATGCTCTCCGGTGGCATGCCAAAAAGTAAACTTGCCTGCTGAGTTGGTAAAGGGCTTTTTTTCTTGTTTTTTCCCCCACTGATCATCGTTGCTTTGCTCCAGGGTATAAAATTCACTAGGAATTTTTTTGTTTGGATGAATTATTACTATTAGTCAATTTTGTCAGGTGTGATATCTCTGAGAAAGTCAGACAGAACAAATAAAAAATAACTACACTCCCACCCAAACAAAAAAGTATAAAACATGACAAACAGCTGAAGCAGAAGATCCCCAAAATATACTTTTATAAGACAGATACCTTAAGTTATCGTAGAGAGAGATGAAATTGTTCAGTTCACATTGACCAAAGAAATCATTTTTACATGTTAAAAATAAAATTTAATTTACATTTTTATTTCTAATTAGATCTAGCAAACTGTCCCATTCGCGTGACTTTTTTTTCGTACTCACTTTACCAAATTCAGGAGCATAGCAGCAACAGCTCCAACATATCCCAGGGATTTTCGGTGACGTTCAGTCATTTCAGGGTTAGGGTGCACAGTCCAGAGATTGTGTGCAGTGTTCAGTAGGGCGAGAAATCCCTTAGCTGATGACCTGTGTTTGGGAGTGTGTTGCTGCCCAGCTCCTGAATTTGGTAAAGTGAGTACAAAAAAAAATCACGTGTCCTGTTCACTTCAGAGAACAGGAATAAATAAAATGAACAGAAATAAAAAAAAAAGGAAGTAAGCTGGAGAACGCTAGTATAGTAATGATCAGTTTCCCCACGACATCAATTTTGCAAAATCCTTGGGGAAAAAAATGATTCCTATTCAGCAGGCCCTACTAAACTAGATCTGAGATCTAATAAAGTATTTTATGCCCACAGACAATGAATGAAGCCATAAAGCCACAACGTCCCCAATGTTTCTTACTTCTATCAGTTCCTCGTCGTGTGATAGGTGGCTTTAAAATCGCCGTCTCTGGCATCCAGCCAGCTAAATTGGAATGTAAGTTATTACGTGGCTAAGGATAGATCTGCATGTCATAATTTACAAGGCGATAGAGCTAGTCTAGACCTGGACTGCGGCTGGACAGCGGTTTGTATCTCTGCTAGACTTGGCCGCTGGCTTCATATTTAGATTCTATAATATAATACTACAGTTTCAAAAAATCTCACTGCATGGTTGAAGTAATGATCGTGTATCAAAGGCAGATCTTTGGCTTTGCTTTTTACGTCCACTAATGAACCTGTGCTGAAACCGAAAGGAGAAGTACGCAGTGACACCGCCATTTTGTGTATTTCCGTAACAGAAGTAACCGGAAATGTGTGCCGGTGCCAGATTTTGGTTCGCGTTGCGGAGGCGATTGTCCTTTGCCACGGAAGGCAATGTTTATGAGAACCTAAAAAGGAAGGCCTATGATTAATTAATATTTGATCCGTTTAATAAAAGGTAATCTGCAGCCAACGACGATGATCAAGGTGTTAGGAAAAAACTCTTTTGTTTATTTTGTCGTGGTTCACACCCTTGTACAAAAAAAATTAAAAAAATCTTACAAACATTCACACAACACCTTGCGCCAAAATTTTGTTTAGGCTTTCAGTTTCATTCCTTTTCTTTTTCTTAAGCTGAGCTTCCATTTTGTTTTTAATGTGTATATTCTGATCGCCATAGAGTAATGGTAGAACTGTGCAAACTATGACTGAGAGATATTGCATGTTCATAAGTGGCAAAACTTCCCTAACAAAACAAAACAAACAAAAATGTGTATGTCCGCCAGTGCTGAACATTTCCAGATTTTAAAAAGTCTTTACTTGAGCTCTCGTCTTGTAAGTCAGTAACTGTGAAAAGTGTGGTTAATAGAGATTCCGACCTGGCACTCTGAATTTAGCAAAGTGCGTGTACTTTAAATGCTTATGAAATTTCCAATAATCGACCACATTACAGTCTCATCAAACTGCACAGTTTTGCACCGCTGTGAAATGCGCAGCGTTTGAATCTGAGTACAGCAAGAAATTACCTGCTGGTTACTTTGGTTCCTTGGATTGCATATTGTTGTTAAAATAACACTAAAATATTGTTTTCATGAAAGCTATAAAATCACTGAATAGTCCTGAAGGAGAAAGTGATTCTGAGAATCATGTGAGGGTGAGGCTCTATTACATTTACTACCTCCGACACGATAATTGAACAATTTACATTAAAACAACGACTGAGGAGCCCCAGCAAGTTAAAACAGACCCCGCCCCTTCCTTTCCTCAAAAAAGATATTACAAACAGACTGCACTACGAAAAAACAACAGAAAAAAAACACAGAAAAAACTAGAAGGCCTATAGATCATAAGCCTAATTGTTTCAGGTCAGTGTTTTACTTTAGTAACGGAAGCATATTGTGTGCACTGTTAATTTTGTTTATTTATTAGTGTGTGTGTATATATGTGTGTGTGCGTGCTATATATCATAATTTCTGTTTTTGTACCTGTATTGTTATGTATTCAATGATCAAAACAAATTTTCTTGTACAAGGACGAATAAAATTTATCTTATCTTATCATGTTCGTTTTCTGCATAGTTTTCTCCTTGTTTGTTCTCAACGCAGGGTTTTGGGTAATGCTATTTTGTTCTTTTTAAAAATTTTATTTGCAACATTTGAATGAAAAGATAAATGCGTTTACGGCCCATCATAGTTTCATGATCTGATGCAAACCTACCAATTGCAAATTTAATGAATTTGGGTAACTCATGATCCGACTGTCTTTCACTGCGACAGAATCTGATGGCATTACTCTTTTCCTACTGGGTAAGGGTAATCAAAGCACAACTGTAGAGGTATAACAATGGAAAATAAAAAGAATGATGCCTTTGAATAGACTCAATTCACAGACATGAACTTTCCCTGTCAGCATGTGTGTTCTCATCTGAAGAATACCACATTTGTTTGTATTACTTTTAGTTAAATCTGTTTTCAACATACATGTATGTTGCAGGTTTGTCATGAGTTGCTTTTGAGATGTGCTGCTAGATGCCTGCATGTAAAATCCATTAACTTTGTTGTCTTACCTCATCTTCATACATGTACTAATTTAAACATGGATTCCTTTTTGTCTTGTTCAAGTAGTCTTTTTATGCATAAGCTTTTCATATAATACATGTATTGTTTTACATCAATAAAATGTGAGTGCAGAAGAGCTTTAAATACATTGTACATATAAATATGAAAGTACTGTATGCATAGTGCTAAATACCGTGGATGGGATTATGAATGGATTTGTCCTTTAGTAATGATTAATACACACTTGTATACATGTATGTTTGCTTGCAAAAAGCACCTTTCACAATTCTTTACATATTCACAAATCTCACACCGAAATCAAACAATGAAGAATGTATAGGTATCTCATTATCATATTTAATGCATCAAAATTTTTTTTGATACAATACATACACAAAACAAAACAGTGAAAAAAAATCCTGTCAGTTTTATTACATAAAAAATGTCTCAAAACAATGATTTTTTTCTCTAGCTAATTCTCTCTAAAGTCTAATTTGAGAACTTTCTGCATCATCTCTCCACAGAAGTTTCAAAATGCATTCAATAATATTTGTTCTATATTTAGCTTCACCAAATACAGGTAGAAAGACGAAACTTTAAGAAACACTATTGAATTCGAAATGCAGAACTTAATTCTGCGTCTCTTTTTCATTGTCTTACAACAGGACATTTAAATATTCTTTATCATGAAAAAAAAAAAAACTGGTACAGAAATTTTGCCCTGGTATTGATTTACATGCCGTCGGTGTAGAACTACACTCCTGTAACCCACAAAATATGTTGATGGGGTGGGGTTATAGGAGTGTTGAATCTCACCGACGATGCATTTTCTCTGTGTGTTTTCATCCTTCACCTTAGCAAAAGAACATGTGTCAGCTTTCATGTTTGCTGAGATATTTCTCATTGAAGAGAATGCAAATTAACATCCAGCTATGTTACCAGCTTTTTTTCCAGCATTGTGAAAAGTAATTACAAAAGTTATGAATTGAGCTCAAGTAACAGTGACATAATTCATATTGTCAAGGCATCTGATGGGTTCATTTCATGACTGAAGAATGTTTGCAAGTCACTCAGTTTTTTCTTTAACACACTGAGGCCAGAGAAAAGGATGGTTTCTGGTTTCAATGATCCGATGGATTCCACATTGAAGAAGAACTTGTTGGGTTTCCCCATTAAGTCAAAAGGTGCTTCAGCTGGAGAATAAGGGAAAAAAAAAGGATATGGATAACAAAACATCACTTTAATTCTTTTCCTGTCAATAAATTTTTGGGACAATAACACATCCATTGTTCCTATGATACCAATTTAGATGAAACCATATAAGAATTATACAAGTAGCAAATAATGCCCACAGCACAGATCTATACAAAATATACAGGAGTTAAAAGATTTTTTAAAAGGAAAAACAACAACAACAACAACAACAAAAACCAATCTGACAATCACCCACAAAAAAGTCATTCCTAAAAGCACCGTTGAAGCTTCATTGAAGTTCTTTTCCCCTTGTTGCAAAGGAGTATTCCTTGCAGAAGTCATTTTTGAGAGACCATTGAAACCCTGTATTTTCACCGTTGAAGTGATACAGCAGTTATGTTTTAACCTTTCAAATCCAGACCTTGTAGACAGAATCATGATTAATCATAGCAATCTCCAGGGACACATTTATGAACTTACAATGATGAAACAAGATCGTACAGAGGACAGATAAAATATTAAACTCCTATTAAATTCCAGAGATCATAAATCAATGCTTAGAATAGATCAAAACTAATGCTCTTTATCCAAATCTAAAGATCTGGAAGTTATTAAGACAACAGTGACAAGCAAAAATCACAACAACAGTTTTATTCACTCACTCTGATCTTCATCCAGTTCTGTATATTCACTTTTGGGCCTGTAGGAACAAACAAATGTATACACAACATTGACAGACACTGGTGGTTGTCAGAAATAGATCTAGAACAGTCTGAAAACACCTATTCTGTATGATTGTAAAGATTTATCATGTTTATATTGCTTTCCTTACAAGGTCTGTGAGGTGAGTTATGAGACAAGAATTTTTAAATTTTTTTTTGGTTTGGTTCTGAAGTTCAGGAGATTTGGTTTAAAACTCCTGAACAACTACTATTTAGCATTACCAGTTCAATATCTGATAAGACATTTGTAACATATTTAGATTTTAAAGTGGTAAAAAAATATGCCTTTGGGCCACAATAATCAAAACATTCATTCCGTGGATATTTCATTTGAGAGAAACAAAAAAAATTAAAATTCACAGCACTGCAAGGAGTGTCCATATTTCTCACGACAGCTGTCAGTACTTTCACATAATATTAACTGGATTACTTACCATTCTTCAGGCTTTGGGTATGTTGTATGTCTAAGGGAATTGTCAGGATCATACTCAAATGACACGCCAGCAGTGGGATTCCACTTTGCATGCTCCTTGGCAAACCCTTTCTTGGCAAAAGCTCTGACTTTCAATTCTTGACCCTTGCGTAACTTGGCAATGAGGATATCTAAATAGAAGTAGATATACATATAATTATTTTAAGAGACTCTATTTCATTCTAATTCGCTGAAATAATGAAACTCAAATTTCATACGAATTTATCTACAGAATCTTACACTTCTCCTTAAATGAAAGAAATCTTTATGACAATCAATTAGAGAAAAATGAACCTCAAATGGAAATATGAAGGTTAAAAATTGTGCCACAATATTTTAAATTCTTGCTGGTTTGCCAAAATTGATGTACATTTGATGATTAAAAGAATGATTGAAAGGTTTTGTTTTCAAAATTAGCTGTTCTCATGTGCACCTACCATCTGTGTCTTCATATTCACTGGCTTCTTGTCTCGATCTGGAGGTGACCTGAAATTAAACAATTTCTTGCCTTAAATGCTTAGCAAGAGTTTGCTATCATTCTTTACAAATTATCTGAATACAGTGGTTTCACACTATTCACAGTAATGTACATCACAAGAGCCCAGGCCTAGAAATGTTGGTTAGCACTCCTCTTTGCCAGACCTTCGACTTCTTCATTTGATATGCCGACTATATTTTAGGACAGACTTTAACACACGTAAACACTTGTGTGCTTCTGTGATGAGACCGTCAGGAAGCAAACTTCTAATCCCACAACAAAGTATACAAAGTATGTAAAACTGCACATCGGCATAACAGAAATAGCTCGCATCAGAACATGGAAGAAAAAGGGGTCTCATGCTATTCTACAATTGCATACCTTCTGGAGTTAAAAGACTGTACACATGTAGTACTAGTAGGTTATTTTAGGTTTAATATTTCATCTGTGTGAAAGCAAACTGGCGAGGTAGGTTGGAAAGTTTTAACAAGAATAGCACTGCTTTGTTTGAAGGAAACACTAATTTGTTAATGCTGCCATTCCGATTAATTATCAGTCTCATTTTTTGTCTTTTTCTTCTTCTTTTTTTTTTAAAATCCCATTTTATCTGACTATACATATGTACCTGTATTTAGCCATAAACTTATGATTTTGAAATTTATGTTGTTAGAAAAAAAAGACTAGAGAATTCTCCTGCATGAACTCTTGATTTGCTCACAATTCTGACTTTTGGTTGCCTGTATTTGAACTGTTTGTCCACAATTTGTTTCAGCCCATGGACTCCCCATGGGGTGCTCCATTAGTGCAACGCATACAGAAACCTTTATGTGGCTGTCTCAGGCGCTTTGACCCTATCACCAAGAAAGAACTACAAAACTGTGGCATAGGATGTCAACCTTTAGTCAGACTCTGCCGCCATGCTGTTCTGAAAACCATTCCCCTTACCCAGCTTGATACTGTGAGTTGGCAAAATTACAGATTAATGAAAATCCGGATTCTATTCAAAATTAAATCAATACCTCCTCATGCTCAATGCAATATATAATAATTTAAAGAGAGTCTTTGGTACAAGCTAAAGTTTTCATGGTTTAATATTGAATAGATCTGATATAGGCATTTTTCACTTTGAGGGTAAAAAGCAGAATGAAATTAACTTTGCTGGGCACTTTCCCAGAGATAATCCTTCATTGTCCCTATGAACGATGATTCAGAGGCACTCAGAAAATGAGATGCTTTGGTTAAAAAATGGCCATATTTGACATACTGATGTTCTTGTGAACAAACTGCAGAAAATCTAGAAAGGTCAGCTTTATATGGCAAAGAAAACATATTAAATGTAGAAAGTGCAAGAAACAGATAGTTTGATCACAATGTACTTTTTGCATTTTTTGTTTGCTTGTGATCTATGGTAAGATATTTTGTATCTTATGGGCTTATACATGCAGAATTAGTTTCTCGTCTGTTCCACCAAAACAGCAAAACTGTGAAACTTCAGAGCTGGGCGCTTATGTTCAAGATCATCACCATGGCAAGTGATAAAATCATGGCTGGTGCTTGTATTTACTATTCACTTCGCAAAATTAGCTCACTGAACACCATCACCAACCAATGTGCTGATTTTGTACATGCGATGTCACAGTGGCAGAGAGAAAAAAAGTAGCAATTCTTGGGTACCAGGTACAAAAATACCTTTTGCTTGGAGAACTCTCAAGTTCCTTCTGCCTTTGGACATTGTTAACTAAATCTGTCAGAAGGTCATATCATGCTGCACCTATCTGGAGATAACCTAAGAAAATGCTGTTCCCAGAAGTTTACAACAGCTCAAGTACTGAACTGTGTTATGTTTGGCAATAAATTGTTTTACTGTAAGCCTCTCCACTTTATGGGTTATCAACTGACAGACCCTGAGAGAGGAAATATATTGATTTATGAGATATCCAGTATCCTAATCAAAATGTAAACCATTTGATTTGTTTATTTCAGGCCATAAAACGAATCCCACTTCCAGGTCTCCTTGCAAAGGCCCTCTGCAAGCTTCAGCTTGAGGATTTCTTCATAAATCCCATGAAGGTTCAAACGCAAGATCTGTTTACCAACTGTTACAATGCTACAGTGTCATTCACAGGACAAGAAGTTATACTAGAGGTCTTAACTGGTGGTGCACCGGCTAAAGGTGACATAATGTCACATGACAGCGGATTCACATTCATTAGTAGCCGTGCCTCAAAAGAACTAAATTTTAGAAATTACCATCTTTCATTTATTATCATTAATCATTTTTATTAAATTATTTCCTATTACATACATGTAAGTTCATTCGAGAAAATATGGATGTACATATTTTCATACCATGAGTAGGCCCAATAATGACACCTTCCTCCAACATGCAAGTCTCATACAAGTCAAAATCGTGACACAAAAAAAAACAGGACAATTTACATTTAACAGTGCCAGACAAGATAGATTTTGTTGCCCAGTCTGCTCTCTGAACACCATTCATAAAAGTTACTGCATTCTCCTCAGGCCTATACAATTGAGATTCTGATATTACAATGTGTGATTCTCATGTGTTCAGTGCTGCCATCTTCCACATTAGATCACATCACATAGAAATTCATAACACCTTCTGCACCACTCATATGTTTCCTTCTGTCATTAAGCAAGTGGTATAATCAATCAGATGGGCTAGTTGAGATTAGAAAGATCTATTCCTTCCAACGAGTTATGTCTGGCATTTTATTATATGATAACTTTCTTTAACAGATTTTCGCAAGCGCCCAGAGTACATGGCCAGTTTTGAAGACAGAGGGGTCTTATGCATTGTATGGGATCCTGTTATCTCTCTACAGGAACTGCTCCGGGCAAGTGCCTGTGTAGGCCAGACTCTAACACCAGATTTTGTGTGGCAGGTGATACATGAACCTTATGTTATTCATACATTAGGGGCTTTAAGAAACTGGGCTCTAAGAAACTATAACAGTAATCAATGAGTATACTTGTATATAATCTGTTGGTGATTCTCCTCTCCAAACTAAAAAAATAATGGGTTCATGTTCATGTAACTAGAGTGAATGTAATAATTATTATATGCTCTCAAATTACTTTTTACTACTCCAAATCTGATAGAAGCTAAAAGAAATGTTTTTCTGCATCTTCATGAAATAATTCTGCTCCAAGAACATCGCCGTCTGTAAGTTTAGTAGTCTCAAAGACAGCATTCAACAGTATTTTGTCCCATGCACATAAAATGATGATGTCACGACATAGCTTAAATCCCATTGCAATGACGTGTTCTGAACATTTGCAAAAAAAAATATAAAGTGCATGACAGAATCTGAAACATTAATGTTCTTTCAAAAAGGCATTCTCTGTTCATTTTGTACAGTGGGGCAAATCTCATTTGAATATCACATAGGAGGTAATATGGTAATTTCTCCACAAGTTGATTTCAGGCTTCAGGAATGACAGGTGAGGTCACTAGAGAATGTTTCAAATGCTGAAACTACTCAAAGGTTTAAAAATACTAAGAGTAAGACCAAGTATACATGTATCTGTCATCAGAGTTTGTCGCGGCCGCAACTGGCAACTTGCGGCCGCAACCTGAGCTTTAATGGCAACCATTACCGCAACCAGCGTGGTCTTGAATTAATAATTTTTTTTTATAATAAACAAAAAAAAAAAAAAATTTAAAAAACGAAGTCACCAGGCCAAGGTCGCATCAAATATCTTTTCCGGTTTGGTGCATTTTCCATCGTTTTACCAATTTGGCTATATGTAGGCCAAATTTTTTGCTGTTAGATTGACCGTATTAATAATTTGGTCGGGGTTTGGCCCCTGCTTGTAGGTTTGGCTGCTAAGCTATATTTTTTGTGGCATTTTTTCATGATCGATATGGCTTCTTCATATTTTTACTTGGCAAGCCAATAATATTATAATGCTCCTAGGCCCACACTAGCCCCTTCCTTTCGCATTCTTCATCGCATGGTAGCGCACACAACAATCGCGACTTACGTCGCAGGAGCAAGTGCCAACTCTTTCGGCTCTTGCCCTGAAGTATTGTCTGTCCACTTGCACCTCTGCAGATGCTGAGAGAAGTTTCTCTATGCTAAACCTTGTTCTGTCTGATAGAAGGCGTCGCCTGACTGAGGACAATTTCAAGTCATTACTGTTCCTGTACTACAACAAATTTTGTGATGTTGCATTTTTTGACTAACTTTTCAGCTTTGATTCTGTTAAATTCCAGTTGCAGTATGCATTTATGTAATATTTCATTTTATCAAGATATCTTGGGGGGGGGGGGGGGGGTTTGTTTTTTGTACCCTTACACAGACTTCAGAAATCTGTTTTTGATTAATTACAAATGTATTTTATTTTTTAGCCATTCATGGTTTCCACTGACTGTTTCACTGCCTTAACACCAGGTGACTTTTCAAGGTATTTTTATGGGCCTGCAGGTATAGTTTGCTGTATTTTTAATACCGGTATATTATTTGCCTCATATCCATTACAAGTTATCATTACACAGACTTCAGAAATCTTCTTTCGATTATTTAATTACGAATGTATTTTGTTTTTTAGCCATTTTATGGTTTCCACTGACCGTTTCACTGCCTTAACACTAAAGGTATTTTTATGGGCCTGCAGGTATAGTTTGCTGTATTTTTAGTGTTATTTGCCTCATAATATATCCATAACAAATTATCATAATTGGTAGCTGAACATTTTTTTAATACCATGACATTGCTTGTTTACTTCTTTCTCTTTCTTTCTCTCTCTCTCTATCTATGTACGGTATCTAGGTTTCACACTTGCATACATATTATCTTAGTGTATCCCCACCCTAATATATGTGTCATTTTGCTTATGTAAACCTGATCCTGTCCATGGTTTGTGATTTTTTAAATTAAATATCAGTCATTTATTGATTATATGGCTTCACTGGTTATATCTGCAGTGTAATATATCTGTTGTGAGTTTTAAGTAGTGTTTTAGTGTGTTTTACCCACATTTTTTTTTACATTTACCCCACGGCAACTTCTCGGCAACTTTTGCCATTTTTTCCGGCAACTTTTGGCAACTTTTTGGGTAAAAAAATGGCAACAAACTCTGATGACGGATGTATTCCAAAATATTATTTGTCTTGTCTCCTCCATTATCATATCTTCGTTGAAAGAGGAAAAGGTAGTTGGAGTTGATTTACATTAATAGGAAGTATGGAAATTGTACGTATTTACACTTTTAGGTTGTTGAGGCTGCCGCTACATACATTCTGCATCACTGCCAAGCTTACGACTGGAATCTAACTTCTTCAATTGTAAAACTGACAAAAAATAAAGGCAAAGTTTACATAGACATTGATGACTCTCAACCTGCCTCAAAGAGAGCTTCTCTGATCATAAATCATGCTCCTGAGACCTTCACAAGAGGTCGCCACAGCCCAGAGAAGGCTTTTGTATGGGCCTTAGGTAAGGATAACCATGGTAGATCTTTTAATCTCTCGCACTATATTCAGCATGTTCACAAACATCAGGATACTAAAGATTCTTGGTTCTTTCATGAGTGTGTCCTGATTTTATGTATTAAAATGTGCTATGCATAACAGCTGAGACCACTCCTCAGACTTTGCATCAGCGTTATATCTAGTAGTAATATCATCACCTTTCCCTAAAATTGTAGTAATCAGTTTTCAGGAGAAGCAAAAAACTGTTTTATCTTAGCACAACTGGTTTACTTATGATGAATTTTTGAAAGTTTGTTATTCTAAGGAGTGTACATGTATAACCAATCTTGATCATTCGATGAGGTTTTGAATGCAGTTATATATATTATAATAATCGATTTTTCAAATTTTTGAGTTACTACAGTCTTAGAGCACAGAAATGAAATATAATACTTGTATAACAGTGAGTGACTCCCAAAATATGAATATCTGCAATTGCAATGAATTATTTTCAGTTCTATATTTTGTTTGTTCTCCTATTATATAACTCTGTTTGACAGATGTACAAGTAACACTAGAGTATTTGATTCCACCTACACCAGAATTGAAATGCACTAAATAAGCCATGTTTTATCTTATTCCAGGATCTCTCATATATGAGACAGTGACTTTAATGCCTTTGGTTTACGATTCATCTGTCAGACTCGGTAAACTAGCAATCCATTCAAGAGCACAACCACTGACCAGGACTTACTCCACAAAAGAGACACAACACAGAAAGATGCCTTCCAGACAAGCCTTCAATAGACTGATAGAAGACACATCATTAAGACAACTGATTCATGACTGCTTGAATGAAGACCCACTAGATCGACCAACTATCAAGACCATCCTCAAAATTGCCAAAAAAGAACGAAGACGGTACAAACACCAATGACACTCAATTATGACTCTCTGATTTGCACATTAGATTTGAATGCGACTGTTTATATTGTATGAGAATTTGGGAATTTAGAATGACACTTTATCAAATGAAGAACATATGCATGATCAAAGACAAAGTAATCCATAAATCATAAATCAAAAATTATCCACCAGTAAACTGATTTTTATATTTGTGAGTACCAGTTCATTCTGACCGTGTGCCAGGTTTCCATTTGCATCTATCAGTAATGTTTTCAAAATGTTATGCTTGGTTTGACTATACAATCTGACAGTTATAGAAAAATAAAAATGGGAAAGGATTTTGAAGTCATGAGCACCCACTGGAATAACTTTGGGGTCACTAGGAACAAGATCTGCACTGGTTACATGACGTGTTTGATCATCTGTACACTTGACATCCAATGTGAATTCAACAGCACATTGAGGGCAGAAGTCTTCGCAGTCACAGTTCTGTGTATCAGGGATGAGAGAACTATGTTAAATCAGTTTACAGCAACGAACATATTCTGAATGCTCAACCAATCTACCTGCATTTATTTGTTACATATCCATGATATAATGTTCAGTAACACTTCTGCAGAATAATGCAGCCATTTCGTACATTCAAAAAATGAGTTTTCCCCAAAGAGAAAATGGCACTTAAAAATTTATTACTTTCAACCTAAAATTTTTCATCTTTTGATGTTATATTTACACCATACTTTACCCTGTCATGTATGTATATTGCAACTAAAACATATTTATTACAGCTCATTTCATAATTAATGACACCAATGATGTGTGTCATTTCATTTAACAAAAAATATTATGAGATTGCTCAGATTTGGGCTGGTGCCGGCTGTTTTTATAACTTTAAGCCCCCCATACCATTGGCCTCATAAATCAAGCTCGAACTGTTTGAAGTAAGCCCATCTGAAACTTACCCTGGAGTATTCCTTTTTCTCCACAATATCTTCACTTGTCAAGGGGATCAGACCTAGTCTATGTGATATGAACTCATCAAATAATACAGTAGAATTTGCCTCTATCTGTACCCAGTCAATAGCTGAAAAAGATTGGGTTGGAAAAAAAAATGCAGATGAGTAAAAGAGGTCTCCAGGGTTCATACAAAGTCTTGAAAACTAATTTTAAGGACTTTTTAAGGAATTCCTAAGGACTCACAGTAAACAAATTAAGGACATGTGTGCATGTGACCAAGAAATACTACAAGTACGCAGCACTCAAAAAGCAAGTAGGCCTATCCATGTGCAAGAAACATTACAACTATACAAATGGCGTGCAGCTCTCATCGAAACAGGATAAATTCACCCTGAAAAGTTCAGTTATTTCAAAGTACCAATTATCCAGTGTGCAATTGGAAGATCTGAATCTCAAATGTTTCAATTGAAACACAAATTTTTAATTTTAAGGACTTTTTAAAGACTTAGACATCATTTTCAGAATTTAAGTACTTTTTGAGTACTTATTTTTTCCTTTATGAAAATTAAGGACTTTAAGGACTTTCAAGGACCTGTGTGAACCCTGGGTCTCTAAACCAATTCTTAAGCATTTAACACCAATGAAAAAACAAATTCATTTTTCCTAAAGTGTTTCACTTTTGCTGTCATCGACTACATGTTTTGTTTGGCATCACTTTAGTGTTGAAAATCATTGATCTTATTATTTATTTTCATTTGCTTTGTGAATTTGGTTGACAAATACTTCGCACATTCTGGCACTGAAATGACAAAAATCTCATGTATTTTTAAAAGAAAATAAATAAACGAAAAATGTACAATGTTTTCTTTGCCTTCTTCTTTGAAAGGTAAACCATCCAATATATGAAATGCAATAAAAGTATCCACCTAAAGTGGCCACTAAGGAGAAATATGTGCGCGAGCCCCACTAACCTCAACAGAAGTCGCATCGGACCAAACGGAGTAAATCGCGATGAAACACAAATATCCGATTTTTTAAAGATTTTTGTACTTTGGTTCACACTTGAAGTTCAACTATTTTTCTACATTCTGTGAAAATATTATGTTTCAAATCAGCCTCTAAATATGATCAATATTGCTTTTAATGTCTTTTTGCCCTTGACACCACAGCTAAAATGGGGTTCATTGAACTCTCGACAACTTCAAAATTAAGAAACCCATTGCCACAAAATGTTTACACAGCGTATATAATTTATATTGGCATAGACACGCAAAACTTCAAAACCGTAGGTTAATTACAAGTATCCGGAGCTAGGGAGATAGTAAGCCCACGCATCTCGCTGAGAGCAAAAATCGCCCCTCCATCTTTAATGGTGATTTTCTCGGAACACTTCCGTTTTTTACCCGTGGGGTAGGTGTCTTTAAAAAGCCATAACTTTGTGATAAAAAGGTGCACTGCAATAATTTTTACACCAAATTAAAAACAAGATTTCATACTTAATGGTGATATTCATAACTCAAAACTGAAAAAATGCGACTTCCGTTGAAGTTAGTGAGGCTCGCTCACATATTTCATATCTCTCGACACTGTACATGCAAAGTTATATTTCTGAAACAATGATTAGCAAATCTGTCTTTGCCCATACTGTCCGATTGTGAGTTTCAGTGGAATATAAACACGCATGAGAGAACATTTAAACTGTTAGCAGCCAAGAAAAAAAAAACAACAACAAATTTTACAGAACTCCTACCACTCTTAACATAAAAATAACTTGGTCTGTTTGTTGTGATAAAAGATGCAAAATTTGTATGAATCCACAGTTGGAAACTTGTTGTTGAAATAAATTTATGTCTTGACTATACTGTTTCATCTTATGATGAAACTGAAACATGCCAGCTTCAGATAAAAGTAAAACAATCACAGCAACAAACAGTATAAAATTTCCCAAACCAACTTCAGTATTTGTTCATTTTTCCACACTGCAGTGTTTATTTACTGTTCCTTTTTTCCTTGAGATAGTTCACATTATATTGTGATTCAAAACTGATCTATATTGGGTGGAAATCTGCATGACGAGCAACTTTTGGGTTCATGTAGCAAGGCCACAAAAACAATATCTATTGATCTTCGCAATGGAGTTGTTCAGATTCTTCCAGTGATCATAAGGCTACAGCGGTATTAAATTTGGGAAAATTTTGAAGCAAATCATATTCCCAGCACTTTCGACAACTGCTCATACAAGACAGTTCTAGTAAGAGCATAAAATAGCTAAAACCACCAGTCATGTAATTCCAAGGGTAGAGATTTCGCGCAACTTCATAACTGTAAGCTTGGAACTGATGTACAATTTCTTGTTCTATATCATTCAGGCCATAAGATTTAAGAAACTTACCCATTGTTGGAACTTCAGATATGCATACTCGCCTAACTGCATTTGCAACACTGGAAAAAAAAAAGAATGAAACTTCAATGACAACATGTTTAACAAATACTGCTCATCTTGGATTAATAATCATTGTATTTGTATTACAAATCAAGAAGTACATGAAGTGACATTTTTACTCTGCCTTCAATCAAGGGCATGTGATCTGCTGAGGAGATTAAATAGGTTAAAGGATATTCCTAAGAGCACATCAATTTCGCCTCTATTTATTCTGAGTGCTTTGAGAGTTTGGCATATTTAAATTTAAACATATTGCGTATGAGAGGAAATATTTCAAACACAAACTCTGCTGCTCAGGCCAGAAATATGACAAAATAAAAGCCCTGAAACCTGACAATCTGTGAATATTTGTTTGACAGCACAACTTTCATTTTATGTTTAGTTCAATATTGCCAGATTCATTACCAAGCTCTTTTCCGTCTGCTTTAGGTCTTTCTTACTCCCTCTTATCCCTCTACAAAAAAAGAGCCTCCTCCATTTATCAAATGCTTAAATGTAAGTGAAAAATTAGCTAAATCTTACATCTGCAAACTAGATCTTGATGCAACTGAGAGTCCAACATATTGCAAACAATAAACAAAATGCACACACTGTACTGGTGCAGCTTTACTTTCTGGTGGAGTGGTAGTGATGTAAAATGGGGTGAGGTTGGTAAGCTGACCAATTGGCTGGTCTAAAGACTGAGATATAGTCTTGCGCATGTTGGCCACATTTAAAATTATGAATTTAACATTTTAACTGTAAAAATTTGTGGAGCCCAAACCACTCCTCAAATGCACTGGAAACTTCCCAGATGATTCCTTTTAAATTTTAACCATGATCTTTCTGTTTTTAGATTGTAGATATTTTGTATTTCCTTTTCTTTTTTTTTCTTAGACTGCTTTGAAACACTGGGTTTGCTCCTGCACATTTCTTCTTAATGCCCCACCCAGTGTTTTAGCACAAGTTGCACTAAAGTAGTACTACTTTTTTCCTCTGCCATTTAATACCAGCATTCAACATGGTAAACTTCTAGAAGTTTTGTCTTACTTAGTTGAAATGAGATAAGTATATATTGATGCAATGAATGAAACTGTGCATTTACACAGTGTAATTTTGTTTGTCTTATGATGTTTGAAGGTACTCATGGGATTTTCACCAGGCAGGAAATTCCATGTTACCTTGGGAATGAGCTTGCTTACACTTGAATTACAGAAATTGGGTAGAGTCTGGGCCTAGATTTTCTAGATCTAGTCTAGATCTAAATTAGATCTATGGTCAATGCACTAGGTGCGGTCACGAGGCAGGAAATGGTAAATGCCCAGAAGTAAACAAAGTCCAGCAAGCTTCTGACTGGCTCAATTTAACTACTGAACTTTGGGCTTGTCAGTGAACACTTAAAATTCCCTCTCAGTTAATCTGTGCTGGTCAGAACACTTTTCATGTGTAAGCATCAACTGCATGTCAGTGCGGTCACTTGCTGGTGGTGCAGTCACAAGTTGCTGGTCGTGCAGTCAAGTGCATGTAAGTGCCATCAGTGCATGCTTTCTGTGCGATCAATATCAAAATAGATCTGATAATCAACCTTCCCATCCTCTTCTTTTCCAATTCCCTGACTTCCCACTCTTTCTTGTCCTCAGGCTGAATTTACTAGACTTATTCTTTGATCAAGTTGCAAAATGCCTTGAAATATAGATCTAGCCTATGTATAAATTGGATTTTACCACAATATTATTCTTTGTTTCTCATTAAATTCAGTTGGTAGTGTAATCATATTAATAATAAGAAATAATATATAATGCTGCTAGTGATCCCAGTTGATGCAAACACAACACTGATGTCACACTGCAACTACCAGTGACTGCACCTCATGCAGGGTGTCAGATGAATGCATGTCAGTGCAGTCAGCGCCATATATGTGAAAAATCACGCTCATAATACCCAGAAGATATTTTTAATGAAAATCCACTCAAAGTAGAGTGTCAAGAGCACTTCTGTGAGCTTACACCAGACCACTAAATGGAGAAAACTGTAGGGTCACAAATTTACCTTTGAACTCAAGATGGAAGTTTTGGGGACACAAAACTTTGAAAAGTTATTCAAGGCAAAATACAAGCTTAGATAACAGTCCCCATGCGATGTGATGTTGTGATGTCTTGATAAGAACGTCACAAAATGTGGATTAGTCACAAAAACACCCGCAAATGAAACTGTATGGAAAAATAAATATTGACCGCACCGACATGCTGACCGCACCTAGTGCATTGATGATTGACTATAGTTTGAATTCGAATTATCAAAAAATTTTAAACTCAAATAAAGAAAGAGAAAAAAATCAGACTCTGAAATTACTTCAATTTAAAAGAAACTCGAATTAAGTGGACTCCACTCGGAAGGTCTTCCGCCCGTCTGCGCCAGTCAAGAAAACACAACTACCCCAGCCCCTTTTCGCCTGATTAGTCAATCTGACTACCGCCCATTGATACAAACTGACTAGACCCTCATGCTCCCAGGTCCATCTGACCATTCCATGTGTTGTGAGTTTAAATTGATAACAGTGACAATGTGTAACCGTGGGCTTTACTTAATAGCGGTAAAAATTATGGCGCGGACGGGCGGAAGACCTCCCCTCCACTCTATCTGTCTCAGCATAAATTGCAACAAGCACTGTTCAATCAGTGAAAATCTTGGTTTGCTGATGATCATAGCTTCGGGCCTAGCTGCAATTTATTGACATTCAGGGAAGACTGAGTGCATAAATCTAGGCTGATGTAATGTTGTGGTACTTGATCTATACTCAAGACTAGATCTAGATCTAGAGCCTGGCCCGAGATTCTATCCTTTTGAAAGTAACGATACTTCTTATCTATCTGATACTGATAGTGATAGTGATACCAGTTTCTGTGTAATTTAGTAATTTCATCAACTCAAGTGCTGGCAAAAAAAAATTCAGGTATTCAGGTGACAATACCAGGCTTCAAATTAAATATTGAACCCACCTTAGATCTGTGTCCTCAATGATAAACTTAATGTTTTCATCTGTCAGTTGTGAAATTGAGACAGTTGGCTGATTTGCGTACGGCATTTTGAATTTTCACCTTCACTCTGCCTCACAATTCTGATTGATTGATTGAATGAACGCAATTTTGTCAAACACTAGCACTAGCAGCCTAGCACCAGTTCTCGATAAGGTAAAAAGTGGAACAAGTGTTATCGATACCGACATACTCTGAGGACAGATTCAATTAGCATTGAAGCGTTACAGTTTACTCTCAAACTTCTCGCACTTCACTATGTTATGTAAAGAAACTACCATTTAATATCAGTGCAACACAACAGACAACCTACTAAACATAGTTATTTGTGTGAAATCGAGATGTAATATCGCACCAGAGAATTAGGCTAGGCTAGGCTAGTCTTCGATGAAATAAACACTTTACTTTATGATACTGCTTCCGGGTCAAAGTGTTCAATTATTTTGGACAACAATGTCGTCGTTTTCAGAGACAAATTTAGTCAAAAAGTTTGCTGAGCTAAATAATACTCAGCAGAGTATTCAAACACTGTCCTTATGGTTAATTCATCACCGGAAGCATTCGAGGACTATTGTTCAAATCTGGTATCGGGAACTGGAGAAAGGTAGACCTATCTCTAGTGTCTATAATATGTAGGCTATGGTCATTGGTGAATCGTTTGTGACCATTGAATGATTGATGCTAGTGGATACGAACGAAGGAGTTCCGTACTCGAGCGCCAAAGACCAGAAACTAACTAAAAGAGATGATACATAGCTACCCCGGGGGCTTTCCCTGATATGTCAGTCTGACTACTGCCCAGACGAACATCGGCCTACGGCCTCGATGATACAAACTGACTAGGCCCTCACGTCGTTACTTATCAATCTATCAAGTGGCGCTCGAGTAAGGTACTCCTCTATAGGCTAGGCTACACTTTACTTTAGTCAGGCACATTGATCTAGAATCTAGATCTAGATATATGGGTCAAAATCTGATTTGCTGTACACAGGTGTATTCATCATACCAATCTATTTGTCCCTCATCTGTTATCCTACAGAATACTTGTTTGTCAACAGAAAATGGTAAAAATGATGTGCAAATGGTGTATCTTTCCATTCACATCCTCTGTGCAACACGGGAGGCCATTATTTTGTCCGACACGCTTAACCGCGGGTCCTGCGGGAGGCCACATTTTTGTATAGCAACGGTGCGCCTCACGCTATGTTTATTCGGATGCCGAGGCTGTCGTTGTTTTTGTTTTTTTTCACGTTTTTTTTTCCACCATATTTTCGCGTGTTTATCTATCCTGTCACCCCTACTATATTTAACAAAATGGTATCGTCCGATTACGTTTATTACAGTGCAACTATTCGTCATACTCGTGTAATAGTGCTGACTGTCTGAAGTTTGAACTGGGGAAAATCTTGGGGAAACTTTTACTTTGATGCTGGTTGTCATCTACATGTGAAATGAGAAGAAAGGGGCCATGTGCGTATTTGAGACGCCTTTCTACGTCTGTAATTATGAATTCCGATGTAATAATAGGGCATCCTGCATTTCAGGACGTCTGTCAGTAGGTTTTTCATCAGGGAAAACTGGGAGAAAATGATTGACTTTGTTGTTAGTCGTTGTCTTTATTTGATGTGGTAATTAGAGAGATATTGTGTTCCTTTGGTTAAACCAATGAACCGCTTTTCAGTACATGCATATGTGTTCTACGACCTGGAACTGGAAATCAAATCTCTCGCTAAAACTAACATTATAGTAAGTGGACGCTTTGCATAGTTGAGGAGGGAGAAGGCAGTGTCACGATACATATGGTTAGTAAATTAAGCAAATGGCTTAAAAAATAATTTGTTCACCTGAATGGCCTGACTTAGGGACAGAAAAAGGGCAGATGTCTTGGGAAAATGATAAAATGTGTGTTAAACGACATGTAAATGCAGAAAATTCTTGATTTGGGCCTTCCATTTCACAATAACACCTACTGCATATCATCACAAGTACTTTATTCAAATATCATAGGGGTCACTTACGATTTATCCAGCACTATTGTTGTTATTGTGTCCTGAAGTATACGCGATACCCATGTTCACAAGGACCCGATTGACCCGACCGCCGAGGTTACTGGCAACACGCGAACGATCGGCTGACTGGCCGCTGGGTATCCCCGCATGGGGCGTTAAGTGGACGAGTTCACTCAACGCGGGACGAGGGTTAAAAGCTATTATTTTTGCATTTGCATAATAGCCCCTTTGTCTTCACACAAAGAACGGGATCACGCACGGATATCTTACCGAGCCAGGTAGTCATCGGACCCGGCATTGTGTTTATAACCGGTAACGTACGACGCTGTTAAGTGGCCGTTCGGCTTGAAGCATGCGGTCGCGGTAGGTCTGCAGGTGAATTTACAAGAGCTAATTAGGCAATCGCAAATGTGACACAACCTTTTCAACGCAGAACGGCAAAAAGACAGTGGGTAAGTTTGGTGTTTATTATCACTCAAATAACGTACGCCCACTTCCTAACTGAAGTATGTGCAATTTCAATATAGAATGAATTTATTAGGCTGTGGGATCCAGCGAGAATCAGATGTGCACTAAAAAACCAGAAATGCATGGTGTACGCATTATTTAAGGTCAAAACAACGATTTTTTTCATAATTGCCCCCGTGTTAAATAATGAACAAACTCTCACTTGTGTGTAATACTTGCAAAATGGAAATCCAATGCCCTGAACTTAAACATAATAAAGGTCTAGTCCGTGTGAACGCTTCTTGGCAACATGTCAAATGATCAGTGCGACTAGTCAGGGAAGATTGCTACAGTGGTGCATGCGTTATTGAAACACAGCAAGCCGTGATGTAAGGAGATTTTTTTTTTCTTGCATTTAAAAGAAGACTTTGGCTCCGCGGATATCTTTCCCATTATTGTCCATCACCCCAGTCAATGCCCTGGTATTGAACATGACTGGATTGTTTCCTGGTAACTATATCTAGGGTTCGTTATGGCAACACGTATTGCATGGAGTTTAATAACGCACTGCATACTGCGAAAAAAAATCAATAAAAGGTACCCTGTAGTACATTAAATTCGCACTGTGTCGCTTGTGTCTGTCATACATAATGAAAATACAAATTTCCTACAATGATGTGATCATAGGTCTAAATTGGATGATAATGACAATGGATGTTCATAACGTAAACCCGAAATGTTTTGTGTTTCAATAGCATACGGTTACCGCCCATCTAAAGACCGATGGCCCTCTAGCTGGTTTTAATAATTGATCATTTATGAAGGAAAAATATAATTTTGCTGTATGAAGTGAATTAAGGCATAATATTTAGATTGCATGGCTGGCGTCGAACTTTAAAATCTTTGTAAGTGGAAGTTCGTCACTGAAACTCGTTATGTTTGGTGTTGCAGTAACGCACGGCCTTTGCCGATCTCAACGAAGGTTTTTCTTTTGTTGTCTTTTGGTCTTAAATAGTTCACATTATCAGAACTTGATTTGGTACCGTGTAGCAAGAAATAAATGTACGATCACATTTTTTCAATAGATTTTGAACTTCACGTGGGCGTTCGTTATTGAAACTCGAAATGCTTAATGTTGCAATAACTCACAGCAGTCTGGATCGAGAGAACGCATATAAAGTTGCACTGATGTTAATAAACTTGCCTGCAATAAAATTTTGGTTACATTTTAACTTCATGACCCAAAACTTAGATGACACGATCTGAGTCATACATTTTGAGTGCCACGTGGGAGAGTTCGTTACTGAAACTCGAAATGCTTAGTGTTGCAGTCACATACTGCCTTTGCCGATTTGAAAGAAGACCACTGTTTTATAATCTGCTGGTTCTGGTAATTCACATTATGATAACTTTAAATTGTGACCTGGTAGCGAGGAATAAAAGTACGTTTACATTTTTTTTCATTTCAATGTAGTCTTTGAACTCCACATGGTAGTTCGTTACTGAAACTCCAAATGTTTGGTGTTGCAGTAACACATGGCCGTTGCTGATATGAAAGAATGCTTTCCTTTTGTTGTCATTTGGTTTCAAATAATTCACATTATCAAAACTTGATTTGGTGCCGTGTAGTAAGAAATAAAAGTACGATTACATTTTTCAATAGACTTTGAGCTTCACATGGGCGTTTGTTATTGAAACTTGAAATGCTTAGTGTTGCAGTAATGTACGGCAGCCCGGATCTGAAAGCACACATTGATATCAGTTGCACTGATGTTTGTAAAATTGAATGCAATAAAATTCTGGTTACATTTGAACATCAAGACCTAAAACTTAGATGACACGATCAGAGTCATACATTTTGAGTGTCACATGGGAGAGTTCGTTACTGAAACTCAAAATGCTTAGTGTTGCAGCCACATACGGCCTTTGTCTGAAAGAAGGCTTTTCTTTTATAATCAGTTGGTCAAATTAATTTACTTGTTGGAAACTTTAAATTGTGTCTTGGTAGCAAGGAATAAAAGTAAGTTGTTTACATTTTTCAACTTCGACTTTGATCTTGGCGTAGGAGTTCGTTACTGAAACTGATTTGGTTCCCTTCTTAACTGATCTTCGTTGTTCATCTAGGCATCCATCTGTGTATACTCTGCAGCTCCTAGAAACTTTCAGTAATCACGGAAGTGTTATTAAGTTTTATAATACTAAATATTATGGAAACTCATGGCTGTAATAATGTAATGCCGTTCCATGTTGCTGGGACATCTAGACCAGCAAGGACTGGAAATATTTTTATCTAGTCGCATGTAATATGTAAAATATTTGATATTATCAAATGATAATTTCATCTCAGACATGTTATAGTACAGTAGTAGTAATACAATGAATTGTTATTGAATCACAGTTAATAAGCAAATCTGCAAACACAGCCTTGGCCGATGAGTTTCATTCACTACACCACACCATTGATAATTTAGCTTCAGCCCAGGTAAAATATCAGTTCATGCTTTGTCTTGAGAATATTTCAGTGTTTTAAATAATACCATATTTTATCTCAAATCCTCAGTGATTTTTCCAAAGAGCTTAAAGTAGCAGGATGTTCATGCTAGTCAGAGTCCACAGAGAAAAGGCTGGGATTGCAGAATACGCAAGATTTTTACAGGTCACAATGATGTTTCAACTTTGTTTTCAAACCAGAGTACTTTTACTGAAAGTAATAGTCCTGGGTCCAATCACAGCCGTCAAAACAAAGATCTATGAAAGCTTTCAAATGATCCAACAAACAGCTTGTCTTCAAAGTGTACAAAAGGTGACATTCAGACTTTTAATACATTCAATTATTTACTCATTATTTACTCTCTTAAATTTAGTCAGTGATAATCATCCCGGTTAACAGTTTATTTCTGACCCAGCAAAAATGTCAATAGCAGTAACCAAGAACTGGGTTTACATTTTGTGTATTAAGGGGGAAAACTTCAAATCTTTTCCTGTTACTTTCACAACTGAATTTAAACTTATTGTTAACATGATAGTGGAATTTAAATGATTGGTCTCTGTGTCTGTAAGTATGGCATTGGTAATTATTACTCCTACAAGGATGTGATCATAGGATGTGTGCCCATGCTGATTTTGGGTTTGAAAAAAATTGACATTGTATTCCTACCATGTTTTCAATTTTGACTACTTCTGATTTCAAATAATATGGGGACTGTTTCATAAGGCAATGGATGCCTGGAAAAACTGATGGAAATGGCCAGCCAACAAGACATTGCATGACTTTATGTTACCAAGCACAGGCATCATTAAAATTCACAGAAATGAGGAGATGCAGTATTTTAGAAGATCGGCTGACAGCATTCTTCTCTGATATTCTATATTGCTTCAGCAAATAAAGAACATTGCTCAGCTAGCTACAAACTACATCCATTGTATGATGCCTGGATCTTGTGTCGGGTGGAGGTTTGCTGTAGACCACTGATTCTCAAATGGGAGGCAGTTGACTCCCAGGAAAAGAATTGGGGAGGAATTTCAGTCAGAGGAGGAGGAACTTTAAACTGGGAAGGTATGACGAATGTATGTCCAGAACATGCAAAAAAACTATTTGAGGACTTAAAATGCCTGGAAGGAGAGGGTTTGAAGATCAAACAGATGTCACTTAACCACACTAGGATGATGAAGAGTTACTGAATCCAGCCACTGAAATGTTTGTCAAGACAATGCAAAACAAGAAAGACTCGGCCAGGGACTTTCCATCTTATCTCTCAGTAATGAAACTGTTCACCATTGCAGCAACGAATTTGCAGATGATGTTAAGACACAATTGACTGAGATTCTCCACAATACCAAATTTTCTGTAGCCCTGGATGAACGACTACCCATGATAGCTAAGTCCAATTTCTAGCCTATGCAAAAAGGTTCCAGGCCAACTTGAGAGATGCCATGTTGCAAAACTTTGAAAACCACCACCAATGTGCAAGACATCTATGTAATAAGGAAGTACCCGGCAGACAATGATGGTCCAATAAGTAACATTGTGGCCACTGTTGCCGATGGTTCACTAACAAGGATGGGATGACATGAGGTAGTGCTGAAACTTCTGAAAGATGACAATCCTAACATGATGGCTATTCACCATCTTATTCACAGAGAGAGTTTGGCAGTTGCTAGGCTTAATCTTGCAAGTGAAAAAAAAGGTAAATGAAATGAAGGCCCATCCAAAGACTGGAAGATTGTTCAAAAAACAATTCTGTGAGGACTGTGTGGCTGCACCTCCATACCAGTGGCTATCAAACAGTGACTGTCTGGAAAGGTTTATTGCCTTGCATGATACTTGGTTCAAGATCATGACAACTTTGGGTTCATGAAACGCAATGAAGCCAAAGCTTTCAGTTTCATTTCATAACAATGGAGTCAGATCAGATCAACAAGCTAATGGACAGGAAAGTTGAAGACAGTGTGAAATTGATCCATGCTTCCAGATAACACTTCATGTAGCTGGATCTTTAAGTTGTTGCCAAATACATGTAAAACCTATTAGCTATGGAGGCTCAGCAAGTGGTTTTGCACTTCCCAAAAGCATACTTGTTTGAATGTGCCTTTTTGCTGTTACGGATGTGGTGACTAAAAAATGAGAAGATGTTATGTTATTAGTTCTACAGTTTTCTAGTTGAGTTTCTACGTATGTAGATGGAAGTGGGCATCAAAATCAAATGGAAGATTACCCACATTTATTTTCTTTTGTTCACAGTTTATAAAAGCATTTCTGGCCTTCCTTGTAATTGGGCATTAAATCAAATAGAAGGGGTGGAGGTGAGACATAGAACTCTTGAGAACCAGTGCAGTAAACTACAAGTTTAGTGTGATTTCAGTACCCATGTGTCCTTCTGTCATTTTATGTAACATACAGATTTAGCTAGCTTTAGTAGTGACCAGTGCATCCTGATGTCCATCGGTCTTAAGTTTTGCAGTAGATGCTAGCATAAAATACAGTTCAGTTACATTTCAGCATTTACATCTAGGGAAATGAGAATTCCAATTAGGCCTATTTTGGTGTTTATGTCACGTACAGACTTTTGTTCACATAATTTAACAATGGCCTTTAAACTCTTCTGACTTCTGTGACTGTGACACCTTCAAACAGGTGCTGAACTTAAAATGCAGCTTAGTCTAATCTTTTCATTTCAGTGTAGGAAAATTGCGGTTCAGTTGTTTTTGTGTTTGCTAACTGGAAGCTCTCCCGTATCTGCTGCATCAAGATATCCTCAGTAGGCCTGGAGCCTTATATTAATCAAATGCTCAAGTTAATAATAATTTCAACTTGACCACAGTATAAAAGTGCATGGTTTTTGGGGCTTTTACAATTTGGTGTTTATGTAAAGTACAGACTTTTGGTGTCTGCCAGCTTACTATTGCAATGCAGAAAGAGCATTTTTGTGCTACATTAGACTTTGCTATCAGTAATAGTCAGAGCCATTTATTCATTTATTTGGATAAGTAAATTTTATTTTTAACATATTTTTATGTTTTTGGTGTTTATGTAACATACAGACCACAAATCTGAGAGGCATTTTGAATTTCATAAGTGATTATTGACTCAAAATATTGTATTTCTGACAGTATGAAATAAACTTGCTTAATTAGGTTCCTGGCCTTGTAATTAAAAGTGTTTGAGTTGTTTTTGTGTTGTGATGGTGTTTATCCTGTCATTCAAGAATGGGTGGTATTGTTGAAACCTGAAGGGAATGCTAAAAAGCAACTACAGAGTATGAAAGACAATTATTTACAGAATCAGATGTAATGGTTTTTAAGGATAGATATTAATTTTTAAAATTCATCACTCTGTCACAAAAGGTGTTCAACAAATCAGATTTTGACCCATATATTTTATTCTGAGTGATAAATCGTCGAGCCCCAGATCTACTATAAAAGCATCCATTTAGACAATTAACTTGCCAGGGGGGCGCTACCTCTGCAACCCCCTGCTCATGGATGCTCATAAAATCACATCTGTGTGGTATCCTCATTACATGACTCAAAAGAAACCCCTTTTCATTTGTAGCTAGGTCTGCTAGAATGGCAACACTTCCAGCAACTATGGCATCCCGTTATTTTTCATAGATCTAGATCTGGTAAATGTGTTTTAAGAAATATGAAGTTCACAGAACTGATCCATGTCATGGCCAGCATAGGGCTAACTAATGGCCAGTCTGCCACTCGCTCATGCGTGTTGCCGCTAACCTCTGCAGCTGGACCATTGTGAACACGTGTGTACTATGTTAATTTTAGTATGCAGTAACAAAAATATGCTGAATAAAGCACGATATAATAGTTGGATAAAGTACTTGTGATGAAATGCAACAACTTTTATTGTTAAGTAGAAGACTCATAATAAGTATGCAATACCGAACTTTCTACATTTGCATGCCGTTTAAAACATCCTTTGTCCTTTTCCCAAGAGATCTGCAATTCCTTTGTTCTGAAGTTAGGCCATACATGAGTGAACAAATTACTTTTTTTAAGCCAGGCACTTAACTTGTATTGTTATAAACTGCATATCATGACATTCCCTGCACTGATTTAAAGCTGAACTTCCACTACCTTTGTTTTCTAAGCACAACCTTCTTAATGACTTTTGCAGGAGATTTGATTTCCAGCCTTTAGGTGCATATTACGAGTGCAAAAGTTGTTTAACTACAGTAACAGAAATTCTTCAAATTACTTCATAATCAAATAAAGACAATGACCAAGATCATAGTTGGTAATTTCCTCCCATTTTACACGATGAAAAACCTGCCAGCAGACGTCCTTATGCAGCATTATCCCTGTTTTAACACGAAAATTAATTATTATGGATAAAATGGCTAATAAATCAAATTAAAAATTAAAAATCAAATTAAGCAGATCAGTGCACCTCTTTTTCATCATTTGGCACATAAATGACAAAACTAGCATCAATTAAAGTCAAAAGTTTCCCTTAGATTTTCCTGCATCAAACTTCTGACCATCAGCACAGTTTGCGAGTATGGCGAATAGTTAAGTTACATTTCATCGGAATAATTGGATGATAATATCACAAAAGTAGCCTCGTGCAGGACACATGTTTCAAGGAGAGGAGCACAAAAGTGTCCCCACATGCTCCCTGTGTTGTAAGTAGGAGCTGCTACGGTGGCCTCAAGCAGGACTAGGGAATAACAGCAAGAAAAAGAGTAAATAAGCCAGTGGATTTCATATCAGTAAATCCTGTAATACTCACTTCTCAGAGAGAATTGTAATTTGTTTAGTTTAATAAGACAAATTATATATCATAAGAAATGAACCGGAAAAATGAATTATTTGGGAATAAAAGTGTTTTCTTTTTTTTTGTCTTTAAAAAACAACAGCCAAGCCCAGCAAGCGACTTACTTTCGTCTACTTAGCCAATGATGTCATTCAGAACAGCAAAAAGAAGGGGCCAGAATTCAGCAAGGACTATGCTCATATTCTACCAGATGCTTTTACTCAAGCATCTAAGTGAGTATACCATTTCAAATTATGACTGTTTATTATCTGAAGCCATTCACTTGTCCTGGATCTCCTTTCAAAATGTTGTGGCATGAATCACTTGTACCCACTGAATAAGCTTTTTGAAGTTTATTTTGGCATTCCCGCACTTCATAGATTCATGTGACTGACAATTTCTTTGTTTCCACTTCACTCCTTCATTTTTATTTATTTTGAATATATATCATCTCAGGTATTACATAAAATTTTAACCTGTCAGGCCAGCGATTAGTGCTCACAGATTTAGGATACATGATCTAGTATGCAGATGTGAGCATGCATTTTTACATTTCCTAGGAACACTGAATATGGAATGTCAAACACCTTAATGGTATGAGAAAGTTTTTCTTTACAAGCGCCAAACACTGGTTACAATCACATGCATTTCAATGAAATGATAAATATGATTTGCGGTTGTCTTGGTTCATCTTGTGTCATCAGTATGAAAAAATTGAGGAAATAGGATCACAGCATTATCAAACAGCTAAACATGTATTAAAGTATCTGAATTGGCAATTGATTTCACAGCGTCCACAATTCTGCTTCTGTTCATTTCAGGGAGGCAGATGATAAAATGAAGAATTCACTTCAAAGAGTTATAAACATCTGGAAAGAAAGAGGGGTCTATGACAAGTCATTTATAAAACAGCTCAAGCAGTGTGTGAACTCGGGTAATTCTTTTTGAGTTTTTTTTAGCTTCTTTGTCACATTTCCATTTATGCAGGCCAATTTTTTGTCAATTACATTTTTCTTTTTGGGAAAATGTAAGTTGGTTTATTAGCTCGGCTGTAAAGAAATCATGGCCCATTTCGTGTTTTGTAATGTTGGTAAGCATGTATATTTCTTGAAGCAGTTCACTGTTCAGATCATTCTCTGCTTCGAATTTTCTGTGCATGTAATATAATTATTTTTAAAAAACTTTTAACTTTGTTTTGCAGTGCAAAATAAATTGTTCTGGGTAAATATATCTTATTCGGTGATAATGCTCTATGTGCTGAAAAAGTCACTAGCAGATGCATTGTGCTCTTGTCTTATGTATTCTTTGAGTAACCTTTCTTCATTTACAGCAGATACATTTTAATTAGGCAAAAATTTTTACAACCACCGCTTATTTGCACTTCATTCATGCCTGCAAGCCTGTGGACATTGTACAGTGTGGAATGGAATAGTTCAAGAAATTCAAAGCAAGTTCATGTAACAATATCAATGCATTACCACGACACACTTCATTTTACTGGCGAAAGCCAAAAAGATAACAAAACATTGTATGTTGTGCCACAGGGACTAAGTTGAAGATGCTGGATCTGCCATGAAAATAAAAAATATGTTGCTGTTTGTTTTTTTTCATTATACTTACACTTCCCAACAGTAATATCTTGCCTTAAAATTTCAGTATCTGCAGCATCAGTACATGAAGCTCCACCGAAGCCTCCAGCAAAAATAATTGCCAAGCAAGAACCTCCCCCAAAACCAGGTAAATCACAGCTTTCAGGGCTGAGGCTGAGTCTGTGACATTTTCTTGTACAATAAGTTTTCATGATGCATATGATTATGAGAAATTAGGTGGAAATTTGTATGCAGACTCTACTTGGATTCTATTTTATAAGAGTGTATTATATGATGGTTCTGGAAAGTGAATGAAAGGTTCAGCTAGAGACAATTGCAAAGAGACAGCATGAAAATACAATTTGCCACAAATCAAAACAGCCATGCTGTAAAAAATGCTGAGGGGAGAGAGGGGTCTAAGGTGCTGTGAAACGTTTGAGGCAATGTTTTTCAAGTGTTTCTGACAATTGGGTTTCTCGTTACTGGAAACACCATAATAAATGTGACTTAAGATTACACCTCTTCCTTGTGAAGACAGGAAACATAACAAACAAGTATTAAACAGTAGCAGCTCTGATATAGTCATGCACACGTTGGGGAGTATTAGTGACAGAAATGGATCTTCTAAAATTATGCAGTGTTTGCAGAAGGTATAATAATGTTAGCATGAGTGATTGTAATTAACATGTGACAAATGAGTTTGTCAATGATAAATTTGAGTTTGTGGCACAGATTCACTTGAATGAATGAGGATTTGGTTCTTTGAAGACTTTGAAAGACAAAATTATCATGAATATCCTATCCTATCTCTTGCAATTTCAGAACCAAAGAAAAACAAGAAGAATGAGCCCGAGTATTCATTACGACAGGAGGTGGAAGCCATGGGTGTCAAACTACCAGAAAATGTAGATGTAGGTTTTGTTTGTGGTGTTAATTTAGTGAACATGAGTCTTCAAGCAAGCGCAAAACTTTATACATTCCTTGGTGTGAGATTATTTAATGTTCAGATGGAGAAAACCCTGGTATTTTTTAATGGGTAAATGCAGTGATGGAAATACATTTACATTAGCAACTACAATTACAGAAACTTCAATGCCGATTAGTTCAGTAGCAAGCTATTTGGAAGTTGTTATTATTTCTTCCATATTTTATGATATAAGTACAGGGGATTAATGTTTGGGGAATATGTTTAAAATCTTGGGCCTCAGAGAGGAGAGAAAGTTGAAGGAGTTTATGTCCAGCCGTAATAGTTAAAGAAAGCAAGATCAGTAAGTATTGTATTAGAGCTGTTTCTAGGTATGACAATACAGTGATGTCAAATCTGCAATTTGTTGTTTCTTTTTGCCAAGTCTGTGGAGAGTGATACTAGCCTGCTAATTCCTCACTCCTCATCTCCAGTTTACTTGTATTGAAAAAAAAAATCTGTCCATTGTTTTTATTCTCTGCTTTGGAAATCTATTTTTGCCACCACAGGCTGAGGACTTAGTACAAAGATTGTCAGATCTAGAAAATTCTGCTTCCTGTGATGCATCAGTACGAGAAAGAATTGCAGCATTACCTCCTGAGGTCTCAGACATTAGTCATCTGGATAAAATACAAGGTACATGTGTAATTCATGATACAGCAAAGTTTCAGAAGTATTGATATGAATGCTCATAATTGCCAGGGAGGCATTTCTCAAAATCTTTTAAAAAATACAATTTATTGTCACTGCAGATTACCTATTCAACTTCAAAAATGTTTTTTCATTAGCAGACCATGAGTTTCAGACCCTATTGGCACAGTCCACTAAATTGTGTTTACGCAAATTAAATGCAGCATTTGCTTTTCTTCTAACTCTCTTATCAACCAGTTTAGTGACTTTCAGAAATTTCTTTCTCCGGGATCAAACTCAAAACCATTTAGTGCAATGCTGCAGTGAGAACAGCCAGAAGATTATCAACACTGAAATTTAAAACAATGAATCCGGAACCACAATCTTTTTTCTTCTTCTTCTCCTTCTCAGATCTTGAAGCAGCAGAAAAGCTGTCAGAAAAAGTTGATGAAGCTGCCCTTTTGCTAAATGAATACAATCGTCGTCTTGTACTGGAATTAGAGGAGAGGAAGAAGGTTGCCAGGATGCTGCGGTCTTTCATTTTGTCCCAACAGGAGCAAGTGAAACAGACAGAGAAAAACCTACAGGTAGGTATGTTCGTTATTGAACTGATGGCACCTTTTCCAGAGATGCCACCCTCCTGGATTGTCCAGGATCTTCCTGGCTTTTAGTTACAGATCCTGCCCAACCAATGTGGAAACCAGGAAAAATGTACAGTGATGACCATTTTGTGTAGCAGAGGAAATTATTGAAAATTTGTGTTCCACTGGCAATGCTGCCATTACCAAAGGCAGTAAGATATGTGAGTGTTGCTTCTTTGATCAAGCATTGACATTTGATCAGAGGCGACACAAGCTGTCACATATTATAGGTCTACTTTCACAGTAATAAAATGCCTGAAATATATACCCATAGTTAATGATCCCTGGTTTGGACCTTGGGACCCCTGATTTCAGCCTCCTAGATCCCTGACAGGAGGTTTCAGGTAAAGAGCTTTGTTTCTTGAAGGCCTCAGCCTAAAGCTATATGTCATAAGAAGATTTCAGGGCTTGGCATCTCAGCTTCTTCATTGCTTATGGAGAAAAGAGTTTGCTTTCAGATTACTCCTGGAAATCTGAAACACCCAAGAAATGAAGATAATTCGCACAGAAGACATTTTTTCCCCCATGCTTTGTGAGGCAAAGATCATGAGATGAAACGTGGAAAAGTTGAAAGCAAAAGAGTCCAGACTCATAGACTATCTTACCTCGTTATGTACATACTATAAGTTTACCTATGCCCAAAATCAAGTGTACTGGTATACCTTAGACTATATTACCTTGGACTTTATTGTCAGCCTCATTAGTAGGAATTGAAATACTGCAAAAATAGTGATGCTTTCTTGAAAACAGTGGTGCAAACCACAATGCAGCAGCAATGTGGAGGTTATAGAAGAAGAAATACTAGTGTGTGGAAGGAAAATTCAAATACTGATGTCTCATGTTGTTAGTTTTGTGGTCAACTGCCTGTTTCTAGGAAACAAAATTTTATAGGAAAAGGATGAAACTGTCCTGTTACAAACTGATTGACAGCAGAGAATTGTTTTCAACACTGCGTGTTAGGAAACTACATTTCTTATGCATGTTGGTGACTGGTGTATAGGTGGCATGGTAGTTATACAGTCAGAGGTCTTGTGCAGAGTCATTTGTCACGGACTGGCATTTAAGTGTGGTTTGGCGGTAAAATGAAGCCAAGTTTATTGTAGCAGTGATGTGTCCACAGAATATAATTTATAGAGAGAGGCGATGAGGTGTGAAACTGCTTCCATACAAAGTGTAAGTGGCCCGACTGCTTGTCAATAAAAAAAGCACGGGACGCGTCGAACAGTGGAGACGACAACTTTATTAACGTATTAACTAAAAAGGTGGTACAATAAGGCAAAGCGGCATTTGCTTATTCGCTAGGGAATACCCCAGGTCTTCAGTCACACTCACTCTGCACATGACAGGTCATGGCACAAGCCTCCCCTGTGCATCAGCTGGTCATTTGTCAGCTGTGTTTTGTGTTTGATCTCGTGTTGTATGGTTTGTGCATGACAAGAAATGGATAGGTGTGTTAGTCGCAGAATGGGCATTAAGAATTATGTCATATCTCCAAATTTTATGAAGTATAGGTTGGTGTATTTCCACCTCCTGGCTTGAAAAACACTAATCAACTGTTACTGCTGAGTTCAGAGTAACAGAAAGGCATGAACTTTGCATTTCATCAAAATTGAATCTAAAAATCCATTCTTGATTTGATGTTGTTCCACAGGATTACAAAGACAAACTTAACAAAGTAACTGATGTGCGGCAAGAGTTGATGTCTCACATCCAGAATCTTCCTGATCTTACACTTCTACCTGATGTAACTGGGGGACTAGCTCCTCTGCCATCTGCTGGAGACCTGTTCTCAATGCCAACATTATGAGATGATAACTTGAGTTGTTGAAAACTTGTTGAAATGGAAATTGTAATGTATGGAGAATAAAAAAAATGTTAGAGAGCAGGGCAGTTAGTCTTTAAGACATAATGGCATGTGAGTTAGAGAACAGAAATGTTTTAAAAAAATTTTTTTTTTTTTTGAGGCTTGCGAGTAATTTGAACCAATATTGGTTTTTCTCATTCCATAGTATCCCAACAACTTTTTAATTTTCTCTGAGAAAATATTTGAATATTTTGGCCCTGCTTTTTTCTCTTTATCGTTTTGTGCTTGTTTTTTTTTTTTTGTGTTCATAATGGCATATTACCTTTTTTTTTTTTCCTCGGCAATTATTTACATGTGAAATTTGGGTAGCATTGAGGAAAACCTAGGCGATGAGCAGTTTCAGCTGTGGTCCAAAATAGCAGAATGGAAGGTATGGAAGATGGATCGTTTTTTTGGGAGTAGGCAGATATTTATGGTATGAGCCTGTGTGACGATATGGAATTTGCTCAGGTGATCTGCAATGAGAAATAGAATGTGCCTTTTGGTAGTTTAGTACTGATGAAGAAAGAAAATATATAAAGGATTTAAATTTTGCCTCAGCCTAGGAAACTGATTTAGTGGGCTATATTAAATCCCCAGAACAACCAAGGGAAAGAAAACAGTACATAGTTCCTTCCATATATATGTATTTAAAAAGTTGTATTGGCACTAAAAATGGGAAGCAAGAATGATTTATATAAATTAAGACTCAGCACACAGAGTAAGCCATTATGTCAAACAGAAATGTTAATGAAACTTTATCATAATTGGATAGAATGACCTTGTTTTCTAAAAAACCCCCCCCCCCCCATGAAATTTTGTATTTGGATGATTTTGGTCACAGACAAGCGATATGAGTGTAACATTATAGATTTATACTGTTCATCAGCAGAGAAAGAATAATGATTTTTGCAATAAAATTTCCACTGTGCATTTTGAATTTGTTTAACATGAACTTATTACTGACCACCTAGTGGCTGAAGCTAAACATATCCAGACTGTCTGGTTGGTAAATGTAATGGGTTTGAAAGCCAAGAATGAAGTAAACTTTGTCTTCGTTTTTTTTTTTTTCACATACGAAAAGGAGACACCGAGACACCAACATGCCCAGCCCTTCCTAAGTCTGTATACTGGATTTTCCATCCTTTATTATTGTGTAAAGGACTAAAGAGGAATTCCAAAATTTTGAACGGCAAGCTGTAATACCCCGTGTAGTTTAGTAGGCCTGTTAACTTTACATATCTTTTAAAGAGTAACACTTGAGTAGGTTCATTGATATGGGTAGCTTTGGATAACAGAGTGACCTGGGGCTCCATGTACTTTAAAGTACTTACTAATTTCTAACAATACTGTATCCATAAGGTGTTCATTGATCATTAAAATGTACTGAATTTTATTAAATTTCTTTCATGAGCTGACCTGCCTTACTCTGGAGCCGATTGATTTTGGCCCATGTGATGAGGGAAAGTTGCAAGACTGCATTTAAAGCCTTGAAAAGCTGATAGGGCAATACTGTCAGTGGTGATCTGGCTGAATTTATGTCTATGCAAATCAGTTTGTCGAACATGTTGGGTAATACAATATCGTGGGTTATTCATTAAATTGCATTTTTCCTCCATTTTGATACATTTTTGTAACGTCAGCTGTTATCTATGGCCTTCTCAGTCTCAGCTCTTCATTCCAAAATCTGTGAAGAACAGCCTCTCAAAAGTTTCAGTTACTAGCTGAGTTACGTGGCCCAGCATGGGAGAAATATATTTATTAATTTCAGTTTTTGGGTGAATCTAATGGATGTGCTTCACCTTGCCTGTTTCTTTTTTGTTGTTGCTGTTTGTTTGTTTGTTATTAGATAAGTCTTACTGCACCTCTTTTGTGGGTTGGTGCCTTGGGGACCCTGACAGCATTCAAGAAATGGCAATAATTTGCATACGGGTCAGTGTGTTTAAAAGTGAACATCGCAGGAAATGATAACGTCATGTGTTGTGGAAAAAAAAAGAATCGGGTGCAATATTAGCAACACAATGGGAACTCAAAAACATTCTTTTCCACCATTTCAAGTCTCCAAATCTAAAAAAGAACCTTCTGCAGGTCAAAAGGAAGGCATCTGTAAATTTCACGCAAATCCGAGCTGTGTGAGCAGCAGTTGGGCTTGTTAAAAATCTGCCAGTTTTTTTTTTTATTGTATAAGGTGCTGAGCCATTTTTTATTAAACAATTTTTTTGCGTGTAATATATGTATACATGAGACCTGGATTTTTATTAATGTGGATGAGATTTTCACATTCAAGAGAAACAGTCTCTAAATTCGCTGACTAACAGAAACAAGGTTTTTTTATTTATGAGCCAGAACTTGAGTTGTGTTGTCAGTTATCCAATCTAGTATATATATATATATGATATTTGCAGTATGATAAACAACATCTGAAGAGGTTAGTTACAGACCAGGGTTAAGTCACATTTGAGTCATTTGAGAAAAAGCTGAAAAACTTTAGACATAACCTGGTTCTGGCATTGGTGTGGTTCACTTTCAAATCAAACTTTCTCAGCACTGAGGGATGATGTTTTAATAATTAGACCTTTTTATTTAGTTTCCACTGACATGTGCAGTTCTATTTTTAGCAAAATGTGACTTGGCCTGGTTCTTGAACTGACCTCTTCATTTGTAGATTGCATGGATCATCTGCTTTATCACTGCACACTTTGGGATATCAGTGTCATTTTAACTGTTTTGACAGATTATGCTATAATGTTGATTCTGCGGTTTCATATGTTTTAATGTTGTGTGTTACTAAGGAAATTTGACTTGCATGGAAGATTTGGGGTGATAAATGCTGGAATTAAAGAAAAGAAAACTTTATTTCACTCTAGTTTGGCTTCAATTTTGTTATGGTTGCAGTAACATTTGAGGAAGACTTCACGCATGAAATTCACCGTGTTAAATTATGTCAAAACTTGCGATACAGCGGCTTAATTAAGCAAGTGGGCATCAAAAGTTGAAGGGGAACAAATTAAAATTTCTTCCGTCAATGGACTTAGACATCTGCAGCATTTGCATACCATTGCTTAATTATTGCTAACAACAATAACAAATAAGCAAACAAACAATTTTCAAAAGCCATGTAGAAATTTTAGGTTTTTTTTATAAATGATACATGTTGCTGCTTCTCATCCCCCAACCAAGTCACACATCTCCATTACTTCAGAATATGTGCAAAAATAAATTGTTGCTGTGACCTGCACTTTACTCTCCCTGTAAAAAAAAAAATAAATTATTTTAGCACCCAAGAGGAGTTGCACGGGCGGTCGTACCAATCTACCATAATGATTACGTCGCCTGCTCATCCTGAGCTACCTCGTGATCTTGTTTTGTGACGTAAGCAAGAGTTTTTTCAATTTCTTCTGGATTATTAGAAGCTACATTGTACCGATTGCTCAGCAACATGTTTGCACAAAAAGTCACGTTATCTGAATACCCCCATATATGAGATGGCCGTTTCTTAAGAAACGTGGAAATCCTAACTTTTTATAGACAGGAACGTATCATCTCACATCGAACTGATCAAAATACACATGCAGTTTATCTGTTTCCATTTGTTTAGCGAAATTTGAGGTGGAAAAGGAGCTGGGGGGGGGGGGGGGGTTGATTATGACAAGTTCTTGAACTCAGAACTGTTAGCTTGTCACTGTCACCAAGTAATGGCACCTCGTTTTCAATGAAATCCTCTTTGACCTTTGATATATGAGCTAGATCGATAATTTTGTTTACTAATGTATCTGGCGTCAGTTGCATTCCTAGAAATTGAATCGATCAGAAAGTGACAATTCCAGGAATTTCACCATTCATGCCAGCCTTGCACTTGATGCTAACACATGAAAAGTGTTCTGACCGGCACATGTTAACCGGGAGACAATATTTAGGTGTTCATCGACAAGCCCTAAGTTCACTAGTTAAAATGAACCAATCAGAAGCTCGTTAGTCTTAGTTTACTTCCAGACAGTTACTATTTCCTGCCTGGTGGTCGCACCTATAGTGCATCGACAGTATATTTATGATTAATGTAGGAAAAAATGACATCAGTGCGACCCAGGATTTTTGTAGGCAATACAGTATTTTGATCGAATTCTTTACGTGATGTCATTCCTATGTATGTGCAAACTTGACGTCACTCGTACGTTGCATTCCTACGTCGGATTGATATAGATAAAATGACATCAATCCTAATCAGGATTTTAGTAGGTATAACTTATTAATATTTTGATGGGATTTTCTGCATAGGAATGATGTCAATCCTATGTAGGATGTTAGCAGAAACAAGATTGAATTTTGATCGGATTCCTAACATACGATTCCTACGTCGGAATGCTGCCATCCTTACAAGCAAACCTGAGGTCAATTCTTCGTAGGATTCCTTAGTCGGATTGACAGAGGATTGCTGGCTGGTTAGGCTACATACAACAATGTTATTCATTCGCTTGCATGCATACCTTTGCATTAAACATGCACTGGATGCTCTTTATTACGATATATCGACCAGCAAAGCGTAGCCTACTGCTAAAACAAGGACACAGTACGTAACATTCGGGAAAATCTGGGCTACTGAGAAAAGTAATAAATTTCTATTTCAACGGGAAACCCCGATCGATCCTGTTTATTTGCAGTCGGCAGAAATTCTTCTGGGAGTGTGTTTCATGACGTCGTATATTATATCAAACTGATGTGACAAAAGTTGTGTAAATTTTGTAGTGTGTTGGCCTATCCTTCCTCACATGTATACATAACTCTTACTTACCAAACAGATGCGCACACAAGGATAGGATTTCATCCTCGCGCCAGATTTGCGGGACGCTAGCTACCTCGCGATTCGTGGCCGTATGTTATAAAGATCTGCCAACAATTTGTGTAATGTAGTTTGTGTTCACCGTTTGTTTAAGCACTTCACCTACATGAAAAACTATGTGACAGCGATGACCCGGCGATGCAGTGATTAATTTGGTCAGTGTCACCTCCGAACGGGACGGTGTGTTTCCCTGATGTGAAGGTAGGCCTTTATAAACTTTGGATTTGACACTGAAATTATGTCAAGTTTTGTGGGGTGACACGGGTCCGCGACTGACCACGTCATGCTCACACATTTTTATCACGTTGGTTCGTAAAGAACTGTCAGGGTGTGCATGGCTGAGTAGCCTATAAGCAATGTTAGACAGCATATGTACTAGGTCGTTCCCTGGGTGTATGTGGGCACACGAAAAGGGCATGAGTGGAAAAAAAAACCCACCCAACCTTGTGCTAGGTCTAGTGGCCGTCGATCGCATATTCAACTACCGGGAGGAATAAAAATACTTGGCGCCTTGATTAGGTGGGTCTCTGCACAAACTTATCGGTGTTTGTGTGGATGTTGTGTTTGTGTGTGTGTGTGTCGGGGTTGGGGGAGGGGGGGGGGTGGTGATGACTGCTCGGCGTTCTGCCAACTGATTTACAGCTCAACCAGCAAGAATTCAAATGGCCCAAGGTTGCCATAATTATATTATAGCCTTACGAAGTGCCGTAACCAGCCACATATTCGCAGACGTCTGCGTCCCCATATATCGCAGAAATCCTCTGTAACCAGGCTTTCACAATTACAAAGCTTTTTAAACATAGTGTTGTCAAATCAAACAATTCTCCACCATCAGATTGCTCACATGTTTAATGTTTATTGTTTTATCTTTCTGTATTATCTTTCTCCTCCTTCTCCCCCCCTCTCCCTACCCCTCCTCCTTCCTTTTCCTCTTCTTCTTCTCACATGTGTTAGTTATTCCCTCCTTGGAGAAATAAGGTACGGTACTGTATAGGTTGGAAAATACTGGCAGATTTAAGCGTGTCTACTGCACTGTGGCGACGACGTGTCTGCCCCAGTTGTAACTTAAGGCTGCAATGACATTACGGCAGATTTCCCCACTGGTGGGATTAAAGCAGTAGATCTATACAAAATACTAAAAGACAAAATACAAAAAAATAACCAAGCTTTGGCAAAAATTTAAACCGCAGAAAAGTAGGCTAGGCCTAGTGGGGTGGCACATGCTGCATGCAGCAAGCTTTGGCTTGTAATATAAAAATAAATGTATTCTACGCCATATAGGGTGGAACACAGGATAGATAACGGAATAGAATGACCAGCCTCACAAAGTGGCCCATTCGTTTTGGAAGTTTTTGCTTTTTTTGTTTTTCAAAAATTGTTTCAGTTTCTTGGCCGTAGTGAGCGAAAACGTGTGCAGTTTCTTTTAATTTCATTCTTTTAGAATTCACTGGCATACTTTTTTTTTTTTTCTTTTCTCTAACACAAGGTTTTGCGAACATACGGCATTATTTTTTTTTTTATTTGTCATCAACAGTTGGCAAATCTGCCAAATGGTCTCCACGTCTTTAGCACCGGAGAAACAAAACTTATAACAACAATGTATTATGTTGTGGTACGGTGGCCTACTTTTCTATTGATCCCTATTCTAATATTACAGAAATGTAATTCTTATGTTATAGCTCTTCTATATTGGTTCATTCTATCAAACTCTGCCCCTTTGTGACAAAATTAAGATTATATGAAAAAGGGAGGAGAAAAAGTGAGAGAGAGAGAGAAAGATAAAGAAGAGAGAGCGAGACACTCCTAGTGTGTGTGTGTTTTAAAGACATGCCATTTCACTTGCTTGTTCTGAATCACCCTTACACAGTACATGTATTATGTCATAAGGGGCATGGAAAGAGCTTATGGTGCACACTAGAGTCAAAACTATGCCCTCAGACGTGTCCGCATTTCCGCCATAATGTTTGGGGCAAGTGTTTATTGACAGGTTGGGAGGGAAGGGGGAAGATTAATACAAAAATAGTACAGTATAATTGTTTTTCAAATCAAGAATGGAATCGGGAATACTAACATGTATAGCCTACGATATTGAGGTCAGAAAACAGACTTTTTTCATGTCTATATAATAGGCAACTGGATACGTTCAGATAAATGCACGATCACTGGTTTAAAGAGTCGCGTAACCAGCCACATAGTCAGCCAAGGTTGATAACCAATATAAGCGAATGCCACAGATCAACCAGTGAGACAAGCCAGAGCCTGAATGGCCGAAACTGACATCGTTTGGTCTTCCAGGGTTATTTTGTATTTGGCCGGAGGGCCACAGCTTCTTACTACAGTGGCACCATTAGTGGTACACAGCAAGTCGGTCAAGTGAGTGCAGATCAAGAAGTAAGGATGGAACCGTGAGCAATGCTATCAAACCCCATGAACGCCTTTATTACCAAATAACACATTTATTTGTAAGGGCTTGACTAGACAGAGGAGGGGGCCGTAGCTCCGTCCAGCTAACATATTAAATCTGGAAGACCAAACGGTGTCAATTTCGGTCACACAGGCTTTGGCTTGTATCACTGGTTTATCTGTGGCATTGTAAAGCCCAAGCCTTCATCTACCAGCAGAGCTCTCTACATCTTACACAGCTAGACTTAATCTCTGGGTCTAAATCAATCGATGTTCATAGGCTTCTAATAAATGTGTGTGTTACGAGGCTCCTATCCTAAATGTTACGGATTTGGGGGGAATCCGTCTACTTAAGGTTTCGACTGCATTTAAATCGAGAGGTACTTAATATCTAATCTTTCGTACCATGCCACACACTAAGAACAATCTGAATAAGTTTCATAAACAGACCTGCAGGGCCACAAATTTAATTACATTAATTACCCTAACAATTTTGTCTAGATCTATTATATAGTAAAGACAACATCAGCAGCATCAAATCAAAATTCAATAATACCTCACTAGAATTCTACTCTAGATTCCTATAATATTATTATACTTCTGACTCACTAACAATCTAAGTACTAATTATATATATCTCAGATCTGGTCTGCCTACTATATATCAATCAATACACTAACATGGTTTCTGGCGACAATGTCATCTCAGCCATTTGTGCCTAACGCTTATAATAATCGAGCCCGTCAATACAAACTGACGTAGTTAAGTCTAGAGGTCTACTCTAGGTGTTACGAATCTGGACTGGGTGGTAGTGCCCTCTAGCTGTTATGAAGAGGGTCTTCTCAAAGATCGTATTATGACTGCATTTTAAATCGAGAGGTATTTAATATTTAATCTTCCGTACCATGCCACACACTAAGAACAATCTGAATAAGTTTCATAAACAGACCTGCAGGGCCACAAATTTAATTACATTAAATCTCCTAACAATTTTGTCTAGATCTATTACATACTAAAGACAACATCAGCAGCATCAAATGAAAATTCAATAATATGTCACTAGAAGTCTTCTCTAGATTCCTATAATATTATGATAATTCTGACTCACTAAGAATTTAAGTATTAATTATCTATCTCTCAGATATAGTCTGCCTACTATCTATCAAGCAATATACTAATGTCTCTGGCGACGATGTCATCTCAGCTATTTGTGCCTACCGCTTATAATGGATCGAGCTCGTCAATATAAACTGACGTAGCTAAGTCTAGATATCCACTCTAGGATGGGCTGGCAATCCCCAGCCTCATCCAGACAAATCAATTCCAATTCACAGATGTGTATGCCAAACATTCATACTAGTTGCAAGTCAATATAATTCTTTGTCTTGCATTCTTGGGTAGCACTCCTAGTATATGCGGCAATCCTGTCCTACTGGATAAATTATGTTCAGCTCCTCGTTCATTGTTGAATCATCAAAGGACAAACACTTACACTTGGTCCCTGGTATTAGAAAAACCAGGGAACAGTAGACAATAGCAGTGGGCATATCTCATTCAAGCATATGGCTTCATCTCAATGTCTATAGTGGACTAGACATGAATCGAACAGACTTATGATTCTTCAGGCAAAATCGTGCCGACGCCTGCACAGATTGGAATTTTCTGTATGGAGTAATGGACATAGGTATGGCTATACTTTTATACTGTGCAGCCACCTGCAAATTACCGTCCAAATCCCTAGATTTGATTGGTGCATCCATGCGAGCTCATCTCGCAGTATTAATATATTCTACGTGGGAGTTGGTCACGGCCTTGTACTAAAAACAGACAAGGTCAATTTAAAATGTCAAAACAATTACTGAAATCTTTAAACCCTCGTGCTTTCTACATTTTATGTACGAATTTCTGAACGCGACTAAGCGTCTTAAACTATCTATCCTTATTCACCCCTTCTCTTCCCTTCTAAGTGTTCATCAAAATCACGGGGTCGAGAATTGCACTGTCACTCCTAACTTATCCATTTATTCTATCTCGCCCCACTTTCTTTCCATCTCTAAGAAAAAAGTTTCAAAAACAAACTGTTCACGAGGACAGTTCAAGGACAAATTACGCTGGTTATAATCAACGAGACCGTGAAAAATCAACTCCTTGCAAGTCGTGACCCAGCACGGCATTTATATTACTTAAACCCTGACACTAGGATGGGCTGGCAATGCCCAGCCTCATCCAGACAAATCAATCACAATTCACAGATGTGTATGCCATACATTCATACTAGTTGCAAGTCTATATATATCTTTATCTTGCATTCTTGGGTAGCACTCCTAGTATATGCGGCAATCCTGTCCTACTGGATAACTTATGTTCAGCTCCTCGTTCATGGTTGAGTCATCAATAGACAAACACTTACGATTATTCCCTGGTGTTAGAGACCAGGGAACGATGGACAATAGCGGTGGGCATATCTCATTCAGGCATATGGATTCATCTCAAATGTCTATAGTGGACTAGACATGAGTCGTACAAAACTTTATGATTCTTCAGGCAGAATCGTGCCGACGCCTGCACAGATTGGAGTTTTCTGTATGGAGTGCAGGATATATGTCTGGGCTGACTTTTATACTGTCTAGCCACCTGCAACTACCGTCCAAATCCCTAGATTTCATTGGTGCATCCATGCGAGCTCATCTCGCAGTATTAATATATTCTATGTGGGAGTCGGTCACGGCCTCGCATTAAAACAGACAAGGTCAATTTAAAATGTCAAAACAACTACTGAAATCTTTAAACCCTCGTGCTTTCTACATTTTATGCACGAATTTCTGAACGCGACTAAGCGTCTTAAACTATCTATCCTTATTCGCCCCTTCTCTTCCCTTCTAAGTGTTCATCAAAATCACGGGGTCGAGAACGGCTCTGTCACTCCTAGCTATACATTTATTCTATCTCGCCCCACTTTCTTTCCATCTCTAAAACAAAAGTGTTTCAAACAAACTGTTCACGAGAACAGCTCAAGGACAAATTACGCTGGTTAGAATTAACAAGTCGTGAAAATTTACTCACTGAACTCGTGACCTAGCACGGCATTTATGGACTTAATCTGTTCTTGACACATCCCCCACCCCAGTGGAAATTTTAAGAAAAATTTACACGATAAGATCTAAGAACTCCAAAGTTATTGTGGTGGGGCTTAAGTACTAGCGTAGAAAAACTAGCCCTAAAGTAGATAAAAAAGAAATTTGACTAAGAACGTGCATAGTGGATGGACACAAACTACACAATTATTAATGCAACGTTCTGTAGAATCTAATCTATCGAAATATATTGTCACTTGATCCAATCATACTTCTCATGAACATTTATAATAATGATATTTATCTCAGTGTATACTCCTGAATTAAAGAATACTATATTCACACAGACACTCCTAATTGAAGAAAAATGCTCAGACTTATTTAGTCAACATACATTGATATATGAATGGACATTTACAAACAGTAATTATGAAGTAAACATTGTGGTTTCCAATGGCAGCAGTAGCTCTGGTAGCTTGGTTTGCCATGTCTCCATCTCATTGACCCGCTGACAAGGGCGTCAGGTTTGTCAGAAGTTCAGGTCACAGTCCGGAATGACGCTGGTGGAAAGAGGATATTCACAAGAAAAAATGTAAAAATTGTTCATAAAGTAGTGAACAAGATAATGTGAATCCATCCACCGTCCAGAATTGAGGGGGAAAAGCACTATCCAACCCCAATACAAGACAGACTCTTTAATAGGTAAACTAAATTAGACGGGACAAAACATCAGCTTGGGAATTATCACTGCCAGGGATAGCCCGGATAACAAATCGATACTCTTGGAGTGCAAGACTCCATCTCGTTAATCGAGCATTTTTAGCCCTGTTTGTTTTCAGGAACAACAACGGACGATGGTCCGTTTCAATTATAAACTCAGACATAAGTAAATACCGAGAAAATGCATTTACAGCATAAATGATAGCGAGGCACTCTCGCTCGATAATTGCATATCGACATTCTCTCTCGAGTAATTTGCGGCTGGCGTATAAGCATGGTCGCAAGGAAGATTCCCGTTCCTGCAGTAAAACAGCTCCTATTCCCTTGTCCAACGCATCAGTGCGGACAATAAATGTTTGGTATATATCTGGCAGTATGAGAATAGGGGAAGTGGAAAACAAATCTTTGAACAGTACGAAGGGCATCCGCACATTCGGCTGTCCATGATACTTTATTAGGAAAATTCTTTCTTGTGAGGTTCGACAACGGAGCCGTAAGCGAAGAAAATTTGGAATAAACTTTCTATAATAATTAAGGAAGCCCAACAAGCTACGAACTTGCTTCTTTGTCCGAGGGGCTTGAAGCTTTAAAATGGTAGTGATCTTATTGTCGTCCGGGGTCTGAACGCCATGGGCAACCGTATGGCCCAGAAAATTAATTTGATTGTATCCTAAAAATACCTTACTGGGCTTAGGCGTAAGGCCAGCTCGACGAAGAGCGGTAAAAACCTCACGTAGGGCCGCCAGGTGGCCCGACCAATCGGCTTGATAAATACAAATGTCGTCGAAGTACGATAAAACGGAGTTTACATTTTGGAGCAATATAGACATCATACGCGCGAAAGTCGCAGGGGCTGTTACTAACCCAAAAGGCATATAGCGCCACTGCATGAGACCCAACGGGGTCTGAAAAGCGGTATATTGTTTGCTACGTTCCTCAAGAGGAATTTGTCAGTAGCCTTTGGAGAGGTCAATTTTTGAAAAAATGGTTGCTCTTGCTAACTGTGCAAAAAGATCCTCCTGATTGGGAATCGGTTCCGCATCATAAATAGTAATGTCATTAAGTTTACAATAGTCAATACAAAACCGCAGTGTGTCATCCTTCTTTTTGACTAAGACGATGGGTGAGCAATATGGGCTCGTCGATCGCTCTATCACTTCCAGGTGAAGCATGTTACGTACCTCGGTTATTATAGTATCCTGTGCGTGGAGAGGACGCGGGTACGGCTTAACAAAGACGGGTATATCCGTCTGTAATCGTATGACATGCTGTACCAATGAGGTACAACCTGGTAAATCCGTAAAGACCATAGAAAATTCATGCAGTAAATCTGTTATATCCTGTCTTTGCGACGTAGACAGATCTGGATTTACATGTACATCAGAGACATTTTCTGACGCTTGCAATACAGGAAATGATTTATCTATCTTTATAGGGTCATCATCATCAATTGACACCAGGGCCACATTGGCCTGGGCAACTGCATGACCCCGATTACTCTGACGATTATTATCGTCGGATAAATATTCTTTAAGCATATTGATATGGAACACTTTGTCCTGTCCTCGAATCTTTATTAGATAATTAACTCTGGAAAGTCTCTTTAGGACTTTAAAAGGTCCCTTCCACGTAAGAAGGAGTTTATTTTTCGTCTCCGGTAGGAGAACAAGAGTTTGGTCTCCGACGGACAAGGTTCGCAATCGGCTACCCTGATCACGATATGCTTTATAAATACTCGCGTGCGCACTCGAAGATTTTTGTGCAAGTTGACATGCATTAAGAATTCGTTGTCGCAAGTCTACAACGTATTGATACGCGGATCGCGTATCGTTTTCGTCGGTATCTGATCCGGCGAATAAATCATGGAGTATGGCCATTGGGCCACGAGGCTTACGGCCATAGAGTAATTCGAACGGGGAAAAACCCGTCGATGCATTTGGTAGTTCTCGGTAAGCAAAGAGAATAGCGGGGAGCTGACGATCCCAGTCAGTGGGTTTATCGGCAGACACCCGCGCAAGCATAGCTTTCATACTAGCATTCCATCTTTCACAGCATCCATTAGATAGACTGGATGGTACGGAGATGTCAATCTTTGTTTAATGCCCACTAATTCTAAGACTTTCTTAAAAAGTTCAGAGGTAAATTGTGGACCTCTGTCCGATAAAATTTCAACCGGAAATCCCACGCGTGAGAAAATCGTAATAAGGGCTTCAGCCACATGATCGGCTGAAATGTCTTTTAGTGGAATGGCCTCTGGCCAACGGGTCGCGTAGTCAATGACAGAAAGTATGAACCGATGGCCTCTGTCTGATTTCTGCAGAGGGCCAACTATATCCACGGCGACGCGCTCAAATGGTCTAGAGACAGCTGGCATTTCCTGCAGAGGGGCTCGCGATGCCCTCCCTTTAGGAGTACGTTTCTGACATACGTCACATGTTGATACGAAGCGGTTAACGTCCGCGTAAATGCTGGGCCAGAAAAATTGCGATAATATACGAGATTTAGTCCTCGCTTTACCTTGGTGACCCGCCAAGGAAGTGTCATGTGCGAGACGAAGAATATCGCGGCGAAAAGATCTGGGTACCACAAGTTGCATAATGGTCTCTCGCTTGTTTCTAAAATTGCGATATAATAAGTCATCCCTAATGAGAAACTTTGAGGTATCCGGCGCTGTGGGGTCAACTTTAGCGAACAACGTTTTTAGTGTCGGATCTGAATGTTGTTCATCATGGAATGTACAAGACGTTATGTTCAATTCTATCGTAGGGTTACGCAATGGACCCTCAGGTCGTCGACTCGCTTGTAGGCGTGTTGTCGCGCACGCCAGGCTCTTCTTCATTCCAAATCTCCAAGTCACCGATAGGAAATTTAGTCACTTGAGGTACATTCCCTAATATTAAATCAGCCACCGGATTAGGTAGTACACATGCGGTAACAATACCTGTAAGAAAAGGTGTATCAATATAAACTTCCGCGAGACGGAATCTCTCGACAGATCCGCCAAAAGTAATACAAGTTGCCTCTTTATCCAGAAACTGTGTTGGACGGACTAGTGATTCCCGAACGCCAATAGTTGTGCATCCGGAATCCCGTAGAACAGACGCGCGAATCGCGTTAACGTGGCCCTGGTAAAGTGTTAATTCACCCAGTTCATGTAGGGCCGACATGACTGGAATAGCCTTTGATTGTCGTGAGAATTTAATATGACCGTCATCGGCATAGGGTGTAGATTGGACAGAACAGGCATTGGCCCCTTTCATTTTAACAGTACAATATTTCTGTATGTGGCCGAATCCATTACACCTAAAGCACATAATACGTTCTCTATCGTAACCACGATAAGGTCTATCATAATCATTATTTTGAAAATACACGTGCCGGGGCGGTCCTTGAGGCCGGCTATATTGATGGCCTGGATAGTTGCCACGATAATATGGACGAGGCTCGTAAAAAGAATAGCTCTGGTATCCTCGACGCGGGGATAAATTACTGCGATTCGGAAAATCCCTCTGTCTAAAAAAGGGCGGCTCTGATTGAGAGCGCGGATTTGGGGCCTGACGACGAGTCGGCCTTGAACGATCGTGTCCGGTTGGCGATCGTTTGCCAACGTTGGAATAACACGGTGCTGTAGTTGTAGGCTTTGCCAAAGGACGATTCGGGTGGGCGGACGCATAACGCTCCGCACACATTGTAATTTCTTCAGAGGATGTCGGCGCCCTCTCTTTAAGGTGGGCCACCAAATCGGAATGACATGCCGTGTAGATTTGGTCTTTTCAAAACGCGAACACGCAGTGTCCTCTGTTACCACTGCAAAAATATTCTCTCTCTCTCTCTATCTCAACGTGATATTAACACGTGAACAAATTTATATCTCTCTCTCTCACTTATTAACACCAGATTATAATTCAACGTGGTTTTAGCACGTGAAATACGTCAGGCATATATTGTAAACATAGCAATGTCAATATAATAGTTTAAAGTTTATAAGGATAAAAAAAATACACTAAACAGGACGCTAGATTAACAGAAAGCACGAACGATAACAGACCCTACAAGTCCTAAGTTATGTACAGATAGTTGTAAGAAAAAGACAGGAGAGACATCTTCCTAAAGAAATGTGAGGAAGCAAGAGAAACGCCACAATCTATACAAATAAACGGGTCCCTGTAGAACTATTCACAGTGAAGCAAATCCCCCCGAGTTATCAATAGCCACCAATGCACTCTAATATCATTCGAAATGGCAAAGAAGATATGCTAAACTATGATCCCATCCAACCTCCCGCTCTTAAACTAAACATATAGTAAAAGAAAAAAAGCCTGTAAACACTGAGGGCGGAAAGCACCTCGCCCTCCTCAAAATTGACAATCAGATGGTTCACTTAACTTCTATTAGAGGAATTCAGATGGTGATGTCCTCAATCCATAGCTCGTTCCAAGTCCAAAAAGTGTCGTATTTCTGTCACAGGAGATATCTAAGGTGAATGGTATCCCTCGCCGGTGTCGTCGGGTCAATGGGATGATCAGCTCGTTATATGAAATTGAAACAAAATGTGATATTAATACAAATTGAATATAACCTATCTGTCTCTTAGTCTAAAGTAGAAAGGACCTGAAATCACAATGTTATAACAGTACAATATGAAATAGCTAACTAATATGCAATAGATAGATTGTCGCGATGCGGGTTACATGGGGATATTTCGACTGACACTCTTTCGAGGTCCGCTCCCACAATCGACGAACACACAAAAATAAATACTTGCACTCTAAAAACTAAATAAATCAATTGCTTTCAATTTTAGCAGAACTGTAGGGCAGTTTAATTACAGGAATTAATGTAACAAATATAATTATAAATATATATATCAATTCAAAGGCAACTGAATCTAACTAATGGAACTACAGCTTTTATAAAGACTAACGAATTCAATCTAACTACTTGCAGGTCATATGAGTTATATGGCAAATAGAATCCGCGCACGTGGCGACGGATATAACAGTTTAAATTCTATTAATTCAATGAGACATGTTATGATATGGACATTTCCTCTAGACACGCCATGGAGAATGCTTGTACAACCATGCGTTGTCTGGCGGTAGCTCTGAAACTGTCTTCAAAAGTAAGTAGAACGGTTCACTTTCATCATTACAAATTAGTATAGACTCTCACCATGCGGCCCTCACTGGGAGTGAGAGCGCTGGATGTAAACGCTGTGGGTTTATATCAAACCAAGTAGCTTAGGCTCTGGAGCTTTAAATCAAGCCCCTCACAATGGACTGCTCAACTGCGTCTCTATGTCTCTCATCTGGCTGAGGACTATCGCCGTCCACCTCGTAAATGGATTTTCTACATGTGGCCCAGAACTAAGTTCTGTATGGCCTTAAATACTGGTCTGCATCTGCAGCTTACCGTCTAATTCCTGGATTGTGATTGGTGCAACCACTTCTAGCTCAGCTGCCGAACTGAGTTATTTTAAGTAACAGCCCTACGCAACGACCTTGGGTCGACATCAAAGGTCGAATTACTTCATACAATATAATGTAATTTTATAGCAATAAATTCTTAACATGTTCAAAACCCCGAGCTTTTACTCTGGATCACGGTATTTCTGTACGTCAACAGACGTCTCAATAACATTTAATTCCTACTCACCCCTTCCCTCTTTACTAAACCTAGTTCAAAACACGAGATGTAAAAAGTGCTCAGTCATGCACACCTACGCTGTCCCTCTATCCTTCCCCACCTTCTGTCTATCTATCAGGGAAAAAACTGTTCAAAACACATTGTTTACGAGACCAGCTCAAGGCCAAGTTATGCTGGCTGCTGGCTCGTACAATAATTACGTTTCTAAAAATTACTTACTGCTCTCGCAAAAATTTACTCTTATGAATTAAATCTGCTCTTGACACATCCCCCACCCCAGTGAAAACTTAGGGTTTGAACGACACAATGTGTACTAAAGTCATTAAGTCAGAATACATTTGGGAGCCATATGGAAAAACTATAGCGTTAACTGAAAGTCATGAAAAAAATTGTTGAGAACGTGCATTCTGAAGGACATATGCGACGTTCTATAATATATGTGGTAATAGTGTATAGTGTAATATATGTAATGTAACAATATCGTTACAATTAAAGTGATAACCTATTTCACAAAGACATACTGTAAAGACTTAAAATATTGAGCATCTAGCTCATAGCTTCACTGAGCGTAATTATGACATATATAACATGTACAAACAATGGTTAATCTAACGTAATGGTATCCTGGCAGCAGTAGGTCTGGTCGCTTGGTTTGCCATTTCCTCATCTCATTGACCCGCAGACAAAGGCGTCAAGGTTGTCTGGAACTCAGGTCTTGGTCAGAATGGACGCTAGTGGATAAAGGAATCACATAAATTTTGAGAAAGTATGCCCATAACTTGTAGGACAAATAATGTGAAACCATCCACGGTCTCCGAATAAGGTGAAAAATGCTCAACCTCAATGTTTACAGACTATATAATGATACTAAATTAACCGGGACAACACATCGGCTTGTAGATTATCATTCCCAGGTATAGCTCTAATGGTAAATTTGTATTCCTGGAGCGCAAGGCTCCATCGGGTAAGTCGCGCATTTCTCGCTCTGTTCGACTTGAGGAATAGTAATGGACGATGATCCGTTTCAATTATAAACTCGGACATTAATAAGTATCGAGAAAATGCATCGACCGCGTAAACAATCGCGAAACACTCACGTTCGATAATCGCATATCGAGTCTCTCTATCAAGTAGCTTCCGGCTTGCGTAAAAGCACGGACGTAAGGAACCTTCATGCTCTTGGAGCAACACGGCGCCGATACCTTTATCCGACGCATCTGTACGGACGACGAAGGTCTGGCGAATATCTGGTAAAACAAGCAGGGGGAAAGTAGAAAATAATTTCTGAATAGTCTGAAGGGCATCAGCGCACTGAGGCGTCCAGACGACTTTATTTGGAAAATTCTTCCTCGTTAGATCAGATAACGGGGCTGAAAGGGAAGAAAAGTTTGGTATGAACTTCCTGTAGTAATTCAAAAGTCCCAACAAGCTACGGACTTGTTTTTTAGTTTTAGGGGGTTGAAGTTTCAAAATAGTGGATATTTTGCGATTGTCTGGAGTCTGAACCCCGCGGGTTATGGTATGACCCAAGAAGTTTATGTGGGAATAGCCCAAGAAGACCTTACTGGGCCTCGCGGTAAGGCCAGCTCGGCGAAGAGTGGCAAAGACTTCACGAAGGGCCATCAAGTGGCCAGCCCAATCGGTCTGAAAAATACATATATCATCGAAGTAGGATAACACGCAGCGCAGTTCATTTAATAAGATGTTCATCATGCGCGCGAAAGTTGCTGGTGCAGTAACCAGTCCAAAAGGCATATATTTCCATTGCATTAAACCCAAAGTCAGGCCAGAGTTTTCTGCTATTGTATGACAGTACACAATACAGCCTGCTACTGTCACCCCCACTGTCTTGTGGGTCATCTCGGGAGAGAGGAAGACTAGGGGAAGGTAACCCTGAATACAAATACCACACTGCCTTGTGTGTTGCTATGATAGCAAAGGCTATGGGAGTAAACCCAGACAGAAAATCAGGAGTGGAGACCCGAAGGTGGTTGTCAGGGAGAACTGCATCAAACTGGCTTCCAGCATCTCCTGCAGCCGGACTAGTTCCAAATGTATTGACCTGGTCTCTCCCTTGGGTTTAACTAGCATGGCAGAGAGAGGGGTGGTGCCTCTGGGCAAAGCACCATCTCTTAAAAATAGCCCAGGCAAGGCAGCAAAACGAGGAGGCGTTTGCTCGGGCTTGGCAAGCGTCTGTCTCTCCTCTATAAGCCCACCCATTTCCGATTTGGAGAGGACACTCCAGCCATCCGTTACGGATGGGCACAACACGGGAGGTGGCAGTTACCGGTGATAAGCTCAATCCATTTGGCGTACGGATGAGCGCCAGGGGTCCCCTCTGTCGGTGGGAGCGGCTTTTCAGCTGCATTGATCAACTACCGCCCGCCGTAACCTGGGCAGCCCCCAGGCAGTTGGGTGTTGTTCCGCCACGTCAGCCTGCTTCATAAGGTGGTTGGAGCTAGACCAAAAGTCGAAAAGCTGACGTAAAGTGTGCACCTGGCAAAAACAGAAAAATACTAAAACTTGGTACCTGGAACGTCAGAACAATGCGCCCAGGCTTGCAACAGCAAGATCTCACTGATATTGACTCCATCAGGAAATCCCAAATTATTGATCGAGAACTTCAGCTACTAAACATTGACATCGCTGCCCTTCAAGAAACTCGACTTCCCGACTCCGGGTCAGTCAAAGAAGAAAACTACACCTTCTTCTGGCAGGGCCTTAGCAGCGAACAGCCGAGAATCCACGGCGTGGGCTTCGCCATAAAAAACTCCCTTATCAATTCGATCGCAACTCCAATTGGAGTGTCAGAACGCATCATGACACTCAGACTGAACACCCGGTCTGGTTTTACCAACATTATCTGTGTCTATGCCCCAACACTTACCTCCTCTGACGAAACCAAAGACATTTTCTACGAGGCATTGCAGAGGACTCTCCACAACATCCCTCTCACCGAAGGCCTGCTAATTCTGGGTGACTTTAACGCTCGAGTGGGAGCAGATCACTCCGCATGGCCAAAGTGCATTGGGCACTTCGGCATTGGCAACATCAACGAAAACGGGCAGCGCCTTCTGGAGCTATGCTCCGTAAACTCATTATGTGTTACAAACACGTACTTTGACCTTAAGAGATGCCAAAGAACATCATGGCGCCATCCCAGGTCTGGCCATTGGCATCAATTAGATCTTATTCTCTCAAGGAGGAAGAGTTTGGGCTGTATAAAAATAACTCGTTCCCTCCACAGTGCTGACTGTGACACCGACCATGCACTGGTAGTCAGCAAAATCAAAATTTCGGCCAAGAAAATATACAGATCAAAAGCCCCTTCAATCCCTAAGATCAATGTAACAGCAATCAGAGATGAATCAAATAGAAAGTCATTTGAAAAGTTATTTGCTGAAAGCATGGATAATGTCACCCAATGTGACTCGGTAGATGAAACATGGAACACTCTCAGTTCAAAAATTCATGACTGTGCCATCAAGTCTTTTGGACAGCATAAAGTTTCAAACAACGACTGGGTAGCCCAGAACAGCGAAATTCTCCTACCTCTCATTGAGCAAAAGAAATCTGCTTTCAATGAGTATAACAAAAATTGCAATCAGAGTACAAAAACTTGTTTGAAAAATGCAAAAGCTAAACTTCAGCTGGAGGTAAGACGTTGCGCCAACAAATACTGGACAGACTTGTGTAACAGCATACAAGAGGCAAATGAAAAGGGAGATATGAAAACCGCCTTTAGTCAGATGAAAGTAGCTCTTGGGCCAATCATCACCAAAAGCGCCCCACTTAAGTCTGTAAATGGTGAACCCATCACAGATAAAAATGAACAACTGAATAGGTGGGTAGAGCATTACTCTCTGTTGTATTCAACTGAGAAAAATACTCCACCAGATTTTGAGGAACACCTCCAAAAACTGCCAATAATGGCCGAACTTGACGCTGAACCTTCCTTAGTCGAGCTTTCCAATGCAATCGACCACCTGTCTGCTGGAAAAGCCACAGGAAGTGACAACATTCCTGCAGAGGTATTAAAAGACCTAAAAGGCCCACTATTACCACACCTGTATAATCTGTTACTGCAGTGTTGGAAAGAAGGCGTGATACCACATGATATGAGAGACGCCAAAATTGTCACACTTTACAAGAACAAAGGAGACAAAGGCGACTGCAACAACTATCGAGGCATATCCCTCCTCAGCATTACTGGAAAGGCTTTTGCTCGCGTCATCCTCTGCCGCCTTCAACAACTGGCGGAAAAAGTCTTACCAGAAACACAATGTGGCTTTCGAAGCAAACGATCAACTATTGACATGATATTTGCACTTCGGCAAATCCAAGAAAAATGTAAAGAACAAAACAGGCCGCTTATAACATGCTTTGTGGACCTAACAAAGGCTTTCGACACCGTAAGCCGATCTGGCCTGTATGCAGTCCTTAAATCCATAGGCTGTCCACCAACATTGCTAAAACTTATTGCATCCTTCCACACTGACATGAGGGCATGTGTCAACTTTGAGGGCTGCACATCCAATTCATTTGCTGTAAACAGCGGTGTGAAGCAGGGATGTGTTCTTGCTCCTACCTTATTTGGTATATATTTTGCAGCCCTACTCAAGAATGCCTTTGGTCAATGTTCAGGTGGAGTACTTATTAACACCAGAGTGGACGGCTCCATTTTTAATATTGCCAGACTAAAAGCAAAATCTCGTACAGAGCATATTATGTTACAAGAGCTCCTCTTCGCAGATGATGCTGCAATCGTGGCCCATGATGAAACCACGCTCCAGGCTCTCATCAATAGCCTTGCCAAAGCCTGTGACAAATTCATGCTAAAGATCAGTGTCTCAAAAACTGTAGTTTTGACACAAGGCTTGAGAAACCCCAACCCAATCATGCTGAATGGCTCTCCTCTGGAGCAAGTGGGAAAATTCTGCTACCTAGGCTCAACCATCAGTGGTAGCACAGACATAACAACTGAAATAAATGCCAGAATAGGAAAGGCGGCCACAGCTTTTGGCAAACTCTCAAAAAGGGTGTGGAACAATAGCAAGCTGACCATCAAAACAAAGGTACTCGTGTACCAAACTTGCGTCCTAAGCACCCTGCTGTATGGCTCAGAGACATGGACCACCTACTCCAAACATGAAAGATCCCTCAACTCCTTCCACCTGCGCTGCCTACGCAAAATTCTCAAGATCAAGTGGCAAGACAGGATCTCAAATATCGAAGTTCTGAGCCGAGCCAACATTCCATCAACTCAGGCTCTCCTAGGCAAAAAAAGACTGCGGTGGCTTAGACATCTCCACCGTATGGAAAATGATCGCATCCCCAGACAAATTCTCTACGGGGAACTTGCTACTGGCAACCGACCCAGAGGTAGGCCACATCTGCGATTCAAAGACACTTGCAAGGTCACGATGAAAGCATTTAACATCGACCCCAATGAATGGGAGAACCTTCCAAATGATCGAAGCAGATGGAGACAAAAATTGCGCAGTGGCACGCTCGCAATAGACTTCAAGGCAAAAGAAACATACCTGACAAAACGACAGAGGCGGAATGAAAACACTCGCCAAAGTGAACCCAAAAGACTGACCTGCAATCACTGCCATCGCACTCTCGGGTCAAACATTGGTAGAATAAGCCACGAGAGAAGCTGTCAGTCAAAGTGAAAGTGAATATTCTAGCTGCTAAGACCGTCTGTAAAGACGCTAAAGGCCATATATATAAACCCAAAGGGGTTTGAAAAGCTGTATATTGTCTACTTCCTTCTTCGAGAGGAATCTGCCAATATCCTTTGGATAAGTCTATTTTCGAGAAGATACTTGCATTGGATAACCGCGCGAATAAGTCTTCCTGATTGGGAATGGGTTCCGCATCATAGATGGTTATAGCATTGAGCTTTCTATAGTCAATACAAAAACGCACGGTATCGTCTTTCTTCTTGACCAAGACAATCGGCGAGCAATACGGACTTGTTGATCGCTCTATGACGCCTAGCCGTAGCATGGCACGTACTTCTGTAATTATCGTTTCGTGAGCGTGCAGCGGGCGCGGGTACGGTTTAACAAACACTGGTACGTCTGTGTGAAGTCGTATTACATGTTGGACTAAAGACGTAGAACCCGGCAAATCCGTGAACACCGTGGCAAATTCTTGGAGCAGGTGTGTAAGATCCTGTTTCTGCGACGGCGCAAGCTCATCATTGATATTAACATCGTTTATACTCTCGGTGGCCTGTAATATGGGCAACGATTTGTCGATACTCAAAGGGTCCTCGTCGTCGACAGTAACTAAAGCCGCGTTGGCCCTTGGGACGACATGAACGGAGTTGTTTACACGATCATCGCTAGGCAGGTACTTTTTCAGCATATTAATATGAAATATTTTCCTCTGCCCACGAATATCTATCAAATAATTCACTCTGGAGAGTCTCTTAAGGACTCTGTATGGTCCCTTCCAAGTTAGAAGGAGTTTGTTTTGCGTTTGCGGCAAAAGAACAAGTGTCAGATCTCCGACGGACAAGGCGCGCATTTGGGCGCCCTGATCGCGATAAAATTTTGAAGAACTCGCTCTAGCGCATGCAAATTGCAGAGCGGTTTTGCATGCATTAATAATTCGTTGTCGGAGATCGACAACATATTGATACGCGGAGCGCGTATCATAATCATCGGTTTCCGAACCGGTGAACAATTGACTAAGAATGGCCATCGGGCCACGTGGTTTACGTCCGTATAATAGTTCAAATGGGGAGAAACCCGTGGACGCGTGCGGGAGTTCCCTATAGGCGAAAAGAATAGCGGGGAGCTGACGGTCCCAGTCTCCTGGTCTATCGGCAGATACGCGGGCTAACATTGCCTTCATGCTCGCGTTCCACCGCTCGCAACAACCGTTTGATTGCGGATGATAGGGGGACGTTAATTTCTGCCTAATGCCCGCTAACTCCAGCACCTTTTTGTATAGTTCAGAGGTGAATTGTGGACCTCTGTCGGAAAGAATCTCGCCGGGAAATCCGACTCGCGAGAAAATAGTCATAAGCGCTTCAGCGATATGGTCAGCCGTAATGTCTTTCAAGGGAATAGCCTCAGGCCAGCGCGTCGCGTAGTCGATGACCGAAAGAATAAAACGGTGGCCCCTATCTGATTTAGTAAGAGGGCCCACCAAGTCAATCGCGACCCGCTGAAATGGGATTGAGACTGGAGGCATTTCCTGTAGGGGCGCGCGCGATGCCTTACCTTTGGGTGTACGTTTTTGACACACATCGCAGCGCGCCACAAAACGGTTGACGTCCGCGTATACTCCAGGCCAAAAAAAATGTGCCAATATTCGTGACTTGGTTCTGGCTGAACCTTGGTGGCCTGAAAAGGAAGTGTCGTGCGCGAGACGCAAAATATCACGACGGAACGACTTAGGAACTACCAGCTGTTCGACGGCGTCGCGTTTATTTCTGAAATTTCTATAAAGTAATTTATTCTTAATAAGGAATGGAGAGGCATTTCCATTCTGAGGTTGAACCCTCGCAAACAGCGGTTGAAGTGAAGAGTCGTTTTGTTGTTCTCTGTAAAAAATGGAAGGCGTGACATTGAAATCAAAAACGGGGGTCGCTAAATTACTATCCGGTGGACGCTTTGACTGTTGTCGGGTGATTACACACGCAACTTCTTCTGTCCAGATGTTCAAGTCGCCGTCAGGTGTATCGTTCACCTGTGGTAAGTTACCAATTATTAAATCGGCAACCGGATTCGGTAAAACACACGCCGTTACGACACCGGTAATAAATGGCGTGGCGACGTAGACCTCCGCGAGCCGGAAACGCTCGACGGAGCCCCCAAAAGTAATACATGTTGCCTCTTGTTCAATAAGTTGGGTCGGTCGAACCAAAGACTCCCGGACACCTATGGTGGTGCATCCTGTATCCCGTAACACGGACGCGGGTATGGCATTTACATGACCTTTATATAATGTCAATGACCCGTGCTGATGAAGGGCCGACATCACCGGGACGGCGCCCGTCATGGGCGACGTGAGTTCGACGGGGCTGACATTCTGTGCAGCCGGAACTACGACAGTGCAAGCATTCGCAGCCTCGAATTTTACTTTACAATCCTTTGATATATGCCCAGGTCTATTGCACCGATAGCACCTGATAATATTCACGTTACGTTGGGGTGGCATTGGAGGCGCGTTATATGGAGTAGTAAAATATGCCCAAGGAGGTGGGCATGGTGGGCCTTGATACTGGAAGCCCTTGTAATTATCCCGACGCGGTGGACCAGAAAAATTTTGCGCTTGTGGTCCAGTGGGTGGTCCAGCACGTCGCGGAAAACCGCGCGATCGATTCGGTGGCGGTTGGGAGTATGCCCTCGGAGACGGTGTCTGGCGATTAGTAGGACGGGAATTTCTACTTCCCGCAGGTGGAGCACCACTGACTCCGGCATAAAAGGGTTCGCTTGTTTTTGGTTTCGCCAGCGAACGATTGGGATGGGCAGAAGCGTACTGCTCCGCCAACGACGTGGTTTCTATTAATGTTTTCGGTGCCCACTCTTTAAGGTGGGACACCAGATCAGGGTGACACGCGTTATAAATTTGGTCCTTTAATATTAGCTCGTACAGCCCTTGAAAGCTACCGTCAGCGATGCCGGCTAACTGAATCCAGCGGTCGAGGTAGTGCTTTAATCGATCAACGTACGTAGAGAAGTTTTCGGATGGGTCCGGTTTACACGTCCGGAATCGTTGGTGAAACCCGTCCTCTGTATGTTGAAATCTTTTGAGAAGAGCCCTTTTAAGGACATCATAGTTTTTAGAATCTTCAATATTGAGGCCATGAAATACCTCAAGCGCACGACCAGTCAATAAATTTGCAAGGCACGAAGTCCATTCCGTGCGGTCCCAACCGGCGGCTACAGCGTGGAGCTCAAAGCGATGGATGTAAGAATCGATGTGGTCGATCTTATCATTGTAGGTCGGTAGCTTTGGCTTAGTTTTAACATTATTCGCGGATGCTAGAGGAGCCGCGGTGGGCTGGATGGCCTGCAATTCTAGTTTCTTTAGAAAAATTTCATGCTCTCTTTGAGCCGCGTTCTCAGCTCTTTCTCGTTCTTCTTTTTCTCTTTCTCGTTCTTCTTTTTCTCTTTCGTGTCGTTCTTTTTCTCTTTCTCGTTCGCGTTCCTCGGCCTTCTCGGCTCGTTCTGCGGCGCGCTCCTCTCGAGCCAGCTCTTGGTCTTCCTTTTGTTTCCTTTCGCACCAAGCGGGTAGCTGATCATCGGGGACGCCCAACAGCTTCGCCGCGTTAATATAGGCAGAGTAATCAGTCATTATGGTTAAGACTCCGAATAGGTCTCTATATGAGATCTAGTATTGATAAAGGTCAGGTATCCGGATCCTTCACGCGATAACCTGCGTACAGTGAACTATGTTAGCACTGTATTCTTTACGATTATCCGATTAAAATAATCTTAATTATTAACCTGAAGTTATCAATTATCCCTGAGGCCAATTGACCTCGTCGGGTGGCCGCTACTAAGAACGACGAATTAGCAACACTGTTCCTTCGTTATACAACTTGCAGTGTCCTTACTGTTATCACTGCGTAACTAATGTTTATGACGTATAAATCACGACAATTTTATTTCGTTGATTAAAATTACAGCTATCTTTATATAGCTATCGTATATTTTAAATTCCGAGGTAAATTATATTACCTGAAGTTCTTTTTAAGAACTACTATTTCAGTACTTAGTTACTGAAGATTCAAGGCAGGTGCACAACTGCGCTTGAATTTGGAATCTCTATTCCCAACAATATATTTAACTTCCGGCCTATGAGCCTTACTCGTCACAACAACCAGAGAATATAATCAATGCGTCAACATTGACGCATGATTCACACAGGCAATATATTTAAGAAAAGGAATGTATAATTACAATGTACGTAAGGTGTAATAAAAAAAACACGAAACTCGACGCTAGACTAACAAGAAAAGACGGACAATAACAAACTCTACAGTCTGAACATATTTACAGATAGGATTAAGAAGAGGACAAGAGAGACGTCTTCCTAAAACAACGAGGAAGATAGAAACGCTACAATCTAAACAAAGTGTACAGATCCCTATCAAAGTCTATTCTCACGAATGCGAATCCTCACTGTTTTAATCACCACTGGTTGTTGCGAGACCGCAGACGTTGTCGTCGAAACGGCAAAATCGGCGACCAAGCCACCACTTTGGCACAGAGGACACGCACACGTAAGAACGCCCTCGCCACCGCCCGTGGGTTCCTAAACACAGAGAAAAAGTAAAATGAGCCTGTAAAACAGAAGGAGGAACACTCAACTCCTTAACGCAGACGATATTAAGGATGGAATCACTTAACTCAAGGAACTGGTGGAGATTCCTTTAGCCCTTGCGTACACCACAGTCAGTACGTTTGTCTTTCTTCGTTTAGTTATGTTGAAGTCTCCTTGGCCTCGATCCTCGGGTCAATGGGAGAGCCGGAAATATGTGGAACAAATAATGAAAGAAAGCAGTATACAAAACTAAATACAATGAAGTAATTAAAGTAGCTCAACGTGAAGACCACGTGAGCACTGAAACTGAAAAAAAAACAAAAGTTAATCAAAGAGAAAAACGATATACTCTAATCTAAATAAACTATAAACTAAACAATGGTGTGTAGTGTCCCCTCCAGTGTCGCGATGTGGGTTACATGGGGATATTTCGACTGACACTCTTTCGAGGTCCGCTCCCACAATCGACGAACACACAAAAATAAATACTTGCACTCTAAAAACTAAATAAATCAATTGCTTTCAATTTTAGCAGAACTGTAGGGCAGCTTAATTACAGGAATTAATGTAACAAATATAATTATAAATATATATATCAATTCAAAGGCAACTGAATCTAACTAATGGAACTACAGCTTTTATAAAGACTAACGAATTCAATCTAACTACTTGCAGGTCATATGAGTTATATGGCAAATAGAATCCGCGCACGTGGCGACGGATATAACAGTTTAAATTCTATTAATTCAATGAGACATGTTATGATATGGACATTTCCTCTAGACACGCCATGGAGAATGCTTGTACAACCATGCGTTGTCTGGCGGTAGCTCTGAAACTGTCTTCAAAAGTAAGTAGAACGGTTCACTTTCATCATTACAAATTAGTATAGACTCTCACCATGCGGCCCTCACTGGGAGTGAGAGCGCTGGATGTAAACGCTGTGGGTTTATATCAAACCAAGTAGCTTAGGCTCTGGACCTTTAAATCAGGCCCCTCACAATGGACTGCTCAACTGCGTCTCTATGTCTCTCATCTGGTTGAGGACTATCGCCGTCCACCTCGTAAATGGATTTTCTACATGTGGCCCAGAACTAAGTTCTGTATGGCCTTAAATACTGGTCTGCATCTGCAGCTTACCGTCTAATTCCTGGATTGTGATTGGTGCAACCACTTCTAGCTCAGCTGCCGAACTGAGTTATTTTAAGTAACAGCCCTACGCAACGACCTTGGGTCGACATCAAAGGTCGAATTACTTCATACAATATAATGTAATTTTATAGCAATAAATTCTTAACATGTTCAAAACCCCGAGCTTTTACTCTGGATCACGGTATTTCTGTACGTCAACAGACGTCTCAATAACATTTAATTCCTACTCACCCCTTCCCTCTTTACTAAACCTAGTTCAAAACACGAGATGTAAAAAGTGCTCAGTCATGCACACCTACGCTGTCCCTCTATCCTTCCCCACCTTCTGTCTATCTATCAGGGAAAAAACTGTTCAAAACACATTGTTTACGAGACCAGCTCAAGGCCAAGTTATGCTGGCTGCTGGCTCGTACAATAATTACGTTTCTAAAAATTACTTACTGCTCTCGCAAAAATTTACTCTTATGAATTAAATCTGCTCTTGACATAGATCTAAGGGTAAGTCTTTCAATAGGTTTTAAGAATAATGTTTCTAAATGGCATGGCAAGATAAAGGTTCTTTAGGGGGTCCCTCTCCAGTGTTACGAGGCTCCTATCCTAAATGTTACGGATTTGGGGGGAATCCGTCTACTTAAGGTTTCGACTGCATTTAAATCGAGAGGTACTTAATATCTAATCTTTCGTACCATGCCACACACTAAGAACAATCTGAATAAGTTTCATAAACAGACCTGCAGGGCCACAAATTTAATTACATTAATTACCCTAACAATTTTGTCTAGATCTATTATATAGTAAAGACAACATCAGCAGCATCAAATCAAAATTCAATAATACCTCACTAGAATTCTACTCTAGATTCCTATAATATTATTATACTTCTGACTCACTAACAATTTAAGTACTAATTATATATATCTCAGATCTGGTCTGCCTACTATATATCAATCAATACACTAACATGGTTTCTGGCAACAATGTCATCTCAGCCATTTGTGCCTAACGCTTATAATAATCGAGCCCGTCAATACAAACTGACGTAGTTAAGTCTAGAGGTCTACTCTAGGATGGGCTGGCAATGCCCAGCCTCATCCAGACAAATCAATCACAATTCACAGATGTGTA